>CM053582.1:177324281-177345739 GCA_028627135.1 Pseudochirops cupreus
TTTGCCTGGTTCTGCTCTTCTCACTTAGCATCAGTCTGTATAAGCCTCTCCAGGTAATTATGAAGTCCATCTCCCTTGGAAGGAAATCTATGGCAAACCTGGACAGCATGTGAAAAAGCAGAGATATCACCTTGCTGACAAACAGCCATATAGTCAAAGCTATGTTTTTCCCAGTAGCAGTATATGGCTATAAGAGCTAGATGATGAGAAAAGCTGAATGTCACAGAATTAATATTTTCCATTTGTGCTACTGGAGAAGACTTTCAACAGTCCCTTGGCCAGCAAGTCAAATCAGTACTTAAAGAAATTAGTTCATGCTATTCACTGGAAGGACAAATACTGAAGCTGAAGTTTAAATACTTTGGTCACATAATGAGAAGACAGGACTCATTGGAAAAGACCCTGATGCTGGGAAGATTGAAGGCAAAAGCAAAAGAGAATGGCAGAGGATGAGGTGGATAGATAGCGGCATGGAAGCAATGAACATGAACTTGGAGAGACTTTGATGGTGGAGGATAGAAGAGTTTGGCATGCAATTTTCCATAGGTCATGAAGAGTTGGATATAATTGAACAACAAAAGAATGTCAATATAATAAAAGTGACAATGCTGAACTAATTTACTTATCTCATGACAAACTAATCAAGCTACCAAAGAATTACTTTACACAAGTAAGAAAAAAAAAAGAAAATTTATATGGGGACCAAAAAGGTCAAGAATCTCATGAAAAACAATGGAAAGAAGTGGGAATAAAGCAGGCCTAGCAGTGTCAGGTCTCAAACTTGTTGCAAAGCAGTAATTCTCAAAACAATATGGTACTGGTTAAAAAGTAGGAAAATCAGACTGGTTAAAAAGTAGGAATAGATCAGCTATAAAATACACAGAAACAAATATATCTACCCTAGTACTTGTTAAACACGAACAACCCAGCTATTGAAGGATTCACTATTTGACTAAACTTCTGGGAAAATTAAGTAGAAGTATAGAAGGAATTAGATTTAGACCAATACCTCACACCTTATACCACAAGAAGCTTCAAATGGATGCCTAAATATGACATGTCACATCATAAACAAATTATGGGAACATTATCTATCAGGTCTAAGGGTAGTGAAAATGTCATGACCAAATAAGGGATAGAGAAGATTACAGAAGATAAAATGGATAATTTTGATTATACAAAATTTAAAAAGTTTTCCACAAGTAAATCAAATAAAGCTAAGATTAAAAGGGAAATACTTAACATGGAAAAAAATCTTTGCAGTAAATTTCTCTGATAAAGACATATAAGAAATTTAATAAAATTATAAGAAAAAGAACCATTTCCCACAATTGATAAATGGTATAAGGATATGAAGAGGCAATTCTTGAGAGAAGAAACTCAGGTTACCTAGAGCAATAAGGAAAAATGCTCTAAATCACTACTAATTAGAAAAATGCAAATTAAAGCATTTCTGAGATTCTACTTTATATTCATCAGATTGACATTATAGCAAAAAAAGCAAAAGATAAATGCTGAAGGGGCTGTAGGAAAACAAGCACATTGATTTACTATTAGTGGACCTCTGAATACAACTATTCTGTAAAGCAATTTGGAATTATATGAGAAAAGTTACTAAAAGGGTATGCCCTTTTACTTAGCTATACCACCACTACCCCTATACCCCACTAACTCCAAAGATCAAAGAAACAGGGAAATATTCTTTATGTACAAAATATTTATAATACACTTTTGTGGTAGCCAAAAAACTGGAAACACATCAATTGAGAATTGGATGAATAAGTTGTGGTACTTGAATGTGATAGAATATTACTGTGCTGTAAGAAGTGAAGAAATTGATTATTTTAAAGAGACATGGAAATATTTATATGAAGTGATAGTGAAGTAAACAGAAACAGAAGAACATGTTATATTATGACATCAATAGTACAAGAACGAACAATTTTGAAGATTTTTATACTATGTTATCAATACTACAAAAATGAACAATTTTCATGACTTTTATAGACTGATGAAGAATTAAATGAGTAGTATTACAGAACAATGTATACAATGACAACAACACTGTAAATTAAGACAACTTAGAAAGCTATAAGATTTATGATAAATAGAATGTCCATCCATGATTCCAGAAGATTGAATTGAAAATATACAATCCATCTCCTGACAGAGGTGATAGATTCAAGGTGCAAAATGAAACATTTATAGTTTTATGTAGTCAATGAAGGCATTTGTTTTGCTTGACTAAGCATATTTTCTACAAGGAATTTGTTTTCCTTTTCTTCCCCTCTCCCCATGGGGTGGGAGTTGAGAGGAAGAGAAAATAGATTTGTTTATTTTTTTAGAAACAATTTAAAATAGAGAGTTGGGGGGATTCCACAGATGTGTAATGTTGCATGCACTTTCAGATGCGGTCTCTATATAGTTAGATTACTTAATTGTTTTACAAGAGACTGCTCAGAGTGGTAGGATTCTTTAATGTAAAAACGAAATTCAATAAAATTCAAAAAAAGAAAAGAAAAGAAGCAGCAAAGGAGGCAGAGAAAGAAGTATTATAGAGAAGGAAAGAATAGGAGTGTGGTATCAAGAGAACAAGTGTCCTGGGAAGTGGATATGGGATTCCATTCAAGTGTCAGAAGGGTGACTCAATCAAGAAGACTAAAAAATGTTAAGATACAATGAGATTTGGCAAAAAGGTCTTTGTTCACCTTTAAAGGAGGAGCTAAAATAGAATGGGGAAAGGGGTGAACTAGATTACAAAGTGCTGAAGAGATAACATGTGGTGAGGAAAGGAAAATTTCCAAATAGAGTTTCTTTTACCAATTAGGCTCCATGAGGACATGATTGTTGAGAACATAGAAAACTTTTCCCTGAAATCAGGCAGCGAAGAAGCAGTAGAAATGGGGTAGAAGCTGAATAGATTAGAAAGGTCAGAGAAAGGTTCTTGGATCATTTCTCTAGGCAGGTGGAAAGAAGACAATGGCAACAGAGATTGAAGATAGAATAGGAAGTCAGCAAGACTAAAAAGGACTGCTGAGCAGGACTAGCTGAGGTTATATACCATAAATTTATAGTGGAAGGAAAATACTTTGCTTTTGTGGCTGATGCCATCTCCAACACTCAAAAACCTGTCAATAAGAGTAAAGAAATTGGACAATGGTGGTTACTCAGGCATGAGAATTAGTAGGTTGGGGATGGCAGAATGTCTTGGGATCACAGGATCATAACATAAAGTTCAGACACTTCAGTTGAATCAATCCATCAGTGCATTTGACAAATTTTAAACAAACATATAAACAAAAGGGTTTACATCTGATGATCACTTTACAAGATGTAAATCTCCTTGATTGGGTCAAAAAGAAGAAAAGGTGATTGGCTGAATGGATCAATAATGCTTTTTAGGCCAAAGCATCCAAGGCACTCAAGAGACAAACCAGTCTAGTGGGGGAAGAGCTCCAGTTCAGAGAGTTTCAGTTGGAAGGAGTTGAGGTTCCAGGGTGAGTGAGAGAAGAGTCTCTTTCTTCCTTCCATCCCCACTCCCCAACCATTGGCCATGGGAGAAGTAAGAGACAATACAAGCAGCCAGGATCATAGAGAGACACACCATGGACAAAAGGAAATAGTTTCAAAGAGCATCATCTCTTGACCCAGTGAGAAGTACCATCTATAGACTTTACAAAGGCAACAAAACAACCCTGAGAGCTGAGCAGAGAGCTATACCTAGAGGAAACTTCATGAGAATTCTATGAACAGAAAAAAGACTTCCAGTTTCTCATTTGTAATATATGTATTCTACACCCGTACTTTGCTACGACTGTACTCTAAAGTTGATTGCAGTCTACTTGTGGAGCTATGCATTTTCACAAGAGAATATGGTCCTAGGCTTTGGTGGAGGGGGAGGGGAGGGAGAGAGAGAGGGGCATTTTTTTTTCTGGTTGTGAGAATCAAGATTCAAAACTAGTTTTATTTATATATTATTGTTGCACTAAAACCAAACAGATAAAAATTGACATGGATACATGGAAAGTCTTGCCTTTACATTAAAAAATTCAATGTACTAATAATGGGATAGGAGAGTCTTCATTTGGTAGCAGTTCATATAAGATGTTCAATATCAAAAAGGATATAGAAAGATAGGAATACCAATGCATTGCTGGTGGAACCACGCATTAGTAATGAGGGGCATGTTTTGTACCAATTGTTTTTAATATATCTTCTTAGGAGATCAGCTTTCTAAAAACTAATAGAGTCTGGCTGATTAATTATCAACAGGAAGTTCATGGATGTCAACTTGTGACATTAGACACCCACCCCTCAGGGATACCCCTAAAATCTGAGAGAGTAGTAACAGCTGCTCTCTGGTTACACAGACTAGCAATGAATGTGGGACTTGGGAAAACCTCCCAGGAGAGGGTGCTACAATAGGATCATAGATTTAGGGTTGGAGCCACCATCTTAGTTGCCTCCTCCTCTCCCCATTTTGCATATGAGGAGATGGAGCCCAAGAAGGGTTAAGTGACTTGCCCAAGCTTGTACTAGTAGTAAGTAATAGGCAAAATTTGAACCCAGAGTGGTAACTAATAATGTTATTGCTGATCTTTTTATTGGCTAGTTTCTTATATGACTGCTGCTCCCCCCCACTCATGATTCAAGGTTGCACTGCTATATGAATGTTTGCTTGGAGAAGTAAGATTAAGTAATGGACCAGACCCCTGCATGAGACTAGAACCATTTATTGCTTATTACATGTTGAAACTGCCAATCAAGTAGATTTTCTCCTACTGAATTAAGTGTAATGTATTATAACCCTTTTAGCTTACAAATGAAAAAGTAATAGTATTTTTTGACATATAATGACTTCTAACCTAATAGTTTAATAGGTATTTCCCCCTTTGTAACCTTTGTGAGAACCCTGCTAGACTTCTTCTCTTCTTTCTTTCCCCAACCCCTCCCTGCTACACACACACACACACACACACACACACACACACACACACACACACACACACACACACACTTTAAGTTAATGGTAGTTTCTTCCAAGGTCATCTTTAAGGTAATTACTAACATATCCAGGACACCCACTATGAGATAATAGCTGCTTTCCAAGGTTAGTAAATGTGGTCGTCCTTAAACTGATTATTAGAAAACGATCAGGATAGGCATCCCATCCAGATAACAGCCACCTATGTCTAGTAATGCTGAGAGTGTTGGACGTGTTCCAAATCTAAGTAGTCCAAAAGACTGAACATGAGTTAATAAAAAAACTATCCATGAATTCAAGTTTGTGTACTCTGGCTAACCAATGCTCCCAAAACCTTCAAAGTTTAATTGGAGGCAAAACTTTTGTGGATAAGTGATTTCAGAAGTAAGGCTTTTTCTCTGTATAAGCTAGAGGAACCTTCTGCTACTGGAGATTTTACTGTTGGAGATTCATTGCTCCATTTAGAGAGCATTTACTCCTAAATATTAGGGTATGAGTGAGAGAGTTAATTGTCTCTCCAATCTCTTAAATTATGTCCTGAATCCAGGATGCTTAGACTTGAAGACAGGTAGAACCTTTGTGGGAAAAATGGATAAAGAGAACAGCAATAGCTCAAGGAATTTATGTTCATGACAAAGGTGAAGAGTGGTTTCAGTGTGAGTGAGAGAGTGGAAGAGATGGAGGGATGAAAAGGCTTTGGTAAGAGATTGGAATTCTAAAATTCAGCATCTTGAGGGGTGGAGGGGTGGGGTTAAACTTCCAAGATACCACGCTGTAGCAGCAACTACACTGGCACACCCAGGATGGCTGCTAGGATAGGTTCTTAGATCAGCTTTACTAGGAAAGATAGCTGTTCAAGGGGTCAAAAATATCTTTTAATTACATTCACTAGTTCAGGGGGAAAGTCAGCACCCTGAACTTCAGAGAAAATATAACCAGAGAAAACACAAATAAAGAAATAGAGACTAACAGACAGGGCTCTGACTACTTGAATCAACTATAGACTTTACGTGCATCCCTGGATCGAGAGAGCCTTTATGTCTGAGCAGTCAGGGAGCTCTGAACATATGGCCACTCAGAATCTTGACCAGGGAATCATCCTTCTCATAAGCAAATCCCCAAAGCAAAATACCAACTCAGAGTATATACACACTTTTCAGAGCCAGAAGGCATCACAATCCTGCCTCAGTGCCTAATTAGAAATTAGCAAAAGGAGTGAAACCCTTCCTATAAGCAAGCTTCCCTTAATGGGCTCCATGTGAGGACTATTAATGAGTGGGGAAGATCTTATATCCCATTAACATTACACATTCTGGTCTGTAGCTCAAGTAGAATGGAGGAGATTATTGTACAGGTGAGGTTGAAGAATCAATGGCCTGGATGTTGATTAAGTCATCAATGTGAATATTAAAATTTGAAGGATGAGGACAGGAAATGGAAGTGCAGAGGAAGATTGTAAACAAGGTTCTAAAGTCATTGATAAATCAAGGAGAAGGACCTAGAAATTATTAAATGACAACAAGGTTGGGGAAAAAATGGCATAAAGTTGATTTAATTTGGTTCCCAGGTCAACCCTATCAATCTAAAGTACAGAAAAAAAAAGTAGCACTATTGTTTATTAGATTATTGGCTATGACTGTGGGAACAGGGGCTCCCTCCTACAAAGGCAGGTTAGTGGGATTAGGTTTGAGTGAGAATAGCAATGGTGCAGAAATTATTCCATCTAGATTCTAGAGTAAGAACCCTAGCCGTGGAAGAGCTAAGGTTCCTGCAAAAGCAGGTGGAAATTTTTTGTGGTGGCAGCTGTCTACATGGATAAGGCATTCAGAAGTGAGGTATTCATATCTCAAGGAAGCCCATTCTTCCCTTATGTTCCCTCTGCCTCTAGCCGCAGAGGTTCCCTTAGTAGCAACTCCATATTCTCCTACTCTGCTCATATAAAGGGTGTCCTCCTAGGTCAAGAAATAGGAGATAATACTTTGGGAAAACAGTTTATTTCTTAATGAGAAATATCCCTAAACGGAGACACGTCCACACTGACTCCCTAAAAACATCACAGGCAGGCAGAAATTAGTTGAGTGGGTTGCTCTGAGCCAGTGTTCAAAGGCAAACCATTGCCAGAAAGCATTGTAAGAGCCAGGAGATTCTCTAGGCTCTGGTTATTGTGTAGATAGTGGCCATTACCTCACATTCCTACCCCCATTCATTGTTTTCAGTGCCCCTGATTTGTTTCCATGGTAGACTGCCTTTGACAGAGTGGCTTTTCTGTGGAATTCCTGTGGTTGACTGACTTCATACTTTTTGCTCTCCTCCTGTCCCCTTCACCCCCAGATTATTTAGGTATGTGATGTTATGTGCCTGGCCTGGGGCCTTAACAAGACTGCTTTCTCTGTGTGCCCCCCCAGAAGTATTTCACCACGAAGCCCCCAATGACAAGCCTAAGGTAGCAGTACATTGGTAAAATGGACTAGCTTATGGGGAAAATTTATGACAAAGTTGGGGGGGAGAAAGCAGCAATAACTTGGCCTTGGCTCTTGAGGGGGAATAAAAAGTCGCAAGGAGCCTTATTGCTAGGAATAGCTACAGAAGTCTAGAAGCAAGGTTTTAGGGTTGCAGGTTTAGGGGTGCCTGCTGGGCTAGAAGCCGACTTTCTAGTGCCGTCAGCAAGTCCATCTCTTTGGGAGAAGTCCCACTAGGAATGAGTCAGTCTATGGGTGATTGCTTTCCTAATCAGAACTTCCCAGGGAAAAAATTGTGGGCACCACAATGACCAACAGTGAAAAGGAGCTGGATTGAAATGCGTGGTGGATGGGTAGGGATGTATCTTTCTCAAACTTCTGCAAATAATCGTCTTTAGTTTATTCAGCTGTCCCTGTATCATTGTGGCCCGTATGATATTATGACGCCATGCTTGATTACATCCTTGTAGACATTACTAACTTTTTTGTGCTCTGGACCAAGTTTTCTTTTCAAAATAGTTCTATTTGCCTACTATACTTCCCGAGGGCATCTCTTTTCAGTGCCCACTACAGCGTCTTGTACACAGTATCAACCAATAAAGCAATTAGCAGGCATGTGTTAAGGTCTCCTATGTGCCAGGCATTGTGTGCTACAAGAAAAAGCTGAAACATCCCCTACCCTCAAGGAACTTAAAATTCTCAGGGAACAGGGACTCAACAGTACCAGCTCAATATCTGTTTATTGAATCAAATTGCACCAAGAATGGTCGTGAATCAATATCTAGGTTCCCTCTAAGTAAAATAAATCAGATTTTATAAAACCTAAGTAAAGTCACGATATCCATGAATTGCCCTCCTTAATCTTAAAGAATCCGGCAAAACAAAGCCAGAAATGTCGAAGGTGGAAAAACAATTCCCCTTATTTTTTCCCCCTGATTGTCTCCATTCACCTTTGCCCATCTCCTTAAACCCCACCGCCCCTCCGCCTCCCCCGTCCCGGCTCTCTCCTTCCCCCCTTTTCCCGGACGTAGCGAGAAGTCAGCTAGTTAATTGCAAACTTTCCAGCAATGTTTTACTTGCATCGTGGATTACTTTGGAAGAACAAATTTAAGTTTTCCCTCTTGAACAATGAATGGTTTATTTTAAACTGGGTGAAAGGTAATGGGGGGGCGGGGATGGCGGTGCAGAGCCAAGAGTGTTTCAGAGAGGTACATTCTAGAGTTTGCCAAGTGCTTAGTAAAGGGTTACGCCAGTTTCAAATGGTTGGAAAAGAGAATGTAATGTGAGAACACCGAGGTCCTGTTCCTCCTTGAGTTTTAACTCTCCTTCGAGATGGGAGGAAGGGCCGGCAACTTCAGAAAGCGCGCCGCCTAGTGGCGGACCCCCGGTAACGAAAAACAGAAGCAGGGGAAATAACTGCAGAGAAATGCATGAGCTCTGGGTTATTTTTAATTGGGTTAGGCTGTCCTTGGAAAAGAAAGAGCTGTGTCTCCGTGTCTGATAGTCTGTCTGCACTCTCAATTTGCACAACCAGAGCAATAGCGCAAAGCTTGTGATGGACAGTGCACAGAACCCGAATTGTTGTTGTTAGGGCGGCAGAATGACCACTTCTTTATATATTTTCTGTAACATATAAATTAAGGCAATGTAAAGGTTAATTGAATTTTTTCCCCCTCGCGGAAGTTGCCAGACAGTTGCCAAACACTTCTGGCTTTTCGATTTATAGGTGAAGCAACTGAAAAACTAAGTACAGAAAGTTCCTTAGGTTGGAAGCATTTCTTCTAAAAGTTTTAGGAAAGCAGCCTGTTTTCTTTAAAATAGAGACCAACAGATTGGTGCTTTCTGTGTTATGGGTAAATTACTGGTCTTATTCGCTTACTTCCTCAGTCTAGTTCTGGATCAAGTAACAGCAAAAATCATGTCTGCTATGGATTCAATTAGCATTTATTTAGCACCTCTTACACGCCAGGTTTAGGAAATTAAAAAAAAGGGAAAAAATGAAAATAGTCCCTGCCTTCAAGGAGTTTGCAATCTACTGCTTCAATAATGATTCCATCACAGACTGCTTAAGAATCTTCTGACTGGCCCACAGGTAGACAGAGTAGGGGATTGCCTGACATAGGTGACCAGCTCTAGAAGTCCTCCAATCCAGAACTCTCATTTTGTAGATAAAGAAACTGAGGCCCAGAGAGGCTAAGTAAGTGGCTTTCTTCTAGTCACAAGCTGGCAAATGTCTGAAGAAGGGTTCTATCCACTTAAGTTCCTGCCTCTCAAAAATACCTTTCCTACTTTGTAGCCAATAAATGAAATTAAACCAATAAAGCTTTATCTCTTTAGGCTCAGATCTCTTAAAAAATGGAAACAGCTCAGGAAGAGGTAAAACCAAATTGTTATCTGTATTTTAACCTTAATGTGAATGATTTTTAGATCTTTTCCTGAAAGTATTTTGATAAGGAAAGGAGAAAGGTGCATGAAGGTACTAGGCATCTGAGGGGCAATGGGAAGAACAAGCTACTTTGAGAAAGGAAAGGCATGGAGGGTACCACGGGATGCAACAGACTACCTGAACCCCATTGCATTATTATTTTTTTTTCCACCAGCAAGGCCAGGTGTGAGTTCCCCAGTGTCCCTTTAGCAGGTCCAAAGGACCTCATTATTAAAGACGTCTTCCATCCCTTGTATACACATCTTCCTGTGTTTACCTAGACCAAGCGTTGTAGTACATTGTAGTAGCTGGTCATGCCTCATAGAGTTACCTATGTTGCAATGGTTGGTCCCTGTTGGATTATTCCCTGGTGCCACGACTAATTAATGTCTTTGTGCTGACTCATAATGCTTATTTGTACAAAGACTTGTACCCACAAGGGTACAAGGTGACCCCTGGGTCATCCTGGTCAGAGTTAATCTCAAAGACTCCTGTGCATTTTCCCATTGGTAAATAATCCAATAGCAGCTAGATGGCTCAGTGCTGGGCCTGGAATCAGGAAGATCTGAGTTCAAATCCAGTCTCAGACACTAGCTATATGACCTTGGCCAAGTCACTTAACCTCAGTTTACCTTAATCCACTAGAGAAGTAAATGGCAAACCATTCTAGTGTTTTTGCCAAGAAAACCTCATATGCAGTCATGAAAAGTTGGATACAACTGAATGACTGAACAATAACAACAAAGAGTCCAATGACATTTGCACTGCTGCCTGTACATATCCAAGCTCAGTAGTGCTGGGACCTGGAGAAGTCTGTGTGGCATCAACAGCTCATGTTTCTGTATGTAGACTTTGCCCAGTAACCAGTAACTAGTATCCTCAGTTCCAGTTCTATAGCTGTGGAATTAACTGGCCAGAGCTGACCTGTGTAGCCCTCTGGAATCTGCTTTCCTCCCCTCACTATGGCATACAGGAGACAATACTCAAGTAGGATATTTCCCCAGATCATCCAACTGGTATACTTTGCCCTGATCCCACTGCCCAAGGTTTGGGAAAGCCTATTCTTTTCCTCTTCTAAATCCAGCAAGCATCTAGCATATCTACTAGCATGTATTACTATGTGCCCGGCACTGTGCCAAGCACTGTAGCTTGAAAGACAGAAATGGAGTTTCTACCTTCGTGGAGCTGACCATGGGGGTGAGATAGGGAAATAAATGCATCCATGTAAGAATATACAAAGTAAATGCAAGACAATTCATGAGGGTAGAAGTTGCCAGTAGAGGCCTCATGTTGGAAGCAGCCACATCTCAGGGGCACTCTGAAGGAAGACAGGGATTCCTAGAGGCAGAGGTGAAGGAGGAAGTGAGAAGGGAGTACAATCCAGGCCCTCTGGGCACAGCCAATACAACTCTCAGAGAAAGGAGATGGATTGCCTTGTGTGAGAAACAGGAAGACCAGCTTGGCTGGGCCCACAATGATGGGTAGTATGAAGGGGAGTAACATATAAGAAGTCTGGGAAAGTAGGGAAGCAACTTTTCTCTATCTGGGCTCCAAAGGTACCTCTGTTTGGGTTCTAGCCCTGTGCTACTTTCATCTTCCCTGGATGACCACATGCTTTGGCCCCACTGGATGCTGCTCACCTTCTTGTCTTGCCTCTTATTCTGACTGGTCCTCTGAAGCAAACTATAATACAGATATGCTCAAAGAGGACCACACCAATAGAGACTAGACAAATTTTCCTCACCCTCAGAGATCTAATAACTTCTCCACATCAAAGTCATGAGTCACTGGCTGGTACCCACTTCCTCCCTATTCCCCACCATCCTTCAAACCATATGTTGTTAATTTAATTATAAGTAACAATTCATAGGCATATGAAGATATCAACTTATTCTAGCCTCTCCTGCCCCAATAATTAGACTGGATAATTTCACAATAAGATACTAAAGGCACACTTAGTAGTTTTATCCAAGGTTATTTCTGATTGGTTCAGTGCTAATGAAAGAGGATAATATTAAAGAATCCTATCCTACAATAAGGGCAGCAAGGTGGCACAGTGTATGGAACTCTGGCCAGGTCTGACGTTAGGAAGATTCATTTTCCTCAGTTCAAATCTGGCCTCAGAAACTTACTAGCTGTGTGACCCTGGATAAGTCACTTAACCCTGTCTACCTCAGTTTCCTCATCTATAAGATGAGCTGGAGGAGGAAATGGCAAACCACCCCAGGATCTTTGCCAAGAAAACCCCAAATGGAGTCACAGAGAGTAAAAAATGATTGACTGAACAACAGTGACAACATCCTACAATAAGTGTTCTCCCTTGGGGAAGTAGCAAATATGGAGGGCAAGAGTTATGATGGAACAGGAAAGCATTTAAGTACTCACTATGTGCCAAAGATCATACTAAGAACTGGGGATACAGGTAGGAAACTGAGGCAGTCCTTGTTCCCAAGAAGCTCAAATTCTAATTGAGGGAGAGAACAAATATAGAAGAGTTTAATTTCAGGGTGGGTGGAGAGCCATGGTGTCCTTGGGTCATCTTGGCAGGATAAATGTAAAGGCTAAGTTGTCTTCCACCTTCCCTGCTCAGCCAAATGGTATGAGTATCCATGTCATCCTTCATCTTAGGACCTGGAGACACCCAGGTTAAAGACCCCTTGGAAAGAGAGATACTAGTAGAATACAGGCAGTAGATAGTTGGGGAAAGGCTCTGATATAACAGAGAGCTTGGACATGGCCTGGCAGGGAGAGGGACGAGGCCTTGGGAAATGGGCTTCCACATGACTTGGACATTTGATCTGCCAGCAGGATGGCATAAGGGGGAACAGGAATATTAGAGGAAGGGTTTAGGAGCCTGGGTGACTCTGCCCTCTCACTCTCAGTGGAGTGAGATAATCCAATTGTTAGCAATATAGATGGGAGGAGTACAGCATGACTTTGGGCAAGACACATAGATTCTTTGTACCTTAGTTCTCTCATTTACAAAATGAAGGGGCTGCCTACAGATCTCTTCAGTCTCTGAATTGTACAGTCCTGTGATGATGTCACTCTTTGGTTTCTAAGACAATCTGAGCTACTTCCACTAATGAGGTAAGCCATCTCATACACATATGCACCTTTCTTGTTTCCTTAGGAATGAAGAACACCCAACTACCCCCACACTTCTGACTTTGAAGTAAGAAAAGTGATTTCTTGGGAGGAGGATGATCTGTGCAGCCAGGCTCTTGCTGTGAAAACCCTCCTGAAACAAAAGCACTTTTGACATCATAGATTTAGGAGAGTCAGAATAATGAAGTACAAGTTGTGGCCAGCATCTTGACTCCCTGGTCACATATGGTAGCCACATCAAACAAATATGATGACAAGCAGGGGTGGGGTCCATGCACAATTAGAGATAGAGAATAAACTCCTTGAGGGTAGACACTACTTTATTTTTGTCATTGTATCTCCATCACCTATTGAAGTGCTTTGCATCTAGGCACTCAATAAATGTTCATTAAATTGAATTGAACGCCTTGTTTTCCTGGTGCTGGCTGTGATGTAAGAAGAGAATACAGGCTGTCCCCATTGGTCTCTGCGTCCCATTTTGTGACTCTATTCTTTCAACATTGCCTAATAAAGACTTGGGCTTCATGTCTTACTATGTATATCCATCCAGACAGTTCAATCAATCAACAAGTATTTATTAAGTGCCTACTATGTGCTAGGCACTGAAGTAGGTATTTGTTCAATACAAAGATGGAGTGTCTTATTCATGGAAGAGCTAGGAGGTCATTGCCTCTGGATCAAAGAGTATTTAGTGGAGGGTAAGGTATAAGAAGACTGGAAAGGTAGGAGGTGCTAGGTTATGAAGATCTTTGAATGTCAAACAGAAGATTTGTATTTGTTCCTGGAGGCAATAGCCACTGAAGTTTAGTGAGTGGTGTGTGTGTGTGTGTGTGTGTGTGTGTGTGTGTGTGTGTGTGTGTGTGATAATTGGATCAGTATTTTAGTGAAATCACTTTAGTGGCTGAATGGAGGATAAATTGGAGTGGGGAGAGACTTGAGGCACACAGCATCAGCAGATTAGTGCAATAATTCAGGTGTCAGGTGGTAAGGGCCTTCCCCAGAGTGGTGGCAATGGCAGAGGAGAAAAGAAGGCATATTCCAAAGATGTTTCAAAGGCGAAATGCAACAGCTTGGATATAGGGGTGAAAGATAGTCAAGAATTCAGGATGACTTCTAGATTGTAAGCCTGAAATACTGAGCTGATTTTGTTGTCCTCTACAGTAGTAGGGAAGGTAGAGAGGGAAAGAAGGTTTAGGGGGAAAGATAATTCTATTGAGTTTAAAATGTCTGCTGCACATCCAGTCTGAGATTCTGAAAGGCAGTAGGAGATATGCCATTAGAGGTCAGCAGAAAGACTGGGGCAGATAAATAGATTTGTGAATCATCAGCGTAGAGATTATGGTAGTCAAATATATGGAAGCTGAGGAGATTGATGAGTAAAGTGGTATAGAGGGAGAAGAGAAGAGGGCCCAGGATAAAACCCTGATGGATACCTATGGTTAGAGAGCATGACCTGGATCGGAATCTAGCAAAGGAAACAGAGAAAGAGCAGTCAGATAGGTAGGAGGAGATCCAAGAGAGAATGATGTCCTGAAAACCTGAAGAGAATATTAAGGAGGAAAGAGTGATCATCAGTGTCAAAGGCTGCAGAGAGGTCAAACAGAATGAGGATTGAGAAAAGGCCTTTGGTTCTTGCAACTAAAAGATCGTTAAGTTGGAGAGAGCAATTTCAGTAGAATAAGGTCTGAAGCCAGATTGTAAGAGGATGGATAAGAGGAGAGGAAGAGAAGAGAAAGTAGAAGCATTTACTGTAGCTGCCTTTTTGAGGAGTTTAGTTACAAAGGCCAGAAGAGATATAAGATGATAGTGGGAATGGAAGGGTCAAGAGAGATATTTTTTTCAGGCTAGGGGAGTCATAGGCATGTTTGTAAGCAGTAGCAAATAATCCAGTAGAGAGGGAGAGATTGAAAATAAGTGAAAGAATGGAAATAACAGAGGGGCAATCTGTTGGAAGAGATAGGATATAAGGGGATTCTTGGAACATAAAGAGGGGTTGGTGTTGGCTTCAGTAAAGGTAAGGCCACTTCATAATGTGAGACAAGTCAAAGAAGAGAAAGTAGAAGAAGGTACCTGAGTGATAGGAGATAAGGAAGAAGAAAGAAGAGGGAGTTTGTAGCACATGGCCACAATTTTTTTCTTTAAAATGTGAGACAGAGTTCTCAGGTAAGACAGTGGGGGAGGGAAAGCCATGAGAGATTTGAAGAGGGATGAAAAGGTTTGGAAGAGCCACTGAGGAAAGTAGAATAGTTAGTTGATAAAGAGAGGCATAGTAAAATAGCCAAGCAGCAGTTAGGGCACAGTTGAAGTGGTAGATTCCATGGACAGACTGAAGATACCCAGTCTGGCCCTTACCAGCCTTTCCTCAGGAGACATGCTGTGCCCAAGAGGAGACAGAAGGCTCAGGATGCTAGCTCAGGTGGGGTCCAGCGTCTCCTCACCTGAAGAGGCAGGCTATGAGGAGTCTGTATGAACAGAAACAAACATCTCTAGGCCCATTTCTCAGAGCAGGTTAAAAGAGGGAAAACAGAGTAAATCCCCCTCTCACAGGTTCTTCTCTGGTGCTGATGAAGCAGAAAGGATTTGAGGGAAAGAGAGCAGCCAAAAAGATGGCAGAACTATACATATAAGACTAATAATAGTCATTCCCCAATAGATAAATTATCAAAGGATATGAACAAACAGTTCTCAAAAGAACTGCAAAGTGTTCACAACCACAAAAGAGAATGCTCCAAATCACTAATATTAAGAGAAATGTAAATCATTTCATCTCATACCCTGAACATTAACAAAAATGACAGAAAATGACAATAGTCAATGTTGGAGGGGTTGTGGAAGAATCCCTGTAAGCTGCATATTGACTTGGTTTTTAAATGTATTATTATCCATGTTTTATTGTGTTTTTACTTATTTTGTTAAATATTACCCAATTCTATTTTAATCTGGTTTCTGCACCTCTGGGAGGGTTGTGGGCCACATGCTGTGCTCAAGCATAGATTTGTGTAGAGATAACTTGAGTGTTTTCTTAAGCCAGCTCTAAACTGACACACTAGCCCGTGAAAGTGTGAAAAATAGTGGTTCAGGCGTGATTGTCAAGCAATCTGTTAATTGATACCATGAGCAAGGTTTTTATAAAGTAATGACACAAAGAAGGTAATTATAGGTCACTTAGTTTTCTTAATACTCTTTGTTCAGTTTCAAGATGTCAGACAGTGATGTTAAGTTTTAGGCCTTGAAGATATAACCAGGTCCTTGATTCCAATACCCAAAGAATAGTATCTAAAAATGTATAAAAATCATAAAAGGCAGCTAAAATCTTCTGGCAGTAATCCCAGAACAGGGCACCTCCCTGAATCACAGGATATCAGAAAGGCTCTGATTTATAGCTGCTTCTTAAGGAAAAAACCAGGACCAGTCACTTGGACTGGCCATAGTAAAAACCTAGACCTAACTTATCTAGGACCAGCCTGATTTCTTGGATCAGATGTTTTGGCTCCCTTCAGATTTGAGAAAGGGGACACCTGGAGGCAGGGAGATCACCTTATGAGGTGTAATGGTAACGAAATTTGAAGATCCCTTTGTATTGGAAAACTGACAGGTACTTAGCACCTAGTTTCAAATTAAGCCTCTGTAAAGAAACAGGAGGTATGAACTTTTGTTGCTGACGTGACAGGAAGGAGCTGAACAGGGAACCCCTGTTGCGTTTGTGACAGAAAGGGGCTGAACAGGGAGGAACAATACTGTATATAAGGAAAAACCACAGCTAGGAAAGTCAGAATTTCCTGGAAATTTGTGGTGGTGGAGCTTCTTCTGAGGGCCAGCCAAGCTGCTGAGGACTTCCAAGGGCCAATGGGAGCTGCAGAAGACTGAGGAAGCATGACTATAGTGTCAGTACTTTGTCTGTTTGTGGCTTTGTTAAGCCTTGACTTCCCAGGAATAGAGACTGTGAAGTATTTAAGGTGGATTGCACACTGTGAGCTTCAGTGTGGAATAGGAATTGCATGGAGAGCTGGACAAGGAGCTGGAAGCTGTCTCTGCCTTTGAAGCCAGGTGACAGTTTGGTGAATTCAGATAGGAGCTGGGACCATGGAAGGGGAAACAGGGAAGCTGAGAACTAGCCTCAAGTCAAGCTGGAAGAAGACTTTACTTGGATATTGTGTACTGACTGAGAAGATTATAATTTCCTGTGACCTAGGGGTGCAGAACTTTGACTTTTTGTATTTTGTGTCCCTTAAGGAGGCAAGCCTGCTTAAGGATGATTGAATGATTGAGTTACTAAATGATTGAGTGACTAAATGATTGTATTTTGTTCAAAACTATGTGACCACTCTTGTGAAAACTGTGGCCATTTTAGTGATAAGTTGTAACATTGTGAATGCTGTATTTTGATTTTCTGTGATAAGTTGTAACATTCTGAATGTTGTACCTGATTTTCTGTGAATGTTTTGCTTTGATTTGTTATTGAATAAATAGTGTTTGTTATACTATATAATCAGAACCTTGAAAGCTGTTCACAGCAGCATTCTTCTGGAAAGCTGCTTGTGCATGGCTTTACATGAGGCTATTGCAGTAGTTTATGGGAGATGTGATGAGAGTCTGGACTAGGCTGGTGTGTGTGTGTGTGTGTGTGTGTGTGTGTGTGTGTGTGTGTGTGTGTGTACATATGTGTATAGAAAGAAGGCTATAGAGGTCAATTAAATTCCCTTCTATTTCATTCCATCACGTGAGCAGTTTATTGAATACCTTGCCTACTATGTATAGAGAAATGAATGTGAACAATAAGATTACAATGTACTAGCAATCTAGATCTTGCTTTGGGGGGAATATTCTTTAAGATGGAGTGTTCAGGTTTGCCATTTATTTAAAAGTAGAAGCCACCTATACTAAAAATTCCTAAGAATTAGAATCAGAGCATAACATTAAAACTTGTAGAGTAAACAGATTCTGAAGGTCATTTTAAATAAAATAAATACATCTCAATTCAGTGTAATGAGAGCCCAATGGGTATTTAATGTCCTTTAACAAAGGGCTAAGGTGAACGATCAGTCCTATTTAGATAAAGGACTGCCTTGAAGAGAATAGATAAAATGCCTAAAAGACAAAGTTCTGCCAGTCCTATTATCTCACAGTAATCAGAAATAATCTGTGTCTGTGCTGTTCCCTCTTGCCTTTGAATTACCTTCCTCTGAGCTCAAGGGAGTCATGATTCAGCAAGAAAGAAGATGGTACATTTGGCCACACCCCCTCACTGGGAGCGGGGATCAGGCTCTCAGAAGAGTTAGGAAGCCATTTGACAGCATTGGTTTGGGGCGCAGTGTGAGAGAAAAGATGTGTTAGTACAGGTGTGGAGTCCTCTTCCTTCTTTTCTTCTTCCTTTTTCTTTGTCAGCTCCCATGTGGGTAATTGGGGCCATCAAGCATCTCTTACTGTTGGGCTTCCAGGCAGGCTGCAATGGCTGATACTACAGCAACCCCAGTGGCCCTTCTGGCTATCAGACTTGGGTCCTGCGACAAAGGCAGGGCCTGAAGCAAGAGGAGGAGAAAGGGCCTCAAGTGGTAGCTCTTGAGGTTATCATAGGGCAGTGAGGCAGGCAGGGAGGCCTGTCTTTTCTCTCACCACTTGTTATCTGCTTCCCCTTGGTGTCATCCTTGATCTGGAGCCAGACTCTGGGAAGACACAGTTTCTTGCTCTCCGCGCAACCAATGCCAACCCATTCTCTTCCCACAAGCAGGGTAACTATGGTTGGAGAATCCCCTAGCCATACCTAAGGAACTGGGAGGGCACCCAGGAAAGAGCAAGAGATGATAGGAAATGGTTAGAGGTTTATGGCTCCATAACATAGGAACCTTTTACCTTTTTGCTCCCATTTTTGGCTATATTCAATAAACTCCCTGAGTACTTTGAAGTGTGTATGTGGGGGGGGGGGGGGAGCTTATGATCACAGAGTGTAAATATTAGAGTTGGAGTACAAGCTCTACAGCAGTAGATTTCTTTTCTTTCTTTTTTTTTTGATCCTCACATATTATCCCTTCGCCGAATTCTGAATCCAGACACCAGGAGTTTCAACTGCTTAGGACTACCTGCTTTAAACACTGCCCTTTGGTGGTGAGAAAGCAACCTAGGCATTTTCAAGTTGATGGCCCTCTGGTGGCATTGTGGATACTACAGCCATTAGGAAGTTTCCATAAGGCTATTCACTGGAAAATCAAATACTGAAGCTGAAGTTTAAAATACTTTGGCCACATAATAAGAAGATGAGACTCATTGGGAAAGACCTTGAAGCTGGGAAAGATAGAAGGCAAAAGGAAAAGAGAATGGCAGAGGATGAGATGGATAAGTAATGTCATGGAAACAATAAACATGAACTTGGACAGACTTCAAGACACAGTGGAGGATAGAAGGGCCTGGCATGCCATGCTCTGTGGGGTCATGAAGAGTTGGACCCTTCTGAACCACTGGACAACAAATTGCATCAGGGAGGGACTGAGGTGACTGTGGGGCTGGTGGTTCACAGAGAGAAAGAAGGACTTGGTGGGCAGATGTCTGCGAGGTTAAGAAAAGCAGCCCACAAACTGGTTTTGACTGTGCTGGAGTTTCCCAAGTGTCACATGTGGGGTACGCAGGAGTCACAATGAGAAAAGTTGTGCTAGATTAGATATTGCAAATAATGAAATTCACACTCATTCTACCGATGAGAAAATTTGTGTCTAGAGAAGTTAAATGACTCTTACCCCTAATTAGTAAGAGAAGTTGGACTAAAATTCTCAAATTTATTAATTTCTACATTACCCTTTGCTGTTTTCTTCATTAATCTTTAGCAATGCCATACATGTTTTTACTAGAAAGTGAGTACATATGGTTTTTATGCTCATTACAGAATGACAGTATTTTTTTTCTCTCTGACAGCTGCAAAAAGAAATGGGGAGAACAGCTTCATGATTGGTATACTATGTTCATAGACTTCACAAAGGGATTTGACTCTGTTAACTTAATTGCTGTGTGGAAAATCCTGTGAAATATTATCTTTTCCGAGATGTTTTTAAACATAGGGTCATAGATTTAGAATTAGAAGGGACCATAAAGGTCATGAAGACCACCCTCTTAATTTGACAGATGAGGAAACCATGCCCCAGTGATATTATTTGGTAGGAATCCTGGAAATCTTTGAAATTCTACAAATCTCTAAAATATCTAGATTTCTTTTTTTTTTTTGCCTTTTTTTTTGGAGGGCAATTGGGGTTAAGTGACTTGCCTAAGGTCACATGGCTAGGTTTTGTGTTAAGTGTCTGAGGCTGGATTTGAACTCAGGTCTTCCGGTGCTCTATTCACTGCATCACCTAGCCTCCCTTTTAATTTTTTTTTTGCTTTTTTTAAATATGTAGATTTCAAATGGCAGTGGGAAGACTCATGGTGTGTATAAACAGATGACTTGGATGCAAGAACTAACAACACCAAAAAGACATCCAGAGTGTTATATGGTGGTGATAGTAGTGGTGAGTGGTTATTGGGAAGTTATTGTGGTATAAAAAAGGAACTATCGATAAAATGTGTTTTAATAAACAAAATTTTGTGGTCTGGACAAGAGGAAATAGAGTAGTAATTTTCCATAGTCATATGTTAAAATTCTCAGCAGATGGAGCCGAGAGAGTGACTTAGAGTTGTTGAAGGAATTGTAGCAGGTACCCATCTTTGTAAATGGACTGGCCCTATCATCTCTATCATATGCTATTTAGGTTGAACATCTGGAGCTTGGAGACTATAGAACATAAAATCAGAAGGCCAATAAACAAGTGTTTATCTTAAAATGTAAACCAAACTAATTAAGATCTTCTAGATCTAAAGAGCAACAATAAAACTGTGTATTCATTTATATAATTTTCTTCCTATTTGCCAGTAGTTTTCAAATTTAATTTTTTCAATAAACAAAAATCTTTTTTTCTCTTGCATACCTCCCCCTGTCCAACTGAAAAAGAAAGAAAAACAAAATCCTCATAACCAAAAATGCATAGTTAAGAAAAACAATTTGGGGGGCGGAGCCAAGATGGCGGCGTAGCAGCAGCAACATATTGCAGCTGTCACATAGCCACCCCAAAATACCCATGAAACAGGACTCTAAACCAATCCTAGAACTCCAAAACGCACACAAAGATACTTCCCACTAAAGTCAGCTCGGCTACGAGGAACCATATCAGCACTGTGAACCGAAACCAGCCTGGCCTGAAGCTGCGGCTGTGCCCCGGGAGCGGCTGGACAGGAGGAGCCAAGGAGCTTCAGGTGAGTGGATTAGCAGCAGCTGCGAGTGGGAATTGTGAAAGGGGGAGATAAGCAGTCCGGCCGGAAGGCCTCCAGAGCGCAAAAGCGAAAGGCAGAGGTTTTGCACCTGCCTCCGCGTTGCAGCTTCCTGCCCCGGCCTGCAGGCAGCAGGGGGACTGAGCGATTGTACTCAGGCCAGGGCTCTCGCATTGAGCGGCCTGGATCTGGATCG
>CM053582.1:177355494-177415144 GCA_028627135.1 Pseudochirops cupreus
CCCCCATTTTGAGTTCCTCCTGGTCCCCCCACTTTTCCAGCTTCTTTCTGTGTATGGGCTCCCCAATTAGATTGTAAGATCCTTGAAGGCAGGGAATGTCTTTCTTTTGTTTATTTGTATCCTCAGCCCTTAGCCCAGTGCCTGACACATAGTAAAATGTTTCTTGAATCAAATTAAATTATCAGTACCATTTGAATTTATTCCTGAGGAGGTAGGGAGAGGAAGGTGATGTCTTTTTCACCATCAGAGCAGTATTTCAACTGCTCCAGTGGGCCTCTGGCTGTCTCTTCTTCTATGTTTTTCTTTACCTGGTCATAGGTGACCAAACAGTGCTCATGAAATGGATGTGTATCCAGTTTTGAGTACAACCTTGTGAGATACAGAGATGGGAGATCTTGAGTACCCTGGCTAGAGCTGACTGATAGCAAAGAGAGTTTCTGTGTTAGAGAAGATGACCACCAAGAGCCCAAGCCCTGGCCTGGCTTGCCAGAAGATACAGACCTGGAGAAAATTGCTCTACAGAACAGACATGAAATGTAAAATGTCTAACTAGTAGCACTGCCAGATGACTTATCTTTGGATGGTTTTAAATCTCAACCTCCTGGGAGACTAGAGCAATGATTATTATTGCCTCTTGTCTTGTGAGAGTATGTGTAGTACATGGTTTGAAGCCTTTCTCACTGTCATTCTGGTTCCCCAGAGGATTGTGGCTACTTCTCACTTCAGGGTTCTACAGAACTCAAAGTGGTCAGTGAATAGCTTCCTAAAATCATGGCTCATGAGCTCCTATTGACATGCTTCCCTTAACTCCTTCCTGAAGTGATTATCAATTGATATCAATTAGTCACAGCCATGTGGCACATTGGGTAGAGTACCTGGAGTCAGGAAGACTCATCTTCCCAAGTTGTCTGACACTTACTAGCTGTGTGACCCTGGGAAAGTCACTTAACCCTGTTTGCCTCAAGTTTCTTCATCTATAAAATAAGGTGGAGAAGGAAATGGCAAGCCACTCCAGTATCTTTGCCCCCTCAGCCTCCCAAAAAAACCCAGATGGGGTCATGAAGAATCAGGCATGACTGAAAACAACTCAACAACAACAACTAACAAAGATTTAGTTAGCTTTTGATAAGGAATATTTTACTGAGGTGGTGCGGTAAGAACAATTGGTACAAAGCATCCTCTCAATAATCTGTAACACTGTTCCATACACCATCTAGGGAAAACTGGGCTCCACCACATTTGGCCAAAGGGGTAACTGCTAGCTTCCTGGAAGAATTTTGCTGAATTCTCATGATATTCCCTGTGGGTTTGGCTTAGTTTTCTATTGGACTCCTTGTTAAGCCCCAAAATTTCCTTTATTTTAGCACATCTAGTTTGTCCTTGGCTCCTAATGTAGCATCTGATGTTTTTTGGATTTTTTTTTTTGGAGGGGGGAAGTAGGGCAATTGGGGTTAAGCGACTTGCCCAAGGTCACACAGCTAGTGTTAAGTGTCTGGGGCTGGATTTGAACTCAGCTCCTCCTGACTCCAGGGCTGGTGCTCTATTCACTGTGCCACTCAGCCACCCCCTGCTCTTTGTTTTAAAAGAGGAATTCACTTATGTATGAATTAGATTTAAGTGAGGCAGGATTACACAAAATCATCAGCCTTACTCTCTCTTCCAGAGCCATTTAAGTCCAGTGGCAAGACAGAAGTCAAGGAGACTGACAAAGGCCTAGGATGCAGTGGGTGACCTTGGCATCTATGTCAGATCAAGTTCTAAGTGCTCCACAGCTCCCACTTCAGCCATTTTTACAGCCCTTGGAACAAATTGTTTTCCTTTTGCCCATTCTGCTTGGGGGGGGGGTCTTCATATGTTTAAGATAGACATCCCCCTCCCTTACCAACAGGTTCAAGGTCTATTGGTTATCCTCAGTTTCTCTACCAGACAGTTTACCAGGGATGACTGCTAAGCATGCTACAGCTTCTTAGAGCCACAGGTAAGAGTTGGGTAAATTAGGTCAACACCAAAGGTGGATGAGCAACCCTGAAAAGGGTGCTCATTCTCCTGAATACTTCAAGTACTCCAGAATGGGTCCACCCAGAATCTGCTGGGACTCTGATGAGAATCCAAGTCCTCTGACCCTCTAAAGTTCACAAAGCTATCTTCTGCTTAAGGGTTGGGGGGCAAGAGAAGAGAAAGGCTCTACTCATATCCTTCCTCACCCCCAAATTATTCTCTCTCATGGGACTGATTGGCTCCTGTTTCTAAGCTGCCAGACAAATGATTGCTAGTTAATTTTATACAAAACCCACAGTGACTTGGCATATATTAGTTTCATACCTTTGATTGACTGATCAATTCAGTACATGTGTTCTCACCTGACAAAGCTATCAGCCTAGAGTATCTGTTAGTTATTTAAATGGGACAGGGTAATTGAATAATTGACTCTCTTGACCCCCCACCCCCACCCCTTACCAGTCCTTGTAAAAAGCCTTTTGTTTTCATCATTTCCTTTGTATAGCAGAAATAAATAACTGTTACCATTTCTAATTCAAACTGAACACTGAAATCTTTTCTGCTCCTTTCTACAGAGAAATCTTAGAAATGAACCAAACCTATATTATAAGTAATTTTTCTCTAGGATTCCTGAATGGGTGTATAATAAGCCAAAGATGGTGAGAAAAGGAATCTGACTCTTTTTTTAGGGTCAAGCTTCCTCAGCTAAGAACCTAATCATCAAGTTCATGGCTCCAATACAAAGGGGACTCCTTAGTGAAGGAGATTACTCAATGGTCCAGCCCCTTGGCCTAACATTGCTTGTTAGTGTTAGAACAGGATCACAGATTTAGAGCTAGAAGAGACCTTTTAGATACCTCTAATTGTTGGGAAGTCTTTTCCTTACATTGAGGTGAAATCTGTTTCTCCCGTATTTCTACTTCCTTATTTCTAACTATGACTTCCATGATTAATCTGAAAAAATGGAAAGGCTTGAATACATGATAGCTCTTAAACACTGGAAGATGGCCACCATCGCCTTCCCTAACTCTTCTCTTCTTCAGATTACATGCCCCCAGTTCCTTCAGTTGATGCTCACACAGCATGACCTGGAGGCCCTTTGCTCCCCTGGTTGCCCTTCTCGATATAGTTTATCTCTGTCCTTCCTAAAATGCAGCACTCAGAACTACATACAATATTGCAGATGGTATGTATTTAGAGTAGAGAATATTGGGGTTCCCACTTCCCTAGATCTGCACATTCTGATTCTCTTATTACAGCCCGAGATTTTGTTAGTTTATTTTTTGACTGCCAGCTCACAGAGTTGACTCATATTGAACTTGTAGTCCACTAAAATTCCAAATCTTTTTCATATTAACTCTTGTTTAGCTATCTGTCCTCCATTTTATACTTGAGCAGTTGAAGTTTTGAACCCAAGTATAGGACATTACAGGGGCGTCAGGAAGACCTGAGTTCAAATTTGTCCTCAAGGCTAACTGTGTGATCTTGGGTAACTCACTTAACCCTGTTTGCCTCAGTTTCCTCATCTATAAAATGAGCTGGAGAAGGAAATATCAAACCACTCCAGGATCTTTGTCAAGAAAACCCCAAATGGAGTCACAAAGAGTTGGACACAATGGAAACAACTCAACAACAACGTGGGCACACATGGCTTACTCTACCAACAAGCTCCCTTTAGGGTGATAATAACAATAACAACTGGGATTTAAATAGCACCTACTGTGTGTCAGGCACTGTGTTTAATGCTTTGCAAATATCATCTCACTCGATCCTCACAACAACTCTGGGAGGTAGGTGCTATTATTATCCCCCTTTTATAGTTGAAGAAACTGAGACAAAGAGCAGTTAAGTTGCTTGCCTGGGGTCACCCAGTAAGTGTCTGAAGCCAGATGGCATCACTCCCTTTATCATTACTCCTTGGGTGGGGTCATTCTACCATTCCCAACTATTTTGCCTTGGTTGGCTCCCTTCCTCATCCAGAATCTATTCAATTCACAATTTTCTTTTTCGTTGACAATTAATGGTTCATCACAGCACCCAATCAATGTCGGAAGGATGCATTTCTCTCTTGTAATGAATAGTGTTTTCAGTTATGCCAGTAAAAGTAAAACAAACATCCCCGGACACTCAGCCTGTATTTATTGGCACATAAGAAAGAGTTCATTCATACTTGCAAGAGTGTGTCCTACTAACCAATGCAAACAGAAGGTTAATCTTGTATTACCCAAATATCAACTTACCCTAGACCTGAGTATATAATTAAGTTTACCTCTAGTTGGCTGCTGATGATTTTGAAGACTAGACTATGGTTGATATGTAAAACGTACAGGGAGACAGTAAATCCGTTAACAATTGACCTTTGGAGTTTAGTTAGAAGGAATTAAAGTAGTAATCTCCAAACTTAGATTTAGAATTTGAGTTATACTGTATTTTGATTCAAAATATACACATTCAGGTATCAACTTTTCTGGCATCTTGAATTTAAATATGGGGGCTTCTTCACTTTCAAGGACCACTTATTTATGATATCAAATATTTGTGACTTGCTATGTATGTTTCCTTCATTCCTCTTCAGACAGCTGAAGCAAAGACGCTTTGTTTTAAGGAGCCTCAGAGGGTTTCAGGACCACTTACAAAGACTAGAGATGGAATTTAGAATAAATAGCACAGAATTGCAATGTTTATTGAACTCCTTTGGCTATGGAAGGAAAGGCCCGTGGTAGGTAGGGGTAGAGGTAGAGAGGGTGAGATTAGGCAAACAGAACTGGGAAGTCCCACTGCCCTTCAAATATCTCCTTTCCCTTTTGTCTTCCCCTCCTCCTCTATCACTACCAAGATCACCAGCTGCCATCAATAAGAAATTCATTTGCACTAACTCGTTTTTGAAAGACACAAATACACAGAGAGGGTTAAGTCTCCTCCTCACCTTAATGTAAACTGCCTTAATTAAATCGACAGCAGCACTCGGGTCTAGGAGGTTTGTTTGGGGTTGGAAGTGATGGCAAACTCTGGAGCTGGAGGGTAAGGGCCAGGTGGAATGGAAGATTCAATATATAACTTCTGAAACTGAATTTTTTTATAGACTCTGTTTTTACTCTACAATTATTTTGGTAGCACCATCCTCTCTCACCCCCAACCCCATGTGAACCCTCCCTTATAAAAAAGAAAAACATTTAAGCAAAAAACCCAATATAGTGATTGTCTCACAATAAAAACAATATTCTGTATTTTAATACAGAACAATACCAGCTTCTCTGCAGACAGAAGGGAGGTGTGTTTCATTATCTGTTCTCTGGAGACCAAGACTGGTTATTGTAATTATTCAGTTTGGTTTCCCTGTGATGTTCTTTTCACTTGCATTATTATGGTCATTGGGTTTGTAGCTGTGGTTGAGTGGGGTGGTGAGCAGGGTTGTTCAGTTACTCCCATTTGATCTCTGCTTTTCTCTCCCTCCATTCTACTATGGCTTCATTGCCCATATGGGTTTTCCAGTATAAACACTCCCTCTCTGCTCTGCAAAGTTGTATCAAAGGATCTGTAATTCTCTCTACCTAATGTGGCAGTCCTTGAGTCCAACTCACCCAATCACCTTGGGTCCCAAAATGCTGTCCTCTTTCTTTGTGGTGGTTGCCTTTGCCTGAGGCTTCTGCCTTTCTTGCTCTTATGGCTTCTCATGGCATCCTCTCAGTTTCATCAGAAACTGGGTTCTCCTTTCAGTCTGACTTCCACCTGCCCTGACTAAACTGACTTTTAAAGGTCCACCAGGGGTGTGACATACCAGTTGTTCATCCTATCTCAAAATTTCTCAGTCATCATCTCTTATGGCCCAATAATGGTCTATTACTTTCATATACCACAGTACGTTCAGCCCTTTCCCAGTCTGTGGGTAACTGCTTTGTTTCCAGTTCTTTGATATTAGGTGGGGGACTTTGGACAATCACAGAGTAATATGAAGAGCTTAGGCATAGTATAGGTATAGTGGAAGGAAGGTTGTAGTAGAGGTAAATGACCTGGATTCAAATTCTGGCTCTGCCACTTGGTACCTGTGTGATTTTAGGTAAGTCAAATAACTATTCTGGGCTTCAGTTTGCTCACCTGTAAAATAAGGGGAATGGACGATGGCCCCTAAGGACTCTACATCTAAAATTGAAATCTTATGAAAGGAATTTTTGTAAGTGATCAAGACATGAACAAACAATTCTCAAAA
The DNA here is from genome assembly GCA_028627135.1 of Pseudochirops cupreus. Lineage (NCBI taxonomy): Eukaryota > Metazoa > Chordata > Mammalia > Diprotodontia > Pseudocheiridae > Pseudochirops > Pseudochirops cupreus. The sequence continues at coordinate 177,361,700 of CM053582.1, forward strand.
GAATTGTGCCCTTCCAGGTGATAGTGATGTGAAAGGTCCTAGAGGAGCCTAGTTCTCCCATGAACACCCCAGCAAAGATATAATAGGACTTCAGGAGGAACAGTAAAGAAAACCAAAGAGAAACAGAGGTAGGGTTTTCCACCAAGTGTAAGACTGACAAGAACAGGATGCCCCCCAAAAAGTAGAAGCCAACATAAGCTCCAAGAAGAAGGGCCAAAAGCCAGTGGAATCTTGGTCTCAACCTGTAAGAGCAACAGCGGGGAACAAAGCTAGCCCCTAGTGAGTCACTGTATGGGGAGAAGGTCGGTCTATGAAAGCCCTTGTGCATTCCAAGAGGCCAAGAGCCAGTGCTGTTATTTGCTGTTGGAAGCACCACAGTATCTGAGAACCCTTTGAAGACAGTGATTGTTTCGACACATTAAGTGTTTAATTAATGCTTGTTCACTGACCCAGTAGTGCATGATTATAGAAGAGACAGGGCAGAGTCTAATACCCGTGTTAGGCCACCTAGATATGGAGGCAGGAGCCAAGAACTGTGGTAGAGGGCAGGGCCTAGTCCAAGCTACCCCATCCAGAATAGCAGGTACATTTAGACAATAGAGAGAACACACCAAACAGGAACCAAGAGTAAAGGTGAGGGAAGAAGCTGACTGTGACACAACATCCCAGTCCAGCTAGGAATGGAAACATAAGGAATGGGAAGAAAATTCCACATACAAAGAAGAAATATTATGACTTAAGAGAAGCCCGAGAGATAAACCCCAAAGTGAAGCATCATACCCCACAAATACAAACAGAGCCTCAGAGAAAGGAATAGCTTGGACACTCATTCTCCAAGAATATCTGGAAAAATGAATGAAGAGCTTTTTAAAAGTGAAATTAGAGTCGTTGAAGAAAAAAAAGTGGAAGGAAAATAAATACCTTAGCATAGAATGTGAAAATTTTACAGATGCATTACACTTTCTGAAAAATGGAGTAGGGCAAACAGGTCTCAATAGTGCCATGGATGACATGATATTAGAACAAAAACAAAAGAATGAAAAATTAGAAGAAGGTAGAGAATGAGGAGAGAGTGGAAGAAGCAGGCATTACAAACTCCTCTCTTAACTGAATCTAGTCAAGGAGTATTAAACACACACACACACACACACACACACACACACACACACACACACACACACACCTCGATACACATACAAGAAGCCTGATATAGAAACATTGAATTAATGAGAAAAAAGGAGGCAGAGAGAGGAAACAGAATTTAAGAGGTCAGGTAGATTCAGGGAAGGAATAGTCACAAGCAAAATGAACTTTACCTATAGAAGGGATTAAAAAGGGGGAAAAATGTAAGAAGCATTGATTTGAGTGTGGAGTAGGCAAAGAGAAGTTGGGCAGAGGAGAGGGATCAGACTAGGTCAACTTTAGATTACTGGTGTTGATCGTATCCATTTTATTTCAGCATTTTCTTTTGTTAAAGAAGGATGTAAAAAAAAAAGAAAGAAAAAGAGGATGGAGAGAAAGACACAGTCATGACAGTAAATATCAATGGGATAAAGTTAGCCATAAAAAAGGGGATAGTCAATTAAATTAGAAAGCAGAATCTAACCAAATTTTGCTTCCAAGAAAGATTATTGAGACATAAAGGTTCACAGAGAATAAACTGGAAAGTTGGATCAGAATTTATATATGTTTTTTCTTTTTTGTTGATGAAAGTAATAATAACATATTAATTAGGAATTCATGTTTAAAAAAAATACCTAATAAAAGCAACGAATCAAAAAAATTAAACACCAAAACAGAAATTCTGAAAATCAAAGAAGAAACTAATGAAATTGAAATTGAAATCTATTGAATTGAGAAATAAAAGCAGTTGTTTTGATGGGTGTGGCTGGAATTAATAAAATAGGTGAATAAGCTATTTAATGGAACACCATGTTATCGTATTAAAAATTAAAAAGGATAATTTAGAGAATTGAAACGGCTCAAATTCCGAAAAAGACTCAAGAGCTGAGACCCTGCCAATTTATGGGGGAAAAGGCACATGGTAGCTGTCTTTTAGTTGAAAACAAGCAGGTAGAAACTGAAGGCTTAGTGGAGAGTAGCTCAGCATAGACACCAGCAAATGGAAGCAAGAAAAATAGACCAACAGAGGACCTTGGAAGTCTCCCTTTGGAGTCTACTAATCCTGTGTCATCAGAAAAGAGACCATATAAGGGATTACATTTGTATATGAGTCACACGGACTGAAGACTGGCACCCTGCACATTTTTATAAACACAATTTTGTCTTTTTTTTTAACCTATACATTTCCATGGTTTAACCTGATTTTAAATTGATTTCCCAATAGCGTCTTCTCAAAAGTATCAGTAATAGAAAAGGTTTGATCCTAGTAGGGCTGTACAGACAATGTATCTGTCCTGATGCATACAGCTTGAATTGGGGACAATAGTTTGTACAGCATGATGGGTTGGTATTTAATCTAGAGAGTTTTTATGAAACTAATTCCCAATAAATGTTGAACAAAAGACTCAAGTTTTTGTCACTTGTTTAAAATAAAAGCTCTTCCCCTTTATTAAGAAAATGTGTCTCTATGGACAGGCTCCTGGAATATGTCAAAAGTGTCCCATGTCCCCCCACTGGCATAAAGCACCTATGTCAAACAATCTTCAAATGAGCAACCATGAGCTGTGGAATTAAATTTGTTTCAGGGTAGGACATATCTAAAAGAGATATATCCTGAAAAAGACAGCATGAAAAAGAAGCCAGCGTATATTAAGGCAGCATGTTTCAGAGGAAGCAAATTTATCCTTTGATCTTTCTGAGCATTTTGGTGGTTTATTTCATAACTGGTGAAGAGTGGGAAGCCAAGAGTAAGAAGGATTGCTGTGACTCTTAGCTGAAGCTCTGGCTGGGTAGGAATTCCTTTTCTTTTCTTTTTTCCTTTTGCTGTTTTCATGTCTGTCCTTCCTTCCTTCCTTCCTTCCCTCCTTCCTTCCTTCTTTCTTTCTTTTTTTCTTTCTTCCTTCCTTCTTTTCTTTCTTTCTTTCTTTCTTTCTTTCTTTCTTTCTTTCTTTCTTTCTTTCTTTCTTTATCTCCATCTTTATACTTTAAGGTGATCGCTAATCTTTTAACAAACACAGAGTTTGGAAGATTTCCCAGAGAACAATAGTGTTATTATCTTCTTCATTTATTGGGTTCTGTATGACAAAATTTTCTTTTAACTCAGGAATCTAGCCTCCTAAGTCTGGGTTAGGGAGAGGAGCCCCAACTTTACTGAGGGGTGAATAGAGTAATGGAGTCCATAAGAAGGGTAGGGTTGGGAAAGGGAAGTAATATGGAGAAGAGTGCAGGTAAACAGAGGGATGACTGTCCTTGCCCCTTTTCTCTTCCCTTTGTTGGCATCCCCATTTGATTAAAATATTTATTTAGAACCAACTCTATTCAAGGAATACAAAGAGAGAAACAAAACTATTCTTCCCCTCAAGGAGCTTACATTCTATTTGGGGGAAACATAAGATATATACACACAAAGATACTCTAAGGAAAACTGAAGAGGTAAGATCACTAACAGGTCCCTAATGTGGCACTGCCAATCCCCATGACTCTTACAACCCTGCCCTCCATCCCCTCGTTAGTTTGGCTGATTGCAGGCTCTTTGGGAGCAGAAACCATGTCCTGAGTCATCTATTTATCCTCAAGACTGGTCACAGGATCCCGCATGTTTAATGAACTTGAATAATGCTTTCCTCATCCCCAAACAAACACTGCTCACATTTTCACTGGAGACCATGGAAGACAAGCTTTTGGCAGGTCAGTAGCAGAGATGTTTTGGGGAAGGTGGGCCTAATGTTGTTGTTCAGTTGTTTCATTTGTGTCTGACTCTTTATAACCCCATGTGGGGCTTGGCAGAGATAGTGGAGCAGTTTGCAATTGCCTTCTCCAGCTCATTTTACAGATGAGAAAAGTGAGACAAACAGGGTTAGGTGACTTTCCCAGGGTCACACGGCTAGCAAATGTCTAAGCCTAAGGCCTAATAGGACCATTCAAATAATACCATATAGATACTCACCCACTCCATCACACATATGGCCATTGTCCTGACAAATACGGAGCAGAGATCACTGGGCAGCATGTTTACCATAGACATAGATGCTGCTTCTCCTTATGGAAAAAATTGCAACAACATGTGTTTTTCTAAGTGTTACATCCATAGGTCATGACAAGAACCAGATCTGTTGACTTTAAGTCATGTATTCTCCGTACCACTCTGTTGCCCTTCTCCTACCACGTGAATAGTGGCAGATTTTGTGCTGACAGACACGACCTCCTCAAATCTTCCCCAGTTAAAAGAACCAGGACGAGTGACCACGCCCTCAAAATGCTGGCATCTGAATTTGACTCCATTCCAGGATGGGGCCAAACTTTAAAAGACACAGCCTAGGGAAGTGGATCTAGAAAGAGGGACTGGCATGGACATATTGAACTCAGCAAAGGGGAGAGAACCTGAGTTCTTGATACCTTATTCTTAAAGGAGACGGGGGCCCACGGGTACAATCTGAACCAAGAGCACAATCACTGATTCATCTTCCCCACTGTTGTTTAAAAGCAAACAACTAGGAAAAACCTATCAGATAAGGGGATGTCAAACACAGATTTCATCTAACGTAGAACAAAGAGGGGAGAAAAATCAGACTGCCCTGTTTGAGGCCCAGCATACGTGCCTGGACCTGAAGCCTTGGGACTGGCTCATCTACACCTGACTGATTTTGCTGCAGAATGTCCCAAGGAAGGAGTGCTTATGAAATGATGACGGCATTTTTTCTTATTACCTCCCGTTTTGCTCCTTTGCATGGTAGCGAAGGTGAATGGAGGCAATTTTAGGAAAGAAGCAGACAAACGACACAGGTCAGCTGATGTAGAGCTGAACAGACTCTTAGGAACGGCCCTCTGGTCTTAGACAGGGAAAAGCAGAGACCCACAGAGGTGGTGATTTGCCTAATAATAGCAATAGTTAACATTTATACAGTGTCCACTATATTCCAGGCACTCTGCTAAGTGCTTCACAAACATTATCTCATTTAATCCTCACAACAACGCTGGGAGGTAAAGGTAAGTGGCCGAGCCAGGATGTGAACCCAGTGTCTGTTTCCTGTGTCTGAGTCCAAATCCAGTGTTCTTTCCATTGTGCCGTGCTGAGTCATGGACTGAAAGATTGTTTTGTTTTGTTTTTTTGCAACTGAGCAAAAAGTATTAGTGTTGGAAAAGGGCCTAGCTCCAAACCAGGAAAGGCTGTGTGGAAACCCAATTTCAGCCCCCAGGAAGAGGAAACACTCCCCTGGGAACTGACAAAGCTTATCTGTCAGAAGTTATAAGATGGACCCAGAAAAAATCTGGAGGTGACTTTGTCTAAGGTCACACAGCTACTTAGTGACAAAGCCAGATGCCACATAGGCCCTTTGCTGCTGCCCCATATGCTCACACAAAAGGATTTATGCCAACAACCCTTCTGGCCTTAGAACTTCTCCAGACTGGAAGAATTAAATGGCCCAGTGGCATGTTGGAACTTGGAGAATCCTAAAATGGTTTTTGGCTTCCAGGGGAATTCTGTTGTGGAAGGGGGGGGAGGAAGGGGGAGGTGTTTTCAGATGCAGCTGCATCTGTTGAGGAGCCCAAACAAAAGCTGGTGTGGGTCTGATAAGAACTACTGGTAGAGAGCTCTCGATTAGGAATGGCAGGGTGGCATTCACTTAGTTACTCAGGTTGGGTGTCATAGCTAATTACTTAACTTTGAAAGTCTTCCTCCCAACTCTGGAGAATGGCCGAACTCTGAAAAGGTACTCCGAGCTTATTCAGGATTAGTCAAGTTATAAATCATTCTAGAAGGTAAGATACTTCAGACCTCCCTCCAGGGAACTTTATAGGACTCAATTCCATAACCAGAAGGGCAGAAACCATCACTGCTGCACCAGGTGCATACCTGTTCTGGGTCATGGGAGCCTCCCTACCTCCCAGGCCTCTCTCCTCCTGCCCCTCCCAGTGCTCTTGGCCCCTCAAACTGGGGATAGTGCTGGGGAGGGAGGGGTGAGCAGAATGAGACAGCCTGACCTGCAGTGCCAATAGCAAATCTTAAGCCTGAGACAAGTTGACAAACCTTGTCCCTAGGGAAATGCTGAGGAAAGCAAGGAGAAGTTCCAGGGTAGGCTGGAGGAATGGTGGATTAGAATTTCCAAAGAAAATTCTTGCCAAAGAAATCCTTCATACATCTGAAAACAGTTCCTGGCCTACTGTTTTTCTGTATAAGGAGAAGGAATCCAGGTCATGTTGCCACATTGGAGGTACCACACACACTTTTTATACTTGTACACACTTTTTTTTGTCCCCAACATGGCAAGCTTGTTTTCCCCAGGATTTCTGTAGCTCAGTTGGGCTATAAACAATGAGCCTGCCTTACAATTTTCTGCTAGATCGGCATTTGGAAGGGTCTTTTGAATTGCATTGCCAAGTCTGAGTTTGTCAAGCTCATCAGTAGTTTACTTGACTCTCAGCCCAAAAGGCATCTTTTCCACAAGGCCTGGATGTGGTTCAAGAATCCTGGGCTTATTGGGGGAATGGTCCTTCTTCTGTGAACTGGGAGCTGCCCTCCATCCACCATCACTCCTTGCTTCCTTCAGTGCAAACCAAGTTCTGAAAGCCCCACGAGAGACATGGCCCTTTACAGGACTAGGAGCAAGGGGCTGTCTTGGCAAGGTGCTTGAGATTTCCAAGTTAGGCCTTCCCTCCACCCCCTCCTAACTCCAACTTCAAACTTAGCTATGAAACTTGACCTTTTAAAAATCCATGGCATTGGTTTCTGCATGATGTTTACAAATTTCCTTTTAAAAAGAACAGAACAAAACACAGAAAGAAACTTCTCTATCATGTGGGAAGCCTTTTTTTTCTTCTTCTTCTAAAGATATACTTCCTACATGGCAACTGCATAAAATAGGTCACAATGTAAAGAAACAATCTGGGAAGAAGATGGAGGCTTAAATAAAGAGACTATCCTTCCCCAATTTGATTAGTTAGAAAGAAAACATAGGCTTCTGAGTCAAATCTCCACATGGGTTTATGTATACACACATATAAAAATAGAGTAGAAATGATTACTCTGGCTACTCTGGCTAAGTTACTATCAATTAGTTACTCCTGGTGAATGATTTACATAGGATATAACTTTGACTCACTGTAGAACCATGTGGTAGAAGATACCAGATAGTTTCATCATCCCATCCTCCACAAATTGTAACTATCAAATATAAGTTTATAATTAAAACAACTTAAACCCTTTCCCAAATTTAAAGGAGCATGTATATCCTGTTTCACTGATTCTCATGCTGGACACCATTCCATCCAGCCTATGCTTGAAGAAGGATCTTCTCAACATGTTAACATGCCTGACAATGATCATCCATCCACCCTTCACTTAAAGACCTCCAATAAGGAGGAACTTACTACCTCCCAAGGCAGCCCATTACACTTCTTCATGGCTCTGTTGGTTATGTCAACTCTACATTTGTCTCTTGTAATTTTTACTGACTACTTCTCATTCTGTCTTCTGGGACCATGCAGAACAAATCAAATCCCTTTTCCACCAGATAGGCCATGAGATACTGAGAGATAGCTACCCTGTTCACTCCATACAACAAGACTGGCTTCTCATCCTGCTCCAACTTTCCTAGTTATAAGACACAACTATAAATCAATGAGACAAACAAATGTACCCAAACTCATCTCTCCAGAAGAGTGAGGATGCTTCTGTAGCCCAATTCTACCTAATGTGCAAAGTTGTTAGTCTGGGAGTCAAGGAAAAAAAATAATAGCTAACATTGATATCAGGCAGTTAGGTGGCCCAGCAGATAGAGAACTGGGCCTGGAGTCAGAAAGATTATCTCCCTGAGTTCAAATCCAGCCTCAGACATTTACTGTGACCCTGGACAAGCCACTTAACCCTGTTTGCCTCAGTTTCCTCATCTGTAAAATGAGCTGGAGAAGGAAATGGTAAACCACTCCCATTATCTTTGCCAAGAAGACCCCCAAATGGGGTCACAAAGAGTCAGACATGACTGAAACGAGTGAATTTCTATAGCACTTACTATATGTGCTAAACATAGTGCTAAACTGTGCTAAACACTTTACAATTAACTTCTCATTTGATCCTCACAACAACCAAGTGAAGTAGGCACTATTACTAGCCCCATTTTACAGATGAGGAAACTGAAGCAAAACAGAGGTTAAGTGACTTGCCCAGGGTCACACAGCTAGTAAGTGTCTGAGGTCCAATTTGAACTTGAACTGAACGCAAATCTGGCTAACCTTGCCCTGTGGTTGTTGTTGCTGCTGTAGTGGGAAATGCTGTGGGAGGCAGAAAGTTCCAGGGTGGGCTAGAGGAGTGGCAGATTAGAATTTTAGAAAAGAAATCCTTTCACAGATCTTCAAATGCTTCCTGGCCTACTAGAATTCTAGCGGGGCTACCACTGCTTAAAACTCACATAATGTATCTTGTTGGTGTCAGAGGGAGTGGGTTCAAACCTGTTTCTTCCACTTGTTATCTATGTGACCTTGAATAAGCTATTCTACTTCCTGGGCCCAAGTTTACTCATCTATAAAATGAAGGGACTGGTTTAGACAATCTTCGAGGTTTATTCCCTCTGAATCTGTGATATCATCTCTACTTCTTTCACTAGTTACCACCGATTGTAGTCTCATACTACCAAGGAGAAATCAAAAGAAAATCAACTTGGTTGGTGCCAGTTCAACTCACAAAGGACAGCTAAAAATTCCATTCTTTTTCTGAACGTAAAGAACATATATGTCAATGTGCAAATGTAATTGATTGAATTTAGTTAATATCTAGCTGATTCAATTTTGTTAATGGAGCTACTTATTCTCCATTATCCCTGCTTAGTAACAATGACTTTGGAATCCTCTTTGGCCTCTCCCATTTCCCAGCCCTCCACCTTTAGTAACCAAGTTCTATATATTCCATCTCCCCCAAATAATTTATATCTGTCTCTTCTTCTCCATTCCCACCACTGCCATACTGGTTCAAGCTGTTGTTGTCTTCTTCCTGAACTATTTTAATAACCTTGTAACTGATATCGCCACCTTTGGCTTCTGTCTACTCACAGAACTACGGAATCTCAGAGTTGGTCATCCATCTTAATCTAACTGTACCTGAACAAGGATCCCTTATGATAAGTGGTCAACTAGCCGTTTTATGAAGATCTTTAAAAAGGGAAAATCTCTCACCTCCTGGGGTGTCTCATTCTACTTTTGGACAGTCTTAATTGTTAGGAAGTTTTTCTCAGTCTAATAAAGCCCAGATTCCTTAGACTGGCATTCAAGGCCTTCACATAATTTAGTTCCAACCTACTTTTCCAATTTTATCTCATGCTACTCCATATCTTATAGTCTATGATCTAGTCAAATTGGAATTTAAGGCCTTCCATAATCTGGCTTCCCCCAACCTTTCCAACCTTATTTCTGATTATTCCCTTTCACATGCTTTCAGCTCTATCAAAACTGGATTCCCTAAGCTCAACATTCTATTTTCAACATCCATGCATTGGTAAGAACTGTCCGTAATTCCTGGAATATACTCCATCCCCACTTTTCCCCCTCAGAATCCTTCCCTGCCCTCAGAGCTCTGATCACTTACTACCCCCTCCATAAAGCCTTCCCAGAGGGCTGAAGTGCTCCCTCCTCTTCCTGAAGTTAACATGCTGATTTATGTGAGTACGTGTTGGATTCTCCCAGCAGAAAGTAAGCTCCTGGAAGGAGCTTTAGCCTTTGTCTTAGAATCCTCAGCACCAACCACTGTGCCTTAGATACAGGCAGTTAATAAATATTTGTTGAATTAAATTCAATTGATTTTCACTGGAATCAGTAGATCATACTAAATCATTGGAATCATACTAAACTTTGCTCACAACTCACCCATCTTTATAATGCCCTTCCAGCTCTTTATCTCTCTGCAGTGAAATCTCCACTATCTTTCCTGGTTCTGCTCCAGTGCTACATCCTCAGTGAAATCTCCACTATCTTTCCTGATTCTGCTCCAATGCTACGTCCTCAGTGAAATCTCCAAGTATGGGAGTGCGGGAGGAGAGAAAAGACTACCCAAAATGAAGCATTGTGATGGTAAATGTTCAACTGACTCTTTGAAAAAAAAAATTGTACATGACTTACTTTTTCAGTTTAATATGAATCGTTTTTTAATATAACAGTTTATTTTTCCCTAATTACACATTAAAATAATTTTTAGCATTTGGTTTGTGTTTTTTTTTTTGAGTTCCAAATTCTATCCCTCCCTCCCTCCATTTTCTCCGTCATTTTCTTATGTTTAGACAATCAACAAGACAGTAAATCAAACGTTGATTTCTTAGGGGTAAATACTCACACTGAAAATTTAACAATCAGCTCTCTAGTCAGTTAGAGTGGCTCCAGCACACCCCCTGCTACATGAAAGTTGAGCTCATGTCTTATCTCCCTCACTAGATTGTGAAGTGGTATGGTAAAAGCATTAGAGCTATAAAATGAAGGTGATGATTTCGCAAAGTTCCTGTGACAAGAGTGCTATAGAAAGATGAGTTATTGCTATCTGGAATCAGGAGACCCGGCTCTAACGCTCCTACTTGACACTTGTATGACTCTGGATAAGTCTCTGGGCCTCAGTGTGAGATGGGGTGGGTAATTTAAAATATCTTTTCTATCTACAAGTCTTGGAATCATACGATCTTTGAGGGCAGGGCCTGTGCCTGATTTACTTTTGTATCTTCCCTACCGTCTCATATAGCGCCTTAGTGCGTAAAAGGCATTTAAGAAATCTTTGTTGAATAAATGAATGACTAAATGAACAAGCTATTATTACCAACGGTATTTTTTGGCTAATGATAATAGCTAAAAACCACTAACTAAACTTGAGGTTATCCAGCTAACCTTGACTTTAGTCATTGCATTACACAATGCACACACACATGCACTTCAACAGCCCAAAGGCTGGATGTCAAAAATCCATGAAAGTATTCAGAAAAGTATCATGATTTCTTTCTTCTGTCCCTGACATCTCCTTTAAGAATCGCAGCAAGGCATGCAGGATCCTCTTATTTAGTTGTCTTTAGCAATCCTGGGTTGTCTCTGATGCTTATTACACACGATTGGATCAACCTGGATATCCCATAATCTCCCTCTCTTTCACCTGAGTTGACTAGTTCCTGTGGGTATAAGAGCCAACCAGCTCTTTCCCACCCTATGACCAGAACCCACTACTGAAGTTCTGCTTATTACTGCTACTTTTAAAGGGTTTGATAGCAAATTGGTTTTGGGTCATAACATAATGCCTAGGGCAGAGCTTTTCACATTTAGGTGCTTAATTTGTAAAATTATATTAAATAGGATTTGGAAATGGAAAAGATCTTCAAGATAATAAAAATAATAATTAATTATACAGCACTATTTGACACTCTTCTACGTGCTTTCCAATTGTTATCATTTGATCCTCACAACCCTTCGAGGTAGGTATTATCATCCCCATTTAACAGATGAAGAGAGTGAGACAAATAGAAGCTAAGTGACTTGACCAGGATCACACAAATAGTATCATTTTTCGGTCATGTCCAACTCTTTGTGACCCCTTTGGGGGGTTTTCTTGGTAAAGATAACTGGCGTGGTTTGCCGTTTCCCTTTCTAGCTCATTTTGCAGATGAAGAAAGTGAGGTAAACAGGAGTAAGTAACTTGCCCTGGGTCACACAGTTAGTGTCTGAGGTTGGATTTGAACTCTGGTCTTCACAACTCCAGGCATGGCACCTTATCCATGAATTCTCCTATCTTATAAATGAGTAAAGTGAGACCCAGGGAAATAGCTTATTCAAGATGAAAAAGAAATAATCAATAGAGCCAAGTTTAAACCCAAGTTTTCTTACCCAAAATCCAGTGCTCTTTCCTATGCCGCCTTTCTGTGGTTCTCGGGACCCCATTTAATTTATACCAAAAAGTATCCATTCTGTTACTGACAGGATGAGAGGCCAGGATTTCTGGGGAGACAAGATGGGATTTCATTTCTTAACACTGGCCAGAAATAAAACTCGGCTAGCAGCAGTATTTCATGTACATTTTCAAGTTGTGTCTAGCTTTGAAGAAATGCTTTCACTATCCAGGCTTTCTCCTCCAGCTCTAGTTAGAAGACTGCTATCACTGCTAAAGAAAAGGTCTTTGTAATCCCTAGCAAGGACCATCTCTTGGAAAGTACAGCAAGGTGTCCTCCATTCACCCTTGCTTTCCTGGAAAATTAACAGAAATTTACATTTTGAACTGTCGGTCAGTAGAAAAAATACCTGTGAAAAACCTAACCGGCCACGAGGGGAAAGAAAAAAGACTGGGAGGAAAAGTTAGAGCTGGATGAAAGAGAGAGAAGCGTAAACACATTTGTAAACTTAAATCCTGCAAAAGGCAGTTTATACAGAGATGGAGAAGGAGCTGGTGCAAGAGACCCATTTGGGGCCAGATTTATAATCCTATTTATGTAGAGCATGGATACTGGCAGATCAGTGGCGAGTTACAGAAAGCACATTACTGTGGACTCAGCTCTGAACCCTGTCATTAACTACAGCACAAATCACGTTTCCCATCCAAATACACAGTAACTTAATGCTGGGTCTTGAGAAGTGTGCAATTAACTTTCACCAACACCGAGCAGGGGTTTTAAATTAAACAGATGTGATGTATATTAATGGCCTAATGTAACTTCAAAGGAACAGGTTTGGCTTCCTCACCCCTCTCCCCTCCCTTCTCTGCAGATGAACTTTGATCTGGCCCCTCTCTCCTACTGCCAGGATTAGACTAAGATGTCGAGAGGCTCTGTGTTAGAAGTTCCCTGCCCCTTAGGAGATCCCTACTGCTCTTGCTGGGGCTGCTCAGCCCCAAGCCCAGTTTCCTGTTGAGAGCCCCCATCATCCCTGATACTATTCAAACAACAACAACAAAACCCCAACAAAACCAAACCCAGGAAACACTTATGGGATGAAACCAACAGATACAAGGGAAGAAAATAAGACTCCCCCAGCATTTTCCAAGCTGTCAGTGTGGATCTTGTTTTGGTTTGTTTTTCCCTCTGTAACCCTTTTCCATTTTTCTAACATTTCAAAATACTGGAAGTCAAAACATAGGATCCATAGATTTAGAGTTGGAAGAGATCTTGAAAGGGCCCCAAAAGGCAAAAAGACTTACCCAAGGTCACACAGTTAGTAAATGGAAAGGGGATTTTGGTAGGGGAGTAAAACAGCAAGGCAAAGGAAAATGAAAACAGAGTGTTTCATTAATACATAAGACACCAGCTGGAGCTACATCTCCATCCTCACCCCTACTCTCGCCACACCCCCCTCCATTCTCCTGACTTTATATAAGTATTTGAGAAAGGAGGAGAGGAGGTCAGGCACGTAGCACCAGAAGCAAAAAGGTAAAAAAAAAAAAAAAGCTTTATTCAGGACATATTATGGAGTCTTTATGTATGGGATCAAGATGTATTTGGGAGAGGGAGATATTCTCTCTTAGAGCTCTGAGGGCTTTTCATAGGCTCCTAGACTTACTAAATACATAAAGGATTGCTCTAGTCTCTTAATTCTGCTTCATGTTGCTTCTACTAGATTGTGAGCAACTGTTCATTGTCTCTCCAACCTTGGTAAAGGCCTTTCTCTTCATCTTCCACAGTGTCAAACACACAGTAGGACTTCATCATTACTAGATGTCTCTCTGGCTACTCTCCAACATTTCTCTAATATTAGTTGTGTCTCCAAACTTGAATTAAGGCATTTCTTTTCATCCTCAACAGTGTCAAGCATACGGTGGGACTTCATCAATACTAAAGGTCTCTCCAGCTGTAATACTAGTCATCTCTCCAACCTTGAGTAAAGGCCTTTCTTTTCATCCTCCACAGTGTTAAGTACATACTGGGTCTCCATCAATACTTGATGAACTGAACTGACTTGCAAGAGAAAAGAAGTGAGAGAGCAGGAAGAAATATATTGTGGTCAAGAGGTGATCTCAAAGTGGTTTTTTACATTGCAGATTCTTATAAGTTTTGAGGTTAAAGCAGGTTTAATTAAGGGAAGGAAGGATTGGCCAGCTACTACAGCCCCAGCTCTTAGCTCCAGTGGGTCCCAACAGGATCAGAGGTTCATTAGACCTCCAACAAATATCCAAGGTGAGTACCATTACTTACCTTGTTCTTGGGCGAGTCTGCTCAGAGTTAGTGACCAGGGTTTATGACTGACTGTGCATAATTGAAACACCACTAGGGAAGCAGGAAGGAGATTGAGATCAGAAGAAAGGGGGAAGAAAGCCCACTGAGTGGGGCATTGGGTGAAGGACTGAAGGTACATTTATCCTCCATTCCCTTTACAAAGTCAGTGGCAAACAGCTGGTTGCTTACTGTTGTTCCTTTAATTCAATATTTTAACTCCACTTTGAGGAAAACCACGTATTTTATGCAAAAAAGTACCAAGTTTATTGGAAGAACTGAGCCTGTGAAAGGAAAGTCCATTAGAGAGGAATTACTGTGTTCTTTCTTGATCCCTCTGCCTCTAGCTGTAAAAATGATGAATGCTATTAAAGCCCCAGAGGAGATTCCTGGCAGCTGTGGTTGCTATTTTAAAGAAGAATGGAGGGTTAGGGGGGTGGTGGAGAGAAGGAATTATGTGGGGAAACAGTTTTCTTGATTTTCTTCTTTAAAAAAAGGGAAGGGAAATAGCATAATGGAGAAAAGATACAAAAAATTACGGTACATACCACGACTAGAATTTTGCCTTTGTAGTACAATTACCTTACTAAGTGAGAATTATGCAAGGTTTGAACGGAAACTTAATTCTTGCATATGTAGCTTTATGTACAGACAACTAATTGTCAGAAAACACTGGGCCAAATTCTACTGGTGAAAAGGGAATGAATTGCATTTTGGGGTGTGCTGTGGCATCTCGTGCTTTTGTATCTTGAGATCACTAAGTCACTTTTCCTGCAGTAAAATAGTTTTGCGCACACACACACACACACACACACAAAGCACAATGTGTCTTCTTTTTCCTTTGTCTGGATGAAAACTGAGTATTGAGATAAAACTGTTTCAGGACTTGAGTGATTCAGTCTCATTTTAGGATCACAGATCTGTAGTCGGATACAAGGCCATCTAGTCTACTTCTTCCGTTTTACAGATGAGAAAACTGAGAGAAGTTCAATGACTTGTCTGAAGTAACACAATAAATGTCAGTGGTAGAATTCGAACTCAGATCCTCTCACTCTACAGCCCATGTTGCTTTGGTTGTACCACATTGCAATAGAATAACCAGGTCTTTTAAGAAGATTAATTTGATTTTCCAGAAGACAGAGCCTGCTGAACCACCCTAAGAAAATTTCTAGCCTAGAACTTGTTAAATGTTTATTCACTAACTGATTCTAGGCTCTGTTAATATGATTGAGAACTGGAACAGATGGTTGAGAGCATCAAGTTCAACTCCTTTATTTTACAGAGGAGGAAAATGAGAGTCAGAGGGGGAAGTTACTTGCTTAAAATAATAGAAAAATGGTGGCATAACAGGAATTCAAACTCAGGTGCTCTGACATCAAATCAATTATGTTCAGTCATGTCAGACTCCTTGTGACCCCCATTTGTTTTTGGTTTTGTTTTTGCTTTTTGGAGGGGGGGGTAGGGCAATTGGGGTTAAGTGACTTGCCCAAGGTCACATGGCTAGTTTTTGTGTTAAGTGTCTGAGGTCGATTTTGAACTCCGGTCCTCCTGATTCCAGAGCTGGTGCTCTATTCACTGCACCACCTAGCCTCCCCAATTTGGGGTTTTCTTGGCAAAGATATTGGAGAGGTTTGTCATTTCATTCTCCAACTCATTTTACAGATGAGGAAACTGAGGCAAACAGGGTTAAGTGACTTCCCCAGGGTCACACAGATAGACAGTGTCTGAGGCCATATTTGAACTCAGGAAGATGAGTGTTCCTGACTACAGTACTGGTGTTCTATGAACTATGGCTCCAACTAGCTGCTCTATACCTTCTACTAAGCAGCCCATTGCCTCTCAATACTCCATCCTTGCTTCCCATGCTTACACAAACTTTTTCATCTCTCCTTTTCTTTTGGTAGCTATGAAGAAACTAGATTTGAAAGCAGATCAGTTCCTTATCAGTGATTTAGATTTAAGGGATAAAAACTACACTTCCATACTTTATAGAAACTGGTAATAAAAAAAAACACTGCATATGAACAAAAGAATCATTTACCGTGCTTGGATCAAAAAGTAAAGCGTATCATTTTCACATTTTCACTGATTTTCCACCTTTATGTGGCATGTAAATCCATCAATACCCCAAAATATAGATTAAAGCAATGTTTATAGTCCCTTTCCACGCCTGTTTCTGTTGTCTCTTTCCTACCTCCTTCCTTATCCCCTACTTTGGGGATAAAGAGGAAAACAGACAAACTCTTGTGACAAATATGCAAAGTCAAGTAAAACAAATCCACACATTTACCATGTCTGTGTGTGTGTGTCTATGTATATAGACACATAGATTATAGATATGTATTTATGATACACACATGTGTATGTGTGTGTGTCTATATATAGATACATAGATTATACATATATGTGTGTTTATGATACACATATGTGTATGTGTGTATGTGGACACTCAATACTTATTGAGTGATTCTTTTTCTTTAATTTTCAATGTTCTTGTTACATGCAAAAGCTAAATTAGATGTGTCTTCTGCCTTTTCATTTGGAAGGAGATTCATCTATCTTGTTCTCCAATACATTTTTTTCTACTTTAATAAACTACATTTAGTTCTAAACTACTGAATGTATAAATGATCCCCTAAACCTCCTTTTTGTTAAAGATAGGCGTTTTGGGGCAGCTAGGTGGCGCAGTGAATAGAGCCCTGGCCCTGGAGTCAGGAGGACCTGAGTTTAAATTTGACCTCAGACACTTAACACTTACTAGCTGTGTGACCTTGGGCAAGTTACTTAATCCCAAATGCTCAGCCTTCCCCCATCCAAAAAAAAAAAAAAGATAGGAGTTTTGTTTTTAGAAGCACCTGACAGATGACAAGCCTTTAAGTCCTTATTAGTCCCAAGAACTATGCTAAGCCCTGGTGATGCTAAGAATGGGAAAGACTTAAAGTGCCTGACTTCAAGGAGCTCACATTCCAAGCACCCGTTTTTCCCTTCTTCTCCCCAACCACCACCACTATTAATATGCAAATTACTATTTATTTATAATTTTAAAATGCCTCTTTATTTGTGGATTGCCAGGGTCAGTCAAAGAAGTCCTCTGGTGATCAATCAGGCATTGTGATGCAGTGGAAACGTCACTGGCTCTGGAATCAGAGGACTTGGGTTTAAATATAGACCCTGCTCAGAAACATACTTACCCTTCTCCCCAGACCTTTCAGCTCAACTCTAAAATGAAAAGTTTGGATTAGATGGCCTTTGAAGCTTCTTTCAGCACTTAATGCTATGATCCTTTCTATACTTAGCTGGAGCTAGGGTGCAGATGCCATCTGCCCATGAAGTCTTTCCATCTTGGTAGACAGCCTGCCAGTGCTTGCCCAAGGTTGGACTCGTCTTCAGGGGGCCGGGGTCACCTGAATGCTGCAATGAGGCTTCAAAGTAGGAGCAGTTTAACTTTTTTTTAGTTAATCAAAAATGCTTTCCTTTCAAACCCCAAGTTTGCTCCATTCTCATTAATAACAATCCCAATATACCTTATTTCATGATTTTCAGTACAGGCTCAAAATGTGCTATTTTTATTAAGTTATTTTTCTGTGGATTCATAATTCCTTCACAATTACTTGCTGGGATTTTTCATTTGCATGTTTTTGTTGATATAGTCTTTAATGTCTTATTGGTTTTTGAAAGATATCATCTTGCCTTTGTATCATGTTCAAATGTGTCTGATAAGTAACTTTGGCGTCTAACCCTATGCCTTTAAATGTGATTATTTTCTGCCAGATTTTGCCATCCTTCATATGTTATTGCTGAAAAACTAGTATTTTTGATGTATTGTTACTTTTTTAATGCTTGAAAAATCTTTGTAACTTTACAGTTTAGTAATTATATTACTTAGGGACTTGAAACTTAGATTTCTCCTTGCTAAGTTCTTTTTGCTTTTTCTGATACATTCTGGGACTTTTTCTCCAATTCATTCTTTTAATGTGCTATCCAGCATGCCATTTGGAATTCCAATTAGCCTAAGGTTCCATTTGTTTTTCTCTATCTTCCAATTCTATTCCTTCTACTTACATATCCACAATTTACTTTCATATTCTGGTGACTTTGGGCTTGTTCATCAATTTTACTTTCATTATTTATGGATTTTTTAAAAAACTATATTCTACCTTTTGCTACTTTCCGGAATCATTTTAGTTCTTGTATATTGATTCGTATGTTTCTTTTCTCTTCCCATGTTCTTTGCCCCTCCCCATGTGCCCCTTTAAAGTATTTACAGTACAATCTACTTTATCTTATTTCTTGCATCATTTCCAATGTTTCTTTTCAGCATGTACTCCTGCAGAATGTTTATTCCTTGCGTCCTTTATCTTTCTAGGACTTTCTTCTCTCTGCCCCACCTCCCTGCATTTCCAACTCTGTTCAGGGTGGTGGTGGAAGCAGTTGTGGTTGAGGTAGTCTGACCAGACACTCTGGGCTGGAAAGGACCCTGCAGATCTTGGGCCTCTGGACCCAAGGTTTACAGGCATCTGGGGACTGAGATATTGGGTGCAGGGCCTTGACAGCAGCACTCTCCTGAATGAGGGAGGCCTTGGCCCACAAGCCAAGTAACAGGTGTCACCATGCTGGGAATAGGGCTGGGGTAACGAGGGAAGGTAAGTGATCAATAGCCCAGGCTACAGACACTGAAAAAGGCAGAGCAGCCATGTGGCAAGGGAGATGTAGATGCAGCAGTGGCTACACTGTTCCTTCCATCTTCATGCCAACAGTTCCAAATTTTATTTTGTTTGTAAGTAGATGTGTATGTGTGTGCTTGTGTGTGTGTGTGTGTGTGTGTGTGTGGTGTTGTTGTTTAGTCATGTCCAACTCTTCATGACCCCATGGGTCATAGCATTCATGGGGTTTTCTTGGCAAAGATACTGGAGTAATTTGTCATTTCCTCTTCCAGTGCATTAGGCAATGGAGGTTAAGTGTCTTTTGCCCAGGGTCACACAAATAGTGTTTGAGGCCAGATTTGAACTTGGGTCTTCCTGAGTCTAGGCCCAATGCTTTATCCACTGAGCCACCTAGGTGCCATATATGTATCTCTCTGTGTATGTGTGTGTGTGTATACACACACACACACATACACATACACACACAGATCCATATATATAGACAATATTTATATAGTATTTTTGTGCCAGACACTGTTAAAGCACTTTACAATTATGATCTCATTTGCTATATAATTACATAGATAAACAGATATACACATATTTGTATATACTGCTGAAGGCCGCTCAGCAGAGCTTGCTTTCTCCTTCCTCATTCTTCATTTAATTCCCCTGAATTCAATAGCAATAGTTAAGTCTGAAGGTTGGTTTCTTTTCTTTTCTTTTCTTTTTTTTCAGATTTCTGGAAATACTTTCTTTGTTCTGAATTATCAGAATATTACAAAACAGAGGGAAGAAACAAACTATGCTGTCCTCAGAACTCTATAAGGTGGGGGTTATTATTTTCACTTTACAGTTGTGGAAACTGAGGCGGGTAGAAGTGATTTGCCCAGGGTCACATAGCTAGAGATTGACTCTGTCCACTAGAATGGAAACTCTATGTATTCCTCTGGCAGTGTCCTAATGTCAGCATGTCTGGGTAGCAACAATGTTTGTGTAACTCCTTGACAGAGCAGGGTCATTTAAACAACCCCCCCGCATGGAATAGTTTCCTTCTGGTTGAGACTGTGAAAGACATGTATATATTCAGATTGCATACTAAAAAACAAACTATCCCAAATGTCTTGATTCTCTTCCTATAGAATGCTTTTTACTCAGGATAATATGTCTTCAAGTATTTTGGTCTATGTTCTCATAGCTTGGGAATAATCTATTGGCAAACCCTGCCAAATGTTAATTGGTTACAGGAACCACTTGAACGTATGGGAGCAAGGTTATAAAAGGGTGGTTGGCTAAACGATGTTTGTGAGGGTTTCATGACTTACCAGAGAAATCTGGTCATGATGTAGGCATCTCAAAGTCACCACATCCAAAGTCGAATACATCACTCCTCTCAAACCCTCCCTTTTCCCCAAGATTCCTATTAATGGCATGAGTACCACCACCTATCTAGTTATCCAGGCTTACAAGCTTGGCATCATCCTCAACTCATCTACATATCCAATCTGTTATTAATTCCTGTTTTTTCCTACCTTCACAACATCTCTAGTATACACCTCTCCACTCACAAAGCTGCCACTCTGGTGTAGTCTTCATCACTTTATGAAATATTTTAATAGCCTTTTTATTAGTCTTTTACCACAATCCATCCCCTATCTTAAACTGCCGCCCCCCCATGCAGGTGCAGTGATTTTCTCAAATCAAAGTTCTGCCCTTGTCAATATCACCCTCCCCTCCTTTAATATCAATGACTTCCTATCACTTCCAGGATCAAACATGAACTCTTCTATTCAATCTTCCCAACCTGGTCCCTTCTCTCCTTCTCAGCCCTCCAATGGCCCAACTACACTGGCCTGCTGCTATTTCTCAAACAAGCTGTTGTGCTGACTGCTCTGTATCTGGGCTCTCTGCTTTCAAGGCTGACCTCAAAACCCACCTAGCATAGGAGGCTTTTCCTTATCTCCTCTCCCTAACCCTAGTGTCTTCCCTCTAAGACAAGTGTTTCTTATCCTATCTGTGAGCTCATTTAGTTAATATTTTGATGACTATTTCAATATAACTAATTTCCTTTTAAAACATTATTCCAAGGAGGTCCACAGTCTTCACCAGATATCGTTTGATATAAAGAAGGTTAAAAACTCTTTAGCTAAGATGGCCTTCCACGTACATTATATAGAACTTGTCTATGTACAGTGCAGTGGAAGGAGGACTGGATTCAGTTATGGCTTTTGCTACTATTTCTCTGACCTTGGACAAGTAGGCAGTTTTCTTTTCTGTAAATGGTAGGTGATTTCTGAGGCCTCACTCTAGTTTGAAATCTATGCCGTTATAAGTGCAAAGTTGTAAA
The DNA here is from genome assembly GCA_028627135.1 of Pseudochirops cupreus. Taxonomy (NCBI): domain Eukaryota; kingdom Metazoa; phylum Chordata; class Mammalia; order Diprotodontia; family Pseudocheiridae; genus Pseudochirops; species Pseudochirops cupreus. Next base: position 177,382,963 of record CM053582.1, read on the forward strand.
TGGCTAATATAACAGGGAAGGAAAATGGGTTGGAGTCCCTGAGGGTTCTCTTCTTTCACAATCCTAGCTTATCAAGATGGTTAACAAGCACTACACCAAGTTCAGACTCGGCCTGTTGACAACTACTACATGTAGGAAGCTAGGTGGTCACATAGTCAGAGCACTGGGCAGAGTCGGGAAGAACCGAGTTCAAATCCTACCTTAGACAATTACTGTGTGACTATGGGCAAGTCACTTAATCTCTTTTTCAGTTTTCTCACTCACAAAATGGGGAAAATAATAGTACCTACCTCCCAGGGATGTTGTAAAGATAAAATAATATTTATAAAGCAAGTGCTATATATATATATATATATACACACACACGTTAGCTGCTATCTGAATTTTTTTTCAGGATTAGAATTTGTGTATCAAAGAGGAAGAGAGAAAAAACATCTTTCAGTTCATTTTAAGCAGACTATTTCCAAGGGATATCACATTTTTTAAGTTTTTGCAGTGTCTTGTACCTATAAAAAGGGAAGTATTCAAACAACTGATCCAGGTCAAATCCTAAGGCTGCTAGACCATCCATTTGCTTTGTTCTTTTTTGCTCCTCCGTGGGATAGATTACTTTAGTTTAAGGCCACTTTACTCTGCAGTATGGTCAAATTCCTCAATTATTTTGTTAGATCAGGTTGCAGGAATAATTAAAATGAGAAACAAGAGAACTCATTTCTTCCAATCGAAATCCCAGCTTGAAAATCTACAATCTAAAAAAAATACAACTATCTCCCAAGGCAACCTATACCATTTTCTGATAGCTCGTTATTTAGAAATTCTTTCCTATTTTTTTTTTACTGTAAAAACAAGGAGCTTTTACTATAAATAAGGAGTTGAAGGGTGTGGGGAAGGCAGAGACATTGGGGTTTCCATAATTTAGAACACTCTTCAGTGGCCTCCACCCGTCCCTGCCAGAGGGGGATCAGTGCAAAGAGCTCAGATGGAAAGGGAGGCAAGGGGACGTCTCGTGCAGGGGAGGGAGGGGGGTAACACTGGCTGTCTGGGCAGGGTGCTGTACAAGCAGGAAAGAACACTGGGCCCCACATCCCACAGGCCAGAGCAGGGACCTCTGGTGTCTTTCCTATATTGTGATGAAATTTGTTTTTCAGTAAAACTTCCATCTATTGGTCTTGCGTGTGGAGTCAAGAAGGCCTGGGTTCAGATCTTTCTTCAGACCTTCATGAGCTGCGACACTCTAGGCAAATTTAACTTCTCTTAACCACAGTTTCCTCATCTGAACACTACCACACAGGATGGTTGTGAGGACAAAATGAGAGAATGTTTGTAGGGTGTTTTGCAACCCTTAAAAAGACCTGTATAACAGCTACATATGACTATTACTGTCTTAACAGAATAAAAGAAATAAAAATGAGATCTGACTTAAGAGTTGTTCCAAAATACTATACCTCATACACCAGAGCATCTGTAAGAATGCTCAAAGGATGAAAACAACCACAGCGAGTTTAAGCACAGGACAAGAATGCTGCTGAAGTCACCTCTGCAGGTATGGGCTGTGTTCTCCTCATCCTAATTCTACTCTTCCATCCTGAACACTACTATGCCTTGACATTTCCTCCCAAATAAGAAGTTTAGTCTTAAAACACTCACAAAACAGGTTCCATGACTGTTCATGGAATCTGCCTCATGTCTACACTATACTTGATGATATCTTGATATTAAGAGCTGAAGGGATAGGTGCCAATCACTAAACACTTGGTATTGCTAATAAATGGTAAAGGGCTCCCCCACCCCCCACCCCAGACTCAACCCCACAACAAAGCTGATTTGATAGTAAGCACAGGGCAGCTAGGTGGCACAGTGGGGAAGACTGCCGGGCCTGGAATCAGAAAGATCCATCTTCCTGAATTCAAATCCAGCCTCAGATACTTACTAGCCACATGATTCTGGGAAAGTCATTTAACCTTGTTTGCCTTTGTTTCCTCTTCTGTAAAGTGAGCTGGAGAAGGAAATGGCAAACCACGCCAGTATCTTTGCCAAGAAGATCCCAAATGGGGTCATGAAGAGTCGAACACAACTGAAATGACTGAGCAACGATAAACACATACTAAGTCTCCGACACTGCAGAAGCAAGCAGGGATGTTGGGCCTGGTCAGGAAGACCCAAGTTCCTATGGACCCCTGACGTGTTCTAGCCCTGTAACCCTGGGCACATCACTTAACCTCTACATACATCAAGGACCACCCTAGGATCCATCTATGAAGTCACAGGCCAGTCGTCCTTTGCATGGATGGAGGGAGCTTCTTCACAAGAAGTTTCTCATCCTGATACCACAGATTGCTCACCTATTTGTGAATTTAAAAGAAGACATACATGGACATACAGATGTGTGTATGCACGTGCACATGCACGCACACATACATACACACACACACACACACACACACACACACACACACACACACAAACACAATGCAGTGAGTCAACTGCAAGGCCATCAATCAAATTAGCTTTCAATTCAAAGCTCTGAACCTGCCATTTAAGTTCTGGAATGTCTTTATTAACAAACCTGCGACAGACATTGGAAGCCTAAAATCTGCCAAAATGAGGTATTCACTAACGTTTAAGTGTGAAGAAATTCCAAGGCACCAAGAGGACAGATTGGGGAAATAAAACTGCGGGCTGTCACAGAACGTATAACGACATTCTTCCCAGCTTTCTTGGTGCCGTGTTGTTATGCATAGCAAGTCCTCAGGGAACATGAACAGCGATGCTGCTGTGTATTACAAGTGACAGTGCCCATGACTGCATAGGCAGCTAAGGATTGAGTACAGAAGCTTAAAAAAAAACAACAAAACGACAAAAACACCATAACTGTACTTAAAAATTCAAATGCTATCTATACCTAAGAAACCAAAACAGCTTTAAATATTACTAACTGTTAAAAACAACGAAGGTGAGTTTAAGCATAAAGTATATATTTATACCACATAAACAAATGAAAAAGTATTACATGAGGAAAAATAATGTAACAGTATAGTAGGTACCTAACACACTGGCATGCTCTTACATCTAAAACAGAAATGTAACATTTGTACTATATATATATATTTGACAAGTGTTCCTTTAATTCTCTAATATAAAACATTTAAAATGTGGAGAGTACTTTTTCAAGATACAGAGAAGTTTTGCTTAGATAGGCACACCCACTATTCTTATAAAAACATGCTTACAAAGTGAAATTCATCGGAGTACTCATTTCCAAGATGTGCAAAAGCTATGTAACTGTTAATCATATTGAAACCGTCTCCCCCTTTTGCATTGCTTAAGCTCCAACACTGATTGGTATGATTTTTTTTTTGTCATATAATTAATTTACGGATGTTTTCCAGTTTGCCTGCCAGAGTTCCATACACAGTGCAGACATTTAATGCTGAACATGTATTTAAGACCACTCAATTCTTTGATTAAAATATCATTGCTTTAATCAATCAAGTTTTCTTTTAAAAGGTATTTATGCTTTTATTTTTAAAAATCTACTTCATCAATATTTTCTTTTGACGATCAGAAAAACCAAAGTAATTTGGACCATCAAATGGACAAACAGCTTGGAAGAATTTTTCTGCCTGTTTGAAAAGAACATGAGTGTTAAAAGGTTGATAAGCCTAAGGATTACAAAATTGGTTTAGTGTTAAAAACAATTCAAGAATACCCAGTTAAGGTCAGAACCCATATCAACGCTCTCCCCAATCTACCAATAAGAAGGTTTAAGCAGTTTTTTAAAACTATATAGGAAAAATAAAATATTAAAAGTAACATCATGGATGTGACTTGAAAGAAGCCTCTAGCACACTAGACATCTGATATCAGCATACAGTAATGTGTGCTGAGAAGCTACAATATTAAGGTATAAATTGGCAAGTTAAAGTAGAAGGGAATTTGTAAGATCTAGATATTCTTGTTTTGTGATTTTACATCAAATGATTTAAATGACTTTAAATTTCGGAATAATATTCTTTTAACTGACCAAGTGGCAAGACAGGGTAGTCTTTATGGAAGGGAAGGAAAAAACAACAACCCTAAAACCTCTATCAAGGTCCCATTAACTTTACAAGACCCCCCAAGTTTATGTGCTACTACTGAAGAGGAAACATTAATTCGTGACATTGGCAGAACAGAATTTTAGTTCTCCTTCGGAGTAGCTTTGATCTTCTGCACATTAAAAAAACATGCTGTACCATCTACATACTATATTGTGCATTCTAAATAGTATTCTATTGTTCTAAAAAATTAGCACACTTACACAGTGCATTTTCCCCATACTCAATTTCTCCACTGCTTTTTTGCTTAATAAAAATTCCTAAAGTCAACTACTATGAACCATCAACCTGGAAATCATTATATACAACACAGTGATTGAGTTTTTGGAGCACTGACATTTTCTAACATGAAACTTCTTGCTTTCACTTTTGCACTCCTCTAAGTCCAAGGGCCAAACTACTCAGAATGCATAATTAGAAAAAAAAATACATATCATTTGAGCCAAGACTTTTCAAACCAAGCTTCAGCCAGGATTTTTTTTTCCTTAATGGCTAAGTTATAAAACCCTTGAAAATAAGGGCTTATCATGGAAACATTGACAGACCCTTAATTATAGAGGTGCTAGCTGGTATCTCTATAAATGATAAACAAAAAATTACTTCATAGCTTATATTGAAGAGTTGATTCATCGCTCATTTTGTTCATTAAAAAAAATACTCTTTGGAACTGTCATTACTTTTGTAGATAATGTAGCCTAACATCTCTTCCTGTTAAAATAAAGATATAATCATCTCTCTCTCTATCGCTGTGCTCAATTCATCTATCAAAATGCACTGAATTAATTACCTGATCCCTTTGTCAGTTAACACATAGCCTTATAGTCTTCTACATTCTACCTAGAGCAAATTTTCCAGCACAGAGGTTCTCACATTTTGTTAGGACAGTCTAGCAAGCATTGTGAGGTGGGACGTTTTAGAGTTCAAACCTTAAGACTCCCCCAGAGCACAGCTCTTCGCATTTTGCAGGTGGTTCAGCAAACAAATGTTTGTTGAATTAATTGCATGAGATTTTCTTTCAAGCATTGTCTTCTAAGATGGGAGTAAGGAAAAGCTTTTAATAAAGACTTCTTCTGCTGTTAATGTTATTTTCCTTACTGATTTCACTAAGATTTTGAGGAGCCCACATGGGCTGGAGCTTAAAGTGGGTGAAAAAGCATTCTTTTTGCTCATTCCTCTCAAATCGATCAGATTGTATTTATTTTGTGTTCACACAGTGCAGGGGGCTGATGCAGGACCTCTGTCTGGAATATTCCCCTCCTCCCACTACATACCTTTGGACTGCCCCCAACCGATTTAAACTACACATTTTAGTAATAGGCATGAAAAATTTAGCCACTGGTCGTGTATTCTAAATGGATACATTCGAAACTACCTTTTAAAAAATAAGTTGAAAAGTTAAAGGGAAAACATATAAAACTATATATTCATCTATCAGCCTAACATAAACATATTGTAAGTATATATAATATATATGTGTAAAAAAAGGGCAGACGATCAAGATTTAAATAAGACTATGAAACCAGGAAATGTAGATTTCACCATAAAGAAAACTACAATAACCCTCCCAAACTATAACTACCATGTTCACTAATGTGATAAATTGTCTCATTTCTGACAGACAAAAATTAGGCTAGAGTATGTGGCAATAATTCATGTGTTTCTAAAGAAATTGTCCCATGCCTTTTAATACCTTAACGTAGAATCCTGGGTGCTATGTGACTTATGACAGAGCTAACAGAGGAAAATACTGAATATCTGACACAATGCTCACTCTTGGTTTGAGCTGTTCCCTCCTCCATGTCAGCGTTGAGTTCTTTTGATCAGATACATCGTTTTTGGCTTGTCAGACCAGTAAGTCATGTTTTTCCACTTGCCACAGGCAGCTGAAGAGACAACTACTTGAATAAACTACAAGCTGTGACATGTAGCATTGAACTCACAAGTCAGAGTACTTAGCTAAAATGATAGGTGAACACATAATTGGGCAAAAGGAATGGTATTCATCAGCCAAACAGGCTCATTTCCCTCAACCCCCAAAATGAACAGTAGTTGCAACAGCAATAGAAATAAAGATCAAAACAAAAGTTGTTGATTCTTCAGGGCCAACTGTAAAAGAGGTCAGCAATATATAACAGCAGCAATGAACAAGGAAGAGCAAAACATTGGGATGAAAGAATCTTGCTGGACGTTGGTTCAGCTCTAAGTAAGCCAAAAGTCTGCCACAGCGGCTTATTTGGAAAATTAAGATGCAAACGTCTCATTTCTTTAGATCCTTCACAGATGCAGAATTCAGTCTCCCTGAGGCTTCTATAACCATGTAAGAAAGCTCTCTTTATCTAGCTTGGTGGCAGCCAGAACAGATTCCATGTCATTAAGGATGTCAGAACTCAAAGCTTCTTGAAGACTTGGCATCAGTTCTTCCCCTTCTATGTTCATTCCATCTCCTTCCAGTGTCCCAAGGTCCACGTTTGTCCCTGGAATGGCTTCAAGGTAGTCTGGGAAACGGTTTTGCTGTGAGGGTATATTGCTTTGGCTGATACTATCACCTAGTTGGGACAAAAAAACCAAAGAGGTGGTCAGGTTTATTGAAAACGTAATTACATCAAGGCTATATGCTTATCAGACAACTTCAAACAAACACATGCAGAAAGCAGCTTTAGAACATCTTCCAGGCTGGTGTTCTAAATTTGTTAATAGGCCACTGAAATACATTCTCTTCCCCAACAGAAATCACTAACTAAAACCAAAATCTGTGAGTAATCCCTGGAGTTCATTTTAGATTTTATAGGCATTCACTCAACCAACAAATATTTATTAACTGCCTAATATCTATCTGCTCGGCACATACGTGCACAGAACACTTAAACAACAACCCAAGAAACCAATATGGGTAAGTGTCAAATTCAGTGATAGAGAAAGCAAGTGCTAAAAAATAGAAAAGGGAAGAAAGAAACATAGACTAGAGTTCACAAGGAAGCTCTGCAGAAGAGACAGGACTAATCCGGAACTCTAAACACCATTTGAATCAGCAGAGACAAGAGGGCAGGTCATTCCAGGTGCAGAAGGCCAACGTGAGGAAAGTCCTGGAGTCAGGACTAAACAAACTTTGGAGACAACATCATCCACCAAACATTCAATTGACAGAATGGACTAGCTTGAGTTTTCGTTTTTCTCTTCATTGGTGTTTGCCTTCTGTCAAAGATGCCAATAAAAAGTTAGTGACAGGGCCACCAAATGAGCCATAGAAAGGTATGTTCCTGGTACTGTACTAGGCACCAGATACATAAAAACTAAAAAAGGAATGATCTAATAATCCACCTCTAGAAAAACAAGATACCTAAATGAGGATCTTCTTTTTCATTCCTGCTGGGAAGAATCTGCTTTTTTTTCTTTTCTCCTTAAATACTTCTGAAACAGTTAACTCTTCTAAGAAGCTGTAATCCTTAGGTCCTAGCTCCTCTCATCTAAATTTTACCAGATCTCCAAAAACCAATATTCTGACCAACTGTCAAAGAAGGTAGGAAGAAGCGCCCTGTATAACTCATTATAGCTGATATCTATTTACAGTTCTTTCTTTTTTCCAGGATCAATTCAAGTCCTGTGTCCTAATAGAGTTCTTCCCTCATTTTCCTAGTGTTATCAGTGCCCCTTCCCTGAAATTACCATGTATTTATTTTGAATTTACTTTTCTGGGCACTCGACATTTTCCTTCTGTGTGCTTCCCAGGGGCACACACATATATTTAGAGGCAGTATTACTGTATAACCAGAAAACCAACCTGTATCCATTTCATCAACACTGTTCAGGAAGTCATCTGGGGTTCTGGGCACACTATAGCTACTCATGCTCAGCCCACTGTCTGTACTCTCGTCTCGGGAATGATAGGTGCCACTGTAAATAAGAAGGGTGGAAAGTTAATGTAGGACATGAGATAGGCTTTAAAACAGAAACAAGCCTACTGAGCATCAACCTCATTCTGAAAGAGGATTAGAGAAAAACTCTACTTAGCAACTTTGGAAATATGTGTCCTTCAGACTCCAGACATAACCAATGGGCAGTGAAGTGAAATAGACAAAGGATCCTAATTAAAGCTGCCAACAAAATGAAAACCAAAATGTCCACACTTATTCCCCATCCCCAATCCTGATCCTGATCCTCTTGGTTAAGCTTTGTGTCCAGGGGCGGTAGTAGAAAGGGTTATTATTATTATTTTTTAACATTTAACATTTTTTAAACATTTTTAACATTAACTCCATAAAATTTAACATTTAATATTATTTTTTTAACGTTTTTAACGTTCATAATATTTTTTAACTTTTTTAACATTTTAACATTTTTTAACATTAACATTTAACAATGCCAACCAGTCTTTTGCACACAGATCGTTCAATTAAGTTGCCCAGTCACCTGACCAGGTCTTCACTAAGCACAATTTCTGCGGGCAAAGATAATCTGACAGCCCTAACTATAGCCAGCTGCCATCAGAGAGAGGCCTGATCCCCCTGGGGGAAGTAGCACAGACAAGAAGTCCCTAACATTGGGGTGCAGGTAGCAGGTACTACAGGCTTGCATCAGGCTTATGCTTAGCGCTCAAGACCTCTTGTGCAGAGTTCAAGACAGAGACAAAACCAACCCTAAGCAAAGAACCACCACTCCTTCATGGAGGAGGCTAAAACAAATAAGTCACTCACATGACCTTAAAGGGCAATGATAAGAAGCTGTACGGTTTAATCTCTTGTTGGAGTTATTGCATCTTTTGGTTTTAAACAGAATAGAGAAGCTTCAAAAATAGGCTGGAAAAATCCCTCAGTGAATATTCCTTTAAGTAAAAGTATAGGCAAGGAAAGAGGTTTTTCTTTAGGCTAAATTTAAAAGCTTTGAAAAAGCATACAAAGGTACAGTTAACAAACTGAGAAGATCATCACTTCTAGAAACAGTGCTATTAAACAAACAAGCAGCAACTAAGACCGTTTGGCTGCCTGTGCAAGCTGTGTCTGAAGCAGTTTAATTGTGGATCTTAGACTGTGCTGTAGAAAAAGTCTGTGGACCAACAATAATTGATGTTGCTTTTAACTGTCTCTGAAGAAGAATATGGAACCCCTACCTTTCTCACAACTGGATGGATGAGCAGCCACACGATTTAGAAGAGAAAACACAGACACACACACAATTTAAACTTTTCTCTCAAGAATCTAGCTAAGGCACTACTCAGATGAAAAGCACAGCTCTAGAATATTGTCTATAGCCATTCATGAAACTATCCTCATTTTTAAATCCTCTTTGTCCCCTAGTCTCTGAATGGAGACTCTCTTCTTACAAACAATGATAGACTTACATCTTATGGAAAAGTTTTTTCTTTGCCAGATTTTAGTAATATTCACATTTTCAAACAAATCCAGCAAAATAAAATGAACCCTTAAGCTCAGCTATAGCATAAAATGAAGCAGTTTGGGCAAGTGTCTAAAGACTGTCTAAGCCTAATGTTTTGTCAATATACATGCTTTTGTAAAAAGCTTATTCCAAGGATTGTGGAGAAATGCCCAGAATTCTTATGCTTAATAGTTCAGAATTAGAAATGAAGTTCTTTAAACTTGCCATCATCTCCATAAAATTTTCCCATGCCCCCCAGTTCTCTATTTCTTATTGGTGCAATCAATTGAATGCTATTAAAAAAAAATATCTTGAAGTTTTTAATCTGTTCTGTCAAAAAGAACAAACCAACCACTTCCTATTGCCAGCTATCAAGGTTTCAAACCCTGAAATCACCTTTGGTTCTTCACACTTCTTCATCCTTCTCAATGACCACATTCAGCCCACTGTTATTTCTTGTCAATTTTACTTTTACAATATCTATTTTTCTCTATAATTTCCACTCACACCGCCAGGTTCTGGTCCTCATCACCTTTCATCTAATGCAATAGCTTCCTGCTGTTCTCTCTGCAGTCAGTCTTATCCCTCTCGAATGCATCCTTCAAACAACTGCCAAAATGCTCTTCCTAATGCATATCTCTGGGCACAGCACTTTCAAGCTCAGAACTTTAAATCTCCCTATTGCCTACATAAAAAAATACAAATTCCTTAGCTTGTCATATCATGCCTTCTAATCTCCCTCCAATAGACAGAGACTGGTACAACCTTATTTGACAAGACTTCCCTTCACATAGTCTTTGTACATTTGAGTCAAATTGGATTAATTGCTGTTCCCCTTATTTCATCATGTACTTTCCTTCCTCTGTGCCTTCAAATGTCCCATTCCGCAGAGCACTCAAACATTATCAGCTACTCAGGATCTCTCTTCCTCCCTCTCAAATATATCCTATGCCTTCCTTAAAGCTTACACTGTTCCTCAACCATCTCCTCAGACAGTATTCAGGGTAGATAGGGATTTATGGCACCATCTAACATATAATTCAGAGAATTGTCTAAACCAGTCTCTTACCACTTTGCTGCTTTGCATTCAAGATGATTAGTAACTGATCACTGAGTCCCTACCTCTCCCTCTCTCTTGGGCCCTTTTCCTCACTCAGAGTTTGGATTGGCCCACTTCTGGTAGTCTATTCCTTTATTTCATATACATGTACACACACACACACACACACACACACACACACACACACACACACACACACACAATTAGTGCCAGAACTGGTATTCCAATCCATCTCTCTCCTCACTCTAATGAGCCCTGCTCTTTGCCACTATACCATAATGCTTTTCTCTGAGGATCTTTCCAGCTACAATGATCCAAATCTGCGACTTTATAACTTCTGGAATATAAACTGTCAAGGTGAGGATATCCTGAACATAAGGCTCTATAAAGTCCTTATTTACTGTTAGAGATATTCATTTAAGTAAAGGATCAGATATATAAATCATTTTTATAGTGCTATAATAATTATTTTCCTTCTATATTTTATAATATGGAGAATATGGAAACTTAAATTTGGTTGATAACATAAATTAGTTGACGTGGTTCTAGAAATAAATTCCTTTTTATAGTAATTAAGTGGCTGCTCTGTTCTGATAATTAATTGACTATAGACTATATCTAGGGCTTATCTGTCTTACACCAAGACTGATATCCCAAGATAATTTTCAAAAGAAATGAAAAATCCATAAAATCACACTGGGAATTTGCAATTTTTCTTGGAATGGAAATGAAACTTTTTCATTATACAACTATCACTTTTTATTTGGTTAAGGTTTTCTCAAACCAATAAGCCTAAGGTTCAAATTAGGAATATTTTCTTATGGTCAATACACTAAAGAAACTGACAAGGATGTAGCTTTCTTTGGTACTGGAAGCAAGATGATAAATTGCAAGTGGTAGTTTGACTTTCCCTGGTTCAAATTTGATGGGAGAAGGATATAAAAAAACAAAACAATTAAGCCTAAATGAAAGTATCACCTATACAGTAGCATACACATTTTACATCTGTGATAAATGGCCCAGGCAACTGATAATTCGACTAAACTCACTAATGAGAATGGCAAAGATAGATAATACTGTTACACTGAAAAGTCCTTCAATAATTTTCAGGCAATTCATGGCTTTTACATGCCATGAATTATTTAGAACTAAGTTAAGAGCTGATAGGATTCCACATTATCCTTAGGGAAGCAAAACAAGTCTCTAAACATTTTTTAAAAAATCCTTTGGTTGTTTAAATCTATTTATAAGAAAAATCAAGACCATAAAGACCAGATTATATGATCAAGTGCCAGAAATATTTCCTTAAGACTAAATAGCTATCTGAAACTCCACAGATGTTTTTAAACCTAGAAGGGTGAATTGATTCTAGTCAAATCTTGATTTAAAATGCCCTTCTAGGCAAAGAACATGACCTGTTTCAGCTTGCAGTCTAATTCCAAAAGAGTACCATGTACCAGCACTTATGTAATCTGTCCGAAACATTAGATTTGTGGTAACTAAGCAAAAAAAAAATATCCTTAAGCTAAGGGATTTCCAAGTCCTACCATTAGTCTTAATGCATTTTGAAAAAAGCAGATTCCTACATTTTCTCTCCTTGAACTACAATCCTTAGAGGATATGATCATATCTAGAGCTAATGCAATGAAAGCTAAAAAGCTGAACATCTTTGTAAAAAAACCTAGCAAATGAACCTCAAAATCCAGCCCTATGTCTGTTTTGGATGCAGCTCATTTGATCACTTAGAAAGGCATTCACATGTCCTTTCATGATTCTGTAATTTTAAATAACTGTTAGTCAACAGATTAGGCACAGGCAAACATGTTCTGACTCTGAATAAGAATCCACTCTACAAGTCTGAACAGTTTACTTCCTCTCACAGGAGACAGCTTTTAATCCTCAAATTCTATTGGACTTGCCATTTATGGAGAGATTCATTTACAGCTGTGGCTTTTGGCACACACAGATGTTGAAAATAGACTATTACAAGTATTCAGCAGAATGATCTTAAAACCATCAGTTTTTCCTAATTTTTACTAGTGACTACTCCTACAAACCTGTTGAGAAAGGGATCAGAACTATTTGTAGTCATTGTTCTCAGTTCCTGATTCATTCCAGGAGAGGATACTGGATTCTGAGTTCCACCATCTTGTTCCATTGTTGGTAATTGGCTCCGGAGAGCTATTTCCTACGGGAGCAAAAACAAAACACCAGTCCATTGACCAACAAATACAACATTTGTAAGAAAGATTAAAAAACAAAAACCCTCCCTCACCCCCCACTCCATTAGAATCAATGTATAAGGATAAATGTATAAATAAAAATGAGACATATTTTATAACTGAAAGCAGTAACAGACCCCTCCTAGTCAGAAGAACCAATTTTTCTAAACCAAGTTAATAAGTTTTAATTTAAAGGAAACAAATGGTTCGACTGTATTCTTGAGGACATGGACTGTGCTGCTTTTCATTTTTGAATATTTATTCCAGTAGAATGTAAGCTCAAGAGCAGGGACTATTTTGTTTTAACTTTTGCATCCCCAGAATCTATTATACTGTTTGATGCACCTTGCTAACTGAATCAATTAATGTTTGTTGAAGTGAAATGAATAAAATGAAAGCTTATCTGTCAGAATCATGTCTTATTTCTGATACTTTACCATGTAGCTTACACACCCACACCCACGATTTTTGTTACCTAAGCAGACCAAATTCTTAAATTGGCTATAAGACAGTGTGGCACAGTAGACAGAGAGCTGGCCTTGGAGCCAGTAAGACTTGGGTTCAAATCTCACATCTGACATATGTTAGCTATCTGATTATGGGCAAATCATTTAAAGTCTTATTAAATCTCTAAGCATCAAGAACAACAATAATGAGAACTAATATGCAACAGATGAGGAAACTGAGGTAAATAAGAGTTAAGTGACTTAAGAGTCATACAGCTACTAAGTGTCTGAGGTTGAATTTGAATTTAGATCTTCCTGACTCCAGGTCTGCACGCTGAGGGGCTTAGAAGAACACAAGAAATGATTTAAAAATTAACTATTCATTTTACTTCCCAGTTATCTGCTGGTTCTTAAAAGTTTTTAAACTTTTTCACGTTTCCGTACAGTGAAATCATGAAGCATATTTCCCCCTTTAACAGCGAGCATTGAACAAACAATACTAATCCACAACTGCTTCAATCTGCTCTTCCCGAATTTGATATGAAATTCTTCTTTTGGCATTTGAAGGACCAGCATGGCATAGTAGAAAAATTCCTGCAGTGGTAATCAGGAGACTAGGGTTCTAATCTCAGTACGTCACAAGCATGTGACAAGTAATTTAGCCTCTCCAGGTTTTGATTTTCTCATCTATCAAATGACTGGGTAATCTTCAAGATTCCTGCCAATTCTAGGCATCTTATGATTCTATGCTTATGTTTATCTTCCATAGGATAGGGAGATAACTCATGGTTTTCAAAAGAGGGGGAAAAAAACCCACTACACCCAAATATCTCCACAAGTTGAGAAGCTTAATGTATTATATAGATGCATTTGACACATGTTTAGAGACTGCAAAAATCACTCATTCATTATAATTTGCTCCTTTGATCTAAGTGTTAAGGACCTCTTTAAAAAAATGCCCCAATTCTTCAAGCAACTCAAAAAAGATTTTATCTAAAAGTAGGATGCTGTTTTTAACTGGCTAGCATGGTCACTGTATTTCCAATGAAGCAAAGGCAATTATATTGCTAAAACATTCCCCCACAGTTTTGGAAATCTGAAACATACACTTAAAAAGCTTACTGAAAAACTATCATGTTTCTCCTTAAAATACATCATGTGCTAAAAACAAGTGAATATGATATAGCATTACATGATTTGAAGGGGACTTTGTATTCCATGTTCTCATCTGTAAAATGAGAGACTGGGTTGAATAATCTAATCTCCGAGGTCACCCCTAGCTCTGAAATTCTGCAGAGGCTGGGGATTTGCCCTGAAGATGTAACCTGACATCTTGATAGAACTTTGAGGTTTCCTCACATCATATCATTTGATCTCAACCACTGAGATATGCCTATAAGGTAAGTAGGTAGCATTATCTCCAGGAGGTTCTTAGAAGTTATATGACTTCAAAGCCAAGATAGCGGAGTAGTAGGAAGTACAGTAAGCTCCCCCTTTCTCTCCTACAATTCCTCCAACAGATTTAGAAATGCACTAGACCAAATCCTGATTGGGAAACCCCAGAAAACATCATAGTGAGTCATTTTCAGAGGGCAAATCAACATAGGGAAACAAAGTGTGTGGACACTCTGGACTGTCTCCACAGAGCAGTCCAGTTCAGGGAGAGGCAAGAAGAGGTCCCAGATGCTGCACAGAGGTAGGTCCTAAGATTGTGTACAATATAGGAACAGGTTTCTTCTGGCAGCTCTGTCATGTACTTCCCAGTTCTGGGTCAAAGATCCAGGGAATACTGAGGAGAGAACTAGGATCAAGAATGATCCAAGCAAGGAGAAAATTGAGAAGCAAGTAGTAGCTGTGTAACTTGGACCCCAGGAGCAGAATGAAATCTTGATTCCAGCTTCTAGCCCAGGGGTGGAGAATCTGTGACCTTGAGGTAACATGTGACCCCCTAGAATTTTGTGAAGTTTGGACTCAAAGGGCCACACTTGAGGATCTTGGGGCCATGTGGCCTCAAGGATGCAGGTTCCCCATTCCCGAACTAGTCCCTTCTGAATCCTACAAAGGAATAATCAAGGCAGGAATCCCAAAGAGAGGCCTACAGGTCTATTATTCTGAACCAGCAAAACATTACAGCTAGTTAATAGTGGCTGTGCCCATCAGTCTACTGAAATTCCAAAATGAGCCTCTTACTGACACCCAAACTCAGGTTAGGAACTTACAGAATTCCGACCAGAGGTGAAGCGATCAGACTTTGGAATTAGAACACTCTGGGAACATTGAAAGTTTGCGGCCCTTGGCCTGAGCTGTCCCTAGATCCTGGAATATCTTAACACTCAATATCCTATGAAACAAGCAGTAGGACCTGCTAAGACATTTCCTTCATTAGAGCCTGGCTCTAACATAAAGTCTAAAGTAAGGAAGTGAGCTAGACACATGAGCAAATTAAAAAAAAAATCTACCATAAAAAAGCTATTGTGTTGACAAGGACACCCAAGACACAAACTCTGAAGAGAATGGTTGCTTCCAAAAGATCTACAATTAAAACCTCAACTAAACAAAACAAAAACACAGCTTGGGCACATAAATGGAATTCCAGGTAGCTAATGAAACAAAAGTTTTTGTTGTTTTTTTTTTAATTTATGTTTTTATAAATGAACAGATAGTATTAGAGGAAAAAACTGGAAAAGACATGAGAGCTATGAAAGAAAGAACTGAAAAAGGAATGAACAGTTTGGTACAAGAGGTACAAAATGTTTCCCAAGCAAAAAAATTCCCTAAAAATTAGAGTGGACCAAATAGAATATAATGACTCCACGAGACAACAAAAAAAATTATTTTTTACATCAAAAGACCAGAAAAATAGAAGTATAAAGTATCTCAAAGCAAAAACAACTGATCTGGAAAACAGACTGAGAGACAATTTAAGAATCATTGGACTACTGGAAAGCCATGACCAAAAAAAGAACCTGACATCTTAATTCAAGGAACCATAAAATTGCCTAAATCTCTAAAAACCAGATGATAGAATGGAAATATTGGTTACCTCCTGAAAAGCACACCCAAAATTATGAATTTTCATAGCCAAAATCCAGAGCTTCCAGGTCAAAGAAAAAATTGTAAGCAGGCAGAAGAAAGAATTCAAGTATAGTTGTTATTGTAGTTACAATCAGAATCATATACAATTTAGCAGCCAACACTATAAAGAATGGAAGAACTTGGAATATTTCAGATGGCAAAAAAAAAGAGGGTTATAACCAACATTAAAGGTTTATAACCAAGAACAACCTGCCCAGTAAAACAGAGTTTAATGCTATGGGGTAGGTGTGAGTGGGTGGGAATGTATCTTTAATGAAACAGAGGACCTCTAAGTATTCCTGATGGAATGACCAAAGCTGCATAGAAACCTTCAAGTGCAAATATAGTACTCAAGATAAAATGTAAAAAGGCAAATATGAATAGAAAAACTTAAGGGACTAAGTAAGCACAATCCGTTTACATTTCAAAAATGGAGTGATGATAAATGTGTCTCCTATGAAACCCATTATCCAAAGGGATTATACATGATTCTGTTATTTTTCATAGTTTTTAAAGAACGGAAAGGCAAGGTAAGAGGAATACACTGTGGGGGGGGGGAGGTTGGGGAGGAATGGAGAGAAGATAAAGGAAAATTATCTCACATATTCAGAGTGTACAAGTAGACGTCTATAGATACAGGGCAAAAGGGATGTGGGGCACTTCTGACCCTCGAACTGTACTCTCATCTGAACTAGTCAAAGGGACATAGAATACAAAGTTGAGTACAGAAAATACATTTCACTCAACAAAAATAAAAGGGAAAGGGAAGAGAAAGAAAACATTGAGGGATTAGTCCTAAACAAACTCTAAGGATATATAAAATATTTTTATTCTCTTTTTTGGTGACAAAGAATTGGAAACTGAGGGAATGCCCATCAACTGGAGAATGGCTGAACAAATTATGGTAAATATGTCTTGGAATATTATCATGCTGTAAGAAATGATGAAGCGGTTAGATTCAGAGGAACCTGGGAAGATTTGTATGAACTGATACAGAAGTAAAGTGAGCAGAAGCAGGAGAAATATTTATATGGCAACAATATTATAACAAACAACTTTAAAAGGCTTAGGAACTCTGATCAGTGTCATGAACAATCATTATTTCAAAAGAATCATGATACTAACCACCTTCCAACAAAGAGGTGAAAAAGGGACTTAGAGGACAGAATAAGACATATATTTTATTGGACATGGCCAATGTGAAAATTTGTTTTCCACAATTTGTAAAAGGGGTTTTGTTTTTCTTTATCAACTGAGAGTCCAACAGGAAAAGGAAAAAGTAGATTTTTGTTGATTAAAAATTAAATAAAATTTAATTTTAAAAAGTTAAATGATTTTCTCAAAGTTACTCCATGAGAGTGGCCAAAAATTACAACCACTTCCAGAAAGATTTAGTGATAAAGCTCAGGTAATCATTAGGAAAGAGTATATTTTTATATCAAGAAATAGCCCGAGAGATTATGTAGTATGACAATGGCTAAAATAATTTTTTACACACTCATATAAAGATTCTTCTACTTGCACTAAGACTTTTACTTTGTCATACACCTCCCTGACTGATCTATTATGAGCATCAAGGCATCACTTTTGTACAAAGTCTGGCAATGCATGGCCAAGTAGTAGTTTTAGCACATACTATGCTCCCTTAAAAAGTATACTAAGGCAGTATGACATCGTGAATACAGTGCTGGATATGGACTCAAGAGGGAGGTTCAAATATGGCCTCCAACACTGCCTAGCTGTATGCAAATCATTCAGCCTCTTGGTTTTCTTATCTATAAAAAGGGGGTAATAATTGCTAGGCTATATAGCCAATAGGACACTGGAATAAAGCCAGAAAGATCTGAGTTCAAATGTAGCCTCAGACACTTAACAGATGTTTGACTCTAGGCTTGTGAAAGCTTTCAAAACCTAGTTACCATCATCAGCTTAACTTGTAGGCAAAGAGATCTGTTACTACCTCAAATGTTTCTCAGATTAGTCAAGATTTATGAGTAAAATGGGAAAAGCCTCCTCATTTTTGCATCATTACACAAGAAAAAAGGCTAAAAATATTCACTTTATGTATGAAAAGGCAAACATGGAAAGAACTATTTGGCCTCTGAGATACAAAAACAGAGGCATGATTAAGTTTTGGCTTAAGTTCCTATAACTTGCTTGTTTCTCTATTTTTGAAAGTATGTCAAACTATTTATTCTGACTACCTTTGGGAAAACAGAAGCTTAAAACAGTTGTATTTTTAGCTCAGTTTTCTAATTTGGGGCATGATGTACAGGATAAGTCACTAGTTCCTTAGAAAAAGTTGCAATTTCAACATAAATCAGTTTTTGTAGTTTATCTAGTTAAATCCCAAGACTTATTTAGTTACACTAGATCTGAACAACTAAAAATCACATCTAAAATGTGTTTTTTAAAAGTGCTAAGGCTCACAAGAGTCATCTTGCTTTGAAATACAATATAACTGAAGAAAAAAAAGGGGGCAAATATGGATTTCATTTATATCAATCAAATTACACTGAAGTTTAATTATGCTTAATTGAGTATCTGTCTCACATGTGAATGTCATCTTTTCTCTCTCTTGGCAAAAAAAGTCCATAAAGCAGCTGCCTAGGACATTTTTCCAGCACCTAACTTTCAAAAACACTAGTCTAAACCATTATTGCTGACTGTTTGGATGGATTCTCATTTATAATCCTCAGTCAGGAATGCAAAGAATTATGAGCTTACTTACAATGCAAACTCAAGATCTAACTAGACTTGCCCAGAAGCAGGGGAAATAGATCAGGTGACCGCTTTGCTTTCTTAATCTATTACTCTACATTTCATCCAAACTCTTCCAGCCTCCTTTTCTATTTGGTGGCATTCATATATACAGTACTGATAATTAAAACATGAAATGACATGCTCTAACAAATTGATTTAAAGAGTTTTCCCCCCTCCCTTCTAAACAAAGGTTGCCATTTTAAGGATGTTTAAATAAAAATGTTTTAAAAGGATAATTTTTAAAGGAATGGGGGAAGGGTAGAAGTTTTTTTTAAAAACTTTACTGAACTCTATATTCAAGCCTAAGGAAGAAAAGGACAAAGAAACTAGGTTGCTCTATGTCTACCTAATTTCCCTCTTGTTCTTCTCCTTTGATTACTTGCTATTTAAACATATAGTGAAACTATTTTTCTTCTCAGATTTCTCAACACAGTCAAACATAATGCATTTATATGAATGTAACACCAGAGAGAAACCTCAAGCAACATGAGAAATAAAGATTTGGGAATCTAAATGATTTTGAATACAGTAGGTATTTCTATAACACTACTCTTCTCTAGCAGTGAGATGCAGAAAACTGTGTATCCATTTTTGGATGAAACATGGCACGTGAAAAGACTCCTTTTGTAAATGACTTATTCAAGTCAGTTTAGTTTGGTCAACCAAAACCCCAAATTTAGAGGCACTCACTAGCTCTAAAAATACATCTTTTATAAATAGTTTGTCTGATAAGTTTGTGCTGACAATTTTTAAAAATAGACAATGCCATTCCTTCTAACTGCACAAGTCTTTGACCAGACTCTAAAGTTGCCAAAATATCTTGCTAAATATCCAAAATGCTTTGGAAAGGAACTTTTTTGATATCAGCAATGTCTACCATTTCAAATCAACTTTTGACCAGTCTGATTCTGTGATATAAACAACTAAACTTCCTTTCTTTTACCTAAGAACTGTGAATACTATTCATCAAAATTATGGTCTAAAGCCTCCAACATATTCAATCTTTTATTATTTGCTTTCTTATTTCTTCATTTAAAGCAATAAATAAATTGCTTTGACAGTTGCTCAGGTTAAGATAAAGTGATTTTTTTGTGTTTTTTTTAAAGTGATTTTGTCTTTTAAGTGATCCTTTAATAAAGGTTATAAGAATGCAAAGAAGCAAGGCTCTATATAGATAAAGTCTTCTAAGAGAAAAAGCTACAATAGGACTTCTTATGGGAAATCTGGGATACATATATAAAAAAAGTTACAACAGACCAAACACTGAGATCAATGAACTGACACTATAGCATCAGAAAACATGACCTTCTCTTGGATAGAAAATTCCCCTGTGCACACATCAGCTGATTAGCAAAAATGAAATTTCAAGTCTTTGGTCCTTTGAAAGCTATGCAAAGAGATTCTACTTTTCACTTAAGATCTGGAATTCAAAGAACTGAGAGACAATCTAGGGGGAAAAATTCAATTGGGTTCTGCCACAGCTTTCCTAGTCATTGCTAACATGAAATACAATCAAGAGAAAAAAAAAGATCAAATTCTTTTGCTAGTTGCAAATTAAAAAACAAAACAAAACAAAACGGGATTTGGTGCAAATGTTTTCATACTGCTTCAAACAACAGTATAATTTTGCTTTCTTTAGCTTCTAATCATGGACGTCTTAACTCCTCTAACACGGAGATTGGTGTAGCACAAAATCTGTCCTGACCCCAATATTAAGGTTTTCATCACATATTAAACCAAT
Organism: Pseudochirops cupreus; assembly: GCA_028627135.1. Lineage (NCBI taxonomy): Eukaryota > Metazoa > Chordata > Mammalia > Diprotodontia > Pseudocheiridae > Pseudochirops > Pseudochirops cupreus. The sequence continues at coordinate 177,403,737 of CM053582.1, forward strand.
AAATGACTGAATTTAACTTAGATTTATTACTCCCAATAAGGACTTCAGTCATGCAATTTTACAAGCCACAGAATATTTATAGCAGCAGTTCCCATGAAAGTTGAAGCAGTTATTTTGCTCTGAAGCCAAATTAAATCCTTCTATTTCACATTTGGTTTACCTTCAGCTCACCCTTCCTCCTTCACTGGGGGTCTCAGAGCTCCCTTTGACCACCTGCAGCTATATACACTAGAGTAGCTGTAATCTCCAAGGCAGATACGAAGATTTTAAAGAGACTTCTTAGAGATTAGTCTTGAGCTGGGTCACGATGGAATGAAGGGTTTGTATGGACAGAGTGGAGGAGGAAGAGGAAGGGCACTCTATGGGGGGAAGCAATATAACTAAAAGCACAGGAACAAACCTAAGTACAGAGGATATGGGGGAGGGCAAGGACATCTGCCTGACTAGAACAAAAGGTTAAATCTGGGGAAGGAGTTAAAGATGACACCAAGTGGTAAGAACAGTTGATAGAGAACCTTGAATATCAAAGAGAGGAATTTGGACTTCTGATCCAATGAAGCACTGTACATTCTAAAACAGACAAGAGAAGGGAGAGGAGGTAGAGAAAGTTTCTTAAGCTCCTGGTATAAACTAAACTTGAACTACCTTTGTCACTGTTACTGTCTTAAAAAGACTTACACAAGGCAGACCCAACACATCTCCTCCATAATAACAACTATTTAAATTTGTATATTTTCTTATTTTTACAAAACTTTGTCCTTACAACAACCCTGTGAAGTGTAGTACAAAGAAGTATTATTCCCATTTAACCGACAAATAAGTTTAGGAATCTTAGATATCTCAAATAGCCAGATACATTAAAAAAAAATCAAACATCACATTTATCTAAATCTATAAAACTGCAATGATAACTTTTCTAACTTAACAAGATTTTCAGAACATGAGAAGAGGTATTTCCAGAAAAGCAATAGCAACAAATAATTTAAGTGAGCTGCATAATTTTCAAACAGTAGGGAAAGGCTAGTCAAGACTCCACTAGCAAATGGATAAGTTGCCCTGTAGTACATTTTGGAAACAAATCTCACTACAGATGTACATCCTTAATATCTTGGAGTTCAAGGCTGAATTTTTTCTTTAAGTTTACATTTGACTCAACCTAAATGAAGACAGACTGACCATTCAAGCAAGTCAAGGAAGGACACAGAAGGACATGTCTTTAAATAAGTAGTTTTCAACTTTTTCAGAATTATGACAATGGTCTTTTGTTTCATCAAATCCCTTTCAAAACTAATACAACATGAAGGTCTGACAGTACAATAATAAAATTTCTTTTCATGTGTATCTCGTGAAACCTACCTCAGTACTCTGTACTTGTCCTTTGCATCAAACTTACTCTTGTAGATCCTCTTTCCAATATTTTGAAAAGTCAAGCAAAGTGTTTTGCTGGCATAATTCCTGTCTCTCACCCTGAGACTAATTTTTTTTCCTTTGAAATAGCAATTGCTGCTGCCAACACAGCCTTCTCTAAACAGAAATCGTTCGGTCCTTGCCAGGGTAGACAAAGGTTCATAGGATCACAGAAGGTCCTTAGAGGTACCTAGTCCAACTGCTTCATTTTTCAAAGAAACTAAACCCAAGAGAAACTGAGCAACCTGCCCTAAGTCACACAGATGATGATCCAGGAATCAAACCTTGGACAGGCTAACACACTTTTCACTAGGGCTAGTTTCTTGTCAACTGACTGTCCTTGTAGTTAACTTGTCCCTTTTTCAATTTGAATATTTTCTTATTTCTAAGTCCACTTGTTCAACTAGTATGGCAGCTAATCGGTCCTTCTTTCCTCCTGGCCCAAAGATACATTGATCAAAAAACTGCAAGACAAGCATTTCAAACAGCAAATAACTAAAAGTTTCAGGAATTGTCAAAGGAAGGGGGAAAATATGTTAGATCATCTAGGGGTGATTAACACTAGAACTGACTGTTCTTTAACTCTGACTGTGTCACTGTATTTTTAGGAAATATGGGTAAATAATTCAAAGATTAAAGAAGGTTATTAAGAGCTAAAGGAGTTCAAGAAGAGAACAGATACCAAGTAAACTCTGCCCCAGCTCCATCATGCTAGCTGTAGAGGAAAATATTAAGGTGAGAAGAACAAATTTACAAGTCGATAAAGTAAAGTCAAATATAACTTTAATTTTCTTAAAGTGACTCTCTACTTGCACAGTAATTAGTGATCACTTTCCTCATGCCACTCACTTTTCAAAAACCTACAATGGTGCCCAGATGCCAACCAAATAAAAAAGAAATCTTTTAGCTGGATAGTCAAGATTTTCTACAATCTGGCTCCAGCTAATCTTTGGGTTTTTGTTCCAGTTAAACTAGGCTAGTCTCATTTGGGCATGTCATCACCCAAGCCTAGCATAAATTTTCTCACTCCTCTCCTTCCTTTCTGCTGAAATCCCTCTCTTCTTTCACGGCCCAGTGATGTAATGTATTTTTGTTTAATGGGAAGATCTTTCCCATCCATTAATAGGCCCATGTGACACATGGAAGCCTGAGTCACATGAATCTGTGGTGGAGGAGCTTGCTGAATGAGTAGAGGAAGAAGGGTGGGACAGGAAGAGGCAGGGCTGGAGGCGAGCTGACAAGAAGTTGGTCAGAGCAGTCAGAGTTGGAAGTGAGAGTAGTTAGAGCTGAAGGAGAGAGACGAAGCAGGCTGCAAGTTGTGAATGTTCATTTGTGGAAAGGTCCTAGCAGGGGGAAGGCTTGGGGATGGTGGTTGCCCCTACATTGTTATTGTGTATAGATTTCTTTGTGGCTATGACAGACTTGGCTTTCTGGTGTTGGGATTTGGTTTTCTGGTGTTTGAATAAATGTTTTGGTTCTGTCTTTCATGTGGAGAGTCTGTTATATCTTATGATTCAGAATTATGCCAGCATTTTCATAACTGCTATAGGCAGTTACACTATCACATTGGCACTACACCCAGATGAAGGGTTACCACCTTTTGAAGGGCTTCTGACTCCCCTTACCCAGATTCAAGTGAATTCTTCCTCCTCAACCTTCTGGTGTTTCTACATCTGACTCATTCTTTATATTTATCTTATTCTAGTTTATATCATAATTATTTGTGTGTGCACTGCTTCCCTCACCTGTTATTTGAAAATATCTTGAGAGAATGACAGTGTCAAATCTCACCTTACGTTTCTAGTGCCTAGGGCAGTCAAGTCATACATAACCTAGGCCTTGAAAGAAGAGAAGGATTTTAACAAGCTGCTATATGGAAGGCATGTATTCAAGGTATGGGAAGATGGGAGAACACAGGATGAAATTGAGAAGTACCTTCTTTTGCTAGGAAAAGGAGAGGAATAGGTGACAATTAAATTGTAATAACTCTTAAATGTCAGGCCAAGGACTTGGTATTTCATTCTATAAGCAAACAACATGCCTTGACATAGACAACTTTTTACCATGAGACCATTAAGAACATTAATGAAAAACACTGTGATGGATAGATTAAAGACAGCTAGAAAGCTGTTACAAAAGTCTAGGTTCTTAACTTATTTTGTGTCATAGACTTGTTGACAGTATGACAGAATAATGTCTTAAAATGTTTTAAAATAAGGCAAAATATATAGATTACAAAGGAAACTGATATTTATAGAAATATAGTTGTCAAAATATAAAAAAAACAAAAACAGGTTCACAGACCCCAAATTAAGAACCCATGATCTAAGTAACAGGTAGTGATGGCCTGAACTTAATAAGGTATAATTAAAGACTAAAAATGTCTCGGATGTTTCAAGTCTGGATCACTGGAAGGATGTTAATACCATAAAAAATATCAGGAAATTGGGAAGATGAGCAGATTTTGGGAGAATGATGATGTTCGGTTTCAGATACAAGGAGTTTGATCAATTAGAATATCCATTTCCTATTTCTCCTTAAGTGTTCCTTCTGGCCTTTCCTTCTCTTCCCAACTACTTAATGTGGCTGTATCTCCTAAAAGTCTTTCCTGGGCCCTTCCTTCCATGGCAACTACCACCTCAACTACCATGGTTTCCAAATGCCACCTCTGCAATACACCCTGCCCTGACTTCTTTGTCTCTCTTCTGAGATTCAGACCAGATTCTCCCTCTGCAACTTTAGTCTCAACATGTCCAAAACTGAGTTCATTATCTTATTATTGAGCATATAGTCAGATGTTGAACTTAAGTGAATTTCTTCCTCAATATACTTTTAATTCTGACTTCCCTATTTCTGTCCAATGGTATCATTTCTGACTTTTTCTTCTCCCTTACCTTATACCTAAATCAATTACCACAGTCTAATAATTCCATCACTACATCTCTTGCTCTAAGAGTTAAGTGATTTGTCTATAGTCATATAACTGATATATGGCAGCCTATGCTGTCTCTAATGAGGGCTGACTTTGATCTCATCTGAATAGGGAATTCATAGTGAGGAAAGTCCTAGCAATGTAGAACTAAATCTATTCTGAAATTAGAGTTTTAGAGGTAGAAACTTTCCCAGGGACACAGCCAATAAACATAAATCTGTGGTGGAAATTATACCCAGTGCTTCCTAGTTGTGAGGTCACTTCTTTAACCATGTTGCCTCACATGTAAAACTTTAAAATTTATTTTTTTTAAAAATCACACTTTAAAAAAATAAGCGTTAAAATATTAAAATGTTACATTTAGGGCAGCAAACATGGTACAATGAAAAGAGCATTGACCTTTGAGTTGGAGGACCTACACTCAAATTTCACCTCTGAAAATGTATGATCTTAGAAAAGTTATTTAACTACACTGGGACTCAGTTTCCTTGACTGCAAAATGAAGGGGATGGATTAGATGGCCTCTGACACTTCTTCTAGTTCTAGCTCCAGGAGCCTCATCATAGGAATTTCAAATTTAGAGATTCTCTGAAAGACCACTAGGACTAGAAAAAGCAGACTATAAATACCTTAGGTACTATGATGAACACAGCATATTTTTAAAGCACTTAGACACACTCATAAAGAGGTGACAATCTTATTATTGTTTCCAGTAAATCAAACACAGCTTATGTCACTAAATTTTCTACACGTAATAATTAGGAATTACCCTTCTCAGCTTTGCTTCTCTAACAATAAATGCTCAAGAGTGGACTTTATACCTGAATACCTCTTAGAATTCGCAACTCTTACAATCTCAGTATCCCCAAAGTCTGTGGGGAAAAAAACCCTAAAATAATTCTTTACATATTAGAAGGGTTGAAAATAGTTAATCATAGTTTATTTGAGATATGCAAAATTCAATTCAGATGTCTGAGTAAGGTCTTCCTTAAACAAGTATATACATTTCTGGGACATATAACTTTATTTCAAGGTTGTGATAAGATAGTTATCAAAACTCACAGAACTGCACAAAATTTCAGAGTTGGAAGATACCTCAGAAATTACCTGGCTGAATTTAATGATAGGAAATCTCCTCTACAACAGTTCAGATGAGTAGTCTCCAGGATGAGTGAGAACCTTCCTCTTTATCACTACAGAGCACTCACTACCTGCTCCTTTCCAGGCAGCTCCGGATAGCTTTGGGATAGCTATCTTTGGATGATTTTCCTTTTATGGATCCTCACACAGCCTCTTTGCAGTTTCTACATGTTCCTCCTAGCCCTATCCTTTTGGGTCCAAAAGACCAAGTCTAACTCTTTTTCAATGCCAGTCATTTCAGATGCTTGAAGAGGATCATCACTTCACCTGGCCCTCCATTTTCCTCTTCCTAACTTAACAATTTCTGTTTCCTTCAAATGAGCCTTGCGAATTCAGTCCCAAATACTGACAAAAGACATTTTCTGTCCTCTTTTCCAATTAGTCCTTCCTTGAGAATAGACTCTCAAAAGATTTCTCCTTTCCCATGAACACCATTCATATTCATATGCAATTACCTTTCTAAGTGCATCTTTACAGATGAGGAGGAAGGCAGGAAGATACTCAGACTGGTATGCAAGTAATATAAAAACAAACTTACTTTGGAGAAAAACTTAAAAGAACAAAGGACTAGGAAAAAAAAAACTGTCAGTCTTCCCGAGATAGCAGGCTGTGTTGGTTTTTGCTGGTCTTTAGACACTTTTAAATTAACATTTTTAAAAAGTGATTATTAAGAATTTTAGAATATTTATAACTTTAAAAAATTACATAAGTACACTATGGGACTTAAGCACAGTGTGCAATAAAAACAAAATGTTAAAATTTAGGAACAAAGATCTTCTCTAAAGTTCAAAATGGAAGATTTTTAAATAAAAAGACCATGGCACTCTGCTAACAGCTCCATTAAGCATCTCAGCAGAATGGTGGCTCATGGGTGTGTTAACACTGCTAATCTTCCCTGACGATGGCTACACTGAGCATAAACTTTCTCTCTTGGCTATTTTAATACCTTATTTTTTTTTCTTATGCTAAAACATCAGTTAAGAGCCTACCTGACGTTTTGGAGAATTTGCTGTGCTGGGATTGACATTCCGCAATGCCTAAGAGTAAAACATAAGACGGATAAAAATTACTTTAAGCCACATGGATTGGCTGTGCAGGCTGATTTAACAAACACCATCCAGTCACATCTCCATAGCACAGAATTCCCATGATAGCCCAAGAGGAGACAGATTGAGGGAGGTAAAAGCCAATGGAGCCACCATATTATGAAAACTAAGAAGTTTTTATAGCATTTGAAGAAAGGACAGGGGAAAAAAAAACAACCAAAAAGTTGCCTGTGATCATTAGGTACAACAAGAACTAAACTGCCATTTGGTAATATTTTTATGGACTTTCTCCCCCTAAGGCTGCCATGAACACAGGATCATAGAGCTAGGGCTGGAACGGACCAGGAAGGCCTTCAAGTCAACTGCCTCATTTTACCAAGGAGAAACTGAGGCACAAGTGATTAAGTGTCTTGCCCAAGGTGATATAACTAGTAAGCATCTGTAGCAGAATCTGAACTCAGGTCTTTCTGACTCTAACTTCACTGTCCTATCCACAACACCATCCTGCCTAATGTCATATTGCTGAGATTTTGCATTTTAAATAGCTGCTGAAGGAGAATAGAAAGCTTCCTTGATATTTTAGTGAAGAGTTCTTCACAGAAATGTTTTGAAGACTTTATCAGATGACTTTAAAACACCCTACAAATAGACTATTAGTATGAGGAAACAGTGACTGCATCCCCTCTTCCTCCTCTACACACCCCCTGAGGATTTAACATAGAAGGTGATAATGAAGAAAATAAAGGTGTTATCTTTAAGGAAATGAAACTATTTTTTCCAGGACCCAACACCCAGAGTAATACCACAAAGAATAAGGTTAAGAAAGATATTCTAAAAGGAAGGCATTTATAATAGCAATATTCCCCCACATAAGACCCAGGCTAACCTATTTTTGACAGCAAGATGACAGCCAGCCAATTTTTATCCTCTAAAAGTTACTTAGAAAGGAAAGCATTAATAGGGTTTTCAAAGGAACATATTAAAAAGCTGTTACTTCCTCAAGAACTGATATTTTACTTGACTTTTATATTTATGACTTTTAGGTTTTATGTTATGACTTTCGCTTTTCAAAGAACTCAGTCTTGTAACAATGGTTCAAACAGTAAATCTCCCATAATAGGCTTTTGATAAATATTTGTTGAAATGAACTGTCCTATCCAGGACCCAGGAACTACAAAATGAAAAGCAATCAATGCAAAAGAATAGAATTATATGTTAATGAATGACTTTCTCCATCATAAAAAGATAATTATGAGCTTGGTGGCATTACCTTATAATAATGTCATAGCACCATTTAATTGAAAAGTTTCTTTTCTGGAATACTGACAGAAAATCACATTTAGAGAGATATTTAATCTTGTTAACCTGCTTCCTCTTTCTACCCTATTAACAACAGATGGAGAAACACTCCCCTCAGAGTGCTTCCTGACATCGCATGTTGTCTTATAAAGTTTCCCGTTCTGTTATTCATTTGCCTGCTATCCTAGAAACATACTAATACTGTGTTTTCCCTCAAGGAGAATTTCATCTAATGTGAGTCTGTCTTGGCTCTTAAGCCAACACTGTTCCTACAGTGTAAAAAAAAAATCTTTTAAATTAAATTCACTTATAAAGTAATTCTGCATCATGGACTCCTCAAACATGGTATCATTGTGTGAGGTCACAGTGTATTTCTACTGATACTAATGATGCATGGTAAAAATATCAGTGTGTTATTTAAAAAGAGAATAGGAAAAATGGACAAAGTTTACAAATTCTTAGCCTGTATAAGATAATAAAGGCAGCAGTTTAACCTTGGCTTTGTACGTCTCTGCAATAGACCAATATAAAGAATTTATATTCTGAGGAGGGTCTATCTTTTCTTGTGGACAGCAAAGGCCCAATGCCACTTTCTGAAAGAAAAGTGATGAGAGTGGAAGAGAAAAATTCCAAGCTCTCTCCTGCCCTATGCTTCTAGAGGGAAAACAATTTGAAGGCACCCTGGAATCTTCTGGTATTAGACATATAATGTGAATTATACTATTCTTTAAAGAAAAATCTATCCCCCAATCTCAACAATGCCGAAAAGTAGAGACTGTGATATTTGGGATGATGTGCCTATCAATCATAGGGTAATAGGTATTTCTGCCATTTCATGATCAATTCACTTGGGGAGACAGACTCTGCTTTTTCGTGGTCTTACACTTTTTATTCAGTCTTTAGAGATGGAGCAAGACTGATATGCCACTTGGACTCAAGAAAGCAAGTCTTGTGAGACTCTCCAAGATGATGAGCTCCTGGCCACTAGCATGGCACAGATGGCCACAGGACTAAGCGGCCCAACTATCCTGTCCAAAAAAAGAAGTCAGTAAAGAAGAGAAGGGAGCACATTCTCTCCGTAACAGATGCAAGCATTACTCACAGATGCCAAAAGCTAACCATGCCCAACACCAGAAACAGAGGATAAAAAGGGGGAAGACTGGTTTCTAACCTGTGGCCTCACCTGCCGAAGCAGTTCTTGGTGCTTTAGTCGAAGTCTCTCTTTTTCCATCTGTAACTGCTGCAGTCTCATCTGTTGCTGCTGATTGGAACTACCTCCACCCATTACGCCCCCTTGGGGACTCTGGGGAGCCAAGGGGGGCGGCTGCTTCACAGGAGCACTTTGACTGATTCTCTGGTTCATAGCTGGAAAGGAATAACAGAGCGATCCTGAAAAAATCTAACTAGGGAAAGGAAAAGGAATGTCTTAATCAAAAGTGATTGTAGGGGTAGGAGGATTTTTGGCAGTAGAACCTGTAAGATGGAAAATCAAGTGGAATTTGAGTTACTGATGCATGCCCATAAAAAATGATATATATACCATTCACCACAACATTGATTCAGTGGAGCTGAGTGCTAACTCTTGTATTTCCCAATGACTCCAATAAACACCCTGAGGTTTTATCCTGTGAAGGGCCCAAAGAAGAATAAGTTTGCCTTTTTCACGTAAGATCTCTCTCTCTCTGACCCCCCGCATACTCCCCTTGCCTCTTTCTGACAAGATGAAGTTGAATTATTAACTATTTAATATACTTTATCTCAGTTTTTCTAAATCTGATTCAGAAAAACTGGCAGAAATGGTCAAATAAACACAGAGAAATATATTAAAAAATACATATAGACTAAAATTAGGCTGCCTTGTAACAAAAGACACAAAACCAGTCATACCCTTTCCTGTAGTAATCCCACCTCTGAGGAATACCACCCAAGGAAATAACTGGGAGAAGAGGGACCTATTTGTACCAAGTTTATAGCTACATTAAATATAAATACATAACACTATGTAGTTTTTCTCCATATATAAATAAACTTTATATACACCAATGTTACATAAGTGAAACTGGAAACAACTTAAATGCCCAGAAGTTAGGAAATGGCTAGATTGTGGTAAATAGGAATAACTGAGTTCTATATACTGTCCTAAAGAGTGCCAAATACAAAGAACATTTAGGAAATATGGAAAAATCTATGAAATGACTAACAAATTTTAAATACACACTTTACCAAAATAAAATAAAATTGTATTCCAAGTTTCCAAATTGCAACCTGATTCATAAAAAACTCAATTTTAAAAGCAATTAATACAGGAAAGCTTCAACTATACTTAGTAAGGGGAGACCAAACTGTTGTACCATTAAAGAGTATTAATAATTACTTGTATAGAGTTGAAAATGCTTGATTCATGATACAAGGTCACAAACCATTACTCAGAATTTTGTATGCGTTAAACATGAATTATATTGAGATACAATTATTCTCTTTATATGAAATTAGTGGTTCTTTTATTTCTTAGGGTCTATTATTAGATAACAACTGACAGATCTGTACAACATTATTTCTTTGAAAATATTAGATTTTACAACAGATGAAAAAAACAATAAAAAAATAAAGATACTACTGAGAATGAAAAAAAAAACCTTATGAAACAGGGTAAAAAGATCTTCATGTTGAAAAGGTAAATTATTCCCCACTGGGACAGAGAGGAGTAACATAAGTGGGGATAATATAACCTTTTTCAAAACTCCTCATCCAAATTTTAAAAAATAAACAAAAACCTCTTTCCTTGTGTCAAATAAACCTAAACCAACCCACATTATCTGCCACGTCTAAAAATCAGTGTTGTAGCCCTTGTACAAATTGCTCACCTAGTTTTGTTCATTTTACTACTACATTTTGTTATCAGTTCATGCACCTCTCACCATTACTTTTCTCTTTCATTATTTTCACATATCATAATCTATCGAACCATTTCAGTAGAATGGAGTTTTCCAGTTCCTTGCTACTACAAAAAGTGCTGCTACAAATGGGTGTGTGCGTATGGATATGTATATATGTGTGTGTGTATGTATATGTGTATATACACACAAACATACATTTTTACATAAAGGTCCTTTTCCTTTTCTTTGATCTCTTTAGGACATAAACCTGGAAGTGGTACTGCTGTGTCAAAGGGTATGTATAGTTAAGTGACTCTGCGGTCATAGCTCCGAGTTGCTTTCCAGAATAGCTGGAAATACCATTTCACAGCTCTAGCAACAGTATATTTGTGCTCCTGTCTTCCAATATTTCCTTTGATGATTATCATTTTCTTTTGGTCTTCTCTGACAGTCTCATTGGTATGAAGTAGAATCTCCTAATTGTTTTTCTCTCTTTTTTTTTTTGAATGACTCGTTTATTTACTTTTAGTTTACAAGATTCAGTTCCACAATCACTTGAGTTTCAGATTTTCTCCCCTCCCTTCCCTCCCTCCCCCCCCCCCCCCGCCATGGTGGTGTGCAATCATGTATAGGATCTGCAGATACTTTCACATTGTACAATAGTTTGGTTATATAGAAGGGTTGTAACCAATGAGTGATCACTGGGAA
>CM053582.1:177415644-177466071 GCA_028627135.1 Pseudochirops cupreus
GCATCCCCTATATTTCCAGTTTTTTGCAACCACAAAGAGAGCTGCAATAAATATTTTTGTACATAGGGGTCCTTTTCCCACTTCTGTGATCTCTTTGGGATATAATCCCAACAGTGGTACTGCTGGGTCAAAGGGTATGCACTAATTGTTTTTCTTTATATTTCTCTTCTATTTAGTAATTTGGAGAATTCTTTCTTAATACTGGTAATACCTCGGAATTTTTCCTTTGATACTGTATTTCCCAAAAGGTTGAAAAAGAAAAGGCAGTTAAGTCTTGGGAAAAGAAAACTATTTTTTGAAGTAAATCTCTATCAAAACTTTAACATTTTTGTTAAAAAAAGGTGATATGTAAATAGTTAGCAGTTGTTCATAAAGTGCTGGCCTAAGTTCATTATGTATAAATCATGACAAACTAATCTCTCTCTCTCTCTCTCAATTGGTAGATTTAGAAGAATGTTGCATCTTAAATTCATATAGACATTTCAAGTTTCTCATGCTATCTCTGAGGACAAGATGTTGTTTGTCCTTCATTTTCAAAAAGGACCAATGATATCACAGGAGATGTCTTGACTTGTGTGTGAATTGAATTTAAGTGAGGCAGAGTTGCGCAGAGTCATTCTCTCTTGCAGAGTTCATCAGAGTCCAAGATAAAATTCAGAATGACTGGCAATGGCCCAGGATTCTGCAGATGATCTTGGCGTCTCTGAGTCTGACCAATCTTCTAAGCAGCTTCGGCCACCTTTGTGACCCCCGGAACGAACTGTTCTCATCTACCCATTCCACTGAAGGAAGTCTTCACATTCTTGGAATAGCCATCCCCCCAGCTCATCAAGGGGTTTAAGACCTATCGGTTACCCTTACCCTGGTTTAGTCAATTTTCCAAGAAGGCTTTGGGGTGTGGCTGCTGCACACGCTTTAGCTTCTTGAAGTCACAGGTGAGAGAGCTGGTGGATAGATAGACACTGAAGGCGGTTAAGCCCTGAAAAGGGCTCAGCAAGTCACCACATCAGAGGTGATGGTCCTTCCTGAACACCCCACATACCCCTGAGTCATTTAACTTTGTTTGCCTTAGTTTCTTCATCTGTAAAATGAGCTGGAGAAGGAAATGGCAAACCACTCCAGAGAAAACCCAAGAAAACCCCAAATGGGGTCATGAAGAGTTGGACATGACTAAAAAACAATAAGGACAAGATACTTTTGAGGAGAAATATGGAGTAGATGATTGTATAGCTAGGTAGATTCATGACTGTTTGAACAACCACATATAAAGAATGTTAATGAACAGACTATCATCACCTTAGTTAGAAGGTGTAAGCATTTCAAGAAATGATTTGGATAAAGACACTGAAAGCATACTTATGAAAAATGCAAATAGCCCAAACCAGGATGGACTGCTAATAAACTGCGTGACATTACCAAAAGTTCTATACTCAGGTTTTGTTTTGTTTTTAAAGGGAATTGTGCAATATACAGAATGGGAACAGAAAAAATACCCAAGCATTTGATTTTATTTGATCATGAGTTTAATAAGAATAATTTCATTGTAAGAGTTTAGAAGAGACTTCAGAAACAACGTAGTGCAATACCTCCCTCTATAAACATCCCTCCATTTGAATTCTTCCAGCAAGAGTACTCACTATCTCACTTCCATTTGGGTGTTAACTCTGTAATGGAATTCTGCCTTAAGTTGAGCTGAAATATACCTGCTTATAAATTCCATCCAACAGTGACTTGTGTGACACTCTTTCTAAAAAAGCTAGTATAATCTTGAATTACATTAATAATCAAGTTTCCAACTGTGAAGCATATCTCATTTCACTGGTAAAATTACATCAGGAATATACTATTTGCTTATAGACCCCAATATTTTAAGATGTCTATTCGTAAAATGTAACATGTCAAAAGAAGGGCTTCCATATGAAAAACATGTTGTATGAAGAAAGACTAAGAGAACTGAGGATGTTTATCCTGGTGAAAGAAGATTTAGGGAAACATTATTGCAGTCATGTGGAAGAATGATAATTATGTGTATCCGCACACGTTGAAATGACAATAGGTACAATGACAAAGGGGCAAATTTCAGCTTAAGATAGGGAAGGAATTTCTATCATTTAGATCTATCCAACATTACATGGGTTGCCTCAAAAGGTAACGAACATCCTTCCCATCAATGGAAGTTTTCAAACGGTGGCTGGCCATCTTGAAAGGATGCTGTAGAAGGGATTCTACCTTTGAACAGAAAATATCAATTAAGATGATATCTGATTCTGCATATACACATCAAAAGTCTTCTAAGATAGAGCATCTGTGTGCCAAAGAGGGAAAAATTAACAAAATTTATCCAAAATAAAGAAATACAGTCCATCAGTCATGATATATGTGCACATTTAATTACATTTACTGTAAAGGCTTCTATCTATAGGATACATGTCCATGTTCATAGCTCATGTTAAGTGACTAAGTTGAAGGCAAATAAATATTGTTTGTCTCTTGGAGCCAGGATTTACCAGTTTCTTGAGGCATCCTTTTCTTTACTTTTTGCGTGTGCTGAGCATCTGAACAGCCCACAGGGTTACTGCACCCACATGGGGTATATAGGAAAGACCTCACAGGCAGGCAAGAAACAAAACAGGCTTTGTTTGGGGTGGGGGAGGAAGGGAAGGGCAGCTAGGAAAGAAAAGATAATAGCATTATCCTTTCCTCCTTTTATATTCAACTACTAAAATACTTATTTTATAGTTACTAGAAATACTTTTAAATATAAAAACCCTCAGAAGCATCATGGTATACAGGGTAGACTATGAGCTAGAACTGTTTAAAATCTGTGTTTTCCAACTGCTTCAGTGTTTGTGATATTTGAGCTATGAAACTGCTTTTAGTTTTACTTAAAGACACAGCCCCGCCTGTTTTGGCTGTTCTGGCTTAGCAAATGAGCTTCTCGGCAGTTATGTAAAATAAATAAGAGGACTCTCAAATAGGAAAATGGGTCAACTCTCTCTCTGCCCAAGTATGACTGCCCATTTTAAGCATTTGAATTTTTAACATTAAGAAGATTTTAGTGTATTTTCACAGATTTCAAGTAACTTTTTGGAGACTTAAAAGTTTTTGAGACTTTTAAAGAACTCCCATCATGTTTTCATACAAGTTTTAATAATATTATTGTAATGCCCAATTTCAACAAGGAGACAACAGAACTGCTCAAAATACATAACATTAAGTCTATAGCAGGTCTCACAGGATACAAGGCAAAAAGGAAAATGGTTATTTTATTTGTCCAAAATTTGCTTTTGGCTCAGTCACTGCCTATTGAGATATTAAACTGCTTATACTTTTAATCTGTTCATAATTGAGGTTTTGAAACAATAATTTCATTTCACTAACCCCCTTTACCTGCAAATATATTCAGTTGATAAAACAGTAAACATACTAAATAAAAACAGATGAATTTTTTTAAAAAATCAGAGCTATTGGATCACCTGTAGATTAATCTGGTACACAAACAACTGAGATGACCATGTTATGATAATAATAATTTACATTTACAAAGTACTACTATGCTCTGGGCATAGTGCCCTTTATAATTAAAGTTAAATTAATTAATTTAATTTAAATTAAATATTTAATCAAAGTTATAAATAACTTTAAAATTATTTTATCTTTATAATATTTATAATTTATACAATTATCTCATTTGATCTTCATAACAACTCTAAGGGGGAGTCAGTGTTATTATTATCCCCATTTTACATATGAGTAAATTGAGGCAAACAAAGGCTAAGTGACTTGCCCAGGATCACAAAGCTAATAAGTATCTGAGGCTGGATCTGAACTTCGATCTTCCTGACTCTAGGCCCAGTGTTCTCTCTGTTGCACTGCCTAGCTACCTCCATGATGAAGAGGGAGATAGCTAGCATTTATGTGGTGCTTTAAAGTCTACAAAGTGCTTTATGTTATCATTCAATTTAGTCCTCACAATAAGACAGGGAGGAAGGTACTATCATCACCGCAATTTTACAGATGAGGAAATTACGAACAAAAGGTCGAACAACTTGCCAGGAACACACAGCTACTAAGTACAGGAGGCAGAGGCTGAATTCATCTTCCTGATGACAGGTTCAACACTTTATCCATTATCCCACTATACCTTGGTCATGTTGTAATGCATTAATATCCATTCTGTGGGTAAAGAACCTTGGGGGAGTGGAGTGGTGTGGGCTTATCAGAAAGGGTCTGTAAATACGTTATGAGTAACCATTAGCAGAGTCAAATTTGAAACCAAGTCCTAACTTCAAGTTCAGGCATCTTTCAACTTCATCCAGCTTTCTCCTATAATGTATTCCACCAACTGACAACACTACAAGTATATGAGGTACCACAGGACAATTACTATAACATGGGTATTGGAAAAAAAAATTGATATTTAAACGGGAACACCTATTTAAAAGGGTAGGAACTGTAGTTCACAAAGTGAACACAACAATGAAAATACATTAGAAGGATAACAATGCATCATAGTTTTAATCATAAAATCATAACCAGATTACCTTCTGGTTAGTGACATTTTTAATCAATTCCTAATTCCTAAATATTTTATATTAAGAACATCAATCAGTGGCTATGTGGCTCAGTGAATAGAGCACTGGCCCTGGAGTCAGGAGGACCTGAGTTCAAATCCGACCTCAGACACTTAACACTTACTAGCCATGTGACTTTGGGCAAGTCACTTAACCCCCAATTGCCCTCAAAAAAAAAAAAAAGAACATCCATCAGCTTCTAAACTTTTTTACTTCCTAGGCAAGGTTTCAATAGTGTGTTAGCTTTCCACTCTCCTACCTCAACACTTCAAAATTATACTCTCTGTGTTATTATGGCTTGAATTTTCACTATATGCCACGGAAAACAGAATTTTCTGGCATGAAAAAAGATGAATAGGTATAAAACATATTCTAAAGTGTCCTTCATTCTATCAGTCACCCACCAATGTCAATTGTATTTTATATCCAACCTTACCACCCTTGGACCCAGCTCTGCCTGTGAAAAACAAGTTATAATATCTTTATTGATCTTATGAATAACTGTAAATAGTTCATTCTGGAAACAATCAAATGCCCCTTTTATCACGCAGAAAAGTTCAAGGGCTGACTTGCTGTTACCTCTAAGCATAGTTTTAAATAATATTCATGTGAATTCCTCATGTTTACATTTCTTTTATAGGTATTTTGAGAAGAAAACTTAGAGAGGACTGGAACTTCTCTTATTCTTTCTCAGCCATTATAAGCTGGTACAAAAACATAAAGAAAGGATCCTCTGGCATTGCAATCACTGTAAGGATGACTATTCTAGCCCATTCCTGGAAGAATCTAGAGTCTGTGGAAGAAGTAACTCAAGAGAACATACAACAAGGCACTAGTCTTGACTGCTCTAATACTCACAGATTTGGTTCTACATTAAGCATCAGTAGATAAGTCATTTTCTATTCTCCTCTACTTTTTCCTATCCAAATTACTGAATGAAGGTATCAAGAGTTTTTCAATAGTTCAAAGATAATAACAATAAATATAGTCAATAAACAATTTACAGTCACCTTGAAACCTATTTTCCCCATTACCAGCTAAACCAATGAGACACTGATGAAGCCCGTTTATGGCTGAAATAATTTCAAATAATGTAACATGGATGAACAGAACATTTTCTTCTCATCACCTCATTAAGCACTTTGGGCCAGAACACAGAGATGGATTGCTAAATGAGGTGAAGGGGAGAGAACATGTTCTAACCAGTTATCAGTTCTATGTCTCCAGAGGGAGATGAGCTCCCTTCTGAAAAATAACCACTAAGATCCACTTTAGTAAGTTTAGGTAAAGGAGCTAATAGGGGCAGCTAGGGCAGTTAAAAGTTAAAAGGGGGTAAAAAGTTAAAAGCTAATGTTCAATGGGGCTAATTAGGGCAGGTCCTTCAGGGCAGGGCAGCTTAACTTTTAAAAGATACTGATTGTAGCAAATCCACAATAATTTAATTAAATAATTAAATTATTAGATTAAATTATAATTAAATAATGACTTTGAAAATAGTCTTTTGTGATTACTACACTTCCAATCTCTTGCAAAATTTCTAAATTTACTGTATCACCTACTAAACTGTTTAGAGTTGGTATTCTTCTATGGGGTGGGATGACAGAGCCACTAAATACAGAGTAAGTATAGCAGCACATGGTTGCATCTGATCCCGAGAGTTAAAAAGATCTTAGAAGCAATGGAGTCCCGCCCTCTCATTCGGAAGGGTAAAAAACTGAGGCTCGGGGAAGGTAAGTGGTTTGCCTAGGATAACCCAGCTAATGTCCGAGTTAGAATTTGAATTCAAATCTTCTTGACTCTGAGTCCAGTACTCTGCCCACAACCCTATGTTGTCTTCACAAGAAATGAACATCATACTAAATAGCCATTGTTTCAGAAGTCATGGGGCAAGTACTGATGGCCAAAGAATATTTTATTATTATTACTGAAATAAGGTTTGCCTTGGAGGACTTTACAGTGTAGCACAAAGGATGATATTCAGTAGATTGTTACTTTTCCAGGGGATTTACTACAAGACTTCCTTTAGTAGTTGCTTGTGATAAAAAGTCTTCTACACAGTCATTCATAATGGCATATATAAACTGAGTTCCTATCCCAAACCTAGGAAAATGCTTTTAATCAGCATATAACATTTTTTTTTCCTTTTTACAAAAACATAGGCTGAAAAATCCTCAAATTACCTTGTCAGATGACCAGGAAAAGAGAATAAAAATTAAAAAAAAATCCATTCATAGAGCTTACAATAAAAGTCTTTAAAGGAGGGCATGAGGGATTTATTTTGCATATTTGGGAAAGCCTGATAGTTATTGCTTTTTAAATTATATATGGAACATTGAAGCCAGTACAAAGAAGACACCACAAAAGTAGAATATTTTGTGTTTCTTTTCAGCAATTTTTCAAAGATATACTTTTCCTTAAATACCAAAAGATAATATGATTTCAAAAGTGTTGGCACTTCCTCCACTGGCACAGAGTACACCGAACCAGTGCCTAATTAGGTAATCTTTAGGAGAGTCTATGGCTGAAAAAACTTATGACGTGCCAGCCAACATAACAATTAGGTAAGCTGGCTCCTCAGGTGACAAGGAACACAGTAATCATCATAACCACATTCAAAGTTTTTCCAGTTTGATTAGATATGTCCTACCTTACAGATAGTCTTTAAGAATCCAGTGGCAGCTCCAAGTCACCACAAGGCATCACAACAGAACCTGAGAGGAGTTCTCCCTCTCTTGTATATGTGTGTGTGTGTGTGTGTGTGTGTGTGTGTGTGTGTGTGTGTGTGTGTGTGTGTATGTATGTGCACAAGAAGGCAACAAACATTTAAAAATGTGTCAAATGAAAATGAATATGATATTTTTCAAATAACTGAAAGGTAGTCTGTGGGGGCTATTTTCTACCCCCACTTGTTTAATTCTTTCAGTCATATTTGACTCTTCATGAACCCATTCGGGTTTTTTTTTTGGCAAAGACACTAGAGTGGTTTGCTATTTCCTTCTCCAGCTCATTTTACAGAGGAGGAAACTGAGGCAAATAGAGTCAAATGACTTGCCCAGGGTAACACAGCTAGTAAGTGTCTGAGGACAGATTTGAACTCAGAAAGATGAGTCTTTCTGATTCCAGGCCCAGCACTCTATCCAATATGCCACCTGGCTACCTCTTCGCACCCCTACAGTTAATAGCTTAAGTAAGCTAGTACTTAATTAAAATTCTTGCCTAGTGATTTTAAGATTTTTAGCAAATTTTTCAAGAGATACATTAGTATTTATAAACAGCTCAGCTGTACAAATGATTACAAGATTCTAAACCCTCACAATTTATTCTTTTAACTATTTCATTCTTCTCTATGGAAACACAGTACTAAAAGTGATTTTATTATTACCTAACAAACATTTACTCACCCTGGGTGAGCAGGAGATTAGCAACTTCTAAGTTGTAAACTATTTACCAGCTCTGTTACAGCAAATGGATTTTTGGAAATAAATTGCTGAATTGAAATTTTTCTTGATTTAACTGAAGCCCTTATCTCTTTGTTCAGACAGGAAATAATTTTATTTTGGAAAATTAATTTATTTCTAAACAATGTTACTTTATTTCATAAACTGAATGATCACTCCCTGACTCTTTTTCCTTCAAGGAAAATGTGACATGGGCATAGTCAGTAACAAGAAATTTAATCCATAATGCTATAAATTTGTGCTGGTAGTAACCTTTAACAATGCAATCAACTTTAAAATCATATGACTATTATGCTATAATGGTTATGAATTCAAACCCTTTTATTTGGTAAATTTACAGGACACATTTCAGTTTGTTGTTCTAAAGAAGATACAGCTCAGAATCTCTGGGAGAATAGGGACACTTCCACCCTATTAACATCTAACATATTTAAAAACTTACTAGGTTGACATGAATTCCTGGGATTATGCGGCCAAATTATTGCAGTCAATATTTCCTCTGATAAACAGTTTATCTGCCTGTGCTTATCATGTGATAAGCCTTATCTTTAGATTATATGCCCAGTGATTTCTTCATCTCCTTTTCAACAGCAATTCCCAGTGGTAAGAAGAAAAGCTAAACTAAAAGAGGGGCAGGAAAAAATGTCTAAGAAACTTGAGCCCATTCAAAACAAAAGGCGAATTTTATTTTTACTGTAAATTGACTTATTCTGGTATCTTTTTTAGATATTGAACAATAACTTAAAGATTTCTCAATTGAATATTCAATTCGATTTTAAGGGTGAGCCCTGAATTTACCATTTTCAAATACTCAGGGATTTTTTCTATTCACCATTATTTCTTTAATGATTCTGCAATGAAACTAAGGGAAAGAATCAGCGAATCAGAGAAAGAGAAATCGAGGAGCACAGTAGTGGGGGGCAGAGGAAGAAAGTAAAGAACTTGGAGGTTTTAATGGAGTAATGTGGCCCTTAAAATCATTTAGGGTATTATGTGAGGGACATTTAAAGGAAGGATGCATTTTTTACAAATATCAGCATATATGGGAGATGCTTCTTGGCATTTCTCCTGTGGATGAGATGAAATTTAGTCAGGATTTAGTCAGTCAACATCCAGGGGAGTCAGAAGATCATAGAATCTTAGAGAAGGAAGAAATCATAGCTACTATGTAGCCGACTCTTGTATGAAAAACGGTCCTCCAACTTCTACTTAAAGATCTCCAGTGAGCTCTAACACCTAATAACTCCCAAAGCAGTCCTTGTTATTTCTAGATGGGTCTTAGCTGAGCCTTTATCAGTTAAGCAAAACAAAGATATTCTCTCTTCCATCCCTTCAGATACTTAAAGAAAGCTATCATGTCCTCCCTGTCTCCTATTTTCCAAATTAAGCATCTCCATTTCTACCATCACATGGCATGAAAATTGAAGACTTTTGATACTGGTTGTCCTCCTCTTGGCATTCTAGCTTACCAGTGTTCTTCCTAAACAAAATGTGGCATCCAGACCTGACCACAAAATTCCAGATGTGGTATGACTGGGGCAGAGTACAGGGGGGCTGAGATCTCTCTAGTCCTGGAACTATGCCTCTTTCAAGGCAGCAAGATGGAACTAACTTTCTTGCATGCCTCCTAATACTAACTGGCTCATCTTGAGAACTTGGTCCCCTCAAACTACTGAATCTTTTCCCAACAAATGTGCTATATGACCATACTGCCTTTATCTTACGTTTCCACAGCTGTTTTTTTTTAACTTTTGAGTATAAGACTATATACATTTATCCCAACCAAATTTCATCTTAATGTTATTAGCCAATGTTTATATAGTACTTTAAAGCTTACATAGCCCTTTACATACATTATCATAGAATTAACGAGTTAGAGCAAGAAGTTGCTCAGAAATCTGACCCAACCCCTTCATTTTACAAATGAAGAAACAGGCCCAAGAAGGGTAAATGCTTGCTCTAATACATTCACATAGCTAGCTAGGGTCAAAGGCAGGATTCAAAACCATAACCTCTGACTCCAGAGTCATTGATCTTTCTACTGTACCATGCTACATTCTCATTTGATTATGCTACCAATCCTGTGAGATAGGTATCATGAGGTTTGTTTTGTTTTTTTTTTTTTACAGATAAGGAAACTGAGTTAATGGAGTTAAATGACTTGTTCAGGGTCACAACGCAGCAAAGTGTCAGAAGCAGGTCTTCCTGTCTCCAAGTTCAGAGCTCTGATTTGTTCTCACATGCTAACTTTTCAAGGTATTTTAAAATCCCAATTTTGTCATCCGGGGATTTGCTATCCCTCCTAACGAAAGCAGGTGGTACTGAGGAAAGATAATTGGTTCTGGATTCAGAAATTAAGTTTGTTGTTGTTGTTCCTTCAGGAGTTTTCTCGGCAAAGATACTGGAGTGGTTTACCATTTCTTTAGCCAGCTCATTTTACAGATGAGGAAACTGAGGCAAACAGGGTTAGGTGACTTGTCCAGTATCACACCGCAAGTTATGTCAGATGTCAGATGTGAACTCTCAAGGAGGAGTCTTCCTGACTCCATGCCCAGCACACCATCCATTGCTGCTCAAATTCCACCACAAAAATTTACTACCACCCGTGTGACTTCAGGCAAATCCCTTCAATTCAAACAATTTTTTAAAAATGCATCAAGCAATGATTTTGGGCAAAGTACTGTGCTAGATGCTAAATAGTCACTAAAATTAAATATGCCCAAGTTCCTGACCTCATAAGGCTATATAATAAGAAAAAGAAGCACACATAATAAATGCTAAACATAGTGCCGTAGGAGACCCCAGGTTACCCAAGAGTTCTCTCCCCCACGTCCAAGGAAGTGGCAGCATTTGAAGAAAGCTTCCAAGTATAAGCAGGAATTCAATACGTGAATAAGAGGGGTAAGGGGAACATTTCATTAGGCAAGGGAGTATGCAAAGACAAGAAAAGCAAGAGAGTCTTTGGACCATTTTAGGGGTTAGGAAGGCTATATAAAAGAGAGAAATTAAAGGTAATAAATACAAGGGTAATATTAGTTTTCTTTGAAAGAGAATGATTATTAACTATTTGCTTCTTTATAATTTAGATGGATAATAACTATTTCATTTTAATCACATTACTGAGAGATAATATAATTAAGTAACCTAAACCTTCAACATAGATTTGTGAACAGAAATTCTATTGTCAGCAATCTGGGAAGGTGAGAATGAAAAAGCTATTAGTTATATAGATTATATAGATCTCTCTCTCTCTCTCTTTCTCTCTCTCTCTCTCCCTCTCTCTATACATACATACATACATACATACATATATATATATATATATATATATATATGTATGTATGTATGTATGTATGTATGTATGCATATACATATATATATAATTGGGAATATAAATGTGTGTATACCCATACGTATTCACAGTCATTCAATTAATGTATAACCAATCCTTCATAGCTGGCTCAGCCTAACAGCCAGTAGTAACTACATTAAAAATACTGTTATTTCAAAGATCATGTGAAATTTTCAAAATATATTCATATTTTAAAAACATTCGGTAGTCACTGAATTTAAGCTATCCAGCTTGGCCTAGTTCCTTACTCCCCCCAAGCAAAAGCAAACAGCTAAAGAAAGAAATGTGGTGGTGCACGGAACTCTCTAATGAGATCATGTTTTAAAAAGGCACATACAAAGATATTTGACTCATGAATTCATGCAGAAGAGTAGCACGGACCTAGAAAAAGAGTTATCGGGAAGTTCCAGAAAGTTCTGAATAACCCAGGGTTATCACACAGTAATGACAACAACACTACCTGTTGTACCTAAGTTCAGAGCAAGAGATCCGCAGGCTCAATTGCTTGGAGGCAGACAATACACCAGCAGATGACAGAGAAATGATGGACTCATAAAGATCAATAAATTGAAATTTCAGGCTGAAAATAACAAAGATACACTGATAAGAAATAACAACTGCAGAAGTACAGGATGAGAGAGAACTGGCTTCAACAGTAGCACATGAGAAAAAGACCTGGGAATTTTTTGTTGACTTCAAAATCAGAACGTCAACACTGTGAAAGGGCTGCCAAAAGGCTAACCAAAGTCAACAGATACATTGAGATAGACTACCAAGAAAAGGACGGATAACACGCCTCACTCTAGTCTGAAGTAGTAAAATAACATCTTGAATATGGTATTTATTACTGAGCACTTTTTGACCTACAGACTAGCCTATATAAGGAGAGCATGGCCAACAGGGTGAAATGTCTGGAAACTGTATGATACAAAGAATAAATGAAGTTGTTGGAGATGATTAATAGAATTCGATTCAATAGTTAAATGCCTGCTACCTGAGGGGCAAAGAGATTTTTGTGGGTCGAGAGAAGGGGATAAACAATAATTTGGAGGGATATAAGACTGAAGGACTATGCAGTATCAGAGGTCAAAATGAGGATTAATAAATGAAAATTATTAGAAGGCAGTTTTCAGTTCAACACAAATAAAAACTTTGTAACAATCAGAGCTATTCCCAAATGGAATGGACTGCCTTGTGAGTCTGCAAGCTTCTTTCAGTGAAAGTACTTAAACTTGCTCGATGTTTAGTGCCAATTAGGGAATTCTGCATGAAGTAGATTAGATTAGATACTGGAAACACAATGTATCTGATGACTGGAGAATGACTGGTCAAATTATGTTATAAGGATATAATACAATATCACCGTGCCATAAGGAATAATGATGAATGAAATATTTCTATTACTTAGATGATGGAAAATGAAGAGAGCAAGAATGACTATACTTGTGTATGTGTAGACACACACACACACACACACACACACACACGCACATACACACATGAAACAATGTAAATAAAGACAACACAGAGAGGCAACCAAACTCTTAACTATAACAGGTCAGGATCAATGCTGTACTGCCAAAGTTAAAGGATACATCCCTTCTTTTAAATTATTAGTCAATAATTTTAGCTTTTTCCCTCTACAGAATATATATTTTGTAATGAGGTTTTCTTGGATGCTTTGAGGAAATTTTCTTTTATATGGAAATAAAATGTATTCGTTATATATTGAAAAATTAAAGCATTTAAAAAAATTTTAACAACTTGCAAAATGCATCATAAGACTCTGACTCCATTTTTTTTGGGTTGCTTCTCCCACTGGAATGTTGGCATATGTCTAAAGAAAATTGTGCAGATTTAGGAAGGAAAGAATCACCCTTCAAATAAACATAGCTCTCAGAAACAAAAGAAATGCATTTGTTCAGGTACAGTTTGGACTAAATAGCCTATCTGAATCATAAGTAAATCAAGTTTGTTTACCTCTTCCTCCCTCAATGATAAAGTAAATCTGTGCTGTAACCATGTTTCGATGACTGGTCCTTGTTCAGAATCTTCAATTGGTAATGGCTCCTAAAATGCTCCTAAAAACCAGTAAGGTTCTCAAATTCCTTCAGCTGCCTAATTTTCTGACAACCCCTACCTTTTTTCTTTCTTCACTTCACTTAAAGTAACTACCAATACGTAAGCAAGCATTAGATGCCTAGAGAAAGGTAATCCTTACATTACTCTACTTTGTTATCTCAAGGCAAGAGGGTGGGGAGGGAGAGGATGAAGGAAGGAGAGGTCCATGTGATCTTCTGAGCAAGGTCCAAGGGTGTAGAGTTTATAGCACTGTACCTGGAAGAGGAAGCCACACTGCTAGGACAGCCCAACTTGCCCGGCTTTGTATGTCTTGCCTAGCTTTACAGCCATGACTTAAACAAGCAATGATGCACAAAATGATTATTGCCTAAAGGCACAAGCAACAAATTAAATGTAGCAATTAAATCTTGCCAAACGTCTGGCCTTCTTAGGAACGGGACAAAGATGTCTATGACAGGAGGTTAGAGAGGAAAATGTGGGTGCTTTTAAGGCACTAGGAGAGAGAGTCAGGAAAAAAACCAACAACTTGTGTCTGATAAGGTTTGCAAACAGTCTCTGCTTGGGGAGACCATGTTCATAGGATTTAAAGCAGAAAGGGACTGTTCAATTCTCTCATCTGAAAGAAAAGAGCAAGGTTCAGAGCAAGAAGTGAATTACCCAAGGTCACAAGGTTATAGCACCGGATGTTCTTTCCAATCTGTTCCCTCCTAAGTTTCATATTACAGAGCATTGAGTAGTTTCCTCCCCTTCATTTTTCTTTGTTTCAGACTCATATTTAATACAATTTCATAGACATTAACTCATGGGATCTTCACAACAACTCTGGCTGATCAGCTGAAATCTTACCACCGTGGTGCTAACTTAGCCTTGGACACTCAACACCTTCCCACCTCCCTCAGTCTCCTCTGTCCTCTGACTAGACAGCAGGTTTGAGGGTGGGCCATTCCTCCTAAAGCTTTCCTTTATAAAGGGTCTAGGACCTGAAATTTCCAGCTAACTCTCCACTTTCCATCAGCAGCTCTGTTTGGTTTGGATTCCATGGAAAATGATGCCCACCCTTGCACCAAGTACCCCCTGGTCCCCAGCCCTCCTAGCTTTTCCAGCTTTCTTCTGTGTGTCATCTTTCACTATTAGATTGCAAACTCTAATGTATAGCCTGGCACATATTAGGGGCTTAATAAATGTTGACTGTGTATTAATAAATGCTATATTGTATTATTAAGCAGATGATAATATTTAATCCTCACTGGATATATGAAGAAACAGAAACTCAAGGGGTAAGGTCCTTACCCAAGGTTATATGGCTAAATGCCAAAGGCAGGATTTGAATCCTGGTCTTCTGACTGCCAAGTCCAGTACTATTTCCATTATGTCATGCTGCCGCTCCATAAAGTACAATCAGAGGTTCCCAAAATGGATGATACTTTCCCCTGGGGGGCACTGGAAGGGGGTGGGGGGAAGAAGGTGTGCAGTAGTAGCCTCAGGTGCAATTGGAGGGATGTTCAATAAAAATAAGGGTTAACCTAACTCCAGGAGGTTGCTGAATAATTTTTTTTTTAAAGGGAGCAGTAGGCCAAATAAATTTGGGAACCTCTGGTACATCATATACCCTTCTTTTCCTTTTTGGAAAATCTTAATAAATAGTACTAAAATGTGAATTGTTAAACTAAGAATTAAAATATGTAGCTGGTAAATGGTAGATCTATTATTATTCTCTCTAGCCATTACATGACAGTTTGGGTTCATTATTAAAGGCTTAAAAAGTGTTGGGTTTCTTTTTTTTTTTTTTAAGCAAATACATTGCTTTTTGTGTGAAGATTTCTGGCAATTTACTTCAGTATATTCATGTGCTGGTTTGTTAGTACTCTCACTACCCAGAAATTCCATTAAAGAATTTACATTTTCTAGTCCCTGAGTACCTTGATGTTTTTACAATATGGCAAACTAGGCAAAATTCCAGGTACCAGTTGGTCATTTGGAGTAATTTTATCAAAATAAAAAGTAATGCTTTTATTTGATATCACAGGTATTTATTCCTGGCAAGTAACTTTTAAGTAAATTTTTAAACTATTTTATTACTCATAGAACGGATTTTGTTCTGATAAAGAAGAAACTGAGGAAAAGCTATGGTCTTTAATACTAACATTAAGTCATCTCTTTTTTAAGAAATATTTTTAGGGTTTGGGGAGACACTTTAATACTAATTTTTATTAATGACTGATTTAAAATGTCCTTTTCTATGGCTAAAGAATCTATTTTTTAAAAAAAGACTCAAAGTCTACATTTACAAAGCTCCCTTCCCCCAAACCCAGATGGCGATATTCATTAACTCCTTAGGAATTAGATCCTAGCAGAAGTCTCTTGGAAACAAGAGTTCAAAGCAACTTAACGGGCATGAGGTTTGTTCCTCCCTTGAAGCTGTGGCTCCAGATCTTGTTTTGTTTAACACAAATGTACTTATTTTTACTCTTCTGGTGCCATACACACTTACTTCCAAGAGCACATATCACTCACAGAAACCCTATCAATGTTTGCTTCATCCCTTTACATAAATAATGAGAACAACAATATTCCATACATGAACAGCTCATTAACTATCAGTGCTTCGGCACAGGTCTTTCATCCTGAAAAGAACTTTATAATGTTTGTGTCTTCATTAGCATTTTCTATTACTGCAGAATTGTTCAAACAAACACATGACAAGATTAAAAAAAACAAACAGAATCTCCAAAATGCAGAAGAAAAGATTCATCTAAATTTGGGGTTGTCTTGATGATACATATTGGCCAAAAGTCCTCAGACAAAGGAGGAACCCTGGAATTAACTGCTAACATATAGGAGTTTGATATTTTGCACTGTTCTCACAGTTCATCTTTTAATAAAAAACAAAACACTAGTATCCTGGATCCCCAACAGTGGTAGAGGTGTTGCAATAAATTCTTTCAAAAAGGAACCATGGAATGATTTTTGGCACTTTTTGGCAGAAAGTGTCTCATAAAGAAATACATAATAATAGGTGCTGCAAATATATAGATGTAATATTCACTGATTTGGATTGTTTTCTAAAAAGAAATAGGGTTGAGAGAAAGAGAAAGGTTGGCTTCTGTACATTTCTTCAGAGGAGAGGAAGAAGGACTAACTATTTTATTATTTTTTTTTAACTTTTATTTTTAGTTTACATCATTCATTTCCATGAGATTTTGAGTTACAAGACTAAATATTTTAAAGCTGGTCAGTTTCTTGCTTGAAACTATATAGACTATTACAGAAATAAAGGTTTACTAACACTGTTGGTAGATCTGTGAATTGGCCAGCCTTTGCTGAAAATTGCTTGAATTTACTCTTAGCAACTTATGCTAAGAAAGTGTCTAAAAATATCCATTTTCCTTTGACCCAGAGAGCTCCCAGCTAGGCATATACCATAAAGAGATTCCCTATATACTAAAATATTCACAGCAAGTACTTTTTGTAGTACAAAAGAAAATTCAAAACCTGAAAACAAAGGAGATGTTTAATGACTGGAGAACAGCTAAAAAAAAAAAACCTGTTGCATGAATGCAATAGAAATCGTGTACCATGAGAAATGATAACATGAAAAATCAGAAAAGCATAGAAAGACATTATGCACTGATATGGAATGTTGTAAACAGAATCAGGAAATAACATACACAAAAACTCCCACAATATTAACCAAAAAGAATCTAAGTATAAATATATTGGACAAGCTTTTCCTCAAAGAAGGGAAAAACGGCACCTTTTTGAAGTAGGTGTGAAACATAGCATCTATCAGTGGATAGAGAGCTGGGCCTGGAGTCAGGAAGACCTGATTCCAAATCTGCCCTCAGAAACTTACTAGCTGTGTGATTCTGCGCAAGTCACTACTCAACTGCTGTTTGCCTCAGTTTCCTCAACTGTAAAATGGGGGATATTAATAGCAATTCCCTTGCAAGACTGTTGTGAAATATATGTAAAAAGTGTTTAACAAACTCCTTGGTACACAGTAGGTGCTATATAAATGCTTACTCCTTTTTCCCCTTTCTGGTTGAGACTTTTGCTTAATGAGTTTTGCTTAAACTGATTTTTTTTTTTAAAAAAATTCCTTACAAAGGATAACTGTCTGGGTTAGTAAGAGAAGATATGAAGATGATGTTAAAACAAATGGGAATTAATAATTTCTTTAAAATGAAACTTATAGAGACAACTGACATATTTCATTAAGGTTTTGAAATTACAGTAAATGACTCTCTGAATGCTCAAAACCAAATAACAGAAATAGGAAAAGGAGATGGGCAACAAATGGGATGCCCACACGCAACAAAACCAAGCAACATCCATGTGTGTGCTGTGTAAAAAAACCCCAAAGCTACAGGTCCACTTTAATCAAAATATAGCTGACAGACAATGCTATAACAGAGAAGTTCTGGAAAAATAGGTAAAGTTATCCCACTAATAATATAAACACAAACGGACCACTTAACACGCTGGAGTGACGCAAAAGGTCAAAAAGGGGAGTGGGCCAGAAGGAAGGCAAAGGAACTCTTTATATTTCCTTGGCAGAAATAATGAAAAGTAACCTACGATACAATATGTACAGTTCCAGATTTCAAGGAAAACTCCTTCAAATTCAACAGCAGCTAGCAGCTTGTCTCTATTTGCCGTCACTCTAGATCAGAGAAACCCACATGCTTTTTTTTTCAATTTTACCCCTCCCCCCACCCCCCTCCAGTTACACTTGAGCTCTCTGACTGAAAAGGTCTGGAACAGATTAAAAGTCGGGCCACAAAATAAAAAGCCTTGGCATGTTGTCAAGCCTGTCTGGGATACACATACACAGTGGGCCCGAAAAGGGAAACTGAAGACAGTAAGAGAACCTTGTGAAACTTTTTGGACATTTCTAGTTAGAAGATTTTGTTTTTTGCTGGGTGGGGATGAGGGATTTGATGGGGGACAACGGAGGTGGAGAGCTTAGTTATTTTTAGAAGGAAAGGCCAATCCCATGTTAATAGTTAGTGGAACTTTACAATGATCACAGCAAGCTATTTCATCCCACTCCTGTAGTTGAAATCATTGCTCAAAAATGAAATGTTTTGTTCTAATTCATGACCTTTGCTGCTTAGCTAAGATTTTGTTCTCACTCTGGTTCAGAAATGCTTAAATTGAAAAAAAAATGTAACATGACTGCTTTTTGTTGTTGTTGTTGTTTTAAGACATGGAAAAGCTAATTCTATTTCTTCTAGGATGATTTAGAGAAACAGGGCTGGTATCTCTCTAGTCACTACATTTATTACCTCTCATGTTTCCTGTTTCAACCACAAGGCCTTATTCTTGTAATAAACAGAATTCAAAGTTGCAAATTACTAGCATACTGTATTACCTCTACAACATACAAACAGGTCTCCAGCTCCAAAGACTAGTGTTTAAGCCAAGCCATATATCTGCCAAAGCCGAAAGCCTTTACTTGAATAGTGAGTTCAACCTGTCTGCAAGACTGGTCAGTTTAGCCTCCCTTGCATTTAACCTAAGGGCAAATGAAGGTCTGGGTTTTGCACTCTCCCTTCCCTCCCCTTCCCTTTTTGGTAAAAGGTACCCACACAGTCACATGAGATTCGTAATGCTTTGGACAGCTTAGTTATTTTAACTAAGCAGACCTAAGTTTTTCCAGGGCTGCATTTAGATGGCATTCACAGAGTTAATGCCTCTTTCTCGTTAAGGGCCCTGCCAGTTGTTGTTAGGTCAACCCCTGTAAAGCTTCAAAGATTTTTTATCCCCTTAGCCTGACCTACTCAGTGATCTGCACACTGTTTTCATTTAGCTGCACTGAGTCCAAGACTAAAGCTTCAAAACCACAATGATCTGCTCCTTTTTATACTCATTTTTCCACAGCTCTGGAAAAATACCTCAGAAATCCAACTAAAGAAACTGAAAATAGTGAATTATCAGAAAATAAACCAAGAGCAAACTTGTACACCATTATCAGAACATGTACACTTTGGGGATGGAAAGTTCCTTATTTGGGGTAGGAGGTGGGAGAGGATGTGGTGATCAAGAAAATGAATTGATTTTGTTGTTGGAAAGGGAGAGACTGAGACTGTACTTTAGTTCCACAAAGTCACATTGCACTCACTAACCCACTTCCAAGGTGACTGGTTGATATTTCATTTAAAGCACAGGGTTGGGTTGACATGAGCTGGAAGCCATCTCAGTAGAAGTGAGGCATAAAAATGTATTGACTGCCTCACAGAGAAGAGCTGGAATTACGAGCTGGTAAGCAGGTTTCAAATGCTACTTGACAGCCTGATTATTATTATAATTTCAAAAGTCCTTTAAGCAAGGTCATTATGTCTCACAAAGATTTGTGAGGAGCCGTGATTTGGGTCAGTTAACCCCAGGACGCCTGGCAAACTAAAAGGTTTGGCTAAATTACTAGCCTGCACTTCTAACACTGCCAAGTTTAAAATGACAAATAAAAGTGTGGGGAAAAATAGTACTTAAAAAAGTAGAGAGCTTTTTCTAATGCTATTAACTATTAATGCTGTTTACATTCAAACACACGTACACAGAGAAAGAGTAACGAGAAATATTCTAAAACATTTGTCTGAGATGAACCTTTACCAAAACGAGGGTCAAGTCTTGGGTCTAGCCAAGAGGTGGTCTTGTTCTTATGGTTTATGTAGTAAATTTCTCCATCCTGGGTCATGGCTTGTTCCCATCCATCGGGAAGGGGCCCTGCAATATAGAAGGAATTCATTGTTGGCTCTTTATTTGCTGTAGCTGAAAAATTGGTCTATTAAAAAAAACTTCACATATAAAACAATTTATGAAATTGAGTTGTTTAGGTATGTTCTGAAAAAAAAGTCATGATTACCCTGCCACCCATCCATTAAATCAAGCAAATAAGAATTTGTCTCTTTCCTAATAATTAATTTTGTTTTAAAAGCCCTATTTTATAATGTGTTTTTTTATCCTTTATTGTTATTTAACAGACTTTCTAGTTTCCAAAATCCCTTCTTGGATCCTGAAAGATATCCCCGTTGTTATGGTCTAAGATGATGACTACGATGATAAATCAGGTCTGTCAGAATGACATTAGCATAAGTATCAAAGATAACAAAGATCAGAGCCACAAAAATTCCTCTTACTTCAATGGATGACTTAGTTAAGTACTGCTACTGCTTAGTTAAGTACTGCTACTGCTTAAGCAGGCTCTACAAATATGGAAGACCCTCAGATTAAGGGAACTAAAGACGTAAACCTTAAAAGGCACAGCACTGAAGTTTACTCACTCTCCCTTCCCCCATTAGATACATGTAGAGAGTACTATCCCATTATCCCAGTCATAATGTAGTGGAAAGGTTTTTAGATTTGGAGTAAAAAGACTTAGATTCAGATTCCAGCTCTGGTTTGTAATGCCTATTATTACTCTGAGCATATCAGTAACCTTTCTGAGCCAAAGTTTCCTCTTCGGCAAAATGAGAATAATAAATACATATACTTCAGTGTTTTGTGAGGGGAAATATATTGTCACACATGAAATACTTTGGCTAAGCCACCTAATTTTCTATACTTTCCAAAGATGAGTTATTTAGCATAGTACATTATGGAAAAAACACTGTATCTGAAGTCAGGAGAGACCCAGGCAAAATCTTATCTGTAACACTTAAAAGGGAATGTAAAGTTATGGTCAATTAATGTAACTTTTGTGATGGTCAGTTTTCACATCTGTAAAATGGGGCAATAATACTAAGAGTACTTATGTCATAGGACTGTAGTGAGAATCAAATGAAATAAAATACACATAACACTTTGTAAAGTTTAAAGGGCTAAGCATCTATTTATGCCTTAGGAATTCTTATCATAACAATGTGAATTTGGTCTGTAGGGAGAAAATGCAACTTATCAATGGAAGGTAAACAACGGCCTGAATGGAAACATCACAAGCCAACTGCTTTTCAAGTGGTCTATGCAATATAGTTAATAAAGAATAAAGTTTTTCTTTTGGAAAGTTCTTTGGGACCCTCAGTTTCTCACTTAAGACACTAGTGGAGAAGAAAAGCCTCAGAAAAAAAAGGGTACAACATATTGGGCCCCATTTTAAACTTTCATCTCTCTGACCCTCAGTTTCCTCATCTGTAAAATAAAGGTGAAGATTGGACTTAATAGCTATTACCTATATAGCTTTTTAAGATTTACCAAGTAGGGGTGACTAGGTGGGGCACCAGCCCTGGAGTCAGGAGGATCTGAGTTCAAATTTGGCCTC
This sequence comes from Pseudochirops cupreus, assembly GCA_028627135.1. Classification (NCBI taxonomy): domain Eukaryota; kingdom Metazoa; phylum Chordata; class Mammalia; order Diprotodontia; family Pseudocheiridae; genus Pseudochirops; species Pseudochirops cupreus. The sequence goes on from CM053582.1 coordinate 177,437,368, forward strand.
AGACACTTAACATGTACTAGCTGTGTGACCTTGGGCAAGTCATTTAACCTCAACTGCCCTGCCTTCCCCCCTCCAAAAAAGAAAAAAAAAATTACCAAGTGATGTTTGATACATTATCTCATTTGATTCTCAGAACAATCCTGTATGTAGATGCTATCAAAATTTCTGGAAGGAGGAATCAAAGAATATTGTCCTTTTTAAGATGTACAGATAAGCTAAAACAACAAACAAAAAGCCTCTTCTTCCAGTGAAGGCAACAGATACTTCAGGTCCCAGCCAAATTAGGTAGGTATCACAAACCAGGTAACTGCTTTGTGGGGAACATCCTAATGAGTCCTAGGACGACACTGAAAACCTTAAATGAACATCAGTTAGCAATCGGGATGGGGCAAAACATGGACCATAAAACAGTGCTGAGGATACAACCGGAATTCCTCTACGGAACAAGGGTACTTTCTAGCCATCTCCCAACCCCTAGAATCAGAGATCGCTTTTGAGTTTTCAGTGACAATACCCTACCTCCCTGATCCACACCATCACATCTACATTGTTATTCCTAGTCACCTTCTTCCAGAGGAACTGAAGCTACATTGTAGCAGGTACCGCCTAAAGCGATGTGGGTTGTAGCCTCCTTTTAAATCAGCAGATGGTCTTTGAGAGAGTCTATGTCCTAGAAATTGCATCTCCCTGCAAGCCAGCCTGCTGATGACTCCTTCTGACTGAGTCCCAGTCACCAGGCTCATACTCGAAACCTCTCTCTCTTTGGTCTGCCAGAAAGTTCTCCTGCCTTTGTAAACCCAGGGTCACCTCAAGGCTGACGAAGTGCTGAGGTAAATACACCTGGGTAAGGACTACTCCAAATTAAGCTGACACCTGGTAAGCAAGACAGGCACAGAAACAACCACAGACCTTTAGGGTTGGAAGGGGCCACAGAAACCATTTTCTCCAGCCCATATCTGTAGGTGTTCCTTACTGTAAGACACCTTCCAGCCTCTGCTCGAAGACTTCCAACAGAAATAATAAATAAAACAACATATAATAATAATAAATAACAATTTACTTAATTGTTATTTATTAATTAAATAGTTATTAAAACAATAAAAAACAATTAAATAACAAACAATGATAAAAAACAAATAAAACAACAAAAAATAATTTATTAAGCATTCACGATGTACTCTGCGCCGTGCTAAGCACTAGGGATACAAATAAAGGCAAAAACACGGTTCTTGCCCTCGGGTGGGAGGGGAGACCATGTCTAGGTCTAGGAACATATTAGACATACGCAGGGTGGAGGAAAGAGGAGACTCTAGAAGTTTGCAAAGGCCTCCTACAGAAGGCAGGATATAAGCCGAGTCTTCTGGACAGCTCTGATGACTTAGGAAGTTTTTTAAATCCTCGAGGAACCCCGCCAAAGGAAATCAGGTCAAATAGGTCTGGACGTCCATTAGCAGCCATCGTGTCTCACCTGGGTCAGAGATTCCTGGTCAGTGCACTGGGACTGGTCATTATGTCAGAGGCCTAAATGAAGCAACTGAAAAGCCGCATTTTCCTACAGCTCTGGCTCATGCCTCCTATACTTTTATGTCTTTCTTCTTGTCAGTATCATTTTTCTCATCCACCATATTAAATCAGATGGGTCTGGGGTGGATATCGGATTGAGGCAATCTCTACTCTTTTTTTTCTAGCGGAAACAGAATCTAAATATAAATCTAAGCTGGATTTAGAGCCAGAGGACTTGTTTCAGATCCCAAATCTGCCAATTACAACCTCAGTGACTTTGGGTAAGTTACTTCATCTCTCTGAGTTTCCTCAGTCTCTTCCTCTGTAAAATGAAGGTGAAGATTGGACTCAATAGCTTTTTAAGATTTACCAAGTGACATTTGATATGCTATCTCATTATTATCATTCCTATTTTACAGAAGAAGAACTGAGGATGAGAAAGGTTAAGTAATTTGCCCAGGGTCACACAGTAAGTATCTGAGGCAGGCTTTGAACTATGATTTTTCCAAATCCCGGTGCAGTGTATATCCTCCAAGGTTTCTCCTAGCTCTAAAGATGTTCTCCTATAATTCTACTGCTAGTCCAACTAGGGCCCCCACAAGCTCGCTATCTGTTTTATTGTACTTAAAAACATAAAACCATTCTTAGGTCCAGGGGTACAAAAATCATGCTGGCTAATGGGATTTGGCTTTTTGCTTACCCCTGCTTGTTCAATATATCTTTTACAAATGCTCAATGAACCTAGAAGTTGGCTTAGTAAACAACTCTTCATGTACATTTCAGAAATATGTGTCATAGTAAAGGACAAAGACAATTTATCTAATTTAGCATTCTCTAAATCTCAATCCCGAATCACAGAATTTCATAGTTGGAACTTCAGAGACAATTTAGTTCAAACCATACCCCCACCACACATGTATGAAGTGGCCATCCAGTCTTTGCTTTAAGACCTTCAGTGAGGGTGAACCACTACTTCTGAAGGAAGCCCATCATACTTCAGGATCACTCTGACTATAAGGTTTTTCCTTACATTAAGCCCAAATTTGCCTTTTGTACGTATCCACCAACTTCCATCTATTGCTCCTAGTTCTACCTTCTGGGACTAAGATGGAAAAGTCTGTTTTCTCTTCTACATGCTAGTCCTTCATAGACTTGAAGACAGCTATTATGTCCTCCAAGAATCTTGTCTTTTCCAAGCTCAATATCCCTAATTCCTTTGGTTGATCTTCATATGGCATGGACTTGAGGAGCTTTATTAATATGGATGGCTCCCCAATTAACCACTGTCCTTTGTAAAATATGGTTCCCTAAATGGAACACAATACTTCCAGATGAAGCCCAAACAGTGCAGAGTAGAGCAGAACTATCACTTCTCCTCCTTTCTAGAAGGATCCCTTTCTTAATTCAGTCTTGTCTCCTATTAGTTTTCTTGGTTGACATAGGACACTGTTGACACATTCAGCTTGCAACCCAGTAAGACTTCAAGATCTGTTGTAGAGTTATTGCCTGTAGCTATCTGTATAGTCTCCCCCTCTTCTTGCACTTGTATATCCAGCATAAAGTTTCTGGAAAGATCACACTGTCCTCTACTTCTCACTTCCCTGGGTAATTCCAGAATGATGTCTGACTATCACACCAGCAAAAGAATTTTAAATAAGCAGAACAGATTGGGGAAAATGTTCTACACATATATGAATAAGTATAATTTTTAATATGAATAGTATTATTCATATTAAACTACAGAGATTTGGTTAGGGGTAGATGTCACAGTTTAGTATGCTATGAATGGCATATAATTGATAGCCAAATTTGGATTATTTAGTCTTTGGAGAAAGCATTATGCTATTACTGGTTGGTTGGTTGCTATGGTATAAGAAGCTCTCTCTTCTTACAACATTAGAAATAAAAAATAAAAATAAACAGTTCTATTCAGAATATGGCAGGTGAATGACTCATTATTTAATGTTCCATTTCTGATTAAGGACCCTCTTGAATTAGAGAAAACTGACTAAAGATAAATAAAAGCTTAATGAAACAAGGAGGTCTTTCAGGGGTGGGTAACTTGCAGGCCTAGAGGCCACACATGGCCCTCTAGGTCCTCAAGGGCAGCTCTATGACTGAATTCAAATGTCATAGAACAAATCCCTTTAACATAAGGATGTGTTCTGTAAAATCTGGACTCAGTAAAAAGGTAGTACCCAATGTGATGGTAATGGAATTTGGAGATCCCCGTGTTGGCTTGGTTTTGGTTGGGTGTTGAAACCCAGAGCTTGTGAATCCCACTTGTGGGATGGACTTGCTGATGTGAAGAGAGAGAGCTGAATTGGGAGGAACCGTAGATTTGGAGGGAAGGCCCAAGCAAAGAGAAAGCCCAAGCAGAGAAGGCCAGAGGGACTTTTGGAGAGCAGTGTTGTGGACTGCTGCGGACCAGTTGGAGCTGCCCAGGACTTTTGAGAACTGTCACCTGGAGCTGCCAAGAACTGAGGAGGCATGGCTGTGATGCTGGTATTTTGTCTATCTGTTTTGATGTTGTTTTGCCAGATTGACCTGCTGGTGAAGGACAGTGCTGCTGTTGTAGAGGTCCTGAAACTTTGCTGTTGGTTCAGAAGCCCTGAAGGAGGATTTTCCTGTTGTATGTTTACAGAAATCCTAGAAGAGGGCCTTTGCTGATGTTTTCAGGGATTCTGAGACTATTCTGCAGGCAGAGAGTGACTTGATGAGGACACTGGCAATGTGTGTTGTGTCTTTGTTAGGCTTTGCCTCCCCAGGAACCTGGATTGCTGTGTACTTGCCTCAGGTCAGGGTCAAGATGAAGAGAGGACCTCTCCTTGGGCATTGAACATCTTAACCTTGTTGTAGTTTAAGGGTGGATGGTCTTGTGTGCTCTCCTGCCCCTTTGGAGAAAATGCCTGGCATTAATGATGGTATTGTAATTCAGTTGTGATCCAGGTGTGGGAAACCTTTGACTTTTTTGTGCTCTGTGATTGACCAAATGAATGTACTTTGTTTATGATTAGAAACTAATCTCCATTGGAGAAGAGAGACTTTGACTGACTAAATGAATGTACTGTCCAGGAGTGGAGTAGTACCTGGATTGAACTGAGAACTTACTTGCTAAATGAATGAGTTACATTGTATTTTGATTTTCTGTTCTGTGAATGTTTGCCTTAATCTATCATTGAATAACTGGGGTTTGCTATGCTGGTAATCCGAACCTTGGAAGTTGTCTTTGCTTGGCATTACATACTTCAGAGATGTTAATGCTAATTCAGATTTAAGTTGCCTATACAATGAGCATGAAAGATCTTGGGGCTCAATGTTATGGGAATCTGAAGATCTTCCCTGCTCCTAGGCCCTTTGATTGGCTTAAGTGGCTCTGAGAACCTTCCCTGATTTGCAAATATACTCTGCCGCCTAATAGGCTGAATGTGGTCACATGGAACCTGTGGCGGGAGGCTTGTTCTTCAGGAATGCCTGCGCCTTGTAGCTTTGTGATTGGGCAGTGGGTCAACAGGGCTGTGACATTCTCCGATCCAGGAGAAGGCTATATATATCCTGATTTGAGTTTTTGCTTTGGGGCTCACTTTGGAAAGAGTTGTGTGATTCAGCCAGACTCTGGGCAGCCATTGAGCACCCCTGGCTTTGAAAACCCAGATGTTGATGCTTCCCTCTCTGGTAACTGACTAGGTATGGATGTGATGGTCAGATGGCTGGAAGCCCATCTGCTGATCCTGTTTCTTTGTCTGCTTGTAACTTCTGCTTGTAACTTGTTTATATTCTTTGAAGTTCAGGGTGCTGACTTTTCCTCCTGAACTAGGTAAAGGACATTTGTTTGACTGATTAAAGTAAGACTGTTAACCCATTTTGACTTGCTTTCCTTTAGAAAAGCAGATCTAAGAACCTGTGCTAGCAGCCATCCTAGGTATGCTAGGGTGCTTGCTGATACAACCAAGAAGCTAGAAGGTCCCATGCGGCCTCCAGATCACAGGTTCCCTACCCCTGGACACCTTCTTGGAACTCATGGAATCGGGCCCAGTTTTTTTACCTGTCCAAAAACTTAGGAACAGCAAGTAGGTCACCAGAAGAAATAAATAGTTGTAAAAAAAACAAAAACAAAATCCCAGATTAGTACGTTTAGTTTGCAGTGTAACCAGAAAGTACCAGAAAAAATAAAAATCAAGAAGAATGAGAAGTTTAGACTAGATGAACGAAAATCCAATCAACTCTCACATTGATTTACCTAATTTATAATTGCAAATTTACTTCCACAAATTTCATTTACTTAATTATCACTTATCATCTGTTAGATAAGGTTTCTCTGTAAGTTCCCTCCTTTAGAGAATGCATTTACTCACACAGTTTCAACTAGGCAGAATAGTATAGAGGAAAGAATGCTAATCTTAGAATAAGGGAGAACAAAGGTATGAATCTTGCCTTTAAAATCTATCATATGTGTAACCCTTGGCAAGTCACAACCTCTATGCAAGATGGGAACCAAAACAAACAGTCCCTTGTCCTCCAGGGGCTTATAATTTACTGGAGTTCCTCATCTTTTACGAAGGTAAACAGTGGAAATGAAGGAGTTTCCTTGCCATATCCAATCCAGCCCTCTGCATTCCAACCATCCTTTGAATCTCCTCCCACCAGAACTTGTTCTCTGCTTCAGAATCCTGGGCTCTGATAGATGAGTTTTTGCCATATCTTACCTGAAATCAAGCCCCCAGGACATTTCCAAATGATGCTAGTGTCTATACTCCAACCTTAGCCCCCAGCCTCATCCCCCTTCCCCCAACTCCTATTTATGTGTTGTCTTCTACAGAATGTAAGTTTTTTGAGGGCAAGGACTGTTTTGCTTGCCTGTATTCCAGCATTCAACACAATAAAAACAGTAAATACTTAATAAGTACTTTTTCAATCATTTGTTCATTCATTCATTTAGTCATTCATTCAAGGCATAAAGAATAGCATAAACAAAGATACAGATGCAAGAGATGGAATGCCAAATTTGAGGAAAACTAAGTAGGCCAGTTGGGCTGGAACTAATGATATGTGAATAGGAGTAAGGTGGAAAGGTAAGCTGGAGTCAAAATGTGAAGGACTTTAGATGACAAGCTTAGGCATTTATAAGGTTTTTGAGCAAGGGAATGACATGGTCAAATACCAGCACTTAGTTCAGTACCTGATACATAGTAGGTTCTTTGTAAAAACTAGCTGACTAGGCTTGAGGAAAATCATTTTGGCTGTTGTATGGAAGATGGATTGGACAACAAAGATACTGGAAGCAAGGAGTCCCATTAGGAAGCTACTGCAATAGTATAGGCAAGACCGATGAGGGCCTGAACTAGAGGGACCAGACATAAGAGAAGTCACGGAGGCAAAATGATCAGTTCTTGACAAGCAGCTAAATATGGCAGATCAGCCATAGTGCAGCGTTAAGGATGACTCCAGGTTGTGAAGCCAGGAGACTAGAAGGATGGTGATGTCCTTAACAGAAATATGTTATGGAATTGGGACATCTGTAGGAGGAAAGATATGAGCTTGAACATATTGCATTTGAGATGTCTATGGAAAGTCAAAGTAGAGGTGTGCAGTTGGTGATGTAGAGTAATTTTATTTCCTCTTCCTTACCACAGCCCATCAAATACTTCTGGACAGTTGTCAAGGCTACCATGTCTTTTTCCAACCCTAACACAAAACCCTAAAGGCTTTTCTTTGCTAAGTTACATACATCCCCAATGTCTGCAGTTGCTTTTTACTGGTATAGTTGAAAGGGCTCTCAACATCCTGATTACCTCCCATCTAACTATTCTTCATCCACAGAAAATTCTGCCTCCTTAAATATGGTCCTGAGTGGGATAGCTAACATGGATAAATCAGGATTCAATAATATAAATGGGCTAACAATGTTCAAAACAACTGTCAAAAACTAATCCAGGAGTGAGAAACCTATGGTCTTGAGGCCATATGTGGCCCTCTAGGTCCTCCAGTGTGGTCATTTGACTAAATCCAAACATCAAGAACAAATCCCCTTAATAAAACGATTTGTTCTGTATAGCTTGGACTCAGCCAAAAGGCTATACCCAAGGAGCTAGAGGTCCACATGTGGCCTTTGAGGCTGTAGGTTCCCCATACCTGGTCTAATCAAATGAAATTTAATACAAATAAATGCAAAATCCTTCACTTGATTTAAAAAAGAAACTTCCCAAGAAAAGAATGGAGGAGGCATAAACAAATTGTAACAATACCTGTGAAAAAACATAGTTATATTACACTACAGACTCAATATTTCACGTGATGTGGGCAGCCAAAAATACCTAATACAAACCTAGACTTTATTGAGAAGTGGAAGGTTCTCTTTGAGGAAGGTGTGAATTTTGTTGTATCCTAGTCAGATCACTTCTGGGGTAGTGGGTTCAGTTGTGGGCATCACATTTTAGGAAAGATATAAACAATCTCCTTGTGTCTAGGGGTGGACATCTAGGTTGGGGAGAAGGCTGGAAATGATGGCATATAAAGATCACCTAAAGAAATTAAGAGTTTTAATTTGGAAAGAATATTTAGGGCTGGGGATGGGACATGATAACTGTCTTCAGATGTTTGCATGCCTCTTGCTGAGAGGCAGGATTAAACATGTTGCACTTGGCCTCAAAGGAGAGATCAAGAAGTAATGGGTGGAAATGCTAGAAGTGCAGATTTAGGATAGAATGAATTATCTTGGGAAGATTTTCTACTAGCAGTCTTCAAGTAGGGGCTGGATGACCACCAGTCACTCTTATTATAAGGACGGCACAGGGCGAACTAGATGGCTTTTGAGGGATCCTTCAACTTTGAGATTCTATGAAGATGACGCTTTCTCTGTGAAGCTTTTATTCATTCCACAAGCAGAAGGCATTCTCTCCCTAGAGTTTTCCTAGGGCATTTTGTCTATATTTCTCCTTCCTCCCATTCATACTCTACTTTGGAATAAAATCATCTATGTACATGCCATATCCCACATAGTACAGGACAAGGACTATGTGATAGTTTATCTTTTTCTTTCCAGTAACTAGAACACAGAGACTTTAATAAATGTCAGATGCTATAAAAATTCAACAGTGTTGTGGCTATGCATGGTTCATATTCAATAAGGGATTTCTTGAATGAAGATAAATTTGCATTTCAGCATCTGTAAAAGATGTAATATGAGATTAGTTTCATAACTGAACTGTTTGTTTCCAGTCTCTTCCTATCTAATCCATCCTCCACAGAGAAGCCAACAGTCCTTTCTTTGGGATCTTAATTTTGAATATATGGTATAAAAAAGAATTTTTCAGCAATCAAATGTCTAAAAATGGAATAAGCTTCCCGGTTAGGTAGTGAATTCCCTGTCACTGGAATCATCTGAGCAGAGGTTATATGTCCACATGGCTGATTTTGTAAAGGAGATCCTTATAGTGGATTCAGATTAAACTCTAAATCCCCTTAGAATTTTAAGGTGCAATGATTCCATGTAAGCAGTCATAGATGAGTGTGGTGGTATATGCCTGTATCCCCTCCTTCTGGGAAGGCCTTAGGCTAGTGGATAGCTTGAGTTCAGGAGCTGGGAGGTACAGCAGGACCAAAGCCAATCAGATATTCACACTAAGTCCAGCACCAAAGCTATGAAGTCCTGGGAGTAGAGACCACAAGGCTGCCTAGAGAGAGATGAACCAGCCCTAGCTGGGAAAAGTGAATAGGTTAAAGCTTCAGTACTGATCAGTAGAGGGATTGGGTCTGTGAATTAACTATTGCACTTCCAGTCTTGGCAAGACAGGGAGACCCAGTCTCCTCCTCTAACACCCACCCACACGCCTACTTACCTACCTACCTACTTAAATAAATAAACATGTCATCCCTTGGCATAAGATGGATCTACATTTCAGATATAACTCCTAGGACTAAAAACTGGAAGGGGTCCTGGATATCATCAAGTCCAAACCCCATACTTTACAGATGAGAAAACTGAGATGAAATAACTTGTCCAGGTATCACTAGTAAGTAGCTAAGATCAAGATTTGAATATTCTTCAGAGAGAAGGATCCAAGTCAGAAGAACAACTGGAACTCTGAACCTCTTTTAGGCTTCAAAGGGTTTTTAAAACAAGGAATCTTCCCATGCTAAATTAATCTCTGACACGCTTTCTCTGATTATAATTTTCATATTTATAGACTGGAACTTTGTACAATAGAGCTTAACTATAGTGTCAACTCTCAATCAAGTTAAAATCCCAACTAACCCCATAAAAATGTATACCATAAATGGTGAAATGGACTATGTTATTAGTGACTGTAAAATTCTGCATCATACTTTCCCACCATAGCATCAACAAGATTCTCTAAGATCTGAAATTAGAAACACATGGCAAAACATAGGAGGCAGCCTGATTTAATGAGAAAAAAAAACACGTTGGTTTTGGAGTCAAGAGGGCTTGTGTTCAAATCCTAGCTCTGACACTTTCAACTATGTGGCCTTAGGCAAGTACCACTTAACCTCTCTGGGCATTTGTTTCCTCTTTGGTAAAATAATGGAGTTAGATTCTAGATGACCTCCAGGGAATTTTTCATCTCTAAATCAAAATCTCATGCTCCCACAAGTGTCTGAACATGGCAAAAATCCAGTGAGTAGAAAGGTCTATTGTAGTGGAGATACAGCCCAAACTGATTTGGGTTTTAGTTCTTCCTGAATTATTTTGACCACTCTTCTGCTCCTAGATATATCTGAGGTGCTAGATTTCATATCGGCAGCTAGTAGATAGAGTGCTGGGCCAGGAGTCAGGAAGATTCATCTCCCTGAGTTTAAATCTGGCCTCAGACAAATACTAGCTGTGTGACTCTGGGCAAATCACTTAACTGCCTCAGTTTCTTTATCTGTAAAATGAGGTGGAGAAGAAATGGCAAACCACTCTAGTATCTTTCCAAAGAAAACCCCAAATGGGGTCACAAAGAATCGAATGTGAATGAATAAGATTTTGTATCTGAGGACATGTACATCTTCTGGCTGTCCCCCTGCCTGGAATGTTCTACCTCCTTATCTCTACCTCTTGACTTCCCTGGCTTCTGTCAAGTATCAGTTAAAGTCCAACCTTTTGCAAAATGCCTTTCCTAGTCCTCCATCATCTTAATGCCCTCCCTCTGACTTCACTTCATCCCATATATGTCTTGTTTGTGCATAGTTGTCTACATGTTGTCTCCTCCATTGGACTGTGAGCTCCCTGAGAACATGGGATGGTTTTTTGGGCTACCTTTGCATCCCCAATACTTGGCATAATGTCTGGCACATAAGCATTTAATAAGTACTAAATGACACATTATTTGATAATATGTGGCTTGTAATGAAAACAAGGAAAGACTACACTGTGTTGAAAAAAATTCTGCATTTGGAGTCAGAAGACCCAAGTTTGAATTCCAGCTCTTCTGTGTGATTTTGGGCAAACTGCTTAACTTCTCCGGGCCTCAGTTTCCTCATATATAAAATAAGAGGTTGGCCTTCTGTTGTTGTTTAGTTGTTTCAGTCATGTCTGATTGTTTGTGACCCTATTCGGGGTTTTCTTAGCAAAAATATGACAGTGGCTTGCCATTTCCTTCTCCAGCTCATTATGTAGATGAGGAAACTGAGGCAAACAGGGCTAAGTGACTTGCCCAGAGCCACACAGTTACCTAAGAGGTTGGTCTAGATGAGTTCTAAAGTCGTTTCCAACTCTAAACCTATGACCCATTAAATAGCTAGCTATATGGAGAGCTCAGATGAAGAATACTCAAATATTAGATGACAAGAAATATAACTACAACTTACAAATGATTATTTACATTAGTAATTTGAAAATGACAACAACATTCACTGTTCTCAAAAAGAACCAACATATTTAAGCACAAATCACTTGCTTAAATGATGACCTCTGAGTCTGTTGATTTACAGATTAATATTATAGTATGGGAATTACAAGATGTTAGGAATTCAAATAAGTTGATTTTAGAAAGTTATTTGTATACCATGAGTAATAATTGCTTAAGCAAAACTTTAGAACTGATCTTGGCTCCAGCTGTCTTTAATAAAGTCTTTTGATTTTAGTTAAGTTAGCGAAGTGTATATGGGGTGGGAGAGGAGTACTTTAGGTTAAAAATGAAAGAAAATTATTCTCCAGAGGTTATATAGTTCTTGTTTGTGTTTTGAACAGGATTTCAGAGACCCATAGCTACTGATGTCACAGGGCTTAAACTCACAGCACTATCCTTATATGGTAGTCTATGAATATCATTTTATAAGAATTAACATCTTGATCCTTCACACAAATATTCTTCCCATGAGTCAGAAGATGATTGTAGCAAGACAGTAACCAGAAGAATTTGGAAATCACTAAGGAAAATGAAAATTAAACTTCTACCAGTATCATTCCTCAAATCACTGATTTATTTATTACTACAACAGAGATTCTTTGATGTATATTATTTGTTCTCTCAAGACCAAACCAAAAGAACTGAAACAATTTCTATACCTTTCACATGTCTCTGGAGAGAAGTAAGTTCTAACACAAAGCACAGAAGATAGGAAAGAATTAGGTTCTCTGAAAGAAGCAATGAACAGAGTAGAATAGTATGAACAGAGTAGGAACTAAGAGTATCCATTCATTCAACAAGCATTGATTTAGTTTACCTTTTAATGTGCAGGCCACCACCTACACAGGTGACAGTGATACAAAGAAATTAAAACAAAACAAAACAACCTATCCCTGACCTCAAGGAGCCCATATTATAAAAATAATCAGGGGAAGGAGGGTATGAACAATTTGGAATCATCTGGAAAGGCTCATGTAGAGATAGCACTTGAGTACTGAGTATGATTAGGGATTTTAAAAGTCAGGAGCGAATAAGGAGTTCATCCAAGGTTTGGGGGACAGACTCTTAAATGAAGGTACAGAAGTGTGATGCATAAATGGTACAATGTGTAAAGGAAGCAGCAAGTAAATCCATCTGGCTGAAATGTAGTGTGCATGAGGGGAATTAAGAGCCAGTGTGCTTGCAAACATAAGCTGGAACTACATTAGGCAAGAGTTTAAATGCCAGGCTAAGGTGACAGTGAGTCACTGAAGGTTTCTTGAACTGGGGAGTAACACATCAGAAAGGCACATATTCAGAATATCAATTTGGCAGATATATGGAAGGCTGAGAAGGGGAGTAATTGGAGACAGGGAGATGAATTAAAATGTTATTGTAATCGCCCATGGAGTAAATAATGAGATTCTGAACTAGTGGATGACTGTGTGAGGGAAGTGAAGGGGGTGGCTATGAAAAGACCATGTAGAGGTAGGATATGACTTGGCAACTGATTAGGTATTGGGGGAGGGTGAACTGAAGATAACTCTGGGATTGCAAACATGGGTGATACCCTCAACAGATGGAACAATAGTAATGTTCTCGATAGAAATAGCAAAATTAGGGGAGGGGCGGGGGTTAGGGAAGGTTGGGAGGCTAGTTCCATTTTGGACATAGTTTCATTTGTAGTTTTCAGCATTTGGTAACATCCAAACGGCAGTTGGCTAATAATGGCCTGGAGTTCAGGAGAAAAATTACATTTGGATATGTGGATCTGGGAAACATGCATAAAGATAACTGAATCCCTGGGAGCTCACGAAATCACTGAGAGAAGATACGGATGGAGTAAAGCAGAAGGACCAGGATAGAACTTTGGAAGACACGTGAAGCAAAGGAGTGAAACATGGATGATGATCCAGCACAGCAGTCTTTGGGGAGTAGTCAGACAGGTAGCAAGATGAATGAAGAAAAAGTAATGCCATGAAAACCCAAGAATGAAAGAGCGTCCATGAGGAAGAGGTGGTTAGCAGTGTTGAATGGAGAGAGGTCAAGAGCAATGAGGACTGGGAAGGAATTATCTGATTTAGCAGTTGAGACATCACTGAAAACCTTGGAGAAGGTTGCTCCTTGCTATCTTCATTTTTTGGAGATCCTTATTCTTGATTCCATTTTGCCACGTCAGTTTTCTTTATCTCCATGTCTCTTTCTCTCCTTCCCCACAGCACTCCAGCATTTGGCAGATATTACATTAGTGACAACAGAGCTGGGTACGAGTTAACATAGCTCTTTACTATTTATTTCTGTGACCCTACTCACCCCTGACCAGTCTTACTCCATAGCAGTGGTGGGTGTAGGGCCATTTTCCCTGATTTGCACTGACTCACAGGATTGACAGGGCGTTTTCTCCACCAAAGTGCAGCTTCAACTTTTCTTTTCAGGGAAATGTCCCAGGAATCCCATGCTGTTTTCGTAACAAGGAAAACTAACCCTAATCCATCAGAAAAACTTGGAAAGATCCTTCTTTCATATCTGCTAGCTCTAATTCAAATAGCTCCACTCAATTATTCCCTGTTTCTTCATTCTTTCCTTCTCCAAACTGTAAACTGCTATATAAATATGAGTTATCACTAGGTGTGCTGGTACACACCTGTAATCCCTCCTACTAAGGAGGCTCCAGCTGGTGGATCACTTGAGGTTGAGTATGAATTGCATAGGGCTAAGCCAATGGAATGTATGCACTCTCCAGCACCAATAATGTATGCCCTGGGAAATGGGGGGGGAGGGGTCACAAAGCTACCTAAGGAGAAAAGAACTGGCCCAGGTAAAAAAAAAATGGAGTAAATCAAAGCTCCAATGGTAATTAGTAATGGGAATTGGCTCATGAATGGCTGCTGCACTTCTAGCCTGAGTAAGAAAGAAGACCCAGCCTTTCTCTTACCATTATCATTTATATGTAATTTTTCTCTCAATTTCAACTTTCAGAAATCTCATTTTCTTCTTAATTTGAATTATCTATAATTTCAATATTTAACTAGTAGATAGCACAAACCATCCATGTCTTCTCATCCTGCATAACTTCTCTCTCCACATCTTCATATAAACCCTTCATGTTGGGAGACTTCCTATAAATCTCTTGTTGTGTGGGTTTTAGTGGAAAATGTCAGTTTATCTATCAATTGCCTCTTGATACATGACAAGCACACTTCCTTTTCCAGTTGTACACTTGTCTGATAACAACACCCTTTACTCAACATCTATTAATTTCTCATAAGTATTGTGTTGCACCCTATTCTGGCTCACCATGTATGTATCAATTCCCTTTGAGTACCTTACTACTTTAATTATACCAAGACTATGTATTCCATGATTTCAAAATTAGAAGAATTGGGGTGGCTAGGTGGCACGGTGAATAAAGCACCAGACCTGGAGCCAGGAGGACCTGAGTTCAAATCTGGCCTCAGACACTTAACACAAAAAACTAGCCATGTGACCTTGGGCAAGTCACTTACCCCAATTGCTTTACCTTCCTCCTCCCCCCAAAAAATGCAAAAAAAAATTTGGAGAATGATAATATTAAGAAGTTTGGAGTTATTAAAAGCACTGTATAACCTAATGGGAACAGTTAATGTTGGAGGGACGGTACAAAGAAAGGCAAATCAATACATTGTTGTTGGAGCTGTGAAATGATCCAACCATTCTGTAAAACAATTTGAAATTGCATAAGAAAGTGATTAAAATGTGCATATTCTTTAACTCAGGGATCTCACTGCTAATTATATATCTCAAGGACATCAAAGTGAGAATGAAGTATTATTTATAGCAGTGCTTTTTTATATAAGGAACAAAAACCTGGAAATCAAGTTACGTGATCAATGATTGCAGAATAGTTGAACAAATTCTGGGTCAGGAATGTAACTGAATATTACTCCACCATAGTGACTATGAAGAACACAAAGCATGGAAAGACTTAAATGAACTGATAGAAAATTAAGAAAGCAGAACTAGGAAACAAATATATGGTAACAATCACAATGTCAATGGAAAGAACAATAATAACCAAAACTGAAGGTGAATACGTAGCTATGGTGACAGCTTATCACCAAAAAGAAGAGAAAACATTCTTCCCTCTCCTTTTTTTGGGGGGGAGTGTGGGGGCTCAGCTGGGTGGTAGAATGGATAGAGTCCTAGTCAGGATGACTCATCCTTCTTACTTCAAATCTGACCTCAGACTCTTCCGAGCTATGTGACTCTAGGCAAGTCACTTAACCTTGTTTGCCTCAGCGTCCTCACCTATAAAATGAACTGGAGAAGGAAATGGCAAACCACTCTAGTATTTTTGCCAATAAAACCCTTAGTGGGGTCACAAAGAGTTGACTACGATGGAAGTGACCAAACTTTTTTTTTTTTTGGTAGACATGAGGATCTATTGGTGCGGAACATTTCATGTGCTTGTCAGATTCAGCTGATGCGTTCTTAGTTTAGCTAAACTGCCTTTTCCTCTCTTTTAAAAAATTCTTTATTACAAAGGATGGCTCTTCATTTAGGCAGCTTTGTGATGTTCTAGGATTTCATGTGATCAATACAATGTCACTTATAGTCAGAAGCATTTAGAGTGCTTCATCTCTGGAGTACACCATCTAGAGCAGTGGTTCTCAACCTTCCTAATGCCGTGACCTTTAATACTCATATGTGGGTGTATCTACATGTGGGCAGACCCGCCTGGAGACTGATAGAGGAGCGGTGGTGTCTCGGTTCCTAAGACCATCGGAAATATATGTTTTCTGACGGTCTTAGGCAACCACGTTCAACCCCCAAAGGGGTCCTCCCGACCCACAGGTTGAGAACCACTGATCTAGAGGGAATCCTTCCATTTAAACTCTGTTCTTGACATCCTCCAACTTTGCCAAATTTATTTATTGTCTCAAGTAGTTTTTTACTTGATTTTCTAAGTATATCATCTGCAAAGAGTGATAGCTTAGTCTCTTCTTTGCCTAATTTGATTCCCTTGATTTCTTTTTCTTCTCTAATTGCTACTGCTAACATTTCTAGTACCAGACTGAATAAGATGGGTGATAGTGGACATCCTTGTTTCACCCCTGATCTTATTGGAAATGCTTCTAGCTTATCCCCATTACATATAATACTTGGTGATGGCTTCAAATAGATGCTATCTATTATTTTAAGGAAGTCTCCATTCATCCTATACTTTCTAGTGTTTTTAATAGGAATGGATGTTGTATTTTGTCAAAAGCCTTGTTCCTGACATCCTCTACAACAATGGCAAACACTTTTGGTGCTCAAGATCTTGTTTTATGCCTCATCTGATATAGTATCATATTCAAGAAATTTTTTCTCTAAAATATATATATAGGTGGTACGTAGTCCTTGGAAATAGGGGCTTCAAGGAAGCAACTGATCTACTCACTGAACCAAATGCTTTTTTTTTTTTAAAGTCAACAGAAAATCAGTAATGCATGATCTTGTATAATTTGTGTCTTTCAGTTTGGGTGACTCTGTTGTAGAATGTTGTTGGTGGAAGTCTGTTTATTACTGCTGCACATAAATAAGCTTCATAAATATTTTGTAGATATGGGAAAGTAAACATATGGACTGGTGGTTATTGAGATATTCTCCATCACCTTCTCTCCCTCCCATTTATAACAAAGTCTGTAGCTTTTTTGGAATCATTGGGGTCTTTCTGTTTCATATATCTTAACTAATCCCTAGAAGTTCTTAAAATTGTGTCCCTTTTAGTAAGGACTTCCTCTATACATATTTGTTTTATTGCAGATTATACACTCCTCTTCCTACTTTTCTTAAGTGCTATTTCTATTTCTTTATGGAGGACATCAAGCACAAATGTTAAGAGTCCAAATTTGGTGGCTCCACTGCCACTGATGGAGATTTTGACAGGGAAATCTTTATAGATTTCAAAATATTTTTATCTGTTCACTGTTTCTCAATTTCCTCTCTAAAATACCCTCAGGAGATTGGAATTAGTTAGGTCTCTCATCAAACCTTCTGTAAATGTCTCTTTCCTTCTATTGTTTCTTGCTTATGAGATAATAGTGCTTCAGGATCTTTTGTCATCTTCTATAATACTTTACAGATGAGTTTATTCATCTCAGTAACCTCTCATCCTTTGAGATCCAGTCCATCCATTTATCACCTTATCTTGATTTTAACAGTTGTCTACAAATCTCCTAGTATCCATCTCTTTGCCTTTGGTTCTCTTTCCTCACTCCAAACCCTATCACCATGGTTCACTTTATCAAGATTTTGATTGGGTGGTAGATATGAATAGCATGAACCACAAAAGAAGACAGGTTATTAAGTGATGGAGATAGGTGCAGAATCTAAAAGTAGCAACAGAGAGCAAGGAGTATTCCAACTCCCCCACCTCAACTGGTGAACGGAGAAGAATGAGGAAAGGTGCAATCTGTACTGGAAGGAGTGGCCAGGGAGGCTGTCATCTAGGGGGGCCAGATGACTCTTGTACTTCCCACAGGATCAAGATCTCTTCTCTCCTCAAGCCTCTGATACCACTACGTTCACCCTCTATCTCACCTGGTCCTTTGGGAAGCAAAGAAATCAGTAAAGGAAAGAGAACCTGGGATGAAGCCTAGAGGGACATCCAGGGTGACATGGCTGGGGATGAAGCCTGAAGAACCAGCTAAACTAAAGAGAAGTAAGACATATATGAGGAGAATCAGGAGAGGAAAGTATCATGCAAGTTTAAGGGGGAGAAATGGAGATAGGGATGGATTTTCCATTACTCATAGCCTTTGTACAGAAGCCAAATGAGTTCTCATCACAAACACTACAGAGAGGATTTCTTGTTCAGGTATGGTTGGAAATATGTTTCATTATCTGTTTTTCTGAGTCAGAGAGTGACCTTTCAAGAAATTAATTTTAATTCAATTGCTTTTTAGTGTCAGTTTAGAGCTACCTTTTGGCTCTAAAAGCTCCTAAGTAGTTATTAGAGTCTCATTTGTAAGAGTTTTACACACAAAAAGTACCTTATGTTGGGTTGTATGACTTTATAACCAATATACTAAGTCACCAGAAAAGTCAAATCACATTACTTACTGCTAAGTGAGGTTTTCCAACAACTGTCATTAAATGTTAATTAAATTCTCTACTTCATCTATTATCAGGTACAAGATACAGTTCTATACTCACATAGCAATTTTCCAAGGTGGAAGATCTTAATTTAAAATTTTCTGGGTTTTTTTTTTTTGCAAGTCACAGGCACTGCCCCTAACTCCTACCCCCACCCCCAAACCTCCCTCATTGTATTCCAATCTATTTAACTACAACACTAAGTTTCAGTTAAGTAACTGCAACTTACTTAATAAAGTTAAATAAGTAAGAAAAAAGTTTTGATTTTTACTTGGTCATATCTTCATCTCAGATTTCAAGATGCTTTAGAATCTTTTAAAAAATACTTTTTCAGGTAAAATCTTTCATTGTTTTACTTCACCATAACTATTTCCTGATGCTTCAATGTTTTGAAGGAGCTGTGATCTCATGGATATCGGTGTTGCCTCCCCCATAAAACACACATAAAGCACATAAAATCACATGTTCAAACCTGCCCATCTTATGTGAATCTTGTCTGTGCAGCCTGAGCCTGTTACCTGACAGTTTATAGCTTCAAGGGGGCTCCATCTGGACAATGAAACTTTGGAAATAGCAACTGCAGAAGATATGCCTTCACCTTCAGACCTTGTGGCCTGTCATTACCCATTAACTACCTGGTCTCCTCCAATACACTGAGATGGTTTCATTTGGGAGAAGCAATTTGCAGAAGACACCTTCAAACCAGAATTCTAATTAGAACTTTGGGGCCAACTTAAGTCTACAATTTTCTCCAAACCTTGCCCTACAGCTAACAAATTCCTACTATATGATCTCCCAGTCCCTAGGTGGAGAAGCAAAACAAAATACCTCTCCCCTGCAACTACTGCCCCATTCTCATTCCTACTCCACCTTCCCCTATAGCCTTTAGCACCCACAGTTCTATTAATACACTTTCCCTTTATCCTAGATATCTCACTCCTACATTCCTTCCTTTCTTCTGGTAATCATAGAAATCTGGATTTCCTTTGAACATAACCACTCCCCTGAAAATGTCTCCATTGCTCGCCAGTTCTCTTACCAACTCAACCAACTACCCCCAACACATAAGACAAGGAAGGTCACTGGGCATACTTGTTGCTCCCTACTTCTACTTTCAGATTCCCTCTGATGCCATCTCTCAGCATTTATGATCCCTTTATGATTCCATTTATCCCACTTATGATTCATTCTTTCCACTTGTATCACCTGTCCATAGTTCTATAACCATAATCTAATGAGTTCCAGGAATATATGACTCCCTTCCTTAAAAATCTTCAGTCACTCCCTAAATGCCTCTAGGATAAAATATAAATTCCTCCAACTAGCATTTAAACATCTCCTCAATCTGGCTCTCACCTCTCCTTTTAACCATATTCACATTTCTACCCTTCATCCATTCTAATGTTTTGACCAAATTGGACTACAAAGTGTTACTCAAACTTGATATTCTATCTCCTGCTTCTTTACATCTACATAAGATGCTCCCCATGACAGGAAACTAATCCTTATTCATCAATATCTTTCAGAATCATTATCTTACTTAGTTCAGGTACCACCTCCTCTGCTCAGTCTTCCCAGACATTTCCTCTGCCTCTAAGTTGAAATTTATTTTTACTCTCCTGAAATTTTCCTAGAGCATTTTATCTGTATATTTCTTTTCCCCCATCACTCACTACCCTGTATTTTACTTATCAGTGCATGCCATCTCTCCCCCACCCACCCATTAGAATGTCTGCTCCTTGAAGACAGATTCAGTATTTTTAGGACTGTATTTTAAGTATCTAACTCTGTGCCTTGTACATAGTAGATTTTTCCCCCTAGATGTCTGTTGATTGAATGAATGTTCAATTGCATAAACTAGTATGCTCACATAAGTAGTCCTTATATTTTGCTCCTATGAAGAAAGACTGAAAATCTTTTAATGACAGTATCGATTAGAAGAAGCCAGGTTTTTCTTTTAGTATTAGTATCAGTAGTATTGATTACTTTTTGATGACAGTATCAATTAGAAGAAGACAAAATTAAGTCAGAGGTTTTTCTTTCATATCACCCAAGGAATTTTAGTTATTGAAACAAAGAAAAAAATGTTCATCACAAGGTGGATTCATCATAGCACAGCTCAGGCTTTCATAGTGATGTTCAAGGGTCGACTCATCTACCTTTGCCACTGACAGAGAATATAGTAAAATTCGAACTTGCCCTCAAAACATCCATTTGGAAGATATTTGAATACATCAATCATATAGTGAATTTAGCAGTATATAACAGGCACTTCAACTTCACCTATACCACATGCTAAAAGCATGCTTAAAATACTTAGATATAGGAAATAATCAGAAATTGTGATGGATGTTTAGTTTTAAATACAAGACTGAGTCCAACAATCTATATAAATTAGAATATTATAAAAATCCAAGGAAGAAGGAAAAAGTGCTACAGCAAGAAACATTTTAAATACTAGAAATTTTTGGTTTCCATTACACACATTTACTTAGTGATAAGTCAATTCATATGTAAAATAGCAAAGGCTTAAAACTTTCAGTGGGTAGAGATACCTAAAGGATACAACTTTTAAAACCTGACCCAGGGTACCAAAATTGCTTTGTTCAGACCTTGTTCATAAGTTACAGAAACAGCAAGAACTATTCCAGGTGCACGAGAGACATATCTTGCCTTTTGTACTCCCTTACTGTAAAAGCTTCCCCTGGCAGCCAATCCAGCCTGCTATATTCTCTAAGCATCTGGCTCTATACCCCACACTTCCCTCACTTACTTGCTATAGACAAAAAAAAAAATGTAGTGTAACAGAAACCCTTGCTGTTCTAATGATCTACCATGATCTACCCCGGGAGTGGTAAGATGGTCACAAAACTCTCTATGGGGGATAGGTAAGCAAAACTGAGAGAAGGAACCATCAGAATACACTAACACAGTCTTAATTTTTTTTTGTTTTAGGCAATTGGGGTTAAGTGACTTGTCCAGTGTCACTCAGCAATACAGTCTTTAGATGAAGAAGATAGAAGCCAAGTAAAACCTAGGGAAAAGATAAGGTGCCAACCCAAAGAAGTATATTCTCCCTGCAATTTGTTTTAAAATGAGAGGAAAGAGAATAGGATGTAGTAGAAAGAACACTGAATTCTCACTCAGAGGACATGAGTTCAAATGCTAATCCTGTTATCTATTACTTCTATGCCCTTAGGTCGCCTCCTTCTCTAGACCCGGTTCCTCAAATGTAAAATGAGGGGACTGGACTAAATGTTCACTGAGTTGCCTTTTGGTTTAAATCTATGATTCTATGCTTTCTTTTGTAGACAAAGACAGGTGTGGTTGCTTTTGGTTAATTACACAGATTGCCGTTGATATAAATTACATGTCCAACATAGATGTGAGAACAATCATTGGGACGTATTTTGTTTATTTCTGGTTAGTTGGTTTTGTGCTGTTGTGTGGTTCTGGTGTTTTGTTTGTTTTTAATGCCTCTAAGTAAGTCCTCTATATTAGTTGACATTTTTCTGCTACTAAATGAATTTTCTATTTTCAAAGTTAAAAGAGTTAACTCTATGCATCTCAAGTTCTTTAGTATTTCCCCTCAAATGAAGACTTTTTAAATAAAAAATTTAAATAGTAACAACTGTTAACATAAATGTGCCCAAACCAACATTCAACAACCTTTTTCTATAAAACTGTAATGCTACTGAAGATTTTTAGATTTCTTTTTTCCAGAAAATTTTAGAATACTAGACCTTATAATATAAGATTATAATATATAGTATTTGATTGCTTGTCCTTCTAGTGGGGGTGGGTGACGAGGGAGGAAGAGAAAGAATCTAGAATTTAAAGTTCTATAATCAAAGGTTAAAAATATATATGTATATATATGTATACAGTTATTATTAACTACATCCAACTGGGACTTAAGATACACAGGCACTGTGGTAGGGAGATCCATCCTTCCCTACCGGAAAGTCAGAGGGGAGATGGGGGAGGACATAGGAGAGAATAGATTGGGGGAGGGGTTATACAAGGGGATGGCTGTTTTGGGGTGGTGGGTGGGGCAAAGATGGGGAGAAAATTTGTAACTCAAGATCTCATGGAAATGGATGATATAAACTAAAATTAATAATAATAAAAAAGATTATAATATATAACCTATTTTAAAACTGACAAAAGATGGTTTCCATTGTGTATCTTGTTTTCCTTACAGTGATCTGGAAAGATTCTGATGGTGTGGCCAAAAGCAACAACAAAAAAATTAAAAGCCATACAAAAAAAAGTAACACATTTAGGCCTTTGCTTCCACGGGTCACAACAATTTACAAAAAGAAAAAGCACAAGAAATTTATTTCTGTATTCAGAAGACTCTGAGATTATGCCTGCCTGCCTCTGCATCCATAGAACAACACTGGGAGAAACAGGCAATGGAAGACTCAGAGGCAGAAACTAGTCCAGCATTACAAAGTTCTGTAGTTCTTAATTTTGCTAACAATTAATTTTGAGGGTTGGACCTGGGACATGTACAACACACATGTACCCTGAGGAAGGAAGCATTTCTATTGCCCTCTAGTGATTCTTAGGGTGGAATGAATTTCTGGATGGTCAGGAGGAACAATATACCTTTGCTTTCTATCCAAACCACTAAAGGAAGTGGGAGACTTCAGTGATAAAGTCTTGAACACAAAAAGGGAAAAAGAGAAATTGCAGACAAGGCAGCATGAACGAGGCTTTGAGTAGGATTCTGAGACATCATTTAGTTGTTGGTGAAGTGTTTATTTTGTTTTTGTGAAGTAACCATATTGGAATTATTTGCTTTAAATAACTAAGCTAGTTTATGGTACCATATTAATAATTAAACAAGATTTAGATATAAAATGATGGCTTTAGAATTAGGGGCCCCTTTTGCTTATAATTGGATCCAAATTCAGAAATGCAATCACTCTCATGATTTTCTTCCCCCCATGGGCACCCATTCTAAAGTGAAAGTGGTACCATTTAGTTAAATGCTTGAACTTTCAAGGATTTAATGATTCAAAAGTTTTTAAACACAAGAGGATATGTGAAATGAGCCTACATCATCAACTCAAAAGAGAGCTATTATTTTTAAAAACAAGAAGCTTGCAAATGGTGATTAATGCATTCTTTTAATCACACTTGACTTACCAGAGGCTGAATTCATTATGTTTTGTTGGACTGGTGGACTGGTGGGAGCTGTAACATTCATCTGTGAAAGCATTGCTTTCCTGGGGTCCTGCCATGTTGTCGTCTGATCGATGTGACTAAGACAAAACAAACCACTGAATTAGATAAGAATATTTCATGTTTTCACAACAACGATTTCTTTTTTCAAAAACAGGAAGGAAACATTGAACAAAAGATTCCAAATTAAAGAGCAGACCCTATAAGCATTTTGTTCCTTCCATTATTCCACCCTAGTCATGTAAACTATCCATTCAATAACTTTCCTACATAGGTTTAATATTAATTAGATATTCTGCAAATTCTATTCCTGAAAGGCATGGAAAGTTATTCCTGAAATTTCAGGTAAATGGAAATTCCCTGACATCATAAATGATTATTCACAACCTATTAACAGTAGAAAAGCACTGTTTTTAATATATAACAGTATGTATGGCCCTGGTAAAGGAATTTAAACTTCTCATACCCCAAGAAACTCTCTAAGATTTTAAGTTCCAAATGAGTTACAAATATGTACAGGTAGAAGAAATCTCAATATCAAGTGTTCCTTATATTGATGAAATCACAGGTTGGGATAATAATAATCCAACTTTTTTTTTTTAAATACAGATTTTCACAAGAGTGTTTAAAATATCCACAATAGCAAAACATAAGATTCGCATATAAGGAACATAACTTTATACTCCTGGATGTAAATAATTACCAAAATATAATTACATACTTAAAAAACAGTTGGAGGCAATAAAAACAGAAAATTAAGATTAGTGAAAAATCAATCAATCTAATCATCAGAAATCTTACTATTTAAATAATTTAACCAATTGTTAAAGTGAGAATAAGTAAGAAACTTTTGTATGTTAAAAGAAACTGGTTTTCAGTTTCCTCAAGGAAATATGCTAAAGTTAGAGAACTTTTTAAAACTTACCTTCTTCAAAAAATAAATCTTATATTTCAACTTATAGAATAAGCAATATAGTCATCTCTTAATATTTATGAAACACTACTGTAAAAGAAGGAGAAATTAAATTTAGCTTAATGGTGACATTTTTCTCTTGACTCTCCTTAATGCATTAGTGGGAAAAGGGCTAGGGGCTTTTTGCTGTAGCAAAGAACTGCAAACAAAGTGAGGTCTCATCATCTGGGGAATAGCTGAATGAATTGTTATATGATTATAATGGAATATTATTGCTCTGGAAGAAATAGCAGAAAACGTGGATTCAGAGAAATCTGGGAAGACTCATATAAACCAGTGAAGAGTAAAGTGAGAAGAATGAAAATACATGACAAAAATAAATTAGGAAAAGTACTTTGACAAATAGGTAACAGACTACCGGTGTAGAAAGACATACATTTTCAGAGAGGGTAAATGTGTTTGTTTGTTTTTTTTTTTTTGCTTGAATGTATTTATTTGTCACAAAAGAATACTTTGGGGGGGGAGGGAGGCAGAGAAGAAGAGAAGTAGAAGGAGATAATAGGGACAGTAACGATAGTGATGCCAGAAAAGAAAGAAGAGTACCATTGAAACTTTTTAAAAATACACAGAAGAAGGGCTATATCACAAAGACATAAAAAAGTGGGGGAGGACCTACTTGTACAAAAATATTTATAGCAGCTCTTCTTGGGGTGGCTAAGAATTGGAAATTGAAAGGATACCCATCAATTGGGAAATGGCTGAGCAAGCTGTGGTATATATGATGGTAATAGAATATTATTGTACCAGAAGAAATGATAAGCAGAATGATTTCAGAAAAACCTGGAAAAACTTTTATGAATTGATATAAAGTGAACAGAATCAGGAGAACTATAAACAGTAACAACAATATTGTTTGATGATGAAATGTGAATGGCAACTATTCTCAGCAATACAACGATCCAAGATAATCCCAAAGGACTAATGATGATGTCCGCCTCCAGAAAAAGAACTGAGATTGTTTGAATACAAACTGAAGCATGCTATTTTCCCACGTTCTTTCTTCTTTTTCTTTTATTCGAGTCTTCTTATACAAAATGACTAATATGGAAATGTTTTACATGATTGCAGATGTATAACCTATATCTGATTGCTTACTGTCTCAGGGAGAGGGGAAGGAAAGGATCAGGGAGAGGCAGAACTTGGAACTCAAAACTTAGGGGAAAATGTTAAAAATTATTTTTAACATGTAATTGAGGTAAAATTTTTACATATGTGTGTACACATACAGAAGAGACTAGAAATACAGGAGACAACACAGAAAAGTTTGAATATTATCATTAAATTTATAACCTTAAGAAAACCATATGTAATTCAATTTCATATACTTTTTCTTTGAACACTGAAATGTTTATTTTTGTTTATGGCTATTTAGTTCATAATAATAACAGAAAAAATTGAGTTTGGGGTCAGAGAGTTATAGATCTTTTACTAATTATCAAGTCACTTAATCTCATTCATCCTTAATTTTCTCATCTCTAAAATGTGGGAACTGGGTGAGATGACCTCTGAGGTTCATTCAAGGGCTATCTATAAATCTATGATCCTATGTTAACCTCTATGCTTTAAAGTAAAGGTTAGCAACTACACTGGAAAGCCAAATCCCACTGCTTTTGTACAACCTGTGAACTAAAATGACTTTAACATTTTAAAAATACAGTAAAACTTTATTTAAAACTGTATAAAAATCATTCTTAACTGAGCTGACAAAAACAGATTAATTAGTCCATGACCTCTTCTTTAAGATATCTATTCAAAACCAAACAAGTTAAGGAAATTATAATACATTTTTGTCTGAAACTGGACATTTCTCTAGCTTTTAGAGAGACAGGCAGTCTCATGTAGGCACTTTAAAAAAGAAATCCTGGGTTTGAATCCTGACTCTGCTACTTTCTACCTGTGTGATCTGGAGAAAAATCACTCTGCCTTTATGAAGAAGTTGAATTACTTTTTTTTTTAAACATTCTATACAGTTCTATATCCTGAGTATGTCTTTAGCTTTATTAAACATAAAAACCTTAATTATTTTTAAGGGCATTGACTCTATCTTTCAGAAACTCTACATATAACATTCTGAGGCACTCAGTGTAACTTAAATTTTTAACTTGGAAATGTTGGGTTTTTTTATATAAAGAATTCATCTGAACCACAAATAATTTTTAGATTGGCAAACAAAAGCTTCAGATCTGGTTCTCTTAGCACATACTAGACCATAAGCTTTAGCTGCAACCTCGTAAACTCTATGGGCTGATGTCATTTCGGTATTACTAAAACAGAACTGAAAAACATCCATTCAAAATATCTTCTGATAGGGGGCAAGGAGATATTACCTTCTAGGTCAAGGGTTAATGTGCTTGTTGTGGGGGATGGAGAGAGAAAGGGAAATGAGGGATTGACACTCCTAACAGTGCTCTCCACCCCAGCCTCCAGGAGTAGCTCCGTAATCAAAGAGGATCACATTAGCAGATGAATCTTAGTGTCAAGCAAAAAATATTACTTATTTGGAGTGAAAATAAAGTGTCCTTTGGTTTAGTCACCAAGCAGCTGACTTAGCACTACCTCTCATTTCTAGGTAGATTAAATACAGCTGGCTTTCAAATGAAACCTTTAGAGTTTGACCCAAATGGCCTAGGTTAAACTAAAGGTAAAACAATTAACAATTAATCAACACACATTTATTAACTGACTACTATGTGCAGGCACTGTACTTGGCACCAGCGGATAAAAAGACAAAAATGAGACAAGTCCCTCAGTCAAGAAGCTTACAGCGTTTGGGAATGAAGTAGCCGCTGGAAGAGTCACTAACAGTCTCATACAAAAACTGATGTCTGAGTTGAGCTCTGAAGGGACTACAGTTTCTGAGTGGCACAGAAGAGAGTGCATACAGGGATAGGGGGCAACCTGTACAAATGCTTGAAGACTGGAAATGCAGTGCAGTGTGTTAAGAGTAAGAAAATAGATCAGTTTGGTTTTATTGCAGAATGCAAAGAGGAGATTAATGTGTAGTGAGGCTAGAGAAGAAGAATGGAGTTATGCTAAAGGCCTTAGATACAAAACAAAAAACTACAACCCTTCCTATCCTATCTTCTGGTACTTCACTCTTACTTCACTTCACTCCTGCTGACCATGGGATATTCCATCTCCTGACTGACTTTCCACCCACTGGCTGCTCCCCATGTCTAGAATGCTTTCCTTCCTGACTTTCTTCAAGGCTCATCACATGCAAGATACCCCTCTGAGCCCCCAGTACCTTCCCTTTGGGACTATCACCCATTCAAAATGTATGTATCTTGAATGTACATTTGTTTGCAGTAGACTGTGAGCTCCACAGAGACCACGTTTTTTACCTTTTTTTTTTGTATTCAAAGTGCTCAGTCAAGTGCCTAGTATACAGAAGTATTTAATAAATGTTTGTTGACTGAACAGAGAGCTGCTAAAGTTTATTAAGTAGTGGAGTGACATGGTCACCTCTGTGCTTTAGGAAAGTGCCTTGCCATTTCTGCATACAGAATCATAGGACCTTGGCATCAGAAGGGGCCTTAGAGGTCATCTAGTCCACCCCTCTACAGCATCCTCAAATAAACACTTCCAGTAATAGGGAACTCCTCTAACCAAGTCTAGTTTTAGATACAGAACCATCCTTAAACACACTGATTCCCTCTAAGTTTCCTTTTCTATAAAATGGGAAAAGAATAACTGCACTTCTCACCTCAGGGTTCTGTGAGGAAAGCACTTTGTAAATTTATAAAGTGCTTACACAAAGGGAGACGTCATTTTGGTAGGCCAAGATGGGATTGTGTACAGGTAACAGCTATTGAGGGAAATAGACGATCACAGTCTGTTGGGGTTTGGGATGAACATGATAAAATAACAGAATGTAAAACTGTATGTAAAACTGCAGGTCAGCACCATGATATGGAAGACCTTGAATGATAGGCTAAATTTCTATAGGCCATTGTAATGCCATGCACCAGCAGATTCCCAAAGGAATGCTACTGTGAACAGCTTTTAGAGTTCAGATTACAAAATATAGTGAACACTCTGTTTATTCCATTACAAATCAAGACAAACATTCAAAACATTATAATA
>CM053582.1:177466571-177547074 GCA_028627135.1 Pseudochirops cupreus
ACACACCTCAGCCAATCCCCTTCTTCCACATCAACAGGGGAGTTCATGCCTTCTTACAGTGGGACAGAGTTTGCACCTTCCACACTTAGCACTTAGCACTACTAAGTGCTAAGTATCCTGATAAACTAATTACTATTACAGCCATGTAGGACTACAGAAGGATTTTCAGAGAAGTTCTGCTTTTTAGGAAAATTAGAGTATGCAGGCAGTGGACTGGAAGTGGGTAAGAATCTAGAGGCAGGAAAACTAATTAGCAGAGTATTGATATGGTCCAGGTGAGAGAGAGTAAGGATATGAACTAGGGTATGAACATGGGAATGAATGGAAAGGAAGGAAAGAAGACAAAAGATAACTGCTAGTGGGATTTATTCACTAGAACTAATAAATGTCACATCTCTTCTAAGTATGCATAGGGAGAGATAGGAATTAGTCCATGATGTCTCTGAGGTTCTAGTGAATGGTGATGCCATTAGAAGAATGACCTGGTTTTAGTGTAGAAGGAAAGATGATGAGTTTTGACTTAGACATGCTGACTACGAAATACAGAAGGACATCTAAAAGGAGGTATCAACAAACAGCTACAAATGCAGAATCAGAGAAATGGGCTTATAAAGCTAGACCTTAGTGCTGGTCTGCAGAGAGTTGGCAACTGGAGCTAAAGAGATCTCTGAGGAACAGTCTATGGAGCGAAAACAAAAAAAATCTTTTGGAATACCCAAATTTAGGGTATGGAAAGGATAAGAAAAAACCAGTGGGTAAAAAATGATGTTGAGGAGTAGAGAGAGATAAGGAAAGTTCACTGTCACAGAAATTAAGGGAAGTAAAACTGAAAAAACATTTAAGGCATTAGGAGTGGAAGAGAAAAACAAAGAAAAGACCATTAGATTCAATTATTCCTTTACCTTCTAGAGATATTTCAGAAGCACAGTAGGAAAGAAACCATACTGCAAGAAGATGTGAAGGCATCAGTATTTGGCAGTACCTTGAAAGGCAGAGACTGGACAGAAGAGTGAAATGGTAACAAGTTTATGGGAAGAAGACTTAAGCATGAGTGTAGGCAGAAGGGAAAGAATGCCTCCTTGTCTTAGAATGGGAAAGATGATGTGAGAGGGGATAAATGACAGAGTAAGGTCCCAAAGAAGGAAGAATTAAATGGGATCAAGGACACAGAGAGAGGGTCACCTTCCTTGTAGGGGAATGAAGGAATAAAAAGGAAGTGGGATGGCAACAGAAGAAAATGTAATGGGGAAAGGAGGGTTAAGAAAGTTGTATGATGAACTAAATCTGACCAGAGAAGAAACCCATCATGTTCATCAAGATACATGCATTACTCTGAAAGTTGAAAGCACATGGAAAAACCAGTTCTTAGCCATTTTTCAGTCATCCAGGGCCAGTCTAAATCATAATGCCAAATAAACTCAAACTGCTCTTCTGAAATATATATATTTTTGAAGGTCAACAATGATAAAAAAAAATCTGATGGCCTTTCTCCCTCTTGCTTGACTTTCCCATAGATTCTATCACTCAATATTTTAAAATTCTTCTTCAATGTACTAACATTTGAGTATATACAAAAATTCAAATAAAGAAATAATTTATTATGAAATCAAGAAAGATCTTTCTTAAATGAGCTGTCTGGTGGTTTCACATTAACAGATATATTTAAATTTCAGAACCAGTGTGCTTATGCCATAATGATTATTCAGCTAGTACTTATTTAAAATACCTAGGAAACTGATATGTGTATGTATGTCAAGGGAAGAACTAAAATAAAGCTAAGGGAAAGGTCATAATTAGGCTGCTACAGAGTAGGGAGAGGGGTTATATGATTTTATTGCCAGAAGTAATTCCCAAGTAAGAAAATTCCTTCTAACAATACATGACAGGCAATTTGTAGTCTTAGTCAGGGAGGTACCTAGAACAGAGATGTCAAAATACTTGGGGAATGAATAAATAAACAAATAAAATTGCAACAGAATGTAACAATGTTAACATGTGCTTTTCTAAGTCAATAGGCAGCCTGCCTAACTTTCAATCTCCATGTCATACTCAATCTCAAACTGATAAAATCTTTTCCAAAATGTAACAGTTGTGACTTTCTGAAGACATTTTATCACAACTTTTGAAACAAAATTAACCAACTGATTGAGGACAAATAGGAAATATCTACCTGCTGACAATATTCTAAAGATTAAACATGACTTTCACATATTAGAAAAGCCAATCAGCAAAATTATTATTAATAATAGCTAATAATAGCAGCATTTGTGTAGCACCTTAAGGTAGGTAAAACACTTCACAAATATTATCTCATTCTATCTTCACAACTACCCTGGGAAATAGGTACTCTTATTTATTCCCATTTTACAGGTGAGGAAATGAAGGCAGGGAGAGGTTAAGTGACTTGCCCAAGTAGTGATTTTCTGAGGTTGGATGTGAGCTCGGACTGTAGTGACACCAGGTCCAATATTCTATGCACCATGCTGCCTACCTGCTACAGGGTGGATGGAGGGTTAGTCTCTAAGAACTCTAGATTCAAATTCTACCCATGACACATACAGGCATGGGCAAATCATGACCTCTCAGTGTCCCAAACAGCTAAGATTACAAACTACATATGTTATTGACCTGCATAAATGGAAGGAGTTTATACACTAAGTCCAATATTTAGGTATAAACTTTTGCTTGTTTGTTGTCTTTCATAATCAAAGAGGACCAAAATGACATCACAATGTTGGGAGTCGGCATACAGTGTGTCCATTGAACTGTGGGTGATCAAACCAATACAAGCTCAGAAGGCTCCAACCACAGGTCGGGCACAAATAGTAAGTATGAACATTTGGAGTGGAGATGTCTCTAAATTTATGCATCTCACATTTTTAAAAAAGTTACTGAAATTCTGCTTTGCTCATAGAGTAACAGAGCCTTTTCTGATGTGGGCACACCATGCTGGGTGGTCCTGTGCCAATGCCTCCCATGTCATACAATTGATTCCAAAGTTCTTCAGAGGGACCATAAGAGTGTCCTTGTATCAGTTCTTCAGACCTCCATGTGAGCACTTGCTTTGTATGAGTTCTCCTTGAAACAGTCTTTTAGGCAAACATATACTGGCATTCAAACAATGTGCGACTAGCCCCATTGGAATAGCTCCGTCTGCAGTTCATCTGAGCAAGGACTTGGGCAGGTTGTGCCTCATCTTGCCAGGTTATCTTCAGAGTCTTTCACAGAAAATACAAGTGCAAGTGGCTGAATTTCCTGGCATGGCTCTGGTAGACTGTGCGGGTTTCACAGGCATACAATGGGGTCAGCACAATGGCTCTGTAGACCTTCAGTTTGGTAGGCAGTCTAATACCTCTTTCCTCCCACGCTTTCCTTTGGAGCCTCCCAAACACTGAGCTAGCTCTAGTAATGTGTGCATCAACTTCATCACCTATGTGTACATCCCCAGAAAGTGTACTGCCAAGATAGCTGAATTTATCTGCAGTGTTCAAAATTTCCCCATTTGCTGTAACCAATAGTTCCACATACAGATGGTGTGGCACTGGCTGGTAGAAAACCTCTGTTTCCTTGGTGTTAACTATAAGGCCAAAATTAGCACAAGTGGCAGAGACTCAATCCCTACACTGTCACATCTCAGCTGCATTGAGGCTGCATTGAGTGCTGCAACCATGCCATCATGAAGCTGGCCTCTGTTCTGCTCCTGGCATTTCTAGTTGTCAGGCAGCAAACACTATGCTGAGCACTCCTCAGTCCTTTCTGAAGCCACACTGGCTCTCAAGAAGATGATCATCTTCCAGGTGAAAGATCAGCCTATTAAGGAGGACTCTGGAAAAAAATCTTGCCAGCAATGACTGAGAGAGAGACAGACAGACAGACAGAGAGAGAGAGAGACAGAGAGACAGAGAGAGACAGAGACAGAGACAGACCCCCTGTGATCATCAAAGGAAAACTTATTTCCTTTTCTTTTACAGAGATGAACAATTAAGATATCCTTGATCTACCAGGGGATAACCTCCTCTTGCTATATAACCTGGAAGATTTCAGCCAGCTTTTGTATGAGCAGCGGGCCTCTAACCATGTAAATCCCTGCTGGAATGGAATCATCACCAAACACTTTGCCACACAAGAGGAACCTAATGGGAATCAAAATCTCTTCTTCAGTTGGAAGTCTGGCTAGGGAGGGACTGACTTCAACCTGTGGCATAAGGCCAACAGCTTCAGCATTGGTTGATGATGGTCTATTGAGAACACTATGGAAGTGTTTAGCACATCTCTCAAGGATTATGTCTTTATCACTAATCAATGTAACTCCATCAACACTGAGATGCACCATAAAAAGCTTTCAGGGCATTGTAGAAACACTTTGGAGTGTTACTACCAGCCTAAAACTGAATTTCATCTGCCTTCTTACTGAGACAAGAAACCTACATCTCTCTAAGCTTTGCTTGTACTTTATTTTTGATGGAGTTAAATGCTGCATTCTTAGAGACAAACTATCCTGTTAGTAAACCCTTGAGAAATCTAAAATGCTGTCATTTCTTTCCTAGACTTTTCGACTTTTCAAGGTTTTAATCTAAAGGACAGAGGAAACTGGTAACAGCTGTGTAATCTAAGAAGCAATTTCAGATATTTTTACTGAATTTTAAAATTCCCTACAAAAAAGAAATCAAAATCCTTTATGTGAGGACTGTATATTTTGAGTTTTTAAAAGTTTTTCTCAAACCCAAATTCCTCCATTTGTTCGCCATTCTAAATTTCCCCACTTTTCTGGGTACTGTGGAGGTTTGTTAACTCATCAACCTTTAGAACCAAATTAATGACTCCAAAGTATTAATCAACTAAATGCTTCCTGCTGAGGAAAAAAAAAAGTGGCTTTTAACACGTATAGTTTTCCTAAAATGGCTATGTAAATAGTAATAAAACATAATACTCAAAAAAGGACTAACTGGAAATTTGTGGTATTGACATGAAAAAAAAATCCAGGTAAGATTTTTATACTGGAAGATCATGTCAAACTACAAATAAGTGGATCAAGATCAACACAAAAATAAGATTGCAGATTCATAAATAGAGGAAATATTTAAAATAGTAAATACAGAGAATAAGACAGTATTTCTATATGATTTCACGAATATCAAGCAGAGGGATCTGTCTTATTCTCTGCCTAATGTCATAATCTAGTTGATGACCTTAAAGGCAAAAAAGGAGCAAAAAGGAAGGACAGAATTCTCCAAATTATCCTCCTCTCTTCTTGGAAGAAGGAAGACAGAGGATTTACAAGCAAGAGAAACCCTGTGACCTCATTCTAGAAGAAATTAAGGTTGAGAAAGAACAAAGCTGTTAGGTTTCTTGCCCATAACGACATGATTTAACATTGTTGGACTTTGTATTCCGATGACCGTTGCTCACAGAGGTATTATCTGGGCGTGGCTAAAACTGTAACCCACGGTCCTTCCCCAGCCAACGAGTGTACGGAACGTCCTTAAGACAGTGGTTA
The DNA here is from genome assembly GCA_028627135.1 of Pseudochirops cupreus. Taxonomy (NCBI): domain Eukaryota; kingdom Metazoa; phylum Chordata; class Mammalia; order Diprotodontia; family Pseudocheiridae; genus Pseudochirops; species Pseudochirops cupreus. The sequence continues at coordinate 177,472,069 of CM053582.1, forward strand.
TATGCTGCTCTCTGCTACAAGGCAATTAAACAAAGACTTTTTTTGAAACCCCATTAAGTGTAAGGTATTAGGCTCCATGGAACGTGTCTTACCTCGCACTGACTTCATGATGTTATAAAATTTGATTTTATATCCAAATAAACATGTATAAAGAGCAAAATTGTGCCAAAGTCCTCAGGAGAGTCCGTCAGATTAGTTGTGACTGTGTGTGTATTTCTTTTCTCAATTTTGTCGGCTTAATTAAAGCCAATTCCTTGAATAAGGGACTTTAGCACACAAAAAGAGCTCAGGAACGTGGCATCCTGGTGTAAACTGGCAGTTTTTTGAAGCTAATAGCTTACACTTAAAAGTCTCAGGATTTCCAAAGTTCCTGAACAGCTACGGGTAGGTACTAGTCTGACTTCTACAGCAGAAAGCACACATGGATATAAACTGGGGAAGGCAGGAATCTCAGACCCTCCCCACGTACTAAAACCTTAGGTACTCCAAAGAACAAAGCATGAACTTACTATGAGTAAGAGACTCCGACTCCTATAATAGGGCAGCTAGACTGCACAGTGGATAGAGCACTGGGTCTGGAGTGAGGAAGACCTGAGTTAAAATCCAACCTTAGACATTTCCTAGATGTGTGACCCTGGGCAAGTCACCTAATTTCTGATTGTCTGACAAAACTGATACGTTGGATACATTCGAGAAGAAAATGACAAACCACTCTAGTATCTTTGCCAAGAAAATTTCAAATGGGGTCTGACACAACTGACCAACAACAACAAAATGAAAGTATTAAAAGGTTTCTGACAAATCACACCACTAATACCACCAGTTTTAGCATTGAAGTATGGGTCAAAAGTCATTCTGGAAGAATGCCCAAATCACAACAGAGATTTCCAAAGTACATATCCAGGAAGTTCCTGTCCCTTAGACAGGCATACAGGGGAATAAGAGAATAAGCATTTATATAATGCCTACTACATGCCAGGCATTATGCCAAATTCTTTTTTACAAATATCTCATTTGATCCTGAAAACAACACGATGACACGGGTGCCACTGTTAGTCCCACTTTACACTTGAGGAAACTGATGCAAATACAGGTTAAATGAGCTGCTCAGCACAATATAGCTAGTAAATGTTTGAGGCTGGATTTGAACTCAGGTCTTCCTGACTCCAGGCCCAGCACTCTATCCACTGTGATACCAGATGCCCACAAGAGAAGGAGTTCAGTCCACTAATTAAAAACAAAGAGTTGTATAAAGATAACGTGGAAAAGATGTCAAATCAATCTCAGTGGGGTTGTGGAAAGACCGGTATATGAATATAATGTTAGCAGATTTGCAAATTGGTCCAACCATTCTGGAAAACAACTTGGAATTCTGCAAAAAAAAAAGTGATTCCAAAGTCCTTACCTTTTGCAATGGAGTTCTAACAAAAATATTCATAGTAGCATCTCTTATAGAAACAAAGAACCAGAAACAAAATAGATATTCTGAAACTGGGGAGTGATTAAACAAAATTTTGGGACATGGACACATAATGAAATATTGCTACACCATAAAAAACAATAAATATGAAGAATTCAGAAGCATGGAGTCACAAAAACCGATTCTGAGTGAAGTAACAGAATCAGAAAAACAGAGGATGGCTATCAACATCTTAAACTCAATATATCCAAAACAGAACTCATTATCTTTCCCCTCCAAATCCTCCTTGCCCTCACCTTCTCTATTACTATGGAGGGCAACACCACCCTCCCAGTCCCTCTGGAGCACAACCTAGAAGTCATGCTGGATTCCTTACCATCTCTCACCCACTATATCCAAGCTGTTGCTAAGGTCTGTCAATTTCACCTTTGTAACATCTCATCCTCCTTCTCCTCTGATACTGTCACCAGTCTAGTGAAGGACTTCATCATCTCAATCCTGGTCCATTGCAGTAGTTTGCTGGTGAGTTGGCTGCCTCAAGTCTCTCCCCACTCCAATTAATCCTCCATTCAGTCACTAAATGATTTTGCAAAAGCTCAGGTCCATTCATGTCACCCCCTAATCAATAAACTCAAGTGACTTCCTATTGTCTAAAGGAACAAATACAAAAGGTTCTGTTTGACATTCACAGTCCTTCATAATCAACCCCCCTCCTACCTTTTCAGTCTTCTTATACTTTACTTCCCCAATATGTACTTCAATCTGTGAGACTCTGACCTCCTAGCTGTTCCATGAAGAAAAACACTCCATCTCTCTACTCTGGGCATGATCTCTGGCTGTCCCACATGCCTGGAATGCTTGGACTCCACTCTGACCACTGTCCCCCCTAGCTTCCAGCTATAATTACACCTTCTTCAGGAAGCCTTCCCCAACCCTTCTTAATACTAGTACCTTCTCTCTGTTAATGATTTCCTAATGATTTCCTGTATAAAGTTTGCTTTGAACATATTTGTTTGTATGTTATCTCCGCCATTAGATTATAAATTCCTTGTGAGGGTAGGGACTGTCTCTTGCTATTTTTTTGTATACCTAATGCTTAACACAGTGCCTGGCAATGGTAGACACTAAAGAAAATATTTACTGATTCATTAATTGATACAACAAAGCAAATTGGGGAAAAAAACCAACAACAAAAATGAAACCAAATGCTATGTAATTACAATGATCAAGCTTGGCTCAGAAAAGAGGAGAAAATGCACCTCACTTCCTTATTTGCAGTGGTGAAGGTCTATGGATATGGAATCTGTATATATGTATGTATATGTATGTGTATACACATGCACACACACATACACTGATAGACTTGGTTGGTGTTTTAGTTTTGTGGAACTGCTCCTTTTTTCTTATTCTTTGTAATTAGAGATGGTCCTCTGAAGAGGGAGATAAGTATACATATTTTGATATAGAGATGGTATAAAAATAAATGCTAGTAATTAAATATATGTTAGTGGATGGGTGGGTGTCATCAACCTATTCCAATGTATCAGCAGGGTGATAAGGCAATCCTGAGTTTTCAAAGATTATTCCAGTAGAGTACAAGCTTTAGCTGGTCTACTGAGCAGGAAATACTTACAGGCCTGGTAACATTCTGTCTTCTGTATTTCAAGGACCATGACAGCTAAAACAGAGGGGCTCATCACCAGAAGGTTGGAGTTTGACTCATGAAACAGATAAAAATATAAAACCATATTTAACCCTGTGCTACCCTACTCCATTTCTATGATGATGACACACAAATAGGAAAAAGAACAAAGGTTGTTTATGCATCCTAGCCTTGTCTAGAAATATCAATTTAAATATTTCTAATCTAATTGGAAGACTGACCAAGAGACAAGGCGTGTGTTGATACACTATAGGGAACACCATGATAAATGATAATTGAAACCAGATGACATATAAAAGTTTCAACTTAATGGAATGAAACAAAAGTAGAATCTAATAACAATATACCTAATTACAATAAAATAAAATTAAAAAACACAAAAAGACAATGATTAATATTGGTTCCAGGGGACCAACTGTCAAACACCTATCCTTGCTTTTTACAGAAAGGTGGAACAGGGGCTGGAGCTACAGTTGTAGAATGTTACCTATGCTGTAACATACTGTCTCCTCATTCCTCAGTTTTACTTGACTGTTTTTCTCCATGACAAAGGAAGGAATCATTTCAAAATCAGTAATCTGTGTACAATCAGGTCAAAAGGTAAAAAATGCATACGAAATTAGGAAAATGAATAATGATGAGATGTTGCAGCAACTAAGTTGTACAGCTGTGATCCAATCTATCCTTAAAAAAAATATGAAATGGATAAAAGCTCAGACTAGCTGGTTAAACCTCTCTAAGAAATGGTGATAGTCAATATAAAATAGCCACTACAGTGAGGTCAAATGAGCCCAGAAGCTACCTCAGAGAGCATACATGGTCTTGTCAAAAAAGAGGGAGAAAGGCAGTCAAGGGCAATACTAGCTTTATTTGCAAAATGTTATGGAAGAAGAAAATGGAAAATTATAAGTAGCATCATCTCAAAACCTACAGAAAGCATGGCATGAGACCCATAAAATCAAACCACCTGGAAAATGTTCATAAATAAAATTATTAGGCTGTAAAATGGAACAAATCAATCAATATTTCTATGGCAACCTGTTCTCATCATCAATAGTGGAACTATCACATTTGGACATCACTACCTCTGTATTTGACATGATACATAAGAAAGAGGAAATGCCACTTCAGAAAATGGGGAGAGATTGGCTAGAGCTGACATGTATGGGAGGACCTTAAAAGTCTTAGGGCAACTTAAAACTTTAAAGAAAGTACACTAAGACTTTTGGGAAATGCTATACAAAAATACATATCAGACTGAATACAATTTTAAAGGAGAGAAGAAAGGAAGATTCCAACATAATGGAAGATAATATCATCATTATAGATAATATTATTTAAAAAGTCAAAGGGGAAAACAACAATGGCTACACCTCAGATATATATACTTTCATCTTTATAAATTCTTTGTGAAAGTGGTCTCTGCATACATCAAAGAAACACTTAATTTTTAGAAGATGCATGCACATGAGGATCACAAAAGATTCCATGAAACCACAGAGATAACTTTTTCAATCATCCTCTGATTATTTCTGCAGTAAGAACATTAACAGGAGAAGCATACACTCAAAGACAGGAAAGAGCCACTGTTGTGGGAGACGTGCTGTGCACACTTTAAAACAGAAGAGATTCCCTTTAGACCAGTGGTTCTCAACCTTCCTAATGCCGTGACCCTTTAATACTCGTATGTGGGCGTATCTGCATGTGGGCAGACTCGCCTGGAGACAGATAGAGGAGCCTGTCTCAGTTCCTAAGACCATCCAAATTATGTGTTTTCCAATGGTCTTAGGCAACGCCTGTAACCCCTGTGACAGGGTCGTTCAACCCCCAAACGGGTCACAACCCACAGGTTGAAAACTACTGCTTTAGACAAAGCTCTCCAGATGCTCCTATTTGTGGCTGATTTTGTTTACTGAAAAGTTGAAGAATATCATAGGGACTTCTCAATGAGCTACCTGGTCATTCAAGAGATTAGCCTAGCAACCTACTATTATGTGACTGAAGTAATATATATTGCTATTAATTCACTTGGCATATTTGTACACCAGTATAAGAGCAGACTGACAAGTTAGTTCATTAGCAAACCTATCTTGGATGGATATCACAGATATTACAATGAGTAGAGCCTATACTGAAGAGAAGAGGGAGCTAAGTGGCTGAATTACATTTAGCTAACTGGCTGAATTAGATTCGGGAAACATCTTTGTAATCTCAATAATCCCAAGTCACTGGTTAAATGTAAAAGTCTACCTTTTCAACATATTCTCCTGGTGGTGATACATGGCTACAAATCATGGGATATTAGAACCACAAAAAGAATCAAAATGGCAGGTTTCCCAAATGGCAATGGAAAAACATATGGCAGGTGTAAGGAAGTCACAACATACTGCCAACAGTGAAAAGTAGCATAAAAGCATTATTAAGGACATAACTGGAGAAGGAAGAAGTCATTTAATGTGAGAATAAGTGAATATAGATGGACAGTTCTAACGATATATGGCTATAGTATACTCTTCTCTCCACTGACACAACCTCTACATATTTCAGGTCTTTATCACCTTTCTCTTAGATTACTGAAAATAGCCTCTAAATTAGTTTTGCTACAAACACTCTCTCCCCTCTTCAACACAATGTCCACGAGATGCAAAAATATCTGACTATATAACCCCTACTCAAAATTCTTTAACGATTCCTTCTTGCTTCTAGGACAGTGGTTCTCAACCTTCCTAATGCTGTGACCCTTTAATACAGTTCCTCATGTTGTGGTGACCCCCAACCACAAAATTATTTTCGTTGCTACTTCATAACTGTAATTTTGCTACTGTTATGAATCATAATGTAAATATCTGATATACAGGATGTATTTTCATTGTCACAAATTGAACATAACCTACAGGTTGAGAACCGCTGCTCTAGGATAAAGTAAAAAAATCTTAAATCTGGCCCTGAAGCTACCCATAATTGGGCTCCCATTTATCTTCCTGCTTCATTTCACATCACCCCTCTTCATGTTTTCTCCACTCTAGTCAAACTAGCCTGCCAGCTGGTCCCATCTCCTGTCTCAGTGCTTTTGCACAAGTAGTCTGTCCATCAGACCATGTCTGAAATTCACTTCTTTCTTATATAATCCCCAGCTTCCTCCAAAGCACAGCTCAGATTTTACTCTCTACACAAGGTCTTTCCTGATCATCCCATTATCAGCACTCTTCCCCTCCTGAAACTGCTCTGTATCACTTTGAATTATGGAAATGTTTTATTCTCCCAGGGCGATACAATCTCTTTGAGGGCAGAAATTTTCCCATTTTTGTCTTCTTATTTCTAGCTCCTGGCACAGTACCTTACACAAAGCAGGCACTTGTGCTGAAATGAACTATCTATTAAATACTAGGCAAAGGGATTCTCATCATATTAGGTGGACCTTCTTTGGAGAATTTAGGGTTCTATATGATCTGCTTCAGAGTTGAGAGAACACAAACAAAATAATGCATCTACCAAAATATGAATCCATGGAGGTCTCCATAGTCAATTAGAACCAGATTTTTTTCCAAGTCTAAGATATGCAAGAGAATAACATAAAAGTGGGTTCTGTGAAATTCTATCCCATTTAGATTCCAGATGACACATAACTATCCCAGGCAGAGAGTTCTTAGAGCGTATTGTTGTGGAAAGATATTTGGACTTGAAGTCATAAGACCTAGGTTCAAGTTCTTTCTGTTTGTGCTCCCTATCTGTGTGACTGAGGCTCAGGCAATTCAGATCACTTCTCTTGGCCTTAGTTTCCTCATCTGTAAAATGAAGAGGTTGAGACAGATGACCTCTCTTACGGTCCTTCCTATCTCTAACAATTTGTGATTTAGCTTCTCCACACAAAGAAACTCTTCACTGGATCACCAATGGCTTGTTGCACAAGAATATGCATTTATGACAAGAGTCAACTTCTGCACCAATGACTCCAAGGCTGAGGCCTGCCTCTTCTCTAAGCAATGATATTCAAGAAGAAAAAGACAACACTGGTGGAAAAGAAGAAAGAAATGAGGCAAACGAGAGGCTGGTATGTGAGATGATTAGGTGATATAATCTGAAATTAACAGTCTACTGACTCATCTTCAAGGGATGAACAGGCTGTGTTTGCAAATCTAACATTAAAAGATTCAAGGCAAAAAATCTTACTGGGTAAGCAAAACTAACTTAATGACAGTGTCTATATGATTTCGTTAGGTAGCATTTGAGGCTCATAAGTCAAGCCAGGTCAACAAACATTTATTAAGATCTTACTATATCAAAGGCACAGTACTAACCTATTAGGAGACAAGGAAAGGTAAATACAGCCCAAGTTGTTAAGAAGCTCACAGTCTAATGAGGTTGACAACATGCAAATAACATTTACAGGATTAACTGGAAATAATCTCAAAGGGAACACAATGATGTTGAGGACCAGGAAAGGATGCAAGTGAGATTATTGTTTTTCAAACCTCATATGGGGATTTCTTGGCCAAGATACTGAAGCAGGTTGTTATTTTCTTCTCCAGTAGCTTAAGGTAAACAGAGATTAAGTGACTTGCCCAGGATCACAGAGCTACTAATGTGTCTGAGGTCACATTTGAACTCAGGTCTTCCTGACTCCAGGCCCAGACCAGGGCAACCATTAATGGTGAAAGCCTTGGCCATCATGCCAGAAGAGCTCTGGTTTAAGGAATTGGTGACCTTTAGTCTGGAGAATATAATGGTAGTATTCAAATATTTGAGAGGCTACACCATAGAAGAAGAAGAATTAGAATTGTTTTTCTTGGGCCCAGAAGTAGGGACAACAGGAGAACTCCCAAAAAATAGCAGTCAGGATTTCTGTAAGAAGTAAGTAGAAAGGTCTACCTTCGGTGATACTGGGTTTCCCTTTATTGGTGGTCTTCAAGCAAAAATTGGATACCTATTTGTTTGGCATGTAGGAAAGGAGATTCTTTTTCATATCTGTATTAAAGTAGAAGGGCTCTGGGACCCTCATAACTTTATGAACAAATTTGTTATGTTTCAAAAGAACCAAAATACTATTTCAAAATTTAAATGACTCCAAGCTCTGCTTATGTTACAAAGAGTTATAAATTTTATTTCTTTCAAAACAGTACCTCACTATCTCTAAACTGAGTTGAAAGTAATACCACAAATAAATATTTGATGTCATGTAACTGAGTTGCCTGATGGGAAATAAGTACTTCTGGTTGATTCTGGAAAATTAATTGCTATTGGCAGGGATGGGGAGCCTGAAGCCTTGAGGCCACATGTGGCCTCAGGTTTCCTACCCCCGAAAGGGATGTCTTTCAAACTCACATCTTTTAATGGGATGATATTCCACATCCCAAATAAGCAAATAAGGCCTATACAGGGAGAGACAGAAAGCAGCTTTTTTTTCTGACTGCACATCAGTGTGTCAACATATTTGCAGCAGAGAACTGGTACTCCTAAAGTCTATCTCCTATCTTTGTTTGCCTATGTATAAAACAGAAATTAGCTGTCATAAGCTATAATTATTTTTTTTTAGTAGAATGGAGAAGAAAATAATCAAATTGTCCCCTTGCCTGGCAATGCCAACTACCTTTTTTACATTTGTGCTACCAATCATTAACACACCATATTATTTCATAGTTGAGGTAAAGTTAGCTTTGTTATAAAGGCAAAGGTCATAAACTTATTCAAAAGTCATCAGTCTTATTAGTCACTGACCTGAAAAAGAAACAGGTGAATGCTTCATATTCTTTTAAAAATTTGTTCATTCTTCCTATAAAAATCATACTTGTAGCTAGAGTGGCAGACCAACTCCTTTTATTTACATGTTGGCTTAATTATATTCAACTTCACTGTGGTATAGAGGACAAATCAATACAGTTCAATAAACTGTTACTGAGCACCTGCTAGGTGAATGAGGTAGGTGCAGGGAGATACAAAGGCAAAATAAAATGGCATCTATCTGTAAGGTGCTTATAATATACAGAAAGGAAATTGCATGAAAGGACATGAGTATAACAGGGTAGGGAAGGAAGTAAAGAGAGGAAGCAGTTAAGGAAAGATTTAAGATGTTATAGGAAAATGCTTTTTTTGGTCAGTCTGTGAGTCTTTATTAAGCACCTACATGTACCAGATTTTATGCTAAGTGTTAAGGATACCAAAAAAAAAAAAGGGCAAGATGCTTTACCAACTCTCAAGGAGCTCACAGTTTATGGTAAGAGAGAACACTAATAACCATGGACATCCTTCAAAGTCTTCACCTAAAACTAAACCTTAAGAGAAGATGAAAGCCAGCTACTGACCTCAACCTTCTTAGAGATGGTGAACACTGAACTGGATCCTGAAGCAGAGGATTCAGAATGACAGAAAAACAGGAATAAAGGCAAACCAGGAGAGAGGAGTAAAACAAAAGACATGAAGATCAAGAGATAGATGTAGGATATTTTCAAGTGAATAAAACTACTCTGCACATAGCACTGATGAGACCTAGCTAGAAAAAGATGAACAGGAAAAGTGATGGATGAAGATTCTTCATAGACAAGATGAAGAGTTTTAATTTGTTCTTACAGGCAAATAGATTTTATTTATTCTGCATATAGTTTTCAAATCAAAGTAAGAAGACACTTGAGGTCTGAGCAGTGGGAATGTTCTCTCCCTTTATTCTGGAAATAAAAGCAGAGGCCTAGAAATGTCATCAAAAGCCTCCTCCTCAGAAGGAAGGATGAAAGGAAGGAAAGAAGGAAGGAAGGAAGGAAGGAAGGAAAGAAGGAAAGAAAAATCTTCTGGAAAGTGTGATCTGGTTCCCAACAATGGTAAAATACATCTTTCTGAATTCCTCAGTCATATGGCCTTGTTCTTACAAGCTATATTATGGCAAGGAACTTTAATTTAGTGTGTATGTATTCTTGATTTATTTGTTTTTTGAGTTTTTAAAATTTTTTTAAATTAACTTTTGTTTATTTTTAGTTTACATCATTCATTTCCACAAGATTTTGAGTAACAAATTTTCTCCCTGTCTTTCCCCCATCCACCCTGTGAAAACAGCGATCCCACTCTTGTATGTATTCTTAAAAAAAAAAAGTCTCACAATATTGAAAAGGAAAAATCTGAGGAAATGATAGAAATGTAATAAGCTTTCATGCTAGCAACATCTACTGCATACCCACGTTAGCAAAGAAAAAACAGCACTGAGCAAAAAGCAATATCTAAAAACAAAAACAAAACCCCAAACCCTAAGCCCTCCATTTGAAATCAAACAACCAGACAGGATGCAATGTGGCTCTCTATTAAACAAGGTCAGTTTCTCCAAGTGGGAACAAAGAACAAGGTAAAATTGGAAAACTTGGAACCAAAACATTTGCGAAGAATTTTTAAACTTTAAACTTTTGTTATTGTTCTTAGAGTCTCAGGATACTATGATGGCATAGCTGGTTCTGAAATTCAGAAAAGTGGGCAGTCAGCCCAGATTTATGGCTCACTTATCAAGCCCGTGTTTGTTGTGCAAGTATTATTTATAGTGTCACATGCTAGAGGCTGTTCCCAAGCTAGCTAAACCTACAAGCTTAATTGACTCTAGGAACAATACTACATTGTTCAATATAATCCCTCTATGAGCTACAGTTCCGAAGCCACAATCCTATGCTTTTTATATTTGTACACTTCTACCCTAAGCTATTTTTAGAACCCTCAGTAAAAGTCCAGATCCAGATACACACACACACACACACACACACACACACACACACACACACACACACACACACACACAATTCCTAGATAAGGATGAGAGACTGAATGGAACACTTAACCTTTCTGATAAGATTCTGATTTCCTGTGACATACAAAACTATCTTTAGCTAATGGTAATTTAAGTCATTGTGCTGGCTCAAAAGACAGAAAAAAAGTGAGCTGAAGCTATGCATAAACACATGGACTGACAGAAACACTTGAAAACAAAATAAAAACCCATGTCATACATGTCAATTTATTATACGTACCATTGGTACAAACAGCACACCAAATTATATGCTATAATGACTTAAGTTGAACAAAATTAACATTTGCTTTTTTTCTTTCCAGTGTTTCATTCTTTATGGTATTCTCTATTTGGTATTTTCTGGGCAAAGATGCTGGAGTGGTTTGCCAGCTCATTTTAATGATGAGGAAACTAAGATAAACAAGGCTAAGTGACTTGCCCAGGGTCACACAACTGGTAAGAACCTGAGGTGTAGTTTGAACTCTGGTATTTCTGACTCCAGGCCTGGACCACTGCACCACTTAGCTGCTTCCTAATATTTTCTGGCAAGTATCAAATAAACTTAAACACTGTTTAACCATATTAATCATAAAAGGGTGATAAACACAGAAATCCATAAAATCTTTGCTTTTACTGATTCCTAAACCTCAAAGGACACTTTTCCTTGGGGAAAAAGAAGGTAGGAGAGAGAGAAAAGGAGGTTAAAATAATCAATGCCATCACCCCCTTCCCCCCTCCCCCCCCCACTAGTTTCAGGCAGCTCAGTGTAGTTGAGAGCGGGTACAAAATAAAAGAAAGATGACCTCGGGCATCAGTTAGACCTGGATTCAAGTCCTGACTTGCTTCATACTGGCTTTGTACCCCAAGCAACTCTGAGACTATATAAAGTGCAGAGAATGTGCTGATCTGGACTGACAAAGACAGATTCTTCACTTGGGAGCTCCCTGTATTAAAGAAACCACCGATCTCATCCCTGGTGTCCTCTCCCTTTATTTATAATTAGATTCAATGAGAGGCTGTCCATGTCATTTAATAATTTATCCTTGTTCTATTCGGTATAAAAAGATAAGGTTTGGGTATTTGTTTTGTACAAGGTGAGCTGAAGTAGCAAGAAGGAAAAGGAGCTACAAAATTGACAGACTGTCAGCAGTAAAACCAGGAGTAGGATTCAAGTGTCTTGACTCAACTCCTTGAAGCACAAGGCTGTTTCTTCTTGTACAAGTAGATCACATCAACTTTTATTTTACTTTAAAAAAAATAATTATTGGGGTAGCTAGGTGATGCAGTGAACAGAGCACCGGCCCTGGATTCTGGAGGACCTAAATTCAAATCCGGCCTCAGACCCTTAACACACTTACTAGCTGTGTGACTGTGGGCAAGTCACTTAACCCCAATTGCCTTGCCTTCCTAACTCCAAAACAAAACAAAAATTAATTATAGAACCACCATAATATAAACAATTCTCAAGAATTTTCAGCAGTTGATCACCAAGTCTCTGAAAATTTTATTAATAGAGAACCTTATGTCCAAAGATAAGACTTATTTTCTAAAATGTACACGTAAGAAAGCTAATTTCCTTATGGGGATGCATCCATAATCTTTCCCCTTCCCTTTTTAGTATCCCACCTAAAATGATTGGCACAATGCTTAGCACACAGTAGGCACTTAATATATGCTTGCTGACTATGATTAAACCATTTCCAAAATGGAACTAACTGATTCCAGTTAGATTTCAAACAAAAGTGAACTTTTCCCCTCATGGCTGAGGGAATGTTGATCACTTTCTATGCTGCAACAGACCTGGCCAGTTTTGTCCTTTAATTTTACCACTTCTAGGGGAGAGGAGGAGGTAATGGGAAAGGTTGTAAAGATAAGGAACACAAACAAATTTGAGTATATCTTAATCTCATTCATCATGACTCAAGCCAGAGGTCTTAGACATAGGCCTTGTTAAAGGGACAGGTTTAGGCAGTCACACAAAAACATAATCAGCATTCTCATCTCAAATCAAACTAATTGCAAATGGTTCAGATCAAATTAATTTTTCATAGACTAGTTAGTAAATACAGGCTTATGTATCACAAGTTGTTATTTCAAATTATCTTTCAGAAATTATCGATAATACCAGAACTAAAACTATACTAACATAGAAACTTTTTACAAAATTAAAACTATCTTAATGATTTCATTTCACACTAGGCAACTACTTATAATGCAAAAGATAAAATATGTCTGAAACTATTAATTATAAAAATAAGTAAATAGAAGCCTCTCTCACAGAAGATATCTTCTACAATTTTGTGACCATGGCATTATGAGATTTAACACAAATTCAAATGTTACTTGTTATCTAATTATACTAGTAATTTTCAATCCTGATTTGGTAATACTTGTCATTTTTCAAGGCACATCATGAATGTTGCCAAAAGGCAGAAAACAGAATAATTTAACTCAAAAGATTCTAGAAAGCATTTTTGAAATGGCCAATGAATTGATATTAGGAATCACAAAATTTTACAAATATAAAAGCTGGCTATAAAATTTGAGCTTTATACTTTACCATATAAAATGTGTATGTCCTTCTATTTTTTGATGTGGTTTATCTAATTTGGAAAACTGCAATAACATACATAAGTGGGCATTTTGCCACTATAAGAAGTAGTCTGGTATGGTGGTAAAGAATCTAGATTACACATGAGATGTGAGGTCTGGACTACTTTGATACTGATTAGCTCTGTGACCATACCCATACTGGTTTTTTTATTTGTAAAAGGAAGGAACTGAATCAATGAGCACTAATACCTTCTACTTAAGGTGCACACTGACTAGGGTTTAGCTGAACAAATGGTAGTACAAGATAATAACAAATTATTACTATGTCACGAGAGATGAGGAATATGAGGCATTCTGAAGGATTTGCACCAAATGATGCAAAGAAAACAGAGCCTGAAGAACAATAAACAATATGATTTAAAAAACAAAACACCAAAAGGCAGCTGAATTCCAATTAAATGCAATAACCAATATTGGTTCCAGAGGACAGATGGTGAAATACACTATCAGTAGAGAGGTGTGGGAGAATGCATATCATACAACGTTGAATGCATTGTAAATTCACTGATTGCCATGTTGTCCATTTTGCTTACTGATTTTCTTAGTAATACATTAGTGTTTTAGTTCTAAGAGGGGGTATATCAAGAAATGGTTTTGTTCTAAAAGAGCATGAATTTCTTAAAATAAAAATAAGACCCCTCCTTCTCAAACTATATGAACATAGAACTCTGTCTTGAGAAATCCATGAAGGAAAGAATTTAATTCATTAGTGACAGCTGAAAAACTTTCCTTAAAAGTGATACATATGACTTGGTCTTCTGAGTAATAAAATAAAAAAATCCAGTAAAAAACTGGCACATTTACATGTAGAACTATCATAAATGAAAAATCAAACTAATTAAGAGTTTCTGGAACTAGACACTGGAGATGGAAGAGCTGGTGGTGTTTGATTCTTTAAAATGACCATGAGGCAGGAACCAATATTAGATTGTTACCAGTTTTCTATTGAGCACTCTTTGGATATTCATGTCTTGCTTATAGGAGAAAATTTTCAAGAAAAATGAATGGTGGGAGTTTTAGTCTAAGAACTAACATCTACCCAAAAATAAATTTACTTTATGAGAGCTGGATTTGGAATAACTAACAGAGAATCCATTGACACTACATTACAACCCCAGATTAAAATCCCATTTTTTCTGTCTCTTCTAGGACTAATTTTTCCTAAAGAAGAACTTTGTTTTTGCACGTGCCTTAGCTGTAAGTCTCAGAAAGATACTGAGTAAACTGAAAAAACTAAAAAACTTACTTTGGAAACAGCACCTGAAAAAAAAAAGATCCTACACTATAAGCCTACTATTAGAAAATGAACATTTCAAGGGAAATGAATGAGCAGTTAAATTACATAATGTGATCTAGACATACCCACATAATGCTGCTGCATCTAGTCATATTACAATAACCGCATTAATATATTATCTATAAACCACATCTTATTTAAGGTGAAGATTTGTATCCTCTTCCTGCACTCAGTTGAAACACTAGAACAAGTTTTGCATCTGTCCACCCAAATCATTCCAACCCAATCCAATCTAATCAGCATTTATTAAGCACCCACTATGGCATTACAAGGCACAGTGTTAGCACCAGTAACAAAGACATAAAATGAAAACAAGTCCTAAATGGCGCAATGGGTAGAGTGCTGGACCTAGAGTAAGAAAGATCTGAGTACAAATCCAACCTTAGAAATTTACTAGCTGTCTGACCCTGGACAAGTCTTTACCTCCCTCAGCCTCAGCTTCCTGGTCTATAAAATGGAGGTAATAACAGTACCTGCCTCCCAGGACTATTTTTTACGAAAAAGGCTGTTATCATCTCTCCTCTCAACCTCGGCAGAAGGAAAGATGAGCACAGACATATTAAATTCTGGAATTCTTGGATTCACTTTCCAACTTGAAGATGATCATAGACATTCCTTAAAGCCTGAACTTCAACAAGACATTTGACAAAGTCCCTCACTTCATCTTGTTAAGATGAAGACATGGGCTGGAAGACACAACAGGCAAACTGAGAACTGGCTGAAAAATTGGGCGAAAAGAATAATGAATAATGAGATGATGTCAATGTGGAAGGTCTTTAGTTTTCATTGTCTTGGTAATATGTCCTTTCCTTGTATTATTCATAATTTTTTATTGATGACTTGGATGAAGACAAAGTAGGCATGTTTATCAGATTTACAGGTTGACACAAAACTAAGAGAGATAGTTAACATAGATAACTGAATGTAAAACCAAAAATATCTGCATTCTAAAACAATTTATAAATTCAAATAAGATAAACAGGGCTAAATGTACAGTCTTAAATTAGGCTAAAAAAATTAACTACACAAATATATAGTTGGAGGCACTCAATTAGGCAATAGTCCAAGTGAAAAAGACCTGGGTTAAAAAAAAAAAAGAAATATAAGCTAAAAGCAGACTTTTGGACAGCATGTTGTCTAAAGCGTGTGTGTGTGTGTGTGTGTGTGTGTGTGTGTGTGTGTGTGTGTGTGCGATCTTCCCGCTTAATTACTGTTCTCTCCAATGCCTTGTTCAAGATTCCTTCTCTCACTGTGTTTTCTCAATTGGCAATTTCATCCATTTTCCATGGATTTAAAAACTTCTTAATTTTTATGTGAGTTGTATTCCCTTACATTTATATACATCCCTAAGCTACAATTATTTATTTCCAACTGCCTGCCTGACAAATTCACTTGGAGGTCTCGCAAAAATCAAATGGTTCAAAACTGAACATCTTTAATCCTTAAAATCTACCTCTTGTCCCAATTTCCTTGTTTCTAATGATCTAACCATGTCACCCATGTCACTCTCAGTCACCAAGGCTTGAAGCCTTCGAATTACATTTGAATGTTCTATCCTTCTGAGGGCCTACATCCAAGTCCTGTCAAATTTACTTCTGCAATATCTGTAGAATCTGAATCCTTTATATGCTCACAGCTATTACTGAAGTTCAGATACTCATTACCTTTCATGTGGGTTTTTGTAATAGTCTCCTTGCCTCCATACTCTTCTCTCTCCCATTCTTCAACCAGCTGCCAAAATAACCTTGCTAAATGCACAAGCCTAACCATGTCATTCCCTTGCTCAAAGACCTTTCTCGGTTCTCCCTAGTTATAACTACCAGATGAAATGCAAACTCCTTAATTTGGCATTTTTAACCTACCTCTCTAGACATTTCATTCTACTCCCTTTCAATCAGAATACATTCCAGCTAAACAGGTTTGACAATCATACCCTGATCTCTTCTTGCTGCTCTCTTACCTCTATGCCTGGAACACATGCTACTCCACAGCTCTTACTTGGTCTATCTTTTTCTTTCTTTAAAGTCCTATTCAGATACTGTCTCCTCCAGAAAGCTTCCCCTGATCCTTCCAACTAAAAGTTATTCTTTTTCTCCAAAAATTTCTTACAAATACTTGGTCTTCATTTTGCCTTTGTGCTTAACACATTCTATCTTTAAATTAAAACAAAAACAAACCAACTTTATTTAATCACCCATTATATCTTAGAAATCTTTATGAGTTTTTGTGGCTGAAAATAAGTGATTCCCTTGTGACCAAACTCCTGGAGAGTTTTTCTGAATTTAGTTAGGCTGGTTTTCAGATAGGTAACAAATCTCAAATCTGCCTCCAGGTCCATACTCAAAGCCTTGCTACTTTTGCTAGGAACTGCCAAAGATTCCATAGCCCTCAAGAGTCCAGGGCACTATGAACAGTAATAAGGTAACTGGAATAGGAATCTGATGAAAAACAGGTGAAAAGGTCATATAGGTTGCAAACAGAGATGGGTTCAAGAAGTATTTAGATAAAATTATGTATAAGAAATGATAATCTACAAAATTTTAGGGGCAAATCTTAATCTTAAACTCTTTAGACTAATATAACTACCACATCCTCACTTCAAATACCCTTTCCAGTAGAAACAACAGTGTTGCACAGAGTACTAAGTCTAACCTATATGGCATTTTTAAATGATGGGCATTCAATTTTCTTAAAACTTTGAATCTTTAAACCAGCTCCTGTAGTTTTTTGAGTTGTTTTTTTTTAATCATTATGTTCCTAAAATAGATAAGGATAAGGTCTGTGATTTCATTGGTATAGATAGGGAACTCCCAGGAGAGGAAATTCCTTCTACTAATGCAGGCCCGCACCTCCTCAGCCACTACGACCTTAGAAAGCTGACTAGACCAGTTAAGTGGCAGTCACATGACCTCTGTTAGAGGCAACACCTGAATTCAGGTCTTCTTTTCTTTGAATTCTATCCACTTGGACATGCTGCCTCTCTGAAAAAGGAAGGTTTACTGCTGCCTCTAGTTTTTACTTCTACTTCCTGTTTTGTATCCTACATTTATTTCAAAACTAAAGGAGCCATCTTCTGATACTGCTGACTCAATGAAAGGTGCTTAGTTGTCAATAAGGCAGCAATTGCTTTGAACAATACTGTTCTGGTTTACTATAAATCAAACCCAAGTGGAAAAGAATATAAAAACAAAAGGGTATAGCACATGTAATTAGCCTCATCCAAATTAGTCAAGAAAATAACAGCATCTTACCAAGAAAAAAAAAAGCAGGACAGATTAAGAGGGGAAAGCCAAGAGACAAGTTAGGTACTGGACACAACAACAACAATAAAGGTGGGTTGTTTTGTTTTGTTTTTTTGCTTTATTTGTTAATTCATTTGGTTCTTCTTTGTTAAATACCTAGGATTTATTCAACATTTTATTCTTCATTTTAAATATTGTTTTATTTTATTTATTAAGTTTATGATATTTTTAAGGGTCAATTTTGCATCTCAGTCTAACAAGATTTTTGAATTGTTTCATCAAGTGATAAAACATTTATTAAGAGAGAAGAAAGATAGTAGTACTAGCTCCTTACAACTCTCTGAAAATCTGGCTTTCGGGGCAAGGATAGTCAACAGAAATACACTTAGTAAAGTTTCTTCTGAAGAGGTTTTCCTTTTTCACACTGCCAACAATGAGGTATTGGTCTTATAATTAATCAGTCCTTTGTTTCAGAACTCTCAAACTTAAGAGACATCAGTAATTTTTTGATGACCTTACACCTACTTCCTAAACCAGGACGATCATTTTAACAGCACAGTAATCATGACAAATACTGATGTAGAAAAACCAGATAGGATCTGACAGGCTCATCAGGATTGGATTAACACAATACAAGTCAATCTCAATCCATATATATATGCAGTGATGCTGAAATAATTTCAGTGTCTGTAGAATGAGTTCCACGAGATGATCTCTAAGGGCCCTTCCTACACTAATTCCATGCTACAAGTCTATACAAAGAGCCAGTAAGAAGCAGATCTACAGGGGGTGAATGGGCAAAGCACAACAAATTTGAGGTATCACAACTGGAGAGACACACTGATAAACTAGAATGTTCAGAGGAAGGCAACCAGCATAGTAAGAGACATAGAACCTTTCTCATTCAATAAAAAGTTGACAGTAATAGGGGGAAGGGGGAGGAGACTGGGGTGGTAAGCCACTCTAGCCATGCCTCATTTCACTCTCTCTTCCCCGACTACCTCCTCCACACCCATCTCAGCTGCCTACACCAGAAACTATGCCTTAGAAGGACTGTCCAACCTTACTCCCCCGCTATCTTTATTGGTGTCTCCTTTTCCCAGATCACTATTTCAAGAAAGTCCCAATCATACCCCATTTCATTCCCCTGCCCCACTTTCCTGCATATTCTTTCTGCACCCTCCCTTGCCCAGCAGGCTTCTCATAGTCCTATTATTCTTAATAACTTCTCATTGATTGGTTTTCCAGGTCAATTGTTTTCAACAAGAGAAACAATATTTTCTTCTACTTTTTTAGCCTTTTGAAGTAAACAAGGAAAACAAGACCTTTAAAAACTTGGATAATTAAAATAAAGCAATTTGCCCCTTTGTGTAAGTGTAGAGACTTTGGAGATGTGAATGTTTCATAATTATTGGAAGGATAAACTTGAATTCAGTTTTTATTTTGGATGGCAGTTGCCTTCTTCCTCCAATCGCATCATTAGGTAAGTGATCCATGCTTCAGAAGCTCCTTAAGGAAGGGGCCTTTCAAGTAACTTAAAACAGACAAATCCTACCTCTGCATTTACCGAATTGCTCTTCTCACCTACAGAAACACAAGAAGAAACCAGTGATCGAGTGGGTAAAAGGAAGCAACGAAAGCTCTTTAGGAGATCTTTGAGTAGAAAAACGAGAAACAAATTTTTTGTACAGGTGGCACAATGGATAAAGAGCAAGCCTCAAAGACAGAAAGATTTGGATTCATGTCCAGGGCTCGCACACCCTGGCTTGGTGATCCTGGGCAATTCACTTATCTTCTCTCAGTGTTATAAGAAACTCATTGAGACTATCTGTTGCAGAGAAAAAGCTGACCTGCAATTTCCTCAACTGAAAGTTCCCTACACTAATGAAAACATAGGTATATAATCCCTACATTTCTAGCTGTAAATACCCACCTTCTGGAGGTAGGAGTGACAGAAGGCTATTTCCAAATATGACTGATATAAAACAAAAGACATCAACAAAAGGTATTTTTTCAAATAAATTGTAACTTTTAAAATCCAACTTTTCCTCTATTTTGAAAATCTGTAATCCTACATTGTGTAGGCTATGATACAAATAACCTATAAAGTTCATTTCAATTTTAGGATTCTAGGATTATATCTGGAAGAGGGACTGAAAAGTAATGAGGAAAAAATAATTATTCATAGCATTTCATATTTGCCCAGCGGGTTACAAAACATTTGATAATAACACCCAACATCAACTCCCATTTACTGAAATGAAACTTGAAAGATGTTCACTCAGACTATTGAGCTATATGTGGTGCCAATTGCTGGACTGGCCCTTGTCTGAGTCATTTAGAACACTCATTAGGTGCACAAAGTATCAAAAAATTACTTTCATATCAAATGGATGCACATCAAGCATAGCCAGCCTATTAGAACAGGGATTTTCATATAGAAGTGTCCATGTAAAGGGTAAGTGGGCACTGCCTGGATACCATGTGTCAGGCAACTGTTGTCTCTATGGCCACTAATAAATGAAGGCACCAGGGCTAGTTTGATGAGAATGACTCATTGATTAAGAAACTACTTGCAGCAAAGCAATTTCATCAGCATCTTGGAGCTCCTCAGGACCAGGATAGGAGAGATACTTAGAGAAAACTGTGTCAGGATGTGTCAACTGAGTAATGACTCATAAGCGAATAAAACTTTGCCCCACCAAAAAATGGTAACTTCCCAGAGAGCTGAAAGTTTACCTGCCTATACAACTTAAGCAGCCATGCTTATTTTTAACCAATTTTTATAGAAATCTTCCCCTACCCTTAATAAGTGAAGTATGCTAGCCAGTATTACTCTTGGTGACTCAGGGTTGACGGATATGTTCAATCTTTAGAATTAAGTAAGCCATTATAGCTTATCATAAGCTCATCATAAGCCATCTATAAATAGAATATTTTGCCTCTTCTTTTCTTACATTCATTCCCTTCATTTATTTTTCTCAATTTATAGATGAAAGTAGCATTTCTTGCATTCTTATCATTCTTATTAGTGATAAGAGGAAGGTTTTATTTTAATCTTGATTTCCCTGGAAAGCTTTTTAATGTTACTACACCGCAAATAATAATAATCCTTAGTTTTTGATACTAAGAAAAAGTATGCTTATTCCTGTGCTTTTTGTTTTTAATATAAGTGATGAAATCATGTAGTTCTTCTTAGTTATTAATATGCTTAATTATACTTATTTTCCCCAATTGTTGATACAGTTTATTATTATTCCTAAAATAGTTTATTAGTATAGTAAATACTATAGGTATATATAGGTCATAGTGAATCTTTTGAACATAGTTTTACATCCATATTCATTAGTTACACTATACTATCATTTCCTTTTTCAGCTTTATCTTTCCCTGGTGGATCAAAACAAAATATATCAAAACACAACTCACGTGTACTCACATGTGTATATTACAGAGGGGACATGCTGAAGCATCTTTTAGCTTAATTTTTATAAATAATATATGTAAAATTAATTAATTATTCATTTATGCTTTATAGAACTTATTCATAAGTACACCTGAGTACTACTGCTTTCCCCCCAGCCCGTTGAGATCTTACTTATGGCTTGTTTAATTTCTAAGATTAAGTTGTTCCGATTTTTTTCTCTTATTCTGTTTATCTAGTCATTTTCTATTTTTATAAACATTCATACAGTTCATTTAAAATTTAATTTTTTGGCATCTATTTTTGTTCAATAATTTCTGCTAATTTCCTTTGTTTCTTATTTATCTGCTGCAAATTCTTCTATTTTAAAAAAATTTTGGTAATTTGATTTTGTTCTCTGAAAAAAGTGAAATTAGTTAATGTTCTGTGTATATCTTTTAAAAAATTCTGTACTTAGTTTTACTTATCAATTCAAGAGAGGTCTTTTTGCTTTCAATTTTATTTTTTTGTTTTTTGGAATTTCTATTTTTGCATTCACTTGGAGGATTTCAACTTGATTTTCCAGGTTTTTAATTAAGTGTCCAATTAACGTGATCCCTTTTTTCTTTTTTTAGCTGACAAGCTAACATATTAGTTTTTCCTTAGGGACTAATCTGATTGTAACATAAAAATTGTGGCATTTCTCTCACTGTTATTTTCTTTACAAAATTATGTTTCCACAATTTGTTATTTGACCCATTTATTCTTTGAGACTATACTGGTTTTGAGTTAAGTCTCAGTTTTCTCATCAATTTCCCCTTATTGATTATGATACTTATTGTGTTCTGAATCCTTGTTGTGATTAATATTGTATTGTCATCATGTGTTTTAATATTTCTGCTTTTCTGCACTTGAAATTCTTATATTCTAACATATGGTCATACGTAATGATATCATGCAAAGTTGAAGAATATGAATATTGCTTAAAATTTCTATTCATTATTCACTAGACGTCTATCACATTCAATATTTCCTGAGTCTTTAACTTCTTTAAAAAATCTTTTTAAAATTTATTTTTCTAAGTCTAAGAGTTATTTATAGCGAAGTCCCAACATCTATTGTTTTATTATTTCTTCCTGTAATATATACTCTAGATAGCATAGCAATACTTCAACAAAAAGCTGCTATGCCACTCGTTGTACATCAAGTAAATACTGATATGATACTGGTATGATAATGAATAATTAAATAATAAATAACATGCCTTTAAGCATAATGGTGTTTCCCTGATACTTATTTCTTTTAACCATGGTTACTTTTACTGTTGTCTTGTGGGAGAGATATCATGAATGCCATTCTTGCTTTTCTGGATTTAGCTGAAGTATACAGGCTGAACTTTGCCCCTCATATCAACTGTGTGAATCTTCACATAGTAAGTGCTTCCTGTAAACAACTTGATGTTGGATGTCCTTTTTTTAAAAATCCATTGTGCCAAACGCTTCTTTGTTTTTGTAGGTGAGTTAATCTCATTGACATTCAGGGTTAAGACTGTTGGATTTGCTTTTGCTGCCATCATATCCAATTATAATTTCTTCTCTCTTCCTCCCTCCTCCTCTTTACAAGGAAAAGGGAGTAGGGGAAAGGAAGAAAATGAAATAGACTCTAGTTGTCTATAATAAGGATGGTTAGATTCCAATTCTCTTCCCTCCTCTTTACCCATTCAAGATCCTGGGTCTTACCCTTTTTTTAATTTTGCTCTTTTTATTACCTTCACATACTCAGTACCCCCACCACCACCAAGTTGGGAATTTGTTTTGTCTGTGATTATTCCCTTTCCACCTTTACTTTCTCTTAAATCCAACCTTCTTTTCTTTGCCTACTTCCTTACTTTAATTTATGTCTATACTATGTCTCTCTCCCCACACCTTCCCTTGTTCAGCTCATAAAAATACCTGAGAAGTCTACCCAACACATACTCTTGTAGAACATTCTCCCCAATTATGAGAAACTGTAACTTGTAACCTCATTTCTCATCTCATCATCAAAAGTTTGCTGACCATCTTCATTTGATGCCTGTTTCCACTGATGCTTCAGTGGTCCTACAGAAGGGGTTCTTTGCCTCTGTTGTGGCATGGATCCCTTTGGCCCTCTGGTGAATCCAATGGACCCCTTCTCAGACTATTTTTAAAGAGGTGTAACAAAAGAAGCAATTATATGAAAATGACAGTTACTGAAATATTAAGAAAACAAGTGCAAAAACTCCAGGTTATAAACCTGTTCTGGAGGGAGTGAGGTTTGGCAATAAACTTTCACTCTGCCATTTCTGAGGCTCAAGATTCCCCTCATTACCCTTTATCTTGTCACCACAGTAATTCCCAATCTGCCTCTACTAACTTCTAAACTTCAATTTTGACACATAAACCTGAAACTAAGAGTAAAATAGGCAAAGAAAAAAAGACCAGACTTTTACAAATAAACTACCAACATATAGTGTACATAAATTTGGCCATTTAACAAATATAAAAACAGATTTTGGTAACATGGTCTGACAGTCAAGCAGCAGAACAAACAAGCAAACACTTTCTGGCAAGGTGGGAGTGAGAGCTATGGTTGGAGCAACAGGTGTTAAAGCCAGAGAATCAGAGGCAGGATTCTATTTTAATGTTAGTGAGAGAAGGAGTAGGAGGGAGGGAAAGCCATCATGGTCTTGCTCATAAATAGGAAGAGGTAAACTAAAGTGCAGTCATAGATCTGAGTTCTGCTTTAGGGAGGAAAAGTGTATAATAGGTTAAATGCAGTCATTAAAGTGATCATCCGAATTATGGATTTCAGACCACATCATTAAAAAAAAACACAAATGTGTATATGTAATATTATATACATATATGTTCCTAATGTATATATTTTATATCACCTACATTTCATAACCCATCTAAAATGGGTAGGAGGCAGGAAGAACCATTAACATTGAGAATGCCTTATCTGATTCATGAGGCATCACAGAACCCCCTTGGATTGTCAAGAGTACGAAGAACTACCACCACAAGAATGCACTCCTCCCTATAGCATGGCTGCTTAGATGCCCAGAAGGCTGAGAAAAGAAGGTAGCAACAACTCCAATCCTCCAAATGAGATGGAGGACTTCCAGGCATTACATTTTCCCTTCCTACTTTTTCCTAATATATCCTGGGCCTTATGCTCTCCCCTTCTTCCATGCTCTCTGGCAAACTTAGGGACCATCTGGGCCTTGCCATCTACCCCAACCCTGACCTTCCTTAGGACTTAATCTGTCCATCTGCCCTTCAAAATGAACTTTCATTCATTCCATAAGTTCATTTCCTTTCTCCTCTCCCTATTAAGAATAAATCACTACAGTGGCCCAGAAGTACTGTCATGAGATGACTTCTACTCCAACCCCTTCATAAGTGACTATTACCAAAGTCATATAATTGACAGAGCTCTGAGAGCATTTTTTTCATCTCTTAAAAGGGAAATTTCACTGAAATGTCTTCATTGGTTCTTTTTCAACATGTGGAACCATAAACAAATGCCAGAAGATTTCAAAGCTGTTACTTTTTGTGACCAGATAGCTATCTTCACTGAGAAATGTAAGAAAGCTGATTATATTCTCATGACTTTTCTTTTTTTTTTTTTTTGCTTTTTTTTTTGGAGAGGGGAAGGTAGGGCAATTGGGGTTAAGTGACTTGCCTAAGGTCACACGGCTAGTTTTGTGTTAAGTGTCTGAGGCTGGATTTGAACTCAGATCCTCCTGACTCAGGGTTGGTGCTCTATTCACTGCGCCACCTAGCCGCCCCTTCTCATGACTTTTCTCCACTTTCTGTTGCAACCAAAACTTACAACCAAATTCTTCCATTTTGACTACTAAAGAGGAGTCTTCTTCTGGTACTCCAAGTCCCACAACATACCTTTAAACTGGAAGTGCCATAAACTTGATACTCATTACATTCCAAATACAGGGAAAGGTAAGGAGATGACATTTCAACTTCTAAATGCTTTTTGAGTAGATCTCATAAAAGTGCTTGATACCTTTAACAAACCTGGGCTTTGGCAGCTACTGAACAAGTTTGGCAAGTCAGGAAGGCAGAATGAAGTCTTTTAAAGATGCACTGAAGCAAATCTTCAAACAATGCAACACAGCCAAAGAATTCTGGGAAATCTGAGCAGTAGACAGACCAGCCTGGCATGCAATCAATCAAGAATGGGGCAGCTCTTTTTTGAATAAAGGCTTCAGGACTCACTCTTTGTCTAGGAGGGAGAGCCACAAACAGAAACAAGCTCTTTAAATAGTGGCTTCAGGTAAAAATCAAAGAGTGACTTACATGCCTTCCAAGCACAGAAAAGGCAGTTGGGTTGGCATACCACTAGTGGTTACCAACACTGAACAAAAAAATATCTACTGAGCACTGAGGTTCCCGATACTGTGGGCAATGCAAAAGTAGCACAAAACAAGCCTATCCTGAACCTCTTTCCCCCAAAGGCTAATATCTTCCTCCCTATTTTTCAAATACTTTAAAAAATTTATTTAGTGTTTACCTTTCTGAACTCATGTTGATTCCTACCAACAAAATTTAAGTTCCTTGAGGGCTCTAACGGTTTAATTTTAAGGCTTTAAAATTAAATTAAAATTAAAACTAGCACCCATCACAGTTCCTAACAGTAGCTGCTTAATAAAGGTTTGTTGAATAAATGGGAAGCTTTACTTTGATAGGCAAAGACTAATATATATGAAACAATTAAGTTAATCCAAGAAATCACATATGCAAGTATTAAACTCAGACAGGACCTCTAAAGACAATACCGCATATACAGTTCATCTAAAAGATTTAGAGCAACAAGTCTCAAACTTTTAGGTATCAGAATCTTAAAAAGTCAATGGGGACCCCTCAAAACTTTTTATTTGGATTAAATCTATCAATACTTATACTTGAAAGTAAAATATTTTAATATTCTTTTTCAAACTTTGCAGATCCTCTGAAAAGGCCTTGGAATCCCACAGAGGTCCTTCATCCACAGTTTGAGAACCACTGATCTAGAATGATGACTGGGTTACAAAAGCTTCTATATTTTATTGGCACTTTATTTTTTTAATAATTATTTATGCCAACATACTTGGGCATACTGCCAACACTTGAAAAATTCCAAGATATTGGCTGGCAGGACTTTTTGATGCTTAGCTAAAGATCAGAACCACCTTAGAATTCTTGTTCTCTAGACCAGAGACAAGAGAACACTAGAAATGACACCTCTAATCTCTGTGGAAGGAAGTGACCACACTGACTTCTCTCTCCTTCTGTCTGTTTCTCTCTCTGAATAACCAAATTATGCATGTAGAGTGAAGAATCAGAAGAACAAATTATGTTATACCAATAGTATAAAAATGAACATTTTTTGAAGATTTTTATAAACTGATGGAAGAATGAGCAGAATCAGGTGAACAATATGACAATAATAATGTACAGACTGAAACCTTTAAGAACAATTGATTCCAGAGGACCATGAGATTATGCATCTAGGCTGAAAAATATCACACACACACACACACACACACACACACACACACACACACACACACACACACACTCCACAAGGGAATTTGTTTTGCCTGACTATGCATATCTGTTACAAAGAATTTGCTTTTCTTTTCTTTTTTGTTTCCAGTAATGATAGGGTCAGAATACATACATACGTGTGTGTGTGTGTGTGTGTGTGTGTGTGTGTGTGTGTGTGTGCGTGTGTATACATATATATATATGTAAATTTTTAAAAACACTTAAAAATTAAAAAAAATACAGGTGGAAGCAGGGTACTACAACATTGGGATTCGGCATGCACTTTCAGATATAGACTGTATTATTATTTAATTGTTTTACTTTGGTAAGAGACCTCTAATAGAGTGGGGATAACCTGTAAATATTGGTAATATGGAAACAAAACAAAACAAACACTTCCACTAAATAATCAGTCTAATACTTTTACTGATATATATTTTTAATGAAGCATCTAAGTAGTCAGAACAAGTTCTGTTTTCATTTTGGTACTACAACTGGCAAAGGAGCTAAACTTTTTACATGTACAACAGCAGCAGCAGCTAGAACACAATGACTTTACTCATTATTTTACTTCTAGGAGGGGTCCAGGTAATAGGTAGTATCACTAATGACAGGATGATATAATAGGTCAATGATGGGAGTTGTCTTCCCTCCTCAAGGGGGTTATAAGACCTAAACTAAACCCCTGAAATCCTACCTGTTGTTAACAATTGCCTGCTCCTAAAATCTACCCCTAAGGCCAATCTTGAATCTAATTTTCATCCACTTATTCCAGTCTTTATTCCAGTCTTTACAGGTCCTATGGCTCACTATTTTCAAAGATCTATGGAGCACCTCTTCCTAATAGGGAGGTACCAGGTATAAATGCAGTGTTTTATGTTAAAGACTTTCCAGCAAATCAGTCTTGGTTTGTCTCTTTAAGTGAAGATATCCACAGCAATCTCATTGGTTCTATTTATTTTGCTCAATTACCCCACTTTGAATAAACAGAACACATAGGACTGGAGCACAGGAGTTACAGTGATGGGCTGCTCTCGTCTGTCTGTCTCTGAGGATGGCTGCTCATACATAGCTCTCAATTCAGGCTCCAAGAAACATTTCTGTTTCCTTTTGTCACTCATACTTCTCTAATAGAGTTAAGTATCATTTTTGTATTATTATCTGTATATTCATCAAATAATAGAGTAAAAACCTTCACAGAAGCAGTGGCCCTTTTCTACAACTCCCAACTCTGTACATATTAAATAGTTACTAAATTACAAACTAAACCTAGAACCTCCAAAACATTCTGTTTACATAAAAGTTACCTGTAGTTGTGAACAGCAAAAATTTTGATGTGGAACAAACTCTAGGATGATTTTCACAGGACTACTTTTAAATTGGAATGAATTAACTGAATTAAATCACACTGTACCCAGTGTTTTTTTTAACAACTAAACTCAATCCTTTACATACACTGAAGAAATCAGGGAGGCAAAGACTTCCAGGAAAAAGTCACCCCAAAATATATTGAAAGGGAGTCCTGTCAGTCAAATTTTTTAAGACTAATACTCAAAACAAAGGAAATGATTCCATGAATACTTCCTAAGACAAATAAATTCTACCAACTTACTCTTTCTACTTAGTACTTTATTTAAAGTATTTTAAAACACTGCTAATTGTTATAGATTTGAAGACTGTTTAGATTAAATGACAAACCCTGAAATACAATTCCTGAGAGTAAAACCTTTTTATAATGCTCACAAAATGTTGGATTTGTCCTTCTAAAGACTACTAGCATTTAACTGGGAGAGGCTCCACTCTGACTTGGAACAGTTCAAAACAGAACTGTGATGTCAACTTTTTATAAATAGCCATGCCATCATGTCTTACAGACTAACTTGGCTCCTAATGCCTCAAAGTAACTCTACCTTGAGTATTATTCTTTTTAGTTCAACCTTACATCAAAAGTAATCTCAAAGAGTTTGACAAAACTTCCTTGGTATTGTCTTTTCTACATTAGGAAATTATACCATATTATTTAAGATATTCTGGTGAGTTTTAATTGGCTAAGATTTCATATGTAAGGGTAAATTGTCAGTTTCTTTCCATAGCCTATCATAAGCTCAATAGAAGAAGCAAAATATAATTAGATATCTCTATTAATTCTGATACATTAAAATATTACAAAACCTTTTTATAGAAAAAATTTTCCTATTCTTTTCCTTCTACCAATAAAGAATTAATTTCATAATAGCATGTCCACTCAAAATACATACAAAAACCAACACACATCCTTTTTTTAGGATTCAGACCAACTATGTGAGAACACTGTGAACATTAAGCTGAATTCAGGTCATGATGTAGAGGGCATTACTATTTTTAGGAAATGGCAACAGTTTGGTTCAGTTGGCCACATGCCTGGCCTCTGGATCGGGAGGTCATAGTTTCCAATTTCACACAAGGACTCCAGTTTACCATGCTTATTAAAACTAACACATAATATCAGGATACACTTAACTAACGGTATCTTATATTTGAAAAACGGAACCTAAGCCAGTAAAATTCCTGACCCGTTTTTAAAAAAAAATCATAATCTTTTCAGAGTAAGGACATAAAATCTAGCATTTCAATCCTTCTTCCTCTTAAATCAAGTACAAAACCCAAAAAGTTTTTAACAAGGATGCAAGTATAGTTGTAGTATCAAATGAAATTTTTGCCATGCTTGCCAAACATAGGGCATAACACAAAGACTACAATCTCATCCACACAATCAAAATTCCTTTTCTTCAAATATTTGTTTCAAACAAATTAATTTCACATTTCAATGGTAGTGTAAAAATTCAGAAAAAAATATATAATTGAATACACACAAATTTATTTATTTTGTGTGGCTAATCTACTTGCACAATAGCCAGAATGGCACAAAGTCCTACACGAGTCCCATTCCAGTTCCACATCAATGAGATCCATAATTATTCAAAAAGCGATCAGCCTAATACTCCATTTAGGGTAAACTAAACAGATGAAACATCCCTATTGTCTAAACTATGACAGATCCTTGAATGGCCAGTTCATTGAGTAAGTTACATCAATTCACAAATCTGGGATAGGCATGGTTGATGGACAATTCAATTCAATAAGCATTAAGTATGTACTATGTGCCAGGAATACAAGGACAAAAATAAAAGCAGTTTCTGCTTCTAAGCTCCTGGCTTAATGAGGAAAAAACAACACGCATACAACACATTTACATGCAAAGTAAATGTGAAGTAATTTTGTGGGTGGAGAGCTCCATGTATTCCCAAAGACAGAAGTAAAAAAAGGAGAGCCTTCTAGGTATAGGGAACAGAGTAAAAAGGCAAAGACAAGAGATGGAATTTCATGTTAAGGAAAAGCAAATTAAAAGTACTACTGTGAGAGCTGAGGACAGGAGAGAAATAATATTAAATTAATATAAAAGGATAACCACTGAAGCTTCTTGAGCAGGCAAATGATCGAAAGTGGGTTTTAAGAACATCAATTTGGAAGCTATGCCAAACATAGATTAGGGTGAGAAGCAGAGAAATCACATTTATCATAATGTCCAAGAACCTAGGTGGCACAACAAATAGAGCAGCAGGGCTGGAATCAGGAAGATCTGAGTTCACGCACTTACTAGCTGTGTGACCCTGGGCAAGTCACTTAACCACTATTTGCCCCAGTTCCCCATCTGTAAAATGGGAACACACTGGAGAAGGAAATGGCAAACCACTCTAGTATCTTCACCAAGAAAACAAAGAAACCAACAGTTGGACACCACTGAACAGCTGAACAGTAATAACGTCCAGGCAAGGGCCAAAGAAGGCTGAAACTGAGGTGGGGTCAGAGCTGGGCCTAGAATGGAGCAGGATGAAGAAAGCAATGTGGATTGCATTTGGGAAATTGTCCAGTACCTTTAATGATCCCAAATTGTTTCCAGAGGCAAGACCCCTCTTTTTAACATATGTCCTCCTGGTGATGCTGTATAGCTGTCAATCTTAAAGCTATAGGATGACCCACAAGGTAAAAGAACACACAGTAAGCTAATGCAGGTTTGAGCCTATTTCCAACAATAACCTGGAAAGTCAAAGTATGTCACTGAGGAAATTTGTTGTCAGGAAAAGATGTGGGTGAACCAATCATGTGGAGATGGTCAAGAATCAGATGGACAATTAAAAGCTCTACTAGAGAATGTCAAAAAGGACAGAGAGAGACCTCTAGCAAAAAGGATGGATCCTCTGTGGGGATCCTATGGAAGAACCTGAACAAGAAAGAATCATATAGAATGAGAAGGCATGGAGGGTTGCAATCTGTATCAATGGAGAGAAAACCATATTGATGAGATACAAAAACATATCTGAGACTCTTTGAATTGAAGTGCTGAAGTATATGATTCTCATTTGAAATATCATGCTGAATTCCTGCAAGCAGAGGGCTATTTTATGCCTTGTGAGAGACTTTTCCATTTTAAGTTATAACACAAAACTTTCATATATCAGGTACCTCTCATTTTAATGAAAACTAAAAGTTCTGAAAAATCATAAAACAAATTTCCATAAATTAATCTTTTTTATATAATAGTTTTCAGAATTAAATTGAAGATGGGTTCCCATGGAAATAATTTTTTTAGTACCAGGATAAAAAGACTATGTTACTTTATGTTAAATATATCACAAATAGAAGAAAGTAACCTTTAAATTCAATTTCTGGTTTCTCTTTCCATATATATAATTCCTTTTAAAAAAAATTCAACCAGAATTAGCTATTCATTTTTAAAGGGGATTATCCAGTCCTATGTTTTAAATATTCTTGAACTGCTCTACTTAACTGCAGATAGAATAGAATCTTACTCTGTATTCATGCCCTCCCATATGACTGGAACAGACTCTTACTCTAACCCCAGACTGTACCAACTATATAACTTACTGGCATTGCTTTCCTTCAGAAGCCCAAATCAGATGCCATTTTCTCCACAGGGATTATAATGATCACAGATTTGGATCTGGAAGGGAACTCAGGTCATCCCAACCCAACCTTTTCACTTTATAATGAGAAAACTGAGACCAAGAGAAACAAATAAAGTCTCTAAAAAGTCACAAGTGTTGAGGATCACAGAATAGGTGGGACTTTGACCTTGATGGCTGAATAAGCCCTCTCAGGTGAAGAGGCTTGCTGCCAGGCCTGGATCGGTTCCCCATCCCCCAGGGAAGAGTTCGAGCACACAGATGTGAGGATTGGATCCTCGAGATAAAGCATGGTGTTTATGTCCCCAGCCTGGGAACATTGAAGTGCGCAATGTCCACAGGGAAAAGTGCAATGTCCACAGGGGAAAGCCATTAGGAAGCATCCTATAAAATGCTTGCACTTAAGACAATAAAGGAGACTCTATTTTTGATCACTTTGTGAGTCCCCGTCTCTCTTTTAACTCACCCTCTCGCAGCCTCTGGGTAGACAACTCTCTCAGCCCTGCTGGGGATAGCAGGGCTCCCAATTCTCTCTCAGCCCTGCTGTGGGACAATACATTTTCTCAGCTTTGCCACGGAAGGCAGAGTTCCCTTAACTTGGCCTGCCACAACAGGTAGTGACAGAACTGAGATACATACTCGTGTTCTCAGACTTCTGTACTACACAGCCCCACAGGACACCTTTCTACATTCCTCTCATCACCAGTAATCCTGGAACTTGTACTACTTGTGTGTCCCTCAGATAAGCAATGAATCATAATTCTAACTAGTGTTAAAATTATTTGTACATATACCCATTATGCCCTCTTCACTGTACTTCAAGGAGAAAGGCTGTTTGTTTCTCCATTCTTAAGATACTGCCTTTGATCTAGGCACTTAATAAATATTTTAATTGAATTAGAAGGCATTTTCAAAGGTCATATCTAGTCCAACCTGCCATCCAATGAATGAATTTTCCTTATGTTCCTTAACTGATGGTCATCAAGTCTCTAAATTTGTTTAATAATGTTACAATACAGTAAAAGTCAGTTTATTATCTTAAACTTCTTAAAAGGACCTTTACCATAACATTTCCAGAAATGGAAATTTCTACTCAGTATGATTCCTTTAAACAAGTTACAGTCTTACAGAGATAAACTTAAGAAGCTAGAATTAAATTTCTTACTCATCAATTCAGACCATTTCAAGATAATCACTTAATATTCTAAGCTAATTCTAATGCTAACAAGCCTTGGACAACAGGCCACTGCCATGTTACGATGAAATCTCAGAAGACCAAGATCCTGGTGCAAAGATCTATTTAATAGAAACAAACAGTAACAACTCAGGAGCTACCTGACATAATGAACAGAAACCCAACGTTGGACTGGAAAGACTTGGGTACAAGAAAGACCTAACTCTTGCTAGCTGTGTGGCCTTAGGTAAGTCAATTTAGACACATTTAGGCAGAGTCAATCTTCTTAATCATTCAAAGCTGCCAGACAATTAAGACTATGTCATGGACAAGCTGCCCTATGTGCAATGGTAGAAGGAGTTTCCATTCCCTATACAATTAAAATCATAGGGTCTGTAACATTCTTCCATCCCAAACAAAGATAATGCTGAATTATTTACAAGTAAATGGACCTATTTAAAATGGATTTGTTCTAAGCAATACAGAAACAAGAAGGGGAAACTATCAGTGGTTCTCCAAATTGGAATAAAACTTGTCTACCTTCTGTTGCATGTACATCTGTAAGAAAAAAATTTTTCTTATTCAATCATATAAACAAGAACTATCTGTTCAATAAACCCTATTAGGCACTAAGCAGGATACCAAGTGGATAAGATATAGTTCCTCCACTCAATGAACTTAAAAATTCAACAATAGTTTAGTTTCTATTATCAGGAGTAGAGAACATAAAAGGGCTGCTACATCCAGCCTTTATTTGAATTTCATTTATTCCTCTGTGAGTAACTAAAGACAGTACTGCATAATATAAAGAACACTCAGTTTGAAGCCAATGAACCTGGAACTGAATTCCAGTTCTGCTGACTACTACCTATATGACCTTACGTCAGTCATTTCTTAGTTTCTTCATTTGTAAAATGAGGGGTAAAATCTCTAGTATTCCTTCAGACTCTAAATCCTATGAGTCTAGCAATTACAGAAAATTTCCAGTCCTAGGAAATTAGCTGTCCTCATTATTACTTAGACTTATAAAAGGTTTATAATCAAGACTATAAACAATAATTAAAAGACTAACCCATTTTCAATATCAGTGATAAAAATACAAAATATATAAGGTGAAAACTTTCTGAATTTCCCAAATGAATAACTCTGTGACAAGAGTAGCAACACTTAGCAATACTAAAACTTAAAACCTAAAATTTTTTCTCTCTCTCAGGATCTTCCTTCCATTCTCATACTTTTATGATATTCATTATACCCCTTCTCTTTTACCATTCCTTTAAGTGGACTTAATGTGAAATTTCCTGAGTATTTTTCACAATTCTTAATTGAAAAAAAAACATGTGAATTAATTTTATATTGTTTTTCTTCAGCCTTTTAATTATTCTCTTTTTAAATAAGACATCTAAAACATTTTAAACTTCCACAACAAAACAGTTATTTTTGGCATGAGATCTTGAATTTTATTTTTTTTTGTTTAAACTTTTTGATAAGGTACAGAAGAAAAGTTCATCACTTACCAGTCAAAATAAAAACAAGATATTTAAATATCAAACAGCATAATTATCTGAATTTGTCTAAAGACTAGGATTCAAAGGCAGAAATGAAATGATCTTTTCTCATATTTCCTCCTTACTGTTGGTTAAAGTGAAAAAGCTGCTTTAAATTCTAAATGTACAATTCTTCCTCGGTTATATTCAGATTTAGGAAATAAGAGCAGAAAAGGGGGCGAGGGGAAAAGGACTGAAGGTTGAATAAAACTTCAACAGAATAGGAAATATCAGATGGGCTCTATGGCTATATCCAAGTAATACATCTATTCACTTCTTTTCCTCAAATATGGTCATTCTCATTTGAGGGTAGAACTTTTAGCAATTCATTTAATTTATTTGAGACTTGAGAGCTAATCCGAAAAGTGGATCTGTGGCCGGACTGCCTGAGACGCACTTTAATATAATCTTAAGGAGCTATTATTGTAGTGATCTGATAAAACTTATTAGTAAAGTAGCATATCAATGCAAGGTATTTTTATTAGTAAAACTCATTTGAATATACCACTTTCAGACACAAAACACAATTTACCTGTCTAAAAGGAATTAACTTTAAGACTCGAATTACAAAAAGGAAAATTAGAATTAGTTTTTATTATTAATGATGAATATAATAATACTTTGAGCCCAAACTTGAAATGTTTTGCTATGAAATTAAAGCATACTTATTTTTACGTCTTAAGTTTAAATGACTTTTAGCTATTACTTGAAACTGTTACAGCTAGCTTCCTTTAGTTAAGGTTAATAAGTTTTTAGCAGAACCAGTTTTTTACTGCTGTATATCTAGATACGTATCTACAAGATGATAAGACGCTGTTGTGCATTATGTACACATTGTCTCCCTTAATAAGTTGTAACCTCCTTGAAGGCAGGGACAACTTAATTTTTGTCTTTGTATCTCTAGTGCCTAGCACAGTGCCTGACACAGAGAAGGCATTTAATACTTGCTAATGATTGATTTTTATAAACCTTATTTTAAAATACCTATAGTTAATTCTCTGTTGTCAGTGCCAATGGAGGAAAAGGGTGGTGAAGAGGATTCAAAATGGTAAATACAGGTAAAATTCATAACTCCATAAGACCTCAAAATTTTATTCTTTTAAATATTTCTATTAATTTGTTAATTAAAAGTCATAATCACACTTCTATGGTAAGAGGTGGAAAAGAACTAGAAAAAACCTGGTTTATCAAGCACTGAATTTGTAAATGGCAAGAATGATTTCAAATCTTGTAAAGGAAAAAGGGAAGGAAGAGTCCTATATACATGACAGTCATTCCACCTTTTCCCACAAACTTCTAGATGATTTAAAAACATTTGTTGAAATGAACTGAAATTTAGTAGATGTTACAGAAGTTTAAATGAATTTTCCTATAGGACAGGATGATTTGGGAGGTTAGAATTAACAGAATAACTGTTGCTATAGATCAACTGCACAGTCCCATTCCTAAAATGCATTATCATCAGGTAACTTAATTATCAATGATGAATGAGAGAAAGAAAAGAACTAATTTACTGTACAGATCATTCAGTTACAGAAATCAAAATAGAGCTTTTGACAAACAAGTCACCATCAGACAAAACCTTTTCCCCATAGCATCTCTCTCTAATCCAAAATCATTCGACTTTGGATTTTGGATAAATTGGAGATAATGTTGGAGGGAAAGTGCTAAGATTAAGGAGGACTGGGAAAGGTTTGTTGCAGAAGCCGGGACTTGGTATCCACCCAGAATGGAGGTCTGTGGCTTTGAGGATGGAGGATCTTGGTTCAAATTTCAGCTCAGTTATCTAATGCCTATGTGACCTTGAGCAAGTCACTCACTTCTTTGAGACTTAGCTGTCTTAACAGCAAAAAAGCACTGAAGTAGATAACTTCTAAGGTCACTTCCAGCTATAGCATTTGATGATGAAATGATCCATTATTTCCCCAGTGTCCTATTCCTTACATCATCCTGCTTAAAAATAGAAAGTATCACCTCTCAAATGCCACAAATTTTAGCTAAATGCTTTTCCTCCCTGTGTAAGTTTGCTTGCTCTCGGGCTTTCTAGGGATATTAGAGGTTAATGCTTTTCTTTTAAAGGACAAAAAATGTCTCTATCTTCTTCAGTTACTGCTGGGTAACAATAATATTCATATTTCCAAAGGGATTATTTATATTTTTATCGTAATGTCACCAGCAGCTGAAAATAAGTCCTACCAAAAATCAAATAGAACACATGAGAACAATCAAGAAGTGACTGTCTAGACCTATTTCCAATAAGCAATGTTAAAACAGATTCAAGTCCAAAAAACAAAAGAGAGAAAAAGAAACATGTTCCTCTGGAACAAAAAACTTAGTTCATTTTATATATTAACATTAATGAGGTACCAGGAGAAAGTTTTCATGGCCAGAATTAGTACGTATAATAATCATATAAGACTAATAAAATGCCATATTTTCAGTTTAAAAATGAAACATACTCTTTAATCATTGTTTCAAATTTTCATTTGTTATTAAGCATAAATTATATCTGGCAATGCAAAGTCGATTTTGCAATCTATAATATAGTCAATCTACTTGCAAAGTCTTCTAAAAATATCAATTCTTAAGACCTCAGTATTTTAAAACTAGAAAAGACCTTAGAGATCACTTAATCTAATCAACTGAATTTACCACCAAATCTCAAGACAGAGAAGTACAGTGATTTTCCTAAGGGCATGGCTAGTTAGCAGCAGAGCTAAAAGTAGAACCCAGATATCCTAACTCTGAGGCTGGTGTTCTTTTCACAATAACTCTCCTGTCTCCAGTGAAATAATAAGGTTTTGGTGACTATAAAAACAGTAAAATGTGTCTCCTCCTCTCTACTAGGTGGTGAGTTCCTTGAAAATAAAAAAAAATACATACATATATATATATATATATATATATATATATATATATATATATACATACACACACACACACACACACATCCTTTTCTCCTCACACTACTTTGTACACAGTAGGTGCTCAATATAAGTTTGCTGGACACTTTCCTTCCTACTCACAGAAGCTTTTTACCTACCCACCCCACTGGCCATGTGTTGTACAATGCCTAGAGGGCTGAGCCTAAAGACAGTGAGACCTGGATTCAAATCCAACCTCTGACACCAGCAATGTGATCATAGGCAAAGTCTCTAAGCCAATAAAATGTTAAAGATGGGGCTGTGATCTGCCTCAGAGAGAATAAAAATCTTATTTAGTTGCGACATTCAATATATCTGACAGTCTACCTCCAGTAAGCTAAGTGCCCACTATTTCACAACGCATCCTATCCTGCTTCTGAATACTGTAGTTCTCATTGTTAAGATTTTCCTTACATTAACACTCAATTTATCTTTCTAACTTCGACCCACTGCTCCTACTTTAGGTTAAACCGAACAGATGTATTCCCCTTTCCGTGTAGCAGCCTTTCAAATATTTGTAGATTAGGTTTCATATGTTTTAAGTTTTCTGTTTTCCAAACTAAACATCCCCAGTCACATCTAGTTTTCACATAGCATGGGGTTTGGTCCTTTGCCATCCTGCTTGCTCCCCAACTGACATTCTCACCAGAATGGGGGCACGTTTTAAATGGCATCACATTTTGAAAGTTACATTTCAAGAAATTTCCACACTGATGAAATGACAGCTCCTTGATGTACTCACCTCACAGGACACATGTATTAAGGCATGTATAACTTTTATAAGTATCTCCTATAACTTTTGCCTACAACACTGCAATACTGAATTTATTTTTCCACTTATATTAACTAATAAAAATTTAGTACCAATTTTACTGCATTACAAATTTTGGAAAAAGGATCACATAATAATAGGTAACATTCATGTAGCACTTCCTAGCTGCTAGGCCCTATGCTAAGTGCTTTACAATTATCATCTCATTTGATCCTCACAACCACCCTCAGAGGTAGGTGCTATTATTCTTCCCATCTTACAAATGAGGAAACTGAGGCTACAGAGGTCAAATGACTCGCCCAGCATCACACTAGTGTCTGGGACTGAATTTGAACTGGGGTTTTCTTGACTGCAGGCTCAGTCCTATATAGAAAGAAGTTTTCAAAAATCCTCTAGTAACACATCTAACTCAGGAAAAAGAAGTAACAAACAACAGCTGTGAAATTCCACAAAAATTATTCTAGGAAAGGAACGTCACAATCACAGTTTCTCTCCATCTAGTTAATATACTTTCTGTAACACCAGTACTCAGACAAGTATTTCAATAAACGAGGGTAGTTCTTAGAAAGTCTGAAAGCACCATCACTGCCTTTGTGCCTTTATAAATGCTTTAAAGAGAAAACTCAATCTACTGCCATGTTCCAACTCCAAATGAAAGACTGGTAATTGAAAACGCAAAATCTGCATTTAGAAAAACTGCTAGATATAGCACAAAATACATTTTTAAAAAAATCTCATCACTGACTCACTTAAAAAAGGCTACACTTGATTTTGAGGGGGGAATAGAAGTAGTAGGGTGGGAATGCATACAACTGCTAGAGTTCCCACTTTGTAATTACTCCTTCCTCTATATTTTCACTACTTTTGTACTGCTCCTTGGCTTTCCCTCATTTTTAACTAGTAGATTCCTCAAATATCCTTCTCAGGTGTTATCAGTGAAACATGTTTTTAAAAATGTTACTTCCTCTCTTGAGATTCATACATCACATAAAGTCTCAAGGTAAGGTGTTTTAATAATACATAAGTTTACTGAGGGCAGGAGATGCTTAACTTTTGTCCTTTAATCCCAAACCTTGGCGCAGTGACTGACATATAACAGGTACTTTATAAATGCTGGCTGATTAACTGAAATGCTACACTGCAGCGGGCACTTATTGAGTAGATACAATATCCGTGAGGAGCAGTTTGTGAAGTTTTCATTTTATATATCCATACTTCAAGGATTTGTGATTTGACATGTGTACTCCCTATAGCCATAATAAAAACTTTTCAGTATCTTAGTAACTAGTCTTTTAGAGTTACTGTTACTTGAAAAAAAATTACCTCTCTTTCCAACTTTCTGATTATGAATATTTTCAAATATGGGCAGGGCAAAAGACTCAAAAGTCAGGTCTATATTTAAAAGTCTTTTCACCTCCACAAGACCTGCCGGAGCTTGTGCTCCAGAGACCTCAAGACACCAGAATCACCACTATGCCACAATGAAAAGTTCATATAGGATTCTAGTGAAGGTTTAGGTACTCATAATTCAATTTAATCCAAACATTTAATAAGTGACTCAATAATATATACCATACTTCAATTCTAACATCATAGTCCCTTACAAGAAAGAGAAATAACACAAAGGATAAAACAGCAATATTTGTATATATCTACACAATGGAGGCTGGAGCAGAAGGCAATAAAATTATGACACCAAGGAACTGAATCAAAATATTTCTGAAAGGGAAGAAAATGTCAAATGCCCAGAAAATTCACAGACTTTATTGTTACCTAGAAACTGCATATAAAAATTAATAAATGACTGCTTACGAAGGAGATATGAATTAGGAAAAAGTTAGTTTGAACAGGTAGCAATAGCAAAAGGTAACATCTGTTTGCCCAGGGAACACTGAGAGGCTTAAAGGAAGGTTCCTAGCACTCTAGGCTCTACAGAAGAAAAGAGATGAGCCATAGAGGAAGAAAAAGCATGGATTGGTTACAATCTTGTGAAACAAACACTCATATCAATAAGCTCATAGATCCTTTTAGGCACTGCACTTGACACTGGAGATTCTAAAGAGGAAAAATGGTAAGTCTGCCTTCAAAGAATTTATAATCTACTGGAGGAATATAGGCAAGACCAGGGGTGGGAGAACCTGTGGCCTTGAGACCACGTATAGCTCTCTAGGTACTCAGGTGTGGTCCTCTGACTGAATCCAAACTTCACAGAACAAACGCCCTGAATAAAAGGATTTGTTCTGTAAAACTTGGGCTTAGAGGTGTCCGATTCTCCACCCCTGGGCAAGACTTATAAAAGGAGTATGATGTAAGGTAGAAATCAATAGCTGGAAAGAAGAGGGAAAGGTCTAGAGTGGGTAGAAGGCCTAGGATGGGGGAAGGGGTGAAACTGGAAAGTATTAAGTCCTATTCTCATTTTATACGTCAGAAAACTGAGCTGTGGGTACCTTTT
Source organism: Pseudochirops cupreus (assembly GCA_028627135.1). Taxonomy (NCBI): domain Eukaryota; kingdom Metazoa; phylum Chordata; class Mammalia; order Diprotodontia; family Pseudocheiridae; genus Pseudochirops; species Pseudochirops cupreus. The sequence goes on from CM053582.1 coordinate 177,512,863, forward strand.
TTCCCACCATAGAAGTGGGGAGCTGAAACTTCCATGTATTATTCCTCTGACACTAATATGCAAATCTAATAATTTGGATTTTTTTTTTGGTAGGAGAAGGTGGGAGCTTCAACACAGACAGATGAGAAAGAAAAATTTTACCAAATACAAAAGAACTACAATCATTCTTTCAACTTCCAAAAGTAATGGAAAACAACTAGCTGTATAAATTCAGCTTTGTATGACTTTTTACCTAGTTAGTAACAAAAAACAATAGCTAGCATTTATATAATGTTTTATGGTTTGCAAAGTGTTTCACAAACATGTCATTTGGGGTCCTTACAACAACATTGTGAGGTAAGTCTACAGTTATCTTCATTTTATAGATGAGGAAACTGAGGCTGAGTGAGAGAGGTTAAGTGACTTGACCCAGGTCAATGTCTAAGACAGGATTTGAATTTAGGTCTTCCTAACTAGAGGTCTAGCACTCTACCCCACTCTATTACCTAGCTGTCTCAATTTTTATCCATCTTTTAAATGCCAGCCCAAATCTCAATTCTTTCACATAGCCCTTCAGGACAAACAAATCCCCTTTCTTTCCACTGAATTCTTAAACTACTTTAAATCTACCTCTTCATCATTTACCCTTCTCTAATTGTTTCATATTGGTTATCTCCCCAACTAGAACAAAAATTTGCTGAAACCATGATATACATTTTACTTCCCTGACTTCTTCTGCCTCCTCAAACACAGATCCAGGCACCTAATAAACAATAAAATGAATGAGTTCAAAAGAAAAAAAATATAACTACCAACTATATTTTCAAAATAGAGAAACTGAAATTCCCTTCAGTGGTCCAAATAAAGAAGCCCCAAATGAAAGTCCTGCCCACAGAACATACTTAGTGAATGTGCATTGCACTGAATAGTTGGACACAACTTCTAAAAGCAACTCCAGAAAGATGTAGGTGTTTGTGGGGAGGTGGAACAGATCACAGAGAAGAAAAGTCAGCACAGCTGTCATAAACAGAACTCCTTGGGACTCTGCCTCTGTCCAACCTAAGGACACAGAAAGCCTGATGAAAAACACTCCTAAAAGTCATCAGTCAGAATAAGGGATATAAAGAATACCTCCCCACCAAGTCAAACGGGGGTAGTCCAGATATAGCAGGCTCCTTTTTAATGGCTAGCAACAAAGCTAAAACATCTTCTTCACTTATTTTAAACATGAAACCCAGGATGATAATAGGTTATGGAATGGAGACATGGTAGCCCAAAACTGTAACATACAGGCATTAGAGAATAGCTGTAAGAGCAGTCTTAGGGACATCTTATAATGGCAAAAAAGTATCCTTGTTCCTCCCTCACACACATACACGCTACTACTGATGTACAAACTTACTCTGGGGGAAGAATAATGTAGGAAATGATGTAGGAAAAATAATGTAAGAGGTAGAAAACACTTTTTTTTAAATTTACAAGTCCAATGTGAATGGCCTAGCATATATTAGTATGACAATACAGAGAATTCCAAAAGTTTTAATGCAGTTTTAAACTATTAGTTGCTTAAAACAGTTCTAAACTTTAATAGTTTAAATGAACTAAAACAGTGGATAAACCACCACAATGTATCAATAGGTGATATAATGTATAAATGGGTTTTTTAAAAGTTATGTAGCACAGACAATGGAACAGTATTTCTGGGTATTTAGAATTAATGTGATGTTGAACTCCCTGCAAAATGTTCTAACTAGAGTTAATATGAAATGATCACTACACTGTGAATTAAACAAATTTTCCAAATCAAGAGTTAACTGATTTCAACAAAATATTTTAAAAGTTAACTACAACCGTACTTATTTTAAGTAAAAAAAAAAAAAAAAGCAAACTAGTGGTGCTTTCACCATCAGACCACGAAGTTGCCGACATTCTAAGAAATAATTTAAAGAACACAGCAGCATGTGTACATCAAGATTTTTTCTGTTGGAAAGCCTTTGATAGACTACTCCTAACATCTGTTTTTGTGACCTTATGCCAAAGTGTTGGAAAAGCTCTGCATTTGATAAGCTGACTTTAATCAACAAGGGGGGGGGGGGGAGAGGATAACATTTTTTATTCTTTGATGCTGAACTATTTTCAATGAACTCAAAAAACCAGCATGTTCCCTTTAACCACTTAATAATTTAGCTGTTAACAATTTGGGCTTAAAGCATTTTAAAATCCCTCCTCCACTTTAAAAAGTCAGCAATTAAAGAAAATTTAAAAGGCCAAAACTTTACACAGCAGTGGTTCTGAATTCCTACTCCAGCGTGACTGCAGGGTGGAAGAATCAATTACCACTGACGTGCCATCACTGACTTGCCCAGCAACTCTAAGCAAAGATTCAAATTGCAGGCCTGAGGAAAGACTCCATAAATAGCTGCTCTTTTTTTTTTTCTTTCTTGTAAAAGCCTCCTCCTAGTTCTGATACAACTCTACCACCAAAAATGGAGGAGTTGCCATAGAATTTTTACCCATTCTCAAGAGAGAGCTAGGGATATCCTGCTGATTATATTACTCATTTTTAGAAACATGAATCATAATGGTGAAATCTGATTCACTGGAAAAACTCAATTTTTATTCACTGTTTAGTTACTTTAAAAAGTCATGATGTATCAAATCATTAGTTTGTACAGTCATTCAATTAGGCATGAGTAAAATGGACCAATATGATCGATATTGTGAGAGAGCTTTTAAAAAGGACTTACTTTGGGGCGGCTAGGTGGCGCAGTGAGTAGAGCACCAGCCCTGGAGTCAGGAGGACCTGATTTCAAATCCAGCCTCAGACACCTGACACACTTACTAGCCGTGTGACTCTGGGCAAGTCCCTTAACCCCAATTGCCCTCCAAAAAGCAAAAAAAAAAAAAGGGACTTATTTTAAGTTAAACCTATTTCTTTACTAACTTAAACCTATTAAATTTTTTCATTATTCTAAAGGATGGGGAGATTACTTAGTGAGCAGCTAATTAGGAGGCTTAAAAGAACACATAGGAAGAAACAGGTCTATTTCATAAGTAATCTGTGTGCAGCCTTTCCATTCAGGGTGGTGGTTAAAAAAAAAAAGACTAATAGCTACACCTAAGTCTTTTCAGACACACATCCACATCAGTGGCATTATCTTTTAATAGCAATGTAATACTTCCAGTGATTTCATATAAGTTACAAGTTTATCATCTGTCACCAAAGAAATGTAATTAAATACAAACAAAAAGCCATTCTTCTCCACTAAATAATGTCAGTCAGAGAGTTTTAAGCAAGCCCCAGTCATTAGATGGAACAGGTGAGAATAAAGAGATATAAGAGAAAAAAAAATATCCATGACAATTCCACTAGCAATGTGCGTTCTAGTAATTCACTTAAACTATACCTCCATCTACCATCTAGCTACCTCACTGGGGCATGTGAATCAATCTAAAAAAAAGTTAACACCAATTTCTGATAAATGAATCAAAAAGATAAAAGCTGTATAAAATAACAGAGTAAGCTTTGGAATAAAATTATCATTGGGTTGCAACTAAAATTTATGGCCTTAAGAACAAGCTTTTAATTGTGAACAAGAAACTAATTTTCTGTTCAACTAACAGAAAGACCTAAAAAAAGATTATTTCTCTAGTAAAAGGGATGTGACTTGACCACAAAACTACTTGTCAATATCTCACTACTTTGTAAAATATGTACATATTTTTAGTTCCTTGAAAGAAACACAACATCAGATTTTGCATTTTTCATTCAAAATAAGATTTAACATTTCAATAACCTAAGTGGGTATGGCATTAGTAAAGTAGTGGAAGACCCAAGTCTTCAGGTCACAAATCAATTTAAGTTTAATTCTCAATTCTATTTCAGCCTGCAATTCAATTTAATTCAACAAATATTTATTAAGCCCCTATGGTGTACAAGGCAATGTGCCTAAATCCACAAAAGGACAAAAATATCACTATACTACTCCTGCCGCCAAAGAGTTTACATTCCACTGGGGTATCAAACATGTAGGCAGATAGGTAAGAGGTAATTTAAGGAGAAAGGACACTCAGAGTTAAACCTTCCCACCATATACAAGACCTAGAAGGGAAACAAAGCAAGCTGAGTCTTCTTCAAATAGAAAGCATTATAAAGATAATGTTCGCATAAAGATTTCTGAGCCATAAGCAATTGTATGGGGTTTTGTTTTGTTGTTGTTTTTAAGCAATATTTGACGCAATGAATTCCCAATGCAATAGAAAAATCTGAATTTTCCCTTCCCACAAATTGTAATAGTATTTGACTTTCATTGTCTTTTTATATATGTCTCTAGAAGAGGGCTCATAAGATTGGCGAGAAGGCAGGGAGGAAGAAAAACCTTGATGTTAACTCCAAGAAATATAAATAAGGCTAGACTCCAGAACAGGTGTGTGCTATATTTAATATTTATAAAAACTCAGAAAGTAGTCTAAATTAACTTCTTTCCATATTTTCCATCTTATACCTGTGAACATTTTCCTGAAAAGGGTAAATTTAATTTTCTCTGACATATTACTAAATGGTTTTACATAGATGGACATTTAAAACTCAGAAGCCTCTGACTTTTACACAAACAATAGGTTCTAGAGCATGTGGCTTTGAAAACTGATATTCCATAAACTTTAAGACACTTGGACAATTCAAGCATGGACATGGTAGAAATATTTAGCAGTTACTGTCCAAACCATGTGTCTTTAAAATAAGAGGGTACATGAATTCTTTTATTTAAATCCTCTGCATTCAGTGTGTAAGGATGGAGCAGTATGACCCCAAATAAAAGGGAAGCCATTAGAATTAATTGGGAAAATATGAGTCATACTTTTATATTGTTCTCATAATGAAGATATGCAAGTAGTTTATAAAGTCATGATACCTTACAGCAAGAGTATTTTGGCAACTCTAAGAAAAGAAAAAGACTTCCTTAGCAAATCAATTCCAATAGGTAATTAAAAATGGAAATGGAATCCTTGAAACAATAACATTATTTAAATAACTGCAGGGCAACTTTAAATATGTACTTCCTATACAAAGCTGTACACAAATCTGAATTTTTTATAGGTAAACCAGTTAACCATAAATGACCTGTACTCGACTCAGTCTTAAAACAGTGGAGTAGAAATCTTGACAGCTAAATACTCTGTTGTCCAAAACTAACTTTTCCTCTAATAATTAGCATTCCTGAAACGCTTAGGTTCTTTTTCCAACAAGATATTAATTTAAGTGTAGGTAAAGGATTCTGATCATTCACTGTTTCAACAAAAGGTTTATTGATGAAGTTAAAGCAAAGTCCAGGACTGTTTTGAAGAGAGTTTGGTTTCCATAGAAATAGGTATGGCTGAGAGTGCACTATTCTAATAGTCTTGCTCCACAATTTATTTAAATAAAGCTGGCTAATAAATAAGTGCTGAGTTATGAGATTTTTGGCCAAATGTAAAACAGGGATAAGCAATTACAATTGCTATATCTTTGAACAGATCCTCTAAAATGCCCAATTTCTTATGTTAAAAAAAAACTTGTAAAATCTTAAAATTAGGGGGTTTTGTAGTCATGCCTGAATCAATGGTTTTAATGCAACTGCAAAATGTGCAATGATTTTAGTTTTTTTGAAGTCAAATTTTGCTAAATCGATTGCATAATGATAATCACTAGTTAAAATAAGCCTTAAACAAAACTTAATTTCCATAATTTCCTTTCAAAACACAAGATAAAAGTTAATTATAATCCCCAAATTTAAAATTAAGGGACCATTTAACCAACATATTTACAATGTATCTGACACAGAAACACAAAGTAACAAAAACATTACAGCGAACATGAATAAGTACAATTTTACTTAAAGAATAAACAATTAGAAGAACCTTGACAATGCATTTAAATAGCACAAGGCCTTATCATTTAAAATTCTACATTACATTGCTGTGCTTGGAATTTTGTTTTATATTCACTTAATTCAAAGACTATCAAACATTCAGTGTACAAAAACACTACCATTATTTTGTCTCTAGAGCACAATCAATGTTAAAAAAAAAAACAAAGCAATGTCTGTCTTAAAAAAAAACAACAAACCCCAAAACCCAAAAAGCTCAGTATGCCAAAATATAAAAACATCTATGTATAATATGAAATTTGGAGGACATTTCCAAATTTATAAGACTGACTTCAGAATACATAATTATTATGTCCTTTTGCATTTGCATATGAAGATGTAGACAATCAAATTAAACTCTGGGCAAAATTAAGATCTATATGCCCATCAGGCTTGGATCTGTCAGTGACATCACATCTGACTTTCCTAGTAATTTTTTTTTCTATCAGTTAAACTTAATATTAACAGGCAGTATAGCAAGTTAGACCGAGTGTCAGATTTGGAGCAAAGAAAGGATCCGATACAAATTCTGCCTCTGACATTAGTGGTTTGAGCAGGAGCATTACACTTAACTTCTCTGATAATCATTGGTCTTATCTATTAAATGGGGAAGTAGTAAGTACTTCACAGCATTATAAAGAGGCTAAAATGAAAGTCAGCTTTGCAAACTGTAAAGTATTATGTAAATGTCAGTTAACAATAATTGCCATTATTAATAATAGCATACATATGTATGTGTATGTATATGTGGATCTGTGTGTATAGACACTGTGCTAAGTACTGAGGTAGATGCTATTATTACCTCCATTTTACAGATAAGAAAAATGAGGGAGAGGTTAAATGACTTGCCCAGGGTTACAAAGCTAGTAAGTGTCTGAGGCGAGATTTGAAGTAGGGTTTTCCTGACTCCAGGCCCAGAGTTCTATCCATCCTATCACCGGTCTGCCTCTGGTTGTTGTTGTTATTAGATTTAATGTTGTTTCATTAGAGTAGGAAACTCCAGGTATGAAAAATTCCTCCATGGTCAATTTGTCATGTACAGAGTTGCACAGGAGAATCAAAGATTAAGTGACTAGCCAACAGCCACATCACTGTTCCCACATGGCTTTGATTTATTCCATTAGGTCTCTATATTTTGACAACTTTTCATTCCACATAGCTTAGAGGTTATGAATATTTAATACAACAACATTATTAAAATGTTCTTAAATTTTTACGTACCCATGTTACATCCAGGTGATCATGTTGTTCTATATGTGGTAATCATCAAGTTCCAGTATAATTCATCTGTGAAATTCTGAAGGCTATTTTGAGGTCTTTATTTGTAATACAAAGATTTGTCTTCTGTCCATGAAAGATAGAAAGCTTCTAACTTAGCCTCTAGACAGGTATCTGCTATTCTTTGCAGCGTGCAGTGATGTGTTCTTACAATGATTACATTAAAGAGGATGACTAACAATGAAGTCTTGGACATAGCCAATCCACAAACACAGAACCAATACTGACTTCATTCCAACTCTACAGGGTAGGAAATAGATGAAAAATGGAAGAAGCCAAAGGACACCCAAGCAATTGCAGTACAACTTTTTGGTTACCAATAAAAGTATCACTGTCAGGATGGTTACATAATTTTGGTCAAATGCAACACAGAAAACACTTTGGAACACATCAGAGATTTCATGAATTGGAGAGAAATCAATCAACAGGCACCTACAATATGCTAGGCACTAGGGATACAAGTACAAGGAATGACACTAGTGCTATTTACAAGGAACTTATAAAAGGAAAAATGAATACCCCCCCACACACACACACATACACACACACATACACACACACACACACAGCATAAATAGAATGTAAATATGTATAAATTTACACATAATAATTGAACACAAGGGAGAGCACTGAGACTTGGGGAAATTAGGAAAAGACTCATGCAACAGATACTAGTTGAACATCATCTTAAGAGAAGAGAGTGACTCGGAGGCAAAAGTAAGGAGAGGGTATAGTCCAGGCATCCAAATGGACAAGAGATGGAAGAGGGAGTGGTCGACAATGTCAAATCCAGCAGTCTGGTCAAGAAAGATGAAAGACCATTAATTATGGCAATGTTGGGAAAACCAGTTTAAGTTCAGTAATTTGAGGAGATGAAGAGGTGAGGAAGCAGAAGCAGTAGATGAAAAGAACTTTTCCAAAGATTGGCTGACAAAAAGAGAGCTACAGGACAATAGCTTGTGGGGCCTAGTTAAGGTTTTGTGGAGGGAGGGGTTTTAAGTATGGAGGAGATTTGGGCGTATTTGAAGGTAGCAGGGAAGGAACCAAGAGAAAGGGACAAGCCAACGTTTGGAGAGTGGGAATTGAGGATGCAATCAGCTAGAGAAAAGATGGGAGTAAGTGTAGATGTAGGGGGGTCAGCCTTGGCAAGAAGGACCACATCTTTGTCAGACCTGGGGAAAAGGAAAGTAGGAGATAATGTCAAGGGATTTGGAGATGAAGAGAATATGAATAGAGAGTTCATGCTGAATGACCTCAATTTTCTCTGTTGAAGGAGAGACATGTGAAAGGCTTGAGAAGGGAAGAAAAGGTTTTGAATAGCTTCTGCAGGGAGAATCAGTTGTTGTTCAATTGTGTCCGTACTGTCCATAGGATTTCCTTGACAAAGATACTAGAGTGGTCTGCTATTGCCTTCTCCAGGGGATTAAGACAAATAGAGGTTAAGTGACTTGCCCAAGGTCACAGAGCTAGTAAATGTCTGTTTTGAACCCAGGTCTTCCAGATTCTAATCCCAGTGCTCTATCCACTGAGCCATCTAGTTGCCTCAATGAATTAGTGAATCAATTAGGGAGGAATAAAAGGGCATAATAAGGGCAACTAGGCAGCACAGTAGACAGAGTGCCAGACTGGAGTCCAGAAGACCTGAATTCAAATCCAGCTTCAGACTACTTGCTAGGCACGTGACAACTACCCATAACCCTGTTTGCCTCAGTTTCTTCATCTATAAAATGAGCTGGATAAGAAAACAGCAAACCACTTCAGTATCTCTGCCAAGAAAACTCCAAAAGGAGGCCACAAAAAGAGTCAAACATGACTGAAATGCAAGCATTGTCCTATTATATGAGGACCCAATTGATATGGGATAACATGAATTTGCAACGTACTTAAGTCAGCACAGTTGTGAGACTTCATCCAGCTGCACTCAATAGCTCAAGAAGGAGAGGAGGCAGATGGTACGATTCATTCAGGACCAAGAATTGGGTAAGATATGAGCGGTGATAGAACAGGGGCAAAGGATTTGAGATCACAGGTCAATATAGAGTTTAAATGGCTATTAGATTGAAATTGAATGAGGAAATTAAAGTACTACTTACCCCTCTTTTTTTCAGAATTAAATTATTATATTTATTATTCTAAGGTGTTAATTGCTATATGCAAAACATTATGCCAAGCACTAGGGATACAAAAAGAAATGTAGAGATGACTGTGAAACTAGGACTCTCTATTACACACAGTGATTACTTTAAAAGTACGTAATAAATTCACCTTATTAGTTTCAAAGGTATCCCGCTCTCTATGTCTCACTCCAAACTTTCTTCTGTGGATTTTTTTTTTTAAATCCAGTGCTGTGCTAAGCCCTCCCCCAACTCCTCCCAAAATTAAAAATACCCTCTTTTGTGACAAATAAGTCTGGTGTGGCAAAACTAAGACTCACATTGACCATGTCCAATAACATCTGATTCTGTATCTCTAGTCCATTATATATGTCAGAAGCTGGTAGCATCCTTAATGATTCGCTTTCTGGAATCATGATTGGTTATTGCATTGCTCATAGTTCTTAAGTCTTTCAAAGTATTTTTCTTTATAATGTTGTAGTCATTATATCAGTTCTTCTCTGGGTTCTACATTCCCCATTCCTTTAAACTTGACTTTCATGCTAGCTTTTTAGGACATGGAATATTACCTTTTCTCTCTGAACTTCATCTTTTAAAATCAAGGACTTCTGCTGATCTATCATAAATTCTGAGAGACAGTGCTGATAATGATAAATGTCCAATGTTCCCATATTTCCACTTCAATTAATGGTTTCTGCTTCCTGTATTAGCAATTTCTAGAGCTTGTCACTATTAGCAAGTCATAGGTAATAGTTGCAAACCAAAGAATAGTTTTCAAACACAGAAAAGGCCTGCTGGTCCTGCCATCTTTTCTCCACTCATGCTAACTCAGGGTCAGCTTCAAATACCAAGGACAATGAGAATACCTTATCAGTGTCAAAAGGCAACATTATTTCCTCATCTGCAAGAAGAGACTGGTACTGGTCCTAACAGGAAAATCTGCACGCCCACCTGTTGTGAGGGGTTAAAAAGGATTTGATTACATCAGCTGGATTCCACCCAAAGTGCAAGAGGAAACACAGCCTATATTGGTCTGGACATGTGCATTAGAACAAGAGAAACCTCTATAATTTAGCCAACTCTACTCCACAGGTTATTACCCTTGCTTTCAAAACATCATCCACATGTATTTGACAAATTTTTAAAGGTGTCTGAATCATTAGTAAAGTCTTAATTCCACACTGGCCTCCAGAGCACATCTAGAGGTAGCTAGGATGGTGCAATGATTTGAACTCTGAGTCTAAAGTCAGGAAGAGCTGAGTTCAAATCTAGCCCAGATGCTAAACTAGCTGGGTAACTCTGGGCAACTCACCTGCTAAATTGCCTGCCTCTGTTTCCTCCTCAGCGACATGCAGATAATACTAGCATCTACTTCCCCATGTTGTTGTGAGGATCAAATGAGATAATATTTTTAACATGTTTAGCACTGTGTTTGGCACACAACCTACTATGGATTGGATTTATAAGACTTCTACTTAGAGACAATTATTCCCTAAAGTTAGATGCCCCTATACTGATAGCATCTCTATAACCATAAGGTAAAAATAACTCCCCTCACAGAAAGAAAACCCAATATCCTGTTCATCTCCCATTATCTTCATTTCCTTTAAAAAAAATGTTTCTTCCCTACTCCTTTCCTTTTCTCCCATTTAGCTAGTTCTCATCTCTAGCATTGTAAGTACAGGTCCTCATTGGGCATACAATTGGGATAAATTTAATCCTCATTTCTTCTCAGAATCAACATTCCTCTCCCAAGACAAACAAGTTTCTGACACTTTTAACCAAAGAGGAATACTATTTCTTGCTTACAGAGAGCCTGCTGAATCCATGTTTTAACTAATGAAGGACTAGTTTTCCACTGTAGATAGAAAAGACATGTAAGCCTAAAGACTGCTGTTGACTTATTTTGAGGTTATAATTCTAAGGTCCCCCTGTATCTTTTTCATGAGAACTCCGATCTAGCCATGCTACTTCTCTCACCAAAAAATATATCCCTATAAAAAACGTTCTTCTATTTAACCAAGCAAGACAGATCTTTGAAAAAATGATCTTTTAACCCAGGATGAGGGTAACAAATCAGAGTCACATATTTCCTTTCCATTCTCACCAACATATTTATTTATTTACTCTAATTTAAACCCAGGTCCTCCTGAAACAGTGATCTAGCTTCTAACAATGTTTACCCTTTCATAGGATGATATACTATCATTTGTAGGTAGTAAATACTCTCCAGAAAACACTCACAATGATGTATATCTAAGGCTGGGACTTTTCAAGATAAGATGGCTTAGAAAAGCAACTTTCCCAATTGCCTTTAGGGTAGAGGAAGCAACAATTTAAGGTCAAAGAGGGCAGGGACCATTTCATATACTGACATGCGCCTTGCATAGTTGTAGGCATGTTAAGGGCTCAATAAATACTTGTTGACCTAAATTAGGGCAGTAGATAGGTTTTGTTTATTTTATTATCCCTTATTCCTCTGAAGAAAGGATAATCTATTTGCTTTTTTAAAAGATTGGGTTTGTTAGTTTTCCATTTATATGAGCTTTGCTTTAAAGTACTAAATTTAAACTGCTTTGTAATAAACAGGAAGACCCACAAAAATCATATACTCAAAGATGGGTACTCTAATATTATGGACACAGCTATGGTTTGGCTCCCAAAATCCAATGCCCTGTTTGTTCCACTAGGCATAATTAATGTTCTATTAGTGACACAGAGCCCTTGGGTCATCTGTATAGTGACCATATCTCCAGATTCTGTCCCAGTTTTAGGAGAAGAAAATGTATTTTAACAAGACTTTACAAAAGCAATATCCTTTTCCAGATTATATATCCTGATTTGTGGTTTAAAAAATAAAGTTGCAATTTTCAAGCTACCTATTGATTCCAAGCCCTGAATAAGAACATTCAGTTTTATGATTTAAAGAAAACATTCAAAATCTGAAAATAAGACAGACAAAATAGGGAACAGCTACACATATTACAACAGAACTTTTTCAGACAGATTCACTAGAAAAAAATCCCTTTAAAAAGGAAACTCAGTGTATATAAAAGGATTATTAGATTTAGAAAGATTCTATTTAAAGACAATTACTCCCTAAAGTTAGCTATCTCTATACTTACAGACAACCTCTCCATGAACATAAGGTAAAAATTACTCCCCTCACTTTTAGAAAGACGAAATCTAACATCCTGCTTATCTCCCACATCTTCTCCTTCCTGCCCACAAATGCCTGCTAGATCTGGCAATCACTTCTCAATAAGCTGGGAACTGTATTTCAAATCACTTTGCTATCCACTGGTGTCAAAGAACCTAATATCTTCACAAGAAAGCAATTTTCTTCATATATTACTCAGTAAGATTTCACACATTCTTAACAAAAAACTAATTTCTCTGAAGAAAGTTATCTGGTAGCTGTAAAAACCATCTAAATCAAGGGAGGTGTGTTGTTGTTTTTTAATTAAAGTTAGCCCAAAACACAGGGAGAAGAGGAAGGGACAGGTCACTCCCTTAATCCTCTGACAAAAAAAAAAAAGATTCTAACAAATCAGGTCTGAAATTGTTCCAAGGAATTTTATAGCATTGATTACACTTGAAAAACTATTCATAAGATGACTGAAAAATTACACCACAAATCAAAATAAAGTCAGCTAATAACACCAACCACAACTATTGCATAAACAAATTCTGTGGAGAAAGAGAAAGCCTTAGTATTTTAATAAACTTCAAAATTACCATCATTTCACTAATTTACAATGTTATTCAGAGCAACAAATGTTTGTAACTTGATAGGCTATAGATTATAATCCTTCCTATGCCATAAACCAAATGAGGATTAAAACAATTCAACCAAGCACTTTTCCTTGGCTCTAAGAATGTGAAGGCAGAGAGAGAAGAGTGTTGTGATTTATACCAAACTTCTTTGTTTGCCTTTGGAAGAGGTCGAGCCCTGAGCAAATAAAAGTGCTTCCATGGTGGCAGTACTTGTTCCCAGGAAACTCAGTGCTACAGTACTTGACTGGCCAGAGCCATGAAGCAATTCTTCTTCATAAAAACAGTAATGTCCCTTTCATGGTTTGAAGTTCTGATTAATCCTGGAAGCAGAAACCCTTTTCTGCAAGCACTCTCTTAGGCACTGCTGTAACAAATCTGCATTGCTCTTTAAAAGCTTCCATTGTTACTTGCTTTCAGATAATGATGACTTATCACACTTTCAGGCAACAATAAATGCTAAATTATACTACTATTGGAGACACTAACTATATTTGAAGAACCTTGGGCCAAAGCAGAAGTGGAAAAAAAAAGATCTCACCTTGATTTGTACCAAGCCTAAACTAACTCAGATGTTACATGTGCTTTAACATAACCACTTAAAGAAAAGACAAAGGAATCCTTAACAGCTCCTTTCAAAGTTTAAAAAAAATACCTCTGCTTTTAAATATTTTTCTACTTATTAATTAGAAAATATCTTTCATTACATTATTGTTAAAGGATGATCCTAAGCTATACTTTAAAAAAACTAGAATAAAAATTCACAAATACAGATGTTCCCTAACAGTTAACTTTTTACAATTTCTTTGCTTCATGCAAGTATCTGAGTATCTACACTACCAATTAAACTTTGCATTGCTTACACTAAAATACTTAATATTTATTGGTTCAGTAGATTAATCATGTGTTCTATTTACTTAGTCACATCTACTATCTCCAAACTGTTTTTCTTCTTGCACTAGAATAAAAAAAAAGCACGACAGAGTATTCAACAATGTTCTTCCAGGGCTTTTTTCCCCCCTAAATCAGTGTGGTATTGTGGCTCACTGTCTCCATTGATGCCCACCCACTGAGCTGACTGCAAGCACTCTTCAGAGAGCTAAGGGTACACTTTCATCTCTCTCCCACTCAGTCTCAGTACCAAGACAAATAGAAGGAGACTTTCCCTTCCCTTATATATGGAAATACTTTATGTGATTGCAATTTTAACTGTTTTTGCAACCCAATCAACATTCAATGGCCAAATTACAGCCTTCATTTTTAAAGGGAAATCAGATGAGTTACATTTAACATAGCACTAACTCCATCAGGGACACAGAAACTTCTCATTCATAACACAAGTATTGTCTTGTAGAACAGCTTAATCATTATGTACACAATACATACTATGTGTGTTCTCACTACTTGGCAAGTGTTATGGCAAGATCACAAGAGTCAAGAACAATAATCAAAAGTCAATATATTTTATTTGGTTTTCTCAATTTATACACATTTATAAGAGTCTGCAGTAGACAGTATGAGTTTAGGCCATCTTTCTGAGGCAGAATAAAGTATTGAAAGACTCTCAGAACTTCAAGATACAATTAATTGTTAAATAATTCTAAGCTCTACATTGGGAAGGGGCAAAAATCACTGTTGAGTACAGTTAATGCTGAAGATGGCGAACCTGAATTGTATTCAATATTTTCTTAATTGTAATTAATGAAGCCCTCTGTTTGGCATTTATATATCTTCATCTTTTTAGAGTAAATTTACATTACTTCCCCTCACACAGCTGACAGCTATTCTTTCCACTATATGACATTCCACTTCTATACTTTTGCAGTTTCCCTCACACCTAAAACACTCTCCATCCCCACCTCTTAAGAGTCTCTTGCTTCTTAAAGCTCAGTTCAGGTTCCATCTCTTAAAACTATAGCCAATCTCCCCAGTTCATGGAATAACAGATTTAGAGCTAGAAGAAACTTAGAGGTCATCTAATCTAAGTTCCCAAGGTCACAGAAAGAGTAAGTAAAAGTGACTAAATGCAATGATCTGTCCTCTTGCCTTACCTTTGGGCATATTTTGTATTTATTTACCAGGGTATGGGATGTTCCCCACTTCCACCTCACAGAATAAAAACCCTTACATTCTACATAGAGAACAACCTTTTTTTTAAAAAAAAATTAGAACAAAAAGAAACAAAACAATTTAACATATCAGAGCAATTCAATTATTTAAATACTTTTAAATACTTTGGTTTAAGATTGGCAAAATGTGCATTATTTTTGTAAATTATGAAAGCCTGTAGACAACAATGCACAGTCATTTTAACATAATAAATGGCTACAGAGCACCTGATGATAAAAATTAATCTGAGTAGATAAACACTCATCACATCTAGAGATGATACTGAAAACTAAATCAGGAAGTCATTTAGCGGTTCATAAAGAAATAGGAAGTTGTTGACCAACTACTTGAAGAACCATTTCCTGCAAGCAAAACTGTAAGACAGCTGGGTTGAGCAATATTTATTTTCAGAATAGTGGAAAGATTAGTGGGTTGTTGAGGTTTTGGGGTTTGGGGCTTTTTTTTTGCATCAATTCCATGTGTTAAAATCTAGAGAAGCATTTTGAGTTGTAAATAATACCTGAGAAAAATGATTATCTATATTTCACAGATTTATCAGGTAAGGCGATAATACAAAACCCAGAGAGATACTCCACTCCATGACATATTTTGTGAAGATAAAATAGAAACCTTGTTCCATGGAAACTCACTCCTTGAAAATTCTTCTAGTTGTCTTTCAAAATGGGCTTTTCAATTACTGAAAATCCTTTTATAGCTCTGTAGTGTGAGGGTGAGAAGACAAAAGTGATCTTGAAGCCAATTTGCCTATCCCTTTAAATATGCTTAAGTTTCAGTTAACTACAGTAGTTTTAGTGCAAACTAATCAAATGAAATTACATAAACAGAATTTGTTGAAATGAATGTATTTTATGAATCTACCTTAAATTTATCACCTTGGTATACCAACAGTCCTCTTCAGATATCAAAGATGGAATTGTATTCTTCACATAATTCTTGTTGGCATGGCTTATAACATACCCAAAGGAGATTATGCTTTTTAAAAAATGGATAAATAAGCACAATCATTCATAGGTATTTAGCTCTAGCATCCAGTGAACACTTCAAATTTGCAAATTAGTTTCTTTTCCCTGACAATAAAAAATTCTAAACTACTGGGCTTTCTAGCCCAGAATCTATAAATAACAGTACTTCACTAAGGAAAAAAAAATTAATGGCCTAACTGGTTGTCGCAAAACTGCAATCCTAAAATAATCTAGAACTAAAATTCCTACCTTAGATTCTCCAAGCCCAGATTGGCCTTGATGGCAGATGATACCATTAACTTATCTCTATCCATACAGCTACTATTTAAAGATGCCATAAAGATCAATTCATATTTCCCAGAGTGTATTCCATTGAACTGTACCAGAGTTCACAACTAGAGGGAAACTGGAAAAGTTCAACATATAAATGCATCTTGCTTCCCAGCCTCTCTCAACACAATATATTATTCGTAAAGCGAAGAGATGCCACCTAGGACATTACATAAACTTAAGAGCTGGAAAGAATCTTAAGAGATCATCTAGTTCAACTTCACTGCTAATGCAGGAATCTTTCCAACCACAGCCCAGATAAAGTGGTCATCCAGTCTCTGTTTGGATATTTCCAGTGTCAAGGAACTCAGGGACTCACAAACCAAGATAAATTCCTTTAAAGGAAAAAACCCTGTACCAATTTTAAGTGCTAAAAAGTTTCTTACACTGATCCAGTATCTGTTTCCCTATAATTACTACCCCTTGTTATCATAGACTCTGCCCTTCAGAGTTATAGAATAAGTCTAATGTCTATGATACAAGGAGCCTTCAAATATATAAAAACAGCTGTATATTCCCCTCTATTCTGCTTTTCTCCAGGCTTTGCTATAATATTTCCCATTTCCTTTAACATTTCTTATTCAACATGGCCTCTGGATCCCTTCATAGGGACATAAATGCCATATATAAAAGCTACCACCCCTTTCTGGACATAAAAGTAGTTGTTCAAAGTCACTCTTGAAATGTGATCAGAAAATATGAAAATTAAAAGTCAAACAATATGGTCTTCCTTCTTAATAAAAAAAGCTTTTCTTTAAGGTAGCAAACGTAACTAAAGTATCAAAAAAAATTCAGCCAATAGGTACTTCTAACACCCTAATAAATATTGCTTGACAATGTCCACTTCAATAAATTTGAGCCTAACAGAGCAATATCAAGTCAGCTGTTCTGAATAAACATCTAATATCCTCAGAGTATTTACATAAAAGACCCAAAATAAGAGTTCATTCATTCCACCTTATGTAACAATAGATTGATTCCACCCACTGACAATATTATAGAATGCAAAAAGCTTAGTAAGAGACTATTAATGTCATCCTTTAAGTGTGAACAGAGCTCCACACTCTCCCAACAGCACCAACCAAGGAAAGCAGAAAGCATAAAGCAAACAGCCTATTAAGCTGTTTAAAATCTCCACAGGTCAGCATGTGACCCAGCAGGGAGAGGTTCAAAAAGTACAGCCTTTATTTTTCTTCCTAACAACCTGGTTTGTTTCCACTCCTTTCCCCTTCAAGACCCATCCTTCACAGCTAGCCGCTCTTTCAATCATTGACTTTGGATGTCTGCTAGAGAACAAGCGGTCTGGCTCATGCAGATGAGTTTGCCAGACTTGTGTGTACTTTCCAGTCTCAGGCCCTTTATTGTTCTTGTTGAAACCTGACCCTTTGAAATGGATACCAGGACACCAAGAAAAGGGCAAAAAAAGAAAAAACTTGCAGAGAAGAGGAAAAGAAACTGTAGAAACTCTCCAAGATTAATTCATTTCCTCTGCTTTTCACCTGAATGAGCATAAGAATAAGTCACTAAAAATCTTAAAAACTCATTTCACAAAAGGTCACTTAAGAGAACAAGTATATTTTTGTAAGGCGCAACAACCCCCCCAAAAAAAAAACCAAACAAAATCTAGAGCAATATCAGAAAGTGAATACTAAAGTACACCTCAACAGCAAAATCAGTGTAATTAATGCAATTATCTAAAATAAAGAATAATTCTAGTGTTGGCTATAGTCATTTATGATTAGCAAAAGTTCATACGATGAACTAGCTCAATCACAGCTTGAGTTTTTTTTCATCATCTTATCAAGATCCAAATAACTCTAACTTAAAAGGTATACTATGGGTCAATTCCATAAATTGTGATTTTAAAAAAAATCATTAATTGCATAAATATTATATATCAAGGAGAATAAGTTTCCTACAGAGAAACTTTAGTTTTTTAATATTTGAGCTTATAGAATATTTTGCATAAGATTTGATTCAATATACATGAGAAAAAAAGATGCTACCTCTAACTTCAAAATTTGATATGAAAGCCTAAACACTGAGCAATTCAACTGCATTTTTTTTACAATTTCTTAAAACACTTGAAGGCCACTTAACTATCTTAGTGGGTATTCATTTAAAAAAAGACAAGCCTCCTGAAACCTGAGACAATTACCAACACTAGATTTTAAAGAAAACTACCACTGTTTCCAACATTGTTTGATATGGGATGTCAAAAATAAATGACCTATATGAAAATTTCAACAAAAGGATATCATTAAGCCTCCAAACTAAAAAAATATATATAAATAACAAATGAACATTAACAACTCTGAATATTCTTCACAATTCCTCTCTATTGACAATATTCACTCCCAAACAGAAAAAAATATAAAGTGTCGTAATACCAATAAGACAAACATTTAATGGTCTAACCATAATACTTGCCGTTTGAAAATAATACAACACACTTTCATGTTTTTGTATGAGGTTAACAGATTTGTCAAACAAAAGAGAAATATCAAAATTGCAACAAAAAGAAAAGTTGCAAAAAGCTTTATAAATATGACTATCAGGCTCTCAAAATGCCACAAACCTAAAGCACTTTTTTTTATCCTATCACAATAAACAAAATGATCATGATATACAAATCATTAAGGATGACACTCATTAGGTAATTCCTAGTAAAGAACATAAGAACATATACATATATATATATATATATATATATACAACATACAGAACATATATGTACATACATATATATAAAATTAAATTTCCATTTTAATTTCACAATTATTAAGCATCTGCTTCATGAAAGTACTGTGTATAAAGAGAAGAAAAAAATACAATCCTTGCCTTTAAGGAACTTAAAATCTAATAGGTGATATAAGGTACAAGTAAATGATACAAGGCATAATTCAATAGGGTAAAGGAAAGAGCCAGATAAAGTGTTATAAGAAAACATGAAGAGATATAGAGCAAAGGCGGGAATTCAGAGAAGACTTAAGGGAGCAAGTGGGGAAGAAAAAGAAGAGCTTTCAACAGGTAAATATTGTAGAAATGTGTTCCATGTCATACATAAGTCTAAGGAGGTGATATGTACCAGATGAAATAAGGAAATAAATCTTAAGCTGGACTGTTAGTGAGTAAACCAGAAGAGTGTGAAATTAGACTAGAAAGAGAAGCTAGAGCCAGTCAGGACAAAGAAAACTGGATATCTGAGTTCAAGTCCTAGTGACACTTACTAGCTTTGCTTGACTATGACCATGTACTGAACCACTCTGGACCTCAGTTTCCTCATCAGTAAAATGGACATACATTACTTAGACCATCTACCTCAGAGTGATTGTAAGGAATGAGTTTTGTAAACCAAAAGGTCAGAGGCAAAAAATAAATCTTGGTTGAGTTGTTCCTGTGAATGCTCTTAAATGTCAAGCTAAAGAGCCCTGTTCGAGGTTTTGAACAGGGGAATAACATGGGACAGGTCAGTGCTTCATTTTGGCAGCTATATAAAGGATAGACTGGAGTAAAGAGACACTGGAGGAAAAGGAACCAATTAAAGAGGCTAATAAAATACTCCAAGTAAGAGGTCATAAGCTCCTTAGCTAGGGTAGTGGCCATGGACAAGAAATATAAAAAAGGGAACAGAGGCAAGATGTATCATTGAGGTAAGTTCAACAGACCTTGGTAACTGATTAGACTAGGGTTAGAAAGGAGTGCTGTCAAAGATAATCAAAGATAACTTCAAAGCTTCAAGCCTGGTAACTGGGCATAAATGGCAGTATCACAAGCAGAAACAGGCAAAATTGGCATAAAGAATAGATTTTGAGGGTAAGTTTGAATTTAGAGCATGGATGATAGTTAAATATGTACAACTGGAGTTGGGGAGAGTTCATCCAGATGTGGAAATTTGGGAGTTTAATGTGATATCTGAACCCATGAAATTGGATCATTTGATTGGGAAGACAGAAGGGATAAAAAGAGCCCTGACTCAATGAGCAGGAGAAAGAAGAACTAGTTAAGGTGATAAAAAAAGGGTGGTTGGAGATGTAGGGAGAGAATCAGAAGAATGATGCATTGCTGAAGCTAAGGAAGGAGAAATTATCAAAGAGAAAAGAGCAGTCAATAGAAACCACCTGTGTAGAAAGGTCAAGGATAAAAAGGTCATTCAAGAAGAAAAGGCTACTGACTTGGTAATTAAAAAATAATTAGTAATCACACTCTGAAAGAATAAATATGGAACAGAACAGATACAGAACAGAATCAAATTATAAGGACTTGAGGAATAGGTAAGTGATGAAGTGAAATCAACAAGTATTTATTAAGCACTTATTTTGTTCCAAGAAAGACCAAAAAAAAAAGAGTTCTTGCTCTCAAAGAGGTTACAGACTCCTTGGGTGAGAAAACATGGAAAGAGCTACATACAAGAAAGAAAATAAAGAAAAGGGAACAGAGAGAAGATCTATCACTAAGGTAGGTACAATAGACCTGGGTAACTGATTAGATACAAACAAGATATTCATACAGTGAACTGGAGATAATCTCAGAAGGAAGGTGCTTAAAGGGGACTGGGGAAGGTTTCTTGTAAAACATATGATTTTAGTTGAGACTTGAAAGAAGCCAGGGAAGCTAGGAAGTGGAGATGAAGAGGGAGAGAATATCAGATATGGGGAACAGCCAGGCAGTGAAAACCTTTGGAATTGGCCAATGGAGTGTCACATATGAGGAACAGCAAAGAAGTCAATATCACTGGACTTCAAAGTATGTAGTGGGGTCAGGGAGAGGAGTAAGCTGTAAGACTGGAAAGGTAGGAAAGGGCTTAGGTTATGAACGACTTTAAGAGTCAAAGGGAGGATCTTACATTGGATCCTAAAAGTAAAAGGTAGACACTGGAATTTATTAAATGCAGTGTAGTGGGGATGGCTTTAGGAAGGTCAATTTGACAGCTGAGTGGAGGATAGACTGAAATAGGGAAAAAGATTGAAGCAAGGAGACCCAACTAAAAAAGCTACTGCAATAGCCCAGGCATGAAGTGATGAGGGCCTTCACCATTGTGGTGGCAGTGTCAGAGGAGAATGAGACATATACAAGAAATGTTAGTAAGGCAAAAATGACAGGACTTGGGAACAGAATCCCCAGGGGACAGTGGAGTGGGGGTGGAAGGAGAGAATGTAAGGGGCGTGTGTGTGTGTGTGTGTGCGTGTGTGTGTGTGTGTGTGTGCCCGCATGAGAGCAAGGGGGAGGGGGGAGAAGGGGAGGGGGAGAGGGCGGGAGGGAGGGAGAGGGAGGGGGAGGGAGAGAAGGAGAGAGAGAGGGAGAGAGAGAGAGAGAGAGAGAGAGAGAGAGAGAGAGAGAGGGAGAGAGGGAGAGAGAGAGAGAGGAGTTGAGGAGGATACCTTGGAAAGAAGATAAGTTTGGTTTTGGAAGTGTTGAGTTTAAAATGTCTACAAGACATCCAGTTCAAAATGTCCAACTGGACACCATTCAGTTAGAGAATGGAGGTCAGGAGAAAAGTTAGGGTTGGACAAAGACATCTGAGAATAATTTGCATAGAGATGATAGTTCAATCCATGGGAGCTGATGAGGTCACCAAGAGAAGTAGTACTCTGAAGTAGTAAGAGTGGATTATTTTTTCTAGAAATTTAGCTAAAGAAAAGGACAACAAAAAGGTCATGTTAAATGTCTTTGAAATTTTATTTTAAAAAACTGAAGATTCCTTACCTCTCCTATCCCTCAATTAGTTGTACTTACTTTAAAAAGTATCTCTGGCCAGATGATGTCTTGGCCATCTCCCAGCCTGCTGGTAGAGGTACATCATCTGGAATCTCAAAAGAAGATTGTCGGAGGTGTTGACCAGTGGGTGCAGCTCCTGGGCCAGAGACTACTCCAGAGGGGCTAAGTGTCCCGGGTGAAACAGCTCCTAGTTGTAATGAAGCTGGAGAGGAATGGGCTCGGACATGCTGAGGAGTCAGGGCCCCTGCAGTCCCTGCATCAGTGCTAGCCTGCCAGAAGTTTAAAAAAAAATGCTTTCATTAGAATATTTTTATTCCATAGAATTATATTAGGAACATGTTATGATACTAAAGCAATTTTCAATGTTTAGTACTCATCACAGGCATAAGTCTTTACATCTTTACAGGTTTCAGAGCATTTTCACATATATTCTCTTACTTGATGTCAATAACCTTGTTATTTGTCACTAAGAAACACCTGCTTTTGGTTTTTTCTTAAATGTGAAGCAATTACAGCTCAAACATGTTAACTGACTTGCCCAATGTCATGCAGTCAGTAAATTAGATAGCTGAGACTAAAAACCTAGGTTGTACTTAAAAAAATAACAATAGTAAAGTAAAGATTGAAGATTATGAAGATGCTGCATGTGATTTTTTTTAATCTATATTTTTATAAACACAAACTTTCATTTGATCTAGAGCAGGGCTTCCACCTTTTTGTTTGTGTCATGGACCATCAGTAAAGCCTATGGACATCTTTTCAGAATGATGTTTATAAACGCATGAAACGAAAAAGAAAGGTTTACAGAGTCCAGGTTTAAAACCCCAGATGTAAAGGAATGGTACCTAAGAAGTATAAGGTCTCTTACAGCTCTAATTCTACGAATAATCTGGTCCTACCAACAACCTCACTTACAGATTTGAGGCTTTTTGCTATTCCTCCAACACAGTATTACATCTCTAGTCTCTATAATTTTCCTCTGGCTGTACCTCATGTCTGGAAAGTACTCTTCTTCACATCCAAACCTCAAAAGCCTTTGTCTCTTTCAAAACTCAGCTCAAGCACCACTTTCTATGTGAGGCCTTTTCCAGTCTCAGATACTAGCTCAGCTTCCCCAACTCCAAATTAGCTACTGTGTATTTATATTGTATACATATATGATAGATTTTCTATCACCTGGTAGAATAGCTAACGTTTATGTAGCACTTTACAAAATGCTTCACAAATATGTTATTTGATTATCAGAACAACCCTGGGAGGTAGGTCCTATTATCATTGCTATTATTAGGAGATGGCGTGTCATCTGTCAGTGTCACTGCACTTCAAAGTATGTATAGGGTCAGCTTACAGAGGAGGAAACTGAGTCTGAGAAAGATTAAGTGACTTATCCAGGATCACACAGTTACTGAAACAGAATTTTAACTTGGGTCATCCAGATACTAAATACAGCACTCTACCACCTAGCTAACTCAAGGGAAAGGACCTCCATAAGGGTTTTATTTCTGCCACTGTATCTACAATATCCAGCACAGTTATTGGAAGATAGTAGGTGCTTAATAAATGCTTGTCTGATAGATAAGGAAACCCAGGCCCAGAGAGATTTAAGCGATTTGCCCCAGGCCAATCAAAATATTAGATGGCAGAGACTAATTAGAATACAGCAAGTTCACCAATTCCACCCCAGTACCTTCATGCATGCTTAATGCTACACATTATGAAGCTGTGTTTTCTGGAGGGTATTGGTTAATAAAATAAGTACAAAGCATCAATGGTATTTAAGAACTTAATTAAAAATCAGAAATAAGGCAATGAAGGCATTCTTTTTTTTTCAGAAAATGCTACGGTACTAAAGAAATCAGCACCCAAGTGAGTTGTTTTTTAAATCAGCCTTCCCCACCCCAAAACAGAGCAACACTAACAGTATTTAGTTCCACATTATGAACAAATTCCAATCAATAAAGCATCACAATTAAAACAAGTTTTAAACAATGCTAACATTGTTTCTGACAACAGAAAATTCATTAACAAGTAAAGAAAATCCACACTTGAACCTGAATTTAAATTAAACAGTTATTACCACATCTCTGCACCTAAATAATGAGGGCATTACTTGACAGCTTGTGTTATAACCTCCCTGGACTCAGTTTCCTTGTCTGTAGAATGGGGGGGTTGGAGTAGAGGGCCCCGAAGATCCCTTCCAGTTCTAAAAGTAAGATCCATGGAATGCTTGAAATGTTAATTTAGTTAGTTAGAGAACACTGTATATATAGTTTAGAACTGATCAGAGATTACAATCAGGTAAAAGTTACGAAAGATTACTCAGTGCCTGGAATTTCTTAAATTCCTAGGGGCAATGAAAGGAAGAAATTAATACAATATAACACATGCCTTAAATCAGAACTCGCCTTTGTATTTCAACCCATGATTGATGTGAACTTGTCTTGATATATTAAGCAGCAGAGACAAAGGAAAATTCAGGACACACAGTTACTAACCTTACTGAGGTGCAATGAATGATTTTGGATTATGAACTCAGTTGTAAAAACTGATGCATCTACTTAATTGGCTCATATATTGGTGTGGTATTTGGAAGACATAACCCATTTGCAGTCCCACTTCTTTCTGATAAGTAGTTGTTATTGGATGAATCTAAAATGGGGAATCTATTCTGCAGTTTTTGTTGGACATTTAAGCTGCCAGCTGGGAACTGCTAAAGTGTTCATACCTATATAATGAATCCACAGATGCACCCCCCCCAACCCCACTTTTCACAGCTTGCCTATTGAGGGATACAGTTATTAACTACTTTTTCCTTCTTTCTCTTTACCAGAAACCCCTCCACCCCCAGTTGTCCAGAGGCTTAAGAGAGCTTTAGACTCTAAAAAGGCCCGTATCTCCTGCATTCTTGTAGACTGTTTTAAACTAATGTGAATGGGAAGTGGGGGCGGGAGAGATATTTTTTTACATTAATTACTCAAAGTCCAACTACCAGACAATATTTGGAAAACAAATCAGATTTTGGACAAGATTTCCAAGTTTTTGCCCAACAGGTTATTTTAAAAAGAGAAAATCTATGTTTAGTTTTTTTTTTTAACCCACGGAAATATAATTAAAATATAATTAATTCTATAAGAAAGCACCTCGGAGTTTTTGGTTTTGAGAATCTCCTAAACGATAAATAATTAGGTAGGGTGAATACTTAAAAGCAGCCATGTTCACAACCCCAGGAAGAATTAAAAAGCAATGGCTATCCTAGAATTAGTCATCGCTTCCCAAACATTAACTTTTAATCATACTTGGACTTCGTATGAGTCAACCTGTATAGCATTATCAAAGGCTGCCTGTGTTTAAAAAAACAACTGTAAAAAGCAATTCTAGTCCTTCGCAAATAACAAAAACGGCTCATTCAAAAGTATTTAACAGGAGAGTAAATTTCTAAAACTAATGCGACTTTTTAAAAGTGAAATGAACTAACAATCTATGACACAAAAGTGCTGGAGGGTGGCTGGGCTGACTCCATAAACAACTTTCAGGAAAAGTCTCGGAAGTCTCTGAAGTGGAAGTTGTGTTTCGTAGCTCTAAAAAGTGCTAAGACTGAGAGGGACGGAAATAAATGCTTTCCTGGGCGGGGGGTGGGGGGGGGGAGAGGAGCAGAGAGCAAGAGAGAAAGAGTAAGAAACTAAATGGACTGGTTCAACCCCCACCCCCTAATCAACGTCGGAAAACAAGAGAACAATTATTTGACTCCCCAGGAGACTGATGTGGACTGAGAGGCCCTGAAGGAAAGGGGGGCCCAGAGCTCAACTTCGCAAACTAGGCTGCCGCTGGCAACTCACCCACACACAAAATGCCAGACTTCCCCCCTCCCCCTCCATCCAG
Source organism: Pseudochirops cupreus (assembly GCA_028627135.1). Lineage (NCBI taxonomy): Eukaryota > Metazoa > Chordata > Mammalia > Diprotodontia > Pseudocheiridae > Pseudochirops > Pseudochirops cupreus. The sequence goes on from CM053582.1 coordinate 177,538,933, forward strand.
CAGGGGAAGGAAGGAAGGAAGGTGCGGAGGGGAGGTGCTTGCATTGTGCAAGCCCACCAAGTAGCACAGAGCGCTCAGCAACTTTTTCCCCACCCCCCCCTTCCTCCCTTCCCAGTTCCTTCTCCTCCCCTCCCCGCCCCCCACAAACCTCCCCTTAACTCCTCCCGCCAACCTGAGAAAAAAGGGGGAAAGGAAATTAAAAGGGGGGCCTCCCCAAAGCCCCACAAATCTCTACAACCCTCAGGATTGTATAGAATCTAAAGGGAAAACGGGGGGGGGGAGGTGAAGAGAAAAAAAAATCTCAGCCCAGAACAGCAGCAGCAGGGAGGGGCCGGAGGAGTGTGAAAGTCAGTAGGGAAGAGGCTTAACCCCCCCCTCACCATCCCCAGTCTCCCGGCCCGTCGTCGTCCCCGTGCGTGTCCACCCCCACCCCGCTGCCCGGTCCCGGCAGTTCCAGTTTCTCCACTCACAAGTAGTCTCTAGTCCCACCCCCTTCCTCAGTGCCCTGAGAGCCCCCGGGACCAGCCCATCCCAACCAGGCCAGAAGAGCCATGCTTCCAAGTCGCCCCCCCTCCAACTCAGAGTCCCTGAGTCCCCCGAGTCCCGCGATGGAGTGAGAACGGATTCACAAACGCAGGTAGAGGGTAAAGGAAGTGTGAAGTTACCTGTCTGGAGTGCGATTTGGGCTCCGGTGGCTTAAAGAAGGAGTCAGGCAGCTTCCTGAGGCGCATGGGTACCGTCTGGGGCACATTGGCAGTCTTAGGGTTCATGACGGCGTTGAAGAGTGCCTCCAAGTCGGTCTCCGAGTCCCCCCGGACATGCACGATCTGATGCCCAGCTGGGGGCGGCGGCGCAGTCTGGGAGCCCGCAGCCCCCGGAGGCGCCGGCTGCCCAGGGCCAGTCGGTGGTCCCTGACCCTGACCCTGGGGGGGCTGGGACTGAGCCTGCCCCTGGCCCTGGGAGGGCGGCTGCGGCGGCTGCTGGCCCGGATCCATGGCTCTCGCACCCTGAACTTCCCTCCCCCCCGGCACGCACCCCCTAACCCGGCGAGGGGAGGGCTCCGCCCGTCCGGGACAGCCCCGGACCCGCAACTAGAAAGAACTAGGGAGGCGGAGAGGACTAGGGGCCCCGCAGGCGCAGGCGACTAGGGTGGCCTCCTCTCCCTCCTCCTCCTTTTCCTAGTATCAGAGCTGAGGGTCCGCGGGGCAGTGCCGCATCCCCGGCGGCGACCCCTCCGCCCCCTCTGGGGCCCCCGAACTGTCCTCCGGGCGCCGCTCCGAAGTTTCGGGAGTGGCTCAGCCCGGGATCTTAGCCGCCAGAAAACTTTTCTCTCTGAACTCCCTCTACGAAATTCAGGTTTGTTCGTTCCCTTCTCCTCGTTCTCTTTCCCTTAGTTTCCTTCCTCCCTTCCTTCCTTCTTTGCTTCCTTCCTTTCTTTTCCCGGCGGCGGCTGCGCCCGAGTGAGACCCAAACTCTCAGCAGACACCAAAACTAAAGTTTTGGAGAACTGCCCTCCCGAGCCGGCCGCCGACTCCGCCTCCTCCTGCCTCTGCGCGCCCGCCCGCACCGAATCCGCGCCCAGGGGAGGGAAAAGGGGGAAGGGGGGGAGAGAAAGAAAGAAAGAAAAAGAAAAAAACTTTCCCCTGAAGTTCCTCCTTCCCAGCCACCTCCGGGACCTCCAATTTCTCTCCCTGTTTCACGTGACTGAGATCTCCCCCTCACCCTAATCCTCCCTGCTTGCTTAAAGGGACAGAAACTCTGGCCATTGCTTCTCAGTGTTGCTGCAGTGGAAGGCAGCGCTTGGCGAAGCTTTGGGCCAAGTGTGAATATAAGAATATTTTCCTGAATATAACTTCCCTCCAGGGATTAAGGTTACTCTCAACTACAGGATATCCTCGGGTGCATTGTGCGGTCCACTCCCCCAGAGAAATCCGCTCCCACTTCTCTTCAGACACACAGCCCTTCCTTCTTATTTGACTGTGTTCCCTTTGCTTTTGTAAAATCACTTACGTTGTAGAAACCATAGAACTGCATTGATTCCGAGCCCTTCGTGTATTAAAAAGTTAATGCAGCAGCCTTGAGTCTACGAAGCAATAATTGCTGCTAACTCTGAAAACAGGCCAGGCTTGCACTAGGTAGCCCTTATAGACAGTTCCATATTTTAAATAAAGGTCATTTATAAAGAAAAATCTTGAAGTTTCGTCCGTTCACTGCCTTTCCCTAACTTGTGTCTATACACCTTCAAAAAGGAAGTTGTAGATTAAGAAAATTATTTGGATAATCTACTGAAGAGGAAAAAAGTAGGGGAGGGTCGCGCCTGTATGCTTGTTGAAGATACTAGATACCCTTTGCTTATGAAGGTTCAGCTTAATTTATAAAAAGCTGCTTTTTCTGGAAAATAAATAAATAAATAAATAAATAAAAGCAGAGATTTCTTTATAATCAAGGGGATAGCCTCAACTTTTTAACTCCACCTGTGACATTGTTATAAAATGTCTTATTGTAAAAGTCACTAATAGTATTGTTGTTGTAACTATTCCCTGTGTGAAGGAATCCATAATGTGCTTGGGGCATATCTGTGGAAAAACAATGTCTAGAAATGCTTTAAAGAAATCCGAGTATTTTTTAAAATCTGTTTTCCAAAGATATAAGGGAGAGGCAGAGTATTTGCAAGATCATAGATTCAGAGCCCCCAGGACCTCAGGCCATCTAGGCCATTGTGCTCCTTATATAGATGAATCAAGCAGTCAGTCAACGAGCATTAATTAAATATTTACTATATGCCAGACACTGTGTTAAGATCTGAGACACAAAGGCAACAAAACAAAAACCCTCACATTCTCCTGGAGATAACATGTAAACAATTGTACATAAAAGATGTATACAAAGTAAGGGAAAAGCAATGGGGGGGAGGGGCAGGGACAGGAATGGATGGGAAAGGCTTCTTCCAGGAGGTGGGGTTTAAGCTGAGTCCTGAAAGAAACCAGGGGCAGCGCATTCAAGAAATGGAGGATAGCTAAAGAAAGGGTACCAAGTCAGGTGAAGGAACAACATCATCATTGGATCATAGATTCCATAGAAAATAAAGTGAAAAAAAAACTGGAAAGGTAGAAAGGGGCCAGGTCATGAGGGGCTTTAAAAAACCAGAGGACTTTATATTTGATCCTGGATATAACAGAGAAGCATTGGAGTTTTATCAAGGGGAGGGGGTGTCAGAGTCTGATTTGCTCTTTTAGAAAGATCCATTTAACATCTGAGTGGAGGAAGGACTAGAATGAGGAGAGGCTTGAGATCAGTCAGCAGTCTATTGAAGTAGCTAGCCCAGGGTGAGGAGACAAGGACCTGCTCCAGAGCAGCTGTGTGAGTAAAGGGAAGGGGACTATAAGAGAGATATTGTGAAGAAACAAGACTTGGGAACAGATTTAGATATGTGGGATACATTTTGAGAGAGCAAGTGAAGATGTCACCAAGGTTTTGAGCTTGGGTGACTAGGAGGATGGGGTAGTTTAACAGTAATGGGGAAGTTTGAAATTGAGTCCAGGAAGGTTAATTTGTTAATTTTCTGTGTGTGTGTGTGTGTGTGTGTGTGTGTGTGTGTGTGTGTGTGTGTGTGTGTCTGTCTGTCTGTCTGTCTGTGTGTCTGTGTTCGAAGTCTAAGTCCTTGGAAGAGGTATGGCTATTTCCTGACAGAATTCAGTCTTTAGAGCATATGTTCTGTCTGTTTCTAATCCAACTGCTTGTGCAAGTTTGAGGATACTACTTGTAGCCATGAGTGATTGAGTAGTTGTGTGGTGACAAAAGGTCTTCTGACTGACTGAGGAGCCAGAAGGACTGATGACTCATGAGTGCTTGAGTCAGAAGTAAATGTGTGTACAAAAGGAGTAAGCTGTTGGGAGCTGCCTTGTAGGGGAATGGCAGCAAGGTACATTTCCCCACCTGGCCATGTAATTGTGAGTTCATGGCTTCTCTTTCTTTTGTGTTCTTCCCTAATCTTGGTGAATGTATGTATCCTGAGACAGAATTGACTAGGTTACAGCCTTGGGAACTTGGGAAGTTCAGAACTATCAGAGGCCCCAGTGACAACTGAAGTTGATGACAGTGTCCACCAGAGGTGATAACAATGGCTGATGACAGTGGAAATGCCTGCAGATGGATGTGGAAAGACAAACATGTCAAGGAAGGCAACTTCAGGAATCATGCCCCATCGGGGCAGAAAGAAAAAAAGGCTACAGACTCTACCAAAATACCAACTTGGAGCTCAATGAAGACCTGAGGGAAATTTCATGGGGATTCCATAAAGGGAAAAAGAACTCAGGAACTTTAAATTAATTCTTTGTCACATGCATCGTCTACATATATTCTATTTACCACTATAAGTTAAAGCCCATTTTCTCATTGAATATGCAAGTGAAGAGAGAACCCCAGGTTTGGAGGTATTGTTTTGGTCCTACTGTTCTTGCTGTATGTTAGTAAATAGCTTTTCTGAAAGCTAATTAAATTTGACAATGAGTGACACCATGAGCACTAGAAATCTCCAGTCCCACAGAATTATGCTGAGAGAATAGTGTAGTCAGCCCCACCTGGGGACCTCCCCTTCTATTGTGAATGGCAATTGGGGAATTAGTTCTAAAGAGGGTGCTACATATACCTAAATACATGTTAGGGTAGTGACTTTCACATTTGTCTTCACATCCCTAGTACACAGCCTGGTTCTCAGCACAGAGTAGGTGTCTAATTGGTTAATTGAGTAAGGTCACACAGGTAACCGAGAATGGGATTGAACTTGAGTCCTCCAACTTTACTGTGAGGATTTCTTTTACTTTGAACTCAGGAAGACCTGGGCTCAAATCCTGCCTTTTACACATACTGGCTAGGTTACCAGCTTGGTAAAGTGGAAAGACTATTGAATTTAGAGTCAGGACCTGGCCTTTAAGCTTGCTTTTACTTACCACTTACTACTTGTGTGGCTCTGAGCACATTACTTAACATCTTTGGGCCTTAGTTATTCATCTGTAAATTGTGGGCACTGGAATAGATGTCCTCTGAGGTCCCCTTTAGCTCTAAATCTGTGAGCTTGATTCCATTATGATAAACAAGCTACTTACCTCTCAGTCCCCAGGCAGCTCCCTAACACTATAAATTACAAATGAGTGGCTGCTCTACAATGGTAGAGGAAGTGTCCATACCAGGACCTCTCTGAACTGATGCCATCACAGGTCCAGATTCTGATAGCCCTCCTCCAGTGTCTCATTTCAACATTTTGATCCAAAAAGGATCAGAATACAGAGATACAAGTAAATTAAACTAAAAAACAGATGCCAGAGAAAGACCTCAAAGACTTCTAATGAGGTTCTTCCAGGGAACACAGATATTTTTAAAGTTCTCATGAAGAAGTATGAATATTAAAATCATATGGTCATGAAATCATAAGAGAAAGAGACTTCAGAAATCATCTGTTTAATCCATAACTGAAATATGAATGCCTTCCATCACTGACAGCCAAACTAGGTGGCACAGTGGAATAAAGTGCAGCATTTGAAATCAGAAGGGCCTGAATTCAAATCCTACCTCATACCTTTATTAACTGTATGACTCTGGGCAAGTCACTTAAGCTCTGACTGCCTCAGTTTCATCATCTGTAAAACAGAGATAATAACATCACCTACCTCCCAGGGATATTGTGAGAAATAAAATGAGAGGGTTCAAGTTCCTAATTGAAAATCTCCAGTAGTAGAGAACTCACTAACTACTTTATGTCTATGCAGTTGATTCCATTTCCAGGCTGTTCAAATAGTCAAGAAATTAATAGATTCATATATCTAGAACTAGAAAAGACCTTAAACAACATCAGGGCTCCACACACCCACCCCCTGGTACCCTGAGAAATTGACTAACCTAGTACTACATAGGTAGTAAGAGCAAGAGGCAGGATTTGGGGGGTGGCTAGGTGGTACAGTGAATAGAGCACCAGTCCTGGTGTCAGGAGGACCTAAGTTCAAATCTGACCTCAGACACTTAACACTTAACACTTACTATGTGTGGCCTTGAGCAAGTCACTTAACCCCAACTGCCCTCCAAAAAGCAAAAAAAAAAATATATATATGACTGGCAGAACTGAACACAACAATTCAACTGCAGAGTGCAAGAAGACTATAACCTGTGTTATTCTGGACAGTAATTTCTATTAACATAGACAGAATTTACATTCTTTCTTGGTGGGGTGAGGGCCATGATACCACATTGGTGGCTCATGTTAAGCTAGCAATGAACTAGGCAAAACCTTTCCACGGCAGCAGGGGATAGAAGAAAGAATGCCAGACCTGCACAAGCTGCTTCAGACTTTTAGAGCTCAGTATCTCATTTGCAGAAGGGAGATGGTATTGTCTGCCTACCTGTTTACCTACCTACTTTAGAGGCAGGTAGGTCATGTGGCTGATACAGCTCTGATCCTAGAGTTAGGAAAACTAAGTCTAAATCTGACCTCTACTGACTACTAACTGTGTGATCTTGAACAAGTCACTTAATTGCTGTTTGCCTCAGTTTCCTCAAATGTAAAATGGGAACAACAACAGTTGCTACTTCACTGGGATATTGTGAAGACTGAATGAGATCATATTTATTAAAATTAAAAAGCACTTAGCACAATGCCCAGAACATAGTAAGTGCTGTATAAATACTTTTCCCCTCTCTCCCCTTCTTCTCAATCATTATTGTGAGGATCAAACGAAGTAACATTTTTAAAGTTCTTAGCACAGTGTTTGGCATATAGTAGAATGTGCTTAATACATGCTTTCTTGATTCTTTCCTTTCTCACTGGGTCCTTATAAGAATCAAATAAGATAATGCATTTGAAAGAATTTCATATTTTGTTTTAGTTTGGACCTGTGATTTAACTGGTATATAGAACTCCCATCTTCTACTCAGGGATCAAAGTGATCTTCCTAAAGCACAAGTCTGACCTGGTCACCCATTCTATTCATAAATTCCATTGGTTCACCGCTACCTTCAGGATCAAATATAAAACCCTGTTTTTGGCTAGTAAAGCCTTTCATAAACTGATTCCTTCCTGCCTTTCCACTTTTATATCTTGCTTCCCTTGGAATGCTGTACTATTCAGTGACACTGGCCTCCTTACTATTCCTTACATAGACACTCCATCTTTCAAATTCCTGTGTTTAAAAAAAATTTTTTTTGGTTGCATTTAAAGTTCTAAACTGTCTCCCTTCCTCTCTCCACACCCCACACTGGAGAACTAGAGAAGGCCACCATTTTACACACACACACACACACACACACACACACACACACACATACTCATGCATGTGCACATACATTTGTAATACTGAGAATAACTCAGTCATTCATAGCTATTCAAACAAAATTGTTGTTACTGTATGCAGTAACAGTTCTCTTGGTTCTACTCATTTCATTTTTCCCTATTTCATATAAGTTTTCCATGTTTTTCTAAAAATCAAGCTGATTATCATTTCTTACATGGGCAGAACCATTTCCCAACTGCCAGGTAACCCCTCAATTTCTATGCCACCATAAAAAGAGCTGTTAGAAATATTTTAGAGCAGACCTACACAGCTTGTAAACTGCAGATAGGTTAGACTAGAGACAGACTGGCAATAGTTGGTTGCCTCTGGTCATGTGACAAAAAGGAGAGTACTCAGTGGCAACCCTACATTTTTCACATCCACCCAAAATCCTTTGGCAGACTGTATGTTATGCAGGCCTGTTTTAGGTCACACATGTTCTTTTCATTTTTCCCTAGTCATCTTGGGAAACAGACCTAATGGTGGTATTGCTGGGTCAAAGGGTATATACAGCTTTATAACTCTGTGGGCATAATTCCAGATTGCTTTCCAAAATGGTTAGATCAGTTCACAGTTCTTCCAACAGTGTATTGGTGTCCTGATTTTTTTTTTTTTACATTCCCTACAACATGGCATTTTCCCCTTCTACCATTTTAGTCAATCTGATAGGTGTGAAATATCTCAAACTTGTTTTAATCTGCATTTCTCTAATCAATAATGATTTAGAGCATTTTTAAAAATATGACTACATGCAGTTTTGATTTCTTCATCAAAAAATTGCCTGTTCATATCTTTTGACCATTTATCAATTGGGGAATGATTC
>CM053582.1:177547174-177560242 GCA_028627135.1 Pseudochirops cupreus
AGCCTACAGGAAGCTTCCCTACCCCACCCCACCCCAGTGAAAATAAACTCTGCCCCCTGATAGGCTGAATGTAGTCACATGGAGCCTGTGGTGGGAGGAGTTTTGCTGAAAGGAAGCAGAGCCCACAGGACTCTGTGGGAGAGAGAGGAGGTTGAGGCAAGGAGATAGAAAGGTTTATGAATAAATATTGATCTTGTATTGGTTTGTGGGAAGGCTGAAGGATGCTATGGCTCTCAGTGTTATTATATACTTCTTAATATCTTTGGTACTATGATGGAATTGGCTTACTGGTTTTGGGATTCAGTTTTCTGGTATCTAAATAAATGCTTCAATTCTGTCCTCTGTCTGGAGAGTTTGGTATATTTTGCGATTGAATGTCATGCGATACTTATAGTCATGGTCTTTAATGTGATCGTGGGCACTATAAATATTGCACTGGTGCTACATCTACATATTTGAGATATGAGACCTTTATCTGCAAAACTGTCTATAAAATTTCCCCCCTGCAATTTTCTGTTTTTCTTCTAATCTTGGCTACATTGGTTTTATTTGTACAAAACCTTTTTAGGTTAATGTAACCAAAATTACCTATTTTACATCTCACAGTGCTCTCATTTATTTATTAGTTCTCATATCCATAAGTCTGACGAGTAATGTGTTCTATGGTCTTCTAATTTTCTTGTAATAACTCTCTTTATATCTAGGTATTATATCTGTTTTGACCTTATCTTGGTAAATGGTGTAAGATATTGTTCTCTGCTTTCCAGTTTTCCCAAAAATTTCTTTCAAATAGTGAATTCTTATGTTACAAGCTTAAGTCTTTACATTTGTCCAACACGAGATTGCTATAATCACTTGCTGCTATGTATTGTATGTCTACTCTGTTCCACTGATCCACCTGTTTCTTAGCCAGTACCAGATAAAGTTGATAATTACCACCTTATAATACAGTTTAAGATCCAGTACTGCTAAGCCTCATCCCTTTACATTTTTCATGAATTCTTTTGACATTCTTGATCTTTTGCTCTTCTATGAATTTTGCTAGCTCAATAAAAAAATTTTTTTTGGTAATTTAATTGAGATGGCATTGAATAAGTAGATTCATTTAGGCAGAATTGTCATTTTTACCATATTAGCTCTGCCCACCCATAAACAATAAATATTCATCCAATTATTTAAATCTAACTTTATTTGTATAAAAATATTTTATAATTGTATTCATGTAGTGCTTGGATTTGTCTTGGCAGGTGTACTCCCAGGTATTTTACGCTCCCTCTGGTTATTTTAGATGGGGTATTTCTTCCTATCTCAACAGGATTTTGTTGGTAATATAGAAATGCTGATGATTTATGTGGATTTATTTTGTATCCTGCTACTATGCTAAAATCATTCATTGTTTCAACTAGCTTTTTAGTTGAATCTCCATGTATTTTTGATGGCTGCTCTGTATGCCTGGAATTTTATCCCCATTCTTGTATCTGCCTCCTGGCTTCCCTTGCTTCCTTCAAGTCTCGGATAAAATTATACCTTCTAGAAGAAGCCTTTTCTAACAATGCCCTCCCCCCTTGCCCACAACACACATACACACACACACACACACACACTTGATGCTATTGCCTTCCTTCTTCCTTCTTCCTTCTGTATTTATCCTGTTTATATCTTTTTTGTACATTGCTGTTTACATATTGGCTACTCCATTAGACTGTGATGTCCTTATGGCAGGAACTAACTGTCTTTTGCTTTCCTTTGTACCCCGGTGCTTAGCACAAGGCCTTGCTTGCTGACTGAAACAAAGCAACAAGGTACAGTATAAAGCTTTGAGTCAGATGGGACTAAATCCTGCCTCGGATTGTCTGACTGTAGGCAAGGCAAGTTACATCACTTCTCTGGCTCTCAGTTTCCTCATATGTAAAATGAGGGGGTTGAACTAGATGGTCTCCATGGTCCCTTCCAACTCTATATTTATTATCCTCCAAACCTAGGTTTTTCTTATGTTGAGACTAGCTCACTCTCTACTGCTAACTAGACCAAGAATCTGGAGGCTTAGGTTTGAGTCCCAACTCTATCCCCAAACAGCTCTGTGCTTTTGTTCAAGTCATAGACTCCTCAGATTTCAACACCGAAAGATAATTCAAGGGTTCACATTCTGCCTCTGACACTTACTAGCTGTGTGACTCAGACAAAGTTACTCAGTCTCTCAGTATCTCAGGAAACTATGTAGGACTCATCAGCTAAATCAAAGATAGACTATAATCTGCATTAGAGAAGGGAAAACTCACAATGGGAGTTCCATACTAACAATACTTTATTATATATGGTTACCTAAGTAACTACTTAGAAACTACCAGAAAATAGTGGGATAACATTGTTCTGACACCTGTGCCACAATTTTCTTGTGAATTTGTGTTCAAATAAAACAGAATGATCTTCCATGATTTAAAAAAAAGGGGGAGGGGATAAGAGGGACAGCTAGGTGGTGCAGTGAATAGAGCATTGGCCTGGGAGTTAGGAGGACCTGAGTTCAAATCTGACCTCAGACACTTAACACTTACTAGCCATGTGACCTTGGGCAAGTCACTTAACTCCAATTGCCCTGCCCTCCAAAAAAGTAAAAAAAAAAATTAACAGAAGGAAATTTGCATTTCTCCAATCAATAGTGAGTTAAAACAATTTTTCATATGGTTATAAATAGCTTTGATTACTTAATCTGAAAATTGTTTATATCTTTTGATCATTTATCAATTGGGGATGGCTCTTATTTCTATAAATTTGACTCAGTTCTCTGTATGTTTGTGGAATGAAACCTTTACCAGAGAAACAGAATGAAAGAAAGGGAAGGGAGGGAGGAAAGAAGAAAGGAAGGAAGGAAGGAAGAAAACTTTTTTGTGTAGAGCTTTCAAAGGGATGAAGAGCTGAAATGGTAGCTGGATAAGATTAGGAGTCTGCATCCTGGAAAGGTGAAGGCTGAGGTCTGTAGTATAAAAAAAAAAAAGTAAGAATCTTTTACAGTTTCTTGAAAAGGGAACTCAGAGATCTATAAACGATGTACTCTGTTGATCTGAAGTACTTACTCTGCTTTTCTAAATCTCAATTTCTTTATCCGTAAAACAAGGGGGATTTGTGTGACCATACATTCTCTAAGGTTCCTTTCAGCTTTAGCATTTCATGATTTTTTCATCACCACCATCATCATAGCTAGCATTTATATATAACATTTAAAGTTTGGAAAGTGTTAATTCATATATTTTCTCATTGGAGCCTCAAACAATATGAAGCAGGTGTTATAAGCATTGTTCCCCATTTTACAGATGAGAAAGCTAAGGTTCAGAGAAGCCCAATGATATCCATGATTGCAGAGGTAATTAACATCAGAAGTGGGTTTTGAGCCCAAGTTCTTCTAATTCCACTCCCAGCATTTTAGCCACTATGATACTTCAGAAGTATTTTCCTGACATTGCTTCTTCATAGATGATGAGAAGAGTGGTGACACAACTCTTCCCTTTTCAACAATAACAGCCTCCTCAGCTTTGATTTTTAAACCCAACCACTACCTTGGCTACTTCCTCTATGATATCCAGTTATTTAAAAAATAAAAATAAAACAAAACCAACCTTGAAAAGTACCTTTGGTTAGAACTAAGCAGGAAAGCTTCAGTCCAAAAGAATTGTTTCCCTTAGAAGTTAAGATAATTGAAAGCCTTAGGGTTGTGATGGAAGGTGTCACTGCCTCAGAGCTTTTACTATAATGAACATTATAATTAAAGGACTTAGGATGTTGCCATGTTCGATATTGTTTCACCTGCCTTTAAAATGAGAACAGAATTACTTCGACAAGTGGATGGGAAGGTGGTTGGTTTGCTGTGATATTATCTTCTCTAAGTGCCTTGTTACATCTCGTAAAATGTTATTTGTAACAAAGTTTTTCAATTGCAACATTAGGTTAACCGGCAACACAGGTTAGAAAGGGATAGATAAAACATAGAATCAATCTCTTCTTCCTCTCCCCCTTCCTTTTTCTAAACAATCATCAGATTCAAATTCTTGGGATTGAATAGGTAAAACCAGAGGAAATCAGTACTCACCTTCAAAGGAACAGGTGGTAACAAGACTTCCATATTTTATTTTCATTTGACCAAATCCTCTCTGTGGAGAGCTTTCAAAGGGGATAAAGAGCTAAAATGGTAGCAGAACAAGATTAGGAGTCTTCATTCTGGAAGGATGAAGGCTGAGGTCTGTGGTCAAAGTTGACAAAATAATGCGAACAATGTGAAGATAGGATGATGACAGATTTGTTCACCAAAATTAAGAGGACAGCCTGTGAACTTGGTAGATTTAAGTGCAGGACAAAAAAAAAGTACTATTTCATTCTTGGAAGGTAATCATATCTAACTCATTGCTCTCAGCAGGTATGAAAAGCTAAAAGGGAAACCGAGGAATGGGGGGGGGCCCTTGATTATTAATTCATGAATGACACATCCATATTGAAAGGCATCATGGTATGGTATTTAGAGTCCTGGATTTAATTAAATCAGGAAGATTTGGGATTAAATCCCACCTCTGATGCTTCACTATGTCACTTGAATTCTCTGAATCTTAGTTTCCTTATCTGTAATAACAGTAAAGAGTCTACCTCACAAAATTGCTATGAAACTCAATTGAACTGATGTAGGTAAAGGTCTTTGCAGACTTTAAAGCACTATATTATGCTATTACATAATAGATTGCATAGACAGATGGTTTGGGGGTAGCTAACCTTTAAAGCCAACACAAAGGAGGTTGAATAAGCTTTTCTGTTGCTAACTTGCTCCTTGGTGCCACTTTCAGAGACATTATACAGTTATCGGCAATCATGCCATTGCCTCTGAATTCACCCCAAACCCAAGCCCCATGACTTCCTGTGCCTTCCAAATACTCTCTTTTCCCATGTGAAAGCTGTAAGGAACACAGAAAATGCTGATTCAGACACATGGTGTGAATCCAAACTTGATTAATGACTGCTTCTCAAACTGATATCACTGCATTATGAATCTTTAGGACCCAGACTCCTACACACAATTACTCTTACCTCGGGGTCCAGCTTAAAGAAAAACATTCTCCTATTGCCCTAATGTAGATATTCCATATCTTCTTCATGCATACTCACTGCTCCTATCTCTCAAGACATTTCCTGACCCATTTTAGAGACACGATTTGCTCCAGTCCTCTATTTTAACACTGCTTTAAGGTTTTTGCATTTGGCAATTCTATTTCATAAACCCTTTGGTAGTTGCATATTCTTCAATTTACCTCAAAGCAATCATCTTTAGTTTTAATGTCTCTTACTTTTTTGGGGGGAATAAAAAGATTGAGATTAACAGGATTTTTTTTGTATGTAATGGAGTATAAGAAAAAAAAACCTTTAATGAATATAAACGCTTATTTCCTGACTAAATATATACACACATATGGATATGCATATGCATTGAAGAAGAGATCATTGTTACAGATCATTGTTCTGCTGTTACAGCCTTGAGAGCACAATTATTTCATTTTTGTCTTTGAATTCCTAGCAATTACAATTTAGAATAGCACATAGTAGGTACCTAATAAATATTTGTTGAACACATTTTTAAATGGTAAAAAAAAATTTTTCACAGGTACTAGATATAGTAATTGCCTTAACTATTGTAAACCAGGGCTCTGATTCACCCAAACACTCATGGAATCTATCTACTATTACACTTCTCTCAAATAACAGCATCAAGGTTGTATCTTGATGCTTCCTAAATAGCCCAAGGGATAAATAGTAATTATAGGCTTCTGCAAGACTTAACTACTTTCCCCACACAGCTGTTTGCCTTACCCCACTATGCTTAGGTTCTAACAACATTGCTATCTGATCTACCTTCCAAACAGATATCAGAGCAAGGAGTTGTCCAGGTATCCTTTAAAATAGGGATCCAATAGGGTTAGCTTCTAAAAATTGTTTTCTAGAAGTATGTTACAAACACTTTTAGTGCATTTGTTCTCCATGGTATGCAGACATTTGTTTCATTTTATGTCTTGGTGTTTCTGGGAAAGAGTAACAAATAGGGACTGAAATTTTCAAATGGGAAGTGGGAAAAAATCCTTCCTAGACTGGACAAATGTTTTGATGTAGTTTTTCTCCTTAATCTACATGTCTTCTGCTCAAAAACCTTGAATGTATGCTCATTTCCTATCAAATTAGGCCCAAACTTCAACCTGGTGTTCAATGACCTTCATAATTCAACTTCAACCTATGTTTCCATTTTTATCTCATAATGCCCACTTCAAATGCTACTTCTAGTCAGTTTTTTCTGATTCCCCAGCTAAAAATTATATCTCCCTCAAGTTACCACAAAAGACTATTTTTATACTTATCATATGAAAATTTTTATGGCATTTATCTGTGTGTATGTATGTGTGTGTGTGTGTGTATGTGTGTATAAATAACCATACCTGGCCCCTATTTAATAATGAACATTAGGAATTTATCTTCTGCTTTCTATAAAGTAGCGCTGCAGGGAAAGCCATGGGATTTTAAACTACAAGTATACAGCAAAGCCCACTCATTCTCCTATTAGAAAGGGAGCACCTTACCTAAGGACTGGGGTGGAAGCCAGAAACTAAAGAGAAAAGCACTATAACCACCTACCGGGTGGAGGTGTGGCTGGCAGTGACCAACACTGGTCTTGGGGCCAGTGGAGCAAGGTTCATTTACAACCATCTGAGACCAGAATAAAGAAATGTTTGGTATAGACCATGGGGGGGGGGGGGGAATGCTGTACCACAGGAGGCATAGAAGCTCCTCTCATTGCAGGAGAGTACAATGATATCACCAGAAGACTTGGGCAGCCCTTTGACTTCACAGGTTTTACTTTTCCCCTTTATACATGAAGGATGTGTCTACCACTCCACATATGTACCTAACAAAACCTATAGAAGTTTCCTACGTGTTCTCCTTTCTAATTATGTTCTCTATTTGCATCCTCTTCCCATTAATAGTATATGTATTTGTGGGAGAGCCTCAGATTTTGGGGGAAGTGTTTTTATTTCTTTTTTTTTTTTACTATGCTATTTAATTAAATGCTTTTCCTTTGAATTATGTCCTTTAGATGGCTAAATAAATGTGAACACATTGGTGAAGTTTCATGAACTATATTGTTGAATGGATGTTAGAAGGAGGCAGTTAGAAGCAAGCTAGTCTCATCCATACCCCAAAATCATAACACAAGGGCAGGCATGGAGAACAGCCTTGAGGCTGCATGTATCTTCCAGAGCTCTCCTGTGCCTTCCTGTCATGTACAAAGTAACACAAGAAAATGCAAAGAACAGGGACAGAAAATAAGATTAAGTCTTATGCAATGCTTAGAAATGAGTGCCAGTGAAATCTAGCTAAAGGAAGGCAGGGTAGGGGATACAGATGGCCAATTCTGCCATATCTGGGATTGTTTTTTCCTTCTCAGTACTCTAGTCATCTGAGGAAGCACTTGCTATAAAACAAACCAAACTGAAATGGCCTCGTACCTTACTGCTTGCCACTTTAACTTTTGTCTCTCCAGTCTCCTGAGGAATTGTGGATTTGAAGGTAGAAACTGCCAACTGTACTGTCACTGACTGTTGCTGTGGGTGCATTGCTGCTCCAGATGGCCAAGACTTTTAAGACAAAACAAAATACCAAATTGGAGCAGAAAATTCTACATCCTATTCTGATCCCATTTCTTTCTGAGCTGGGAAGTAATATTACTCACCTGTTCTTAAGCAATTTAGGGCCTCCTGTAAGAAAGCCAGTCCAAGCT
Organism: Pseudochirops cupreus; assembly: GCA_028627135.1. Taxonomy (NCBI): domain Eukaryota; kingdom Metazoa; phylum Chordata; class Mammalia; order Diprotodontia; family Pseudocheiridae; genus Pseudochirops; species Pseudochirops cupreus. Next base: position 177,554,973 of record CM053582.1, read on the forward strand.
TTGCCAAAAGGATAATTTCAACCACCACCACCACAAACATTTTAAGGTTTGTAAAATGCTTTACATATATTATTTCATTTGATCCTCACAACAACAATGTGAAGTAAACATTATTATTAAAACAGATTAGGGAACAGGTTCAAAAAGGTAAAATGACTTGCACACCTAGCAGGCAAGTTTTAAAGACAGGACTCAAACTCAGATCTTCCTGACCCCAAAACCATTCCTCAAAATTCTATATCTGATTGTCACTTAGCCTCTGCTTAAAGACCTCCAAAAAGAGGGAATCTGCAACTTCTCATTCTATTTACAGATGGCCCTAATTGTTTTGCTGATATCAATCACAAATGTTCTTTGCCACTTTCACCCTTTGCTCCTGGTTCTGCCCTCTAGTCCCCAAAGAGAACAGAGTTCTGGACAATATGGATTTCCTCTCTGGACAAAGGAAGCAGCAAGAAGAAATCAAATTGGTTTTCAAAATGACCCATCCAATAGCCAAAATGCAAATAGAAGTAAAAAACCAGCACAGGAAAAAAGTCTCTGTTGTCTCATTTTCTGCTACACATGCCCCATGTAAGTGAACACTTGATGAAAAGAAGTTTAAAGTCTGATGACCTGAGATATTTGACATCTGGGAACTTACAAGTGCTAGTCAATGACCTCCACTCCTGGACAGAAAGCATTAATGAAGAGAGAGTTCAGCTGTTTCTCATTTGAGATAGATTGCATGCAGAACAAGACAATGCTGGTCAACACAGAAGATTTAGACTGGTCTGGCTAAAAGTCAGCAGAAATGCATGGCCAAGAAAATGCACATGAAATGAAACAGGAAGCCCAGGAGGATAATGAGCTTAAAGTTCTTTTGCTCCTGTATTTGCAGCAATGCTGCTCTTTGTTAAGATGGTACAAACAGAGACACAGACACAGACACAGACACAGACACAGACACAGACACAGACACAGACACACACACACACACACACACACACACACACACACATAGTATTAACTACTGATAGTGTCTAAGGCTTCATTTCTAGGAACTGGCCTCTGCTCCTTAATATAGTTTAAAGTTTTATTCATGCTGCTAAATATCTAGCATTTTAATAAAATATAATTACAAAAGGTAATAAACTACTCAGGTTACTATGAAGTATAAACTATGATTGAGAACAGAGGGCAGATTAACTTTTTTCAGAGACTTTAAATTGGAACAATATTTTCCCATTGATCACTTTTATTCTTCATTATAGTTGTAAAGAAGAAAGTGTATACAAGTTTGGTTTTTTGTTTTTGTTTTTGTTTTCTAGTCTGCCTACCTTATCATGAAATTTTAGCTTTTGCTCATCTGAATACTTAAATCAGTTTTAAAATTTTTGGCAATGCTGAACACTCAATATTCATTTTTAGATTTGCTGTTAACATTGAGCTGGTAAGTGGAATGATTATTAATAACCAATGATTTGTGGAGATCCAGAGTTCTCCCTTTTTCTATAGTCCTCATGTCAAAATTCAGTCTTTTGAAGGACATTACTGATAATGAGTTTGGATTAACTTTCTTAACAATCTTGTTCAGACCCCAACCAGGTAGGGAAGCCATTGTGCTCTACTCAGGTTTGAATAGAATTGCCTAAGGCTGGGGGATAATTTAGAAGCAAATGACTCGGTCAAAGTACATTAGAATAGGGTTAGTCCTTCACTGTAATATTCATTCTCTCATTACTTGTTAACCAATCAAAGTTGATTATCACCCTCTGTAACATCCACCTCTCTAAGGGCATATAAACCATGAGGGGCCCTCCCCACCAATGATTGGCTTTGGCATTCGAGAGTATCACTGACCTATTGTTAAAAATGTTAGAATTATTAATAGAATGATTACTTATCCAGAAATTTTGTTTCTCAGACTTTTAAAATGTCACACTGGGAAATACATCCTCCTATCAACAGAGAAGTAGAGAACTACTAAAGGAAAATGTTGCATGTACTGTCAGATACAGTTATTGTAGTAAGTGCTTTTGCTTAACTTTTTTTGGTTACACGAGAAGGCATAATTTGGGAGGGGACAGGGAGTAAATGACTATTGTGTTAAAAACAAAAGACATTAGGGAAATATTTTAAAACATTCAGTTAGAATCAGAGAATTCCCTGGAACATTTTATATGTAACAAAATTAAAATTTTGTCTAACATATAAAAATCCAAAAATAAGAAATTGTTGAATAGGATAGTATTGAAGGGGGAAATGATGAATTCAATTCTAGATATACTGGGCTTGAATTACCAGTGGCACTTGGTAGAGATGTCCAGTGGTCAGGTGAAAAGCTGAATGGGCTCCACAAATGGTTAGAACTGTAGAATTGGAAATTGTCTACAAGGAGGAGATGTGATATTAAATAAGAGGTAGGGCATAGAGATGGGGGGAAAATGAGCCAAGGATAAATATTAGGAAATGTCAATATTAAGGGAGCTGGAAGTAGGAAAGGAATACATGAAGGAGACACAGAAACAACCATGTGAGGGGAGGAGAAACAGGAGATTATGGCATCAGAGAACCAAGGCAGTAGAAAGTATCTTTTTTGTAATCTCGAACAAGAAAGAAGTTTGTTTGTTATAAATATTTAGGGTAACTAGAAACATGAAAAGAAGACTTAAGCTAGAACAAGAACCCAGATGAAGTTATCAGAAAGGAAAGTACAGCAGGGCTGCTGATGAAAAACGAGTACTTAATAAGTATTAAGGATAAGAGGCTAAAAAAATAAACATTTTAAAAAGAATTACAACTACTAATAGCTATATGAAATTATTCTCCAGTTCTCTAACAGTAAGAAAAACGTAAAATAAAACAACTGATATTTTCTCTAATGTCTAGTAAATTGGCAAAGGTAAATGGAGGAGATATGGAAAGGCAGACACACTAATACACTTTAGTTGAATTCCAACCATTTTGGAAAAAGATTGCAATTATGTAAGAAAAGTTACTAAAATGTTTACATCCTTTGACCCAACAAAACAAGGTTGAAGAAAGAAAGGTCCCAAATTAAAAAATATCCATAGGAGCATTTGTGCTAACAAAAATCTGGAAACAACCCGGGTGCCCATCACCTGAGGAATGACTAAATGTGTGTGTGTGTGTGTGTGTGTGTGTGTGTGTGTGTGTGTGTGTGTGTGTCTGTCTGTGTGTGTGAGTGTGTGTGTGTGTGTGTGTGTGTGTGTGTGTGTGTGTGTGTGTGTAAGTTAGCATAATACCTGGAACAAAGTGGGTACTTAAATGATTGTTGATTGATGAGTATAATATAATAGTACAGCTTTTTAAGTAACAACAAATACAGAGAATAAACAATAATCATGCCACTATAAACTATGGTTGAAAACAGAGGGTAGATTAAATAGATTTTTTTCTGGAGATTTTAAGATGGAATAATATTTTTCTATTAATTACTTTTGTTCATTACTATAATCCTAAAGAAGGAAGTATATCCAAGATTAAAAAACAAAAACACACAACCTGCCTGCCTTATCATGAAATTTCATGATGTTCAACATTTTATTTAGAAAAATACCTCAAAATGTTTAGATTTGAATGTCAAACAGAGGATATTATATTTGATCCTAAAGGGGACAAGAAATTGCTGATATTGATTGAATGGGGGAGGGGGCAGAAACCTGCAATGCTTAGATATGTACTTTAGAAATACCTTGAAATACTTAGAAATAGTTTAATATGTTTAGAGAAATGCCTAGAAATAGGAATGTTATTCATATATACGGAGAGGGAGGAAGAGTATAGATAACTTTTTGTCTTATAGAAGGGGTGGTAAGGTACTAAAAGACTGATGCTCTGGCTGCAGATAGTTGAGGAAGTTGTCTAATTGTAGAAGGCACCTGCCCCTTGTCCCCCACCTCAGTCCAGATTCCTTTAAACTTGATTTATTTTTTAAATGAAAAAAAATCATCATTCTTATATGGCATTTCATAATCTCATTGCAACTTTGTCCCTCCTGGAAATTGCTCCAGAAGACTCTTCAAACATAATTTAGGGATAAGGTATGTCTATTTCTTATTAAGATTATTTTCTTGGGGCAGCTAGGTGGCAGTGAAGAGAGCACTGGCCCTGGAATCAGGAGGACCTGAGTTCAAATTCTGCCTCAGACACTTAACACTTACTAGCCATGTGACTTTGGACAAGTCACTTAATTCCAGTTGCCCTGCCTTCCCCCTTCCTAAAAGCAAGAAGAAAAAAAAAGATTATTTTCTCCTCCACTCTACACAACCAGAAAGAAATATAGCCCATGTGGTTTAAAATATATTTACTACATGAAAGAGAAATTTAATAAAGCATAGTACTTAGAAACAAATGGGGGGGGGCAAAGTCAGTATGGTGGTGTAAAAGCAGGAAAACCTCATGGCTTCCCCCATAACCACCTCAAATACCTATAAAATATGACTAAACAAATTTTAGAGGTACAGAACACACAAAGTGACAGAGAGAAACAAATCTAACACTGAAGGCAGCCTGGCAGCCAGACAAGAAGGGTTCATTGCAGCATGATGGGAGCTGAGCCCACGGTTTTAGTCTCAGGGTGGCCCAGACCAGCCTCGGCTAGAGCATTTGGGAGAGTGGATCACTAGCAGCTGTGGTGGTTTCCAGAATTATCAACCCATAAATGCCAAAGACAAAATAAAAGGTCAGTGGAACTCTGCTAAATCTGGGAGGGACAGAGTGCAGTCCGGCTTCTGCCCCTGGAGTGAGAAGCGGCAGCCTTGCAGCCACCTCCACATGGCTGCTTCAGAGCTTCTGGCCTGCAGATCTCAGGGGGACCAAGTGATCATTCAGAGGCTAAGCACTCTTGCCTTAACTTGCCTGGATCTGGATCGTGATCTTGGGTGGTGGTCCTGAGGTGTGTGACCAGTGAGCCAAAGCTGGTGGAGGCTGTAGAGACAGGGCCCTCCTAATAGCTCCAGCAGCTGCAAAAACCCCAGCAATTTGGGACAAAGCTCTCCCTTCTGGAAGCAGAGTTCCACTGTGGCAAAGAGCTCAAAAGTCAAATAACGGACTGGCAACATGAACAAGTAAAGGAAGCAAAGCAAGCACAGCCATCCAACTTTAGATTCCTTTTTTGGGGACAAAAAGGATCAAAGCATGGAACAAGAGGAAGACAACATGGTCAGAACTCTTGCACCAAAAGCTTCCAAGAAAAATATAAACTGGGTACAGGCCATGGAGGAGTTCAAGAAGGATTTTGAAAATCAAGTAAGAGAAGTGGAGGA
>CM053582.1:177560742-177577631 GCA_028627135.1 Pseudochirops cupreus
GGAAAACAAACAAACAAACCAGTCCTTGCCCTCAAGGCCCTTAAAATTTAAGAGGTGAGAAATAACATGTATGGAGATAAGTCAATACAAAACATATGGAAAAATAAATACAGAGTAATTTGGGGGGTAGAGAGGCAGATCATTAATAACTAAGGGGAATAAATCAATCTACTGAACTTGAGAATCACTTCCCTAAAAAGAATTAACAGAAAAAAAAATTCCTTTTTTGATGCCTATTCCAGCGTTCAGCAAACTTTACTGTTAGGAAGTCTCCCTTAATAGCTAACTCAAATCCATTTCTTTAGTGTTCTGTCTCTCGTTGAGTTGGAGAGCAGCTGGACACTATCTTCTGCATAATAACTTTACATATATATGAATACCATTACTAAGTCTTCTCTCATTTTTTTTTCTCTGTAGGCTAAATAATCCCAGTTCCTTTCACCTTTACTCAAAGGTTCTACTTTCTGCCTCTTTCATCATCTATTTGCATTCCTCTGAACCCCCTCCAAGTGTCCCATGTACTTCTCAAGTGGTTGAATCACAGCTTTTCTTAGCTTACCATCAAATACATTAAACATTGTTTATGACCCTGGTTAGATAGGCAACTAAATGATTACACTCTTCCAAGAGCCTCCTTTTTCATTTTGTCCATTAATGACTAAATAGTGAGTCAATAAACATAAGAACATAAGAAACATAACTAAACTTTTAGAGGCATTAAATTAGAGTTGGGAGAAACCTTAGAGATGGTGTAGGCCCACCCTCTCATTTTATAGATGAAGGAATTAAGATATTGGGGCAGGGGGGGAACCACAGATTTCTGAGAACTTCTCAGAGCTAATAACTTATTATCCTAGTTAAGTTTTCAATTTCATAACCAGTCAATTTCTGGTGTCTCACTAAAATATACAGATTGATTTGATTTTTGTTATATAGTATATTAATTTCATTTTTGAAGATGAAAGGAATTCTAGAGATCAGTCAATTAGTTCAATGCCTTTGTATTGTAAATGAGGAAATTAAGTAAGGTAGCTTGCCCAAGATTATATGGTTAGTGGCAAAGACAGGACTATAATTCACTTTGAATCTCCTGACTCAAAGTTCAAGGTTCTTGTACTACGACTATGCTCCTTACAACACATGTGACTAGCCATATGGTTTATTAAGTAGTCATCTGATCACACTTAAAATAACTAAAAAAATACTCTACTCTTGATATTTTTATTAGGTGAAAACTTCTCTCCCGAATCAATCAATGAGTCATGCAAAGACATTAAACTATTATTATATGCCCTTATCATGCCTTGTAGGTCTTCTATAAAACAAGCCAGTTTTAGCATTTAAGAGTCTAGCAACTGAGAGAAATGCATGGTTCTCACTGAGCCTCTAGGAAGGAGAGGCGAAGGAAGAAAACCTCTATCCCATTCCCTTCTTGGATCAGAGGATGACCTTGGAGATGAAGACATGGACTTCTTACCATTGTCTTAGCAGGAGCACCAGTGGTAGTGTCTACAATGGGAGCTGGAGACAAACTAGTCACACACATTATAGTCCTCTGAGAGGAGCTCAGTAGAGCCTCACAAAGGAGAGAAAATGATTTTCAGGAACTGAGTTAAGTTACCCCTTTACAACATGTGCTCTCTAAGCTTAAGAGGTTCTAAATGTACTGTGGGAGAGTAGTCTTCAGACTGGGGAAAGATACTTTGTACCAAGTATTCTGACTATATGCTACTTTAGTACTCCTTTGTTGGGGCGGCTAGGTGACACAGTGAATAGATCACCAGCCCTGGAGTCAGGAGGACCGGAGTTCAAATCTCAGACACTTAACACAAAACTTGTATGTGACCTTGGGCAAGTCACTTAACCCCACTTGGCCTACCTTCCCGCCTCCAAAAAGCAAAAACCTCCCAAATAAACAAAAAAACCCACCGCCTTTCTAAAAGCTAATTTGCTCAGTAATGTAAAACTGAAATAGAAATGGATCCCTGTGGGCTGCTTGTTGCTTTGAAAATCATGAATTGATATTAACTATGTTGTATTGTATTTTTATTAATTTTGTTAAACATTTCCCAGTTACATTTTAATCAGGTTCCCATGGTATGGAGTTTTTCAGGCCACAGCAGGCCTCAAGTTTGACATATTTGAGGACGACTAATTGATTATCAACTGATAATGAAGGAGGCATGGGGAGTTCATGAGCTATAGCATTAAAAGACCACTCCCCATCCCATAAGGATCTGCTAGACCTCTGAGAGAAGTAGCAACTGACACTTGGGGACCTAGACTACATTTTGAGTGGCTACAAATCCTGTGCTACTCACAAAAAAGAAAAAAATAAGAAATAATGAGGGTTAGGTAGGCAGGGTTGAGGGGAGGAGTGGAGAGAATAGAAGGAAATGACACAAACCAGTCAGAAATCAAGAAGTGATTAAAAAAAATAACACTGACCTTTCCAGAGATGTAGGTTTGAATCACATAATTCTGAGTAATCTTGGACAAATCACAACCTCTCTGGGCCCCAATTTTCCTCACCATTAAAATGAAAACATTTTGTTTTGGCTGTTTTCAGTCGTGTCTGACTCTTTGTGACCCCCTTTGGGGTTTTCTTGGTAAACATACTGAAGTAGTTTGCTATTCTTTCTCCAGTTCATTTCACAGACAAGGAGACTGAGGCAAACAGGGTTCCGAGTCACACAGCTAGTATCTGAGGCTGAATTTGAACTCAGGATTTTCCAACTCCAAGTCTGACATTCTATCTACTGCAACACCTAGCTACCCATGAAAACATTAGATTACTGATAAAGTCCCTTGTAGGTATCATCCTATGATCCCAAGCCATAAAACCAAAATATAAAGTGAAAAAGAAGTCAGATCTATTTTATATTATTACTATTTGTTTGATTGGTACTTTTTTGATTTATAAATTTTGGTTTACACTAAATGAAGGCAGAAAAATGAAATGGAGTGTTGTCCTTGGAGTCAGGATGATCTGGGATCAAATCCTGCTTCTCTTCTAAGCTAAGTGACTCTAGACAAGTTAGTTAAATTAAATTCGTAGCCCCACTCTGCCTCTAAAAATTAAAGTCATAGATTAGTTACTAATCAGTGTTGGCAAAGAAAGTTTTTGGGGTGGGGGCAGGTTGAGTCACTATACCAATGCATAGACCTAAAAACAACAGTAATTCCAACCACATTAAGATATTCCGTCCTCTACTTTTTCACAATATAGATTAAAAAAAAAAACAACTAAAACAGCAAGCCTTTTTTGTTCTCCTTAGATTTTTTTTTTTTTAACTAGCCTTTGCTCATTCTGAGCTTTAGCACTTTGGATGCTATTCTGACAAAACCATCCCATGATTTTATATTCATTCTCTGTTGCATGCTGTTCAATTACATATACATACAATACACATACACACATATACACACATTATATTATATAAATATTTGTTATATATTTAAATCTAAGCTGGTCCATCAACATATCTCTTTCTCTCTCTTTAACATCTCTTTTGACAATTCTTTCTTTACCTCCTCATCCAAGTGGTTTCTCTTTGTGTTTTCAGAATTCCTTGAGAACTTCCTCTCTCTCTTGTGATGACTTCTGTGGAATTTTAGTCCACAGAATTCAACTTATTCTTTTTCTGAATGTTTGGAAACCTGCTGTCTCAACATTTAGGCCTGTTGGACCAAGGCTTGGCTTCTTTCACTTCTGTCACATATTCTAAGGTGGAATGGCCACTTCTCCCCCACCCTACACCCCTTCCACAGTTCCATTGTTCTTATGTAATTGTTCTTTCTTGTTGAATAGTATTGAAATTCAGAATAGAAGTTCCTTTTATTTATTGGTTCCTCCAGTAAGGGATGAAATTAAAGCAAGTCAAGAAATGAGTAACTGCTCCACTTTGGGGGGGAGAGAGAGATAACACACACACACACACACACACACACACACACACACACACACACACGAGAGAGAGAGAGAGAGAGAGAGAGAGAGAGAGAGAGAGAGAGAGAGAGAGAGAGAGAAAGAGAGGGACAGACAGACAGACAGAGACAGAGACAGAGATAGAGAGACAGAGAGACAGAGAGAGAGACAGAGAGACAGAGAGAGAGAGTGAGAGAGAGAGAGAGGGTTACAACAGAGAACAAGATAATTGAAATCCTCTATTGCTACTATAGCTTATCTCATGACATTCCTGTGGTGTTTCCTGAACTCCTCATCTATCTCTTTTTTTCAGTCCAGGTGGTCTGTAGTATACTCCAATGTCAATATTGGTTGTTTTTTCCTGCTCTCCTTGATCTTCAGCCATATGTTCTCCATCATGTTTCCCCTATCTGGGTCCTGGATGTCCTCACCTGAATATATTTTCTTAAATCTACTGGGAAATTCATAGTATCTGCCCCCTCCCCACCCACACATCTTTGTGTTTTCTATTCCTTGTAATAAATCTATACCAATCTGGAATAATTTCATTACAGGTTTCATAACACCAATTCTCAGTGAGTGAAACCTGTGAGGTCTAATTTTATACCTTGTCTGAGGATTTCTAGTTCATTTTGCCTGTTATTCATAATTTGTGCACTTATGTGACACTATCTGGGTTCATACATTTTATTGCTATCTGTTGTGCATTTCTGGGCAACTGAACTATTATTCTTTTGTCTAAATTGTACCTACTCTCTGTAGTACCTAATTTTGTGGATATGTGTAGGAAGTTTCTCCTCTCTTTCTTTTCGCTTTGACTGTTTTTTATTAGATTTTTAAGACCTCAGGCAAATATATTCTTACTTGGCTAATTAGGTACATCCCCCCCCCCCAGGAGTCTGTTATTCCTAAAAATGTCTCAGAAACCAAATTCTACTCTCTGTTAGACAACCCCCAACTTTACTTCTTTAGAGGTTCTGTTATTCTATAGCTCACAGTCTTAACATCACTGGAAGAATATTGGTACTAAAAAGACATACTTTTTTTTTCCTTAGGGAGGTATACAAAGAACTGTGCAGTTTTCTAAAGATAATACAGCCTGCTCTCTTCCTCTGGTTCCATTTTCATTGTTTATTTCCAATGTTTGTCCAAGTTATAGATACAAATGGATGAGCTCTATGGGCAATTAATCCAACCGCGTGTCACAGTTTAGATATTAAGCATTCTTCAGTCACTTGATTTTTCCTATGTAGGTAGAACAAATTCTTTTGAAGATTATGAATCTCATTTAGATGTCTCTAGAATTTTCCAATGGTTCATGCAATTAGTACAAAGTTATGTGGGAACAAGAGCATCCATATGATCATATCATCTATAGGAAACCCATCTTTTATCTGCATCCTACACTGGCATCCTCCCTGAGAGTGGCAAACACATTTGATAAGCACCAATGTTCCTGTTTAATTCTTCACTTGAAACTGATGATCAGAGCACTCTGAACAAAATTATTGCTCTTGTTACATCTATAACAAGCATGCTCTGGGTGTGGAGAACATTCATTGGTCTCACTCACAAGGATTCTAAGCTGAGGTCATGATAAAAAGAGTGGAAGAATATGGGTAGAGTTTTTATCAGTTTGTGAGGAAGGAGGTAGTCTAGAAAATGATGCGGGAAGAGAGCCAGCATTTAGGGCTTTTCAAGAAGAAAAGACAGAGAAAGGCAAGATGGTGACTAGGATCATCCTGGTTCTTCTTTTCCTTCTTTACTTCCTTCCTTTCTTTCTCCCTCCTTTCCTCCCTCCCTCCTTCCCCTCCCTTACCCTTCCTTCCTTCCTTCCTTCCTCAGCTTTTTTCTTAGAATAAGACTTTAGTACTTTGTCCTTTGGGTATGAATAAGTTCAAGGAATAAGCATTGAATGCATATGCCAGCTCATGTGGCCAGAAAGAAAATATAGTTTCCAGCTTCATCATTCAATTGAAACTATTCCTTCCAAAGTTACCAGAGGCCTCTGGATGGCCATATCTGTGGCCTTTTTCCAGTCTTCATCCTTCTTGCCCTTTCTGTGACCTTTGATATTGCTGATCGCTTTTTTTCTCCTTGACCCTCTCTTTTCTCTAGGTTTTTGTGACACTCTCCTAGCTTTCCTCTTACCTGACTTCTCCCTCTCTGTCTACTCTGCTGGATCTTCATCCATGTTGTGCCTCTTGACTATGTGTATCTCTCTCCAAGGCCCTATGCTGGGCTCTTTTCTCTTCTTTCTCTAAACTATTTTGCTTGGTGATTTCTGTGGTGCCTGTGTGATTAAGGAAAAGGACAGATGAGAAATATGTTGCAAACAAATGCCTCATAAATAGCACTTCATTTCTCAACTGTATGCCTTTCCATTGACCATATGCCATGCCTGGAATTCACTTTATCCTGACCTCTGCCTCATAAAATCCTTTTTTTTCCTTCAAAATTTAGCTCAAGCACTGCCTTCTTGTGTGTGTGTGTGTGTGTGTGTGTGTGTGTGTGTGTGTGAGTGATAACTCAATTCAATCCCATAAGCATTTATTAAGCACCTGCTGTGTGCCAGGCATTGTGCTAAGCACTAAGGATATTAAAAAAAAAAGGCAAAAGACAATCCCTGTGCTCAGGGAGTTGACAGTCTAATGGGTTGTAATGAATAAGACAAACCTGTAAATAAGAATTGTTCAGCTGAACAAACATGCATCAAGTACTGTCTGAGGGCACAAGGCACTGGTTATTTACCTTGATAAACTCTAGATGAAACCCAGAGTTCAGTTTTTAAATTTTCACATCTGCCTTAGGACACTATGGGGTAGTTAAGGCTATTCTTCAATAGAATGTAAGCTTATTGAGGGCAGGGATGGATTTAATTTTTTTTCTTTGTATCCACACAGCACAGAATCTTGCATATTCAAGTTTTTATTTTGTAAATAAATCTTAGGAAATTGCCTGAAGCTCTTAGGTTAATTGACTTGTCCAGGGTCACTGAGTTAATAAGAGTGAGAGGTGATATTTTAATTTGGGTCTTTGTAACTCCAAACCTAGCACTTCAAGCACTGCCTTCTGCAGGAATACTGTCCTGATCCCTCAGCTGCTGGTGTCTTCCCTAATTATCTTGTATTTAATTACCATGCATTTAGTTTGTATGTATTCTTTTTAGTACACATTCTCACTTGCTTTTCCTGACAGACATAGACTTCTTGAGAGTAGAGATTGTTTCATTCTCTCTATTTGTATCTACAATGCCTAGAACATTTTCTGGTGCATACTTGGTATGTGATATATACTTGTTGATTCATCAATTTGTAAATGCTTGTTTATTGATTAACTCTACTCTAAGAATGATTCTAAACAAGTTTGACTTTGGTGACTCTTCAGTGACTGAAGAATAGAAGGATCATTTCAGGAAAAAAAAACTCAGCTTTAGGGCTGGTGTGTTTCTTGCATGAATGGGATTGGTATGTATTTATAGGGATATCAATCAATAAGCATTTATTGAGTTCTTAATATGTTCCTGGCATTGTGCTAGGCCATGGGGATACAAGGACAAAATGAAATAGTCCCTGGCTTTAAGGAGATTACTATTTAACTAGGGGAGACAACACCTACATTATTATCATCATTATCATCATCATCATCATCATCATCATAACAGATAACAAATTGCTATTTTAAGGTTTGCAAAGTGTGAGATATAGAGGAAAATTGAGTAAAAGGTAATTTTGTTGGGGAGGAACTAATAGTTGATGGGATCAATAAAGGCTTAATTTTTAAGGTTTTGCTTGAGTTGCACCTTGAAGGAAACTAGGGATTTTAAAAGGCAGAGATGAGGTGAGGTAAGGCATCAGGGAAAACCAGTGTAAAAGCATGGAGATGGAGTGCATTGTGTGAGGAATAGTTAGAAGGACAATCTGGCCAGATCATAGTACACATGAAGGGGAATGATATGTACTAAAGCTAGAAAGATAAGCTGAGGTCAGATTATGAAGGACTTTTAAGTTCCAATTAATGGCATTTATATTTGCCCCTAGAGGTCATATAGACCTCTAGAGTTTATAGATAATATATATGATTATATTATAATATAGATAATAATAGCAATAATAATAATAGCTGTCATTTATATAGAATTTACTATGTGCCTGGCACTCTTATTAGGCACTTTACAATTGTTATTTCATTTGATCCTCACAACAACCTTGAGAGGTAGGTATGATTATCCCCATTTTACAGATGAGGAAACTGGGGCAAACAGAAGTGACTTGCCCAGCATCACATTGCTGGTGTGTGACATGGTCAGAGCTACAACTGGGGAAAATCAATGTGGTGACTGTGTGGAGAATAGAATGGAGTGGGGAGAGATGAGGCAGGAGATCTTATAGAAGGCTAAAGCAGTAGTCTAGGGGAGAAATTATAAAGGAACTGAACTAGAATAGTGGCTGTGTGTGAAATGTAAGAGACACTGTAGAGACAGAAACAAGAAGAGATTTGGCCACTGATCAGATAGATATATGATGTGAGAGCAAGAAGTCGAGGATGACAAAGGATTGGGAATTTGGCAGATTGGAAAGATGGTGGTTATCTGGACAGTAATAGGGAAGTTTTGAAGGAGGGATAGTTTAGGGGGGAAAGATAATGTTTCCTATTTTTCTTTTCTGGGAGAAGAGGATAGTCAATAGCCTACAATGATTCAAAGAGGTCAAAGAAGACAAAGATTAAGAAAATGTCATCAAAATTGGCAACCCAGAGATTATGATAACTTTGTAGAGAGCAGTTTTATTTGAGTGGTAAGAATCTTCAATTTCCAACCTTTTTGAGAGTATTCTCAGAACTCTGCAGTTGCAAACTTTATAGATCTTATAAAAGATGCCACATTTGTCTACTGACTTATGCTTTGTAATCTGAGAAGATGAAGGTGACATAGATATCCACAACCTCTAGTCAATGATATCATTGTGGAATTAAGAGACTATATGCTTTGTCCATCATAGTGATATGAAAAAAATACTGGAAAGATCTAATGTTATATAGATTACTGGACACTGAACAAGAGAACTAAGGTGGACCGGGACACCATTCATATAAGTCCAAGATGCCCTGGACTTTTTGAGAGGCAGTTAGTGATTTTAAGTACTGGACCCATCTTATGTATACTAAGAAGGCAAGAAGGCAGCCTTAATCTTTTTAGCAGAATTCTACCAGTATGAGTGTATGGCCATCAGAGTCCTAGTGGCACTAATCACTTTTCAGTCAGCCAGGTAGTCAAGAAACATTTATAAAGAACCTACTATATGGCAAGCACGGGAGATACAAATATATCAAAAAAAGATTTTACCTCAAGGATCTTACAATCTTATGGGGAAGAGAATACACAAAAGAAGCTGAAAACAACACATAAAAAGAAGCTGAAAAATGGGAGTGGGGGGGTGAAGCAACTGGGACATAGTGGAAAAATCAGAGAGATCCCAAAGTAGTGAAGTCAGGTGAGAAATGAGGAGGTATTCTGAGTTGAGTTCCCTCCTTAAGTATAGACTTTGAGTTCTTGACCCTCCAATCAGAGGTGGTGATGAGGTGGAGGACCAAGGATGTTGGGATTTTGCAGGATGATGACTTATTGTAATTGTAATAGAATTTGGAGATGCCCTTGTATTGGCTTGGTTTTTGGGTTGAGTGTTAAAACCCAGAGCTTGTGAATCCCACTTGTGGGATGGACTTGTTGATGTGAAGAGAGAGGGCTGACCTGGGAGGAGCTGTAAATTTGGAGAGAGGCCCAAGCCAAGAGAAGGCCCAAGCAGAGAAGGCCAGAGGGACTTTTGGAGAGCAGTGTCGTGGACTGCTGAGGGCCAGTTGGAGCTGCCCAGGACTTTTGAGAACTGCCAAGAACTGAGGAGGTATGGCTGTGATGCCAGTATTTTGTCTGTCTGTTTTGATGTTGTTTTGCCAGATTGACCTGCTGGTGAAGGACAGTGCTGCTGTTGTAGAGGTCCTGGAACCCTGCTGTTGGTTCAGAACCCCTGAAGGATTTTTTTGTTGTATGTTTACAGAAATCCTGGAAGAGGGCCTTGCTAATGTTTTCAGGGATTCTGGGACTGTTTTACAGGCAGAGTGTGATTTGATGAGGACACTGGCTATGGCTTTGTTGAGCCTTGTCTCCTCAGGAACTGAGATTGCTGAGGGCTTGCCTGGAGTGAAGATGAAATAAGGCCCTTTCCTTAGTTATTCAATGCTGAGATGATATCTTAACCTTGTTGTAACTTAAGGGTGGATGGCCTTTTGTGTTCTCCTGCCCCTTTTGAGATTCAGGGGTGGGAAGACTTTGAGTTTTCTTTGTGCTCTGTGATTGACCAAATGAATGTACTTTGCTTATGATTGGAAACTAATCTCCATTTGAGAAGAGACTAAATGAATGTACTGCCCCAGAGTGGGCTACATTGACTACTGGTCAGGGGTGGGATACTTGGACCTTGGTGCTTTGCAACTGAATTGAGAACTTACTTGCTAAAGGAATGAGTTATCCTGTATTTTGATTTCCTCTGTTCTGTGAATGTTTGCCTTAATCTGTCACTGAATAAATGGGGTTTGCTATGCTAGTAATCCGAACCTTGGAAGTTGCCTTTGCTTGGCATTACACTTATATAAAAGATGGCCAAACACTAGAAATATCTGGAGGTGTTGGGCTACCTTATTGTCTTTGGAAAGATCTTGGAGAAATTTGAGGAAAGGCTAATGACAGAGTTAGATGAGTTAGAAGCTGGTCTGAAGCTGTCAGTTTTATAATGCTAGTTTTATAGGGCCTCTGTCAAGTACATGGGTAACATAGTGTCTCAGAAGGGAGTACTAACCCCAAGAAGAGAGAAGTGCTTGCTAGCTGGCCACATCAAAAGAATCTCCAAGAACTAAAGAATCTTCTGGCAAATGGTGATTATTATATAAAAATTTGTGAAGAATCATGTTAGCAATGCTAAGTCTCTCAATGATCTTATTAAGTATATGGTTGAGAAGAATTAAAAGCAGGAGAGAAGAAAAAAGTAAATTCAGCTTTGGAGATCATCGGGATTAGAACAGTGAACAGGCTTCTGAGCACATGCTCAACTGCTGAAGCAGTAACACAAGTTGGAGCTAGGCAGTGAATTGCTATACTTGACTGAAATGGTACCAGGCACTCATAGTACCAGAGAATAGTTAGGTGCTACCCATAGCATGTTAGATGTATTATGTTGTTGCTTTAGGCATCTGAATAAGAGGGAACGTTTGTACTAGTAAGACACAGATTTTACTGGCTCTGAATAGCAGCAGAGATCTATAACAAGTATGAGATTTGTGCTTGGTGTGTCGACTTACTTACTTTGAAAGCAGTAAGCACAAGTAAGGCACTGGCACTTGTGTGTATAAATTTTTTATTGCTAGAAAAAGCTAGAAAAGATATAAGCAACATTCTGGTGGTGACTATTTCACCAGGTATGCACAAGAATACTCAACCAGAATTCAAAAAGCTGCTAAAGTTGCTAAGACGTTGTAGGAAAAATATTTCTCTGTGTATGGCTTCTGGGCCAGGATCCACTCGGACCAAGGTACAGACTTTGAAAGCAAACTACTTACAGGGGCATTGGCCTTATCAGGAATCAAGAAGTCTACAACCATAGCTACCACCCTCACAGAGAGTAACAGTCACATACTGCTAAACAAGTTACATATCTTTGAGGTCTTAGCAGAGAGTCCAGTTGAGTCAACTTACAGTTTTTCTAGTGAATATATATAATGCTAACAAGAATGATGCTCTAGGCTTTATTATCAGACCTGCTCTTGCTTGGACAAGAGTCACCTTTGTCTATATTGACTTATGCATTAAGGTGTTAGAAAGTGGAAATGATAGAGGCACTCAGAACCAGTATGTCTTTTGATTGAGAGATTAAAAAAAATATACTAACTAGCTATGGCGTAAGGCAGTGGTGGGGAACTGGTGGCCTTGAGGACACATGTGGCCCTCTTGGTCCTCAAGTGCGGCCCTTCATAAACTTCACAAGTTTGGATTCAGTCAAAGGGCTGAAAGAAAAGAGAAGTACTTGCTAGCTGGACACATCAAAAGAATCTTCAAGAACTAAAGAATCTTCTGGGAAATGATGATTATCATATAAAAATTTGTGAAGAATCAAGCTAGCATTGCTAAATCTCTCAATGATCTTTTAAGTATATGATTGAGAAAAATTAAAAACAGAAGGGAAGAAAAATAAAACCCTGGCCTAAGGTTTAGAAAAGCCCTAACAGAATCAAGCAAAAGTATGAAGTTCAAGTTTGGTAAGATTGTCAAGAAAGTGATGGAATTCTAAGAAATTCTTGTGTATAGAAAACACACAAATTAGTGGAATGATGGTTTTGAAAGCCATTCCATACCACATAGCTGTCCCATACCATGGTGAAAGATTGGGCAAGTACAATCTAAAAATTAGCCCCAGAGAGTAGTCAAGTGGCCATAATCACCTATTGTCTTTTGAAGAGTTGTTTAGGAGTAGTGCAAGATCAGCCAAGAAGGCTTTAAGATGATGAACCCATTCACCAGCTGCAGGGAGATGGCCTGAGCCTGGTATCTCAGAAATTAATAACTCAGATGAAAATGACCCTTTGTGTCAGCATTCTTCAGAGAGTTATGCAAGTCAACCTTATATTTATCTATGGGGGATCTCTGTTCAAACAGGTAGAAAACTGAACTCAGAGGCATACCCTTTCCAACCTAATACTCTAGCTATGGAAGCTTTTGGAGGTCAAGATGTTACAGTTGTCCACAATCTAAAGAGGTCACAGGATCATAGGTCTAGAATTGAAACGGAGCACAGAGACCATCTAGTTTAGCCCCCTCATTTCACAGATGAGGAAACTGAAGGGAGGTTATGACTTATCCAAGGTCACACAAATAATGACTGTCAGAGCTAGAATATGAACCTAGGTCCTGTGACTCCAGTGCTAGAACTCTTTCTACCATGTCATATCCTTCTTGTAAAGGTCCCAGGTCCATTTGGTCAGTGACCAAGCCTACAAATATGCTCCTATCTCTCCCATCTTTAAAAACATCTCACTTGATCCATCCATCCCTGCCTAGTTCTATATCTCTTCTCCCTTTTGTGGATAAACTTGAAGAGGCCTTCTACAATAGGTGCATCCATTTCCTTTCCTCTCACCATCTTCTTAACTCTCCAAAATCTGGCTCCCAACCTCATCATTCAACTGAAACAATTCTCTCCAAAGTTAGAAGTAATTTCTTGTCAAATCTAATGGATTTTTCTCAAACTTCATTCTTCTTCAGTTCTCTGAAGCCTTAGAAATTTGATTCTCTCTTCACTGTAGGTTTGCATGACACTACTCTCACCTGGCTCTCCTCCTACCTGTATCACCAGTATCCTCTGCTGGATCTTCACCTAGGTCACACCCACTAAACATGGGTGCCTTCCAGGTCTCTGTCCTTTGGCCATCTTCTCTTCTCCCTCTATGCTATTTCACTTGATGATCTCATCAGCTCCCATGGATTCAATTACCATCTCTATGCTGATAATTCTCAGATCAACTTATCCAGCCCTAACATCTCTCCTGAGCCTGACTCACATCCGCAACTGCCTATTTGACATCTCAAACTGGACAGCCTATAGACATTTTAAACTTACCATGTCCAAAACAGAACTCAATATTTTTCCAACCAAACCTGCCCTGCCTTCCTATTATTGTTGAGGGTACCACTATACTCTCAGTCCCAGGCTCACAATGTAAGTGCAATCCTCAAATCTCTACTCTTTCTCACTGTCCTTTTCCAATCAATTGTCAAGCTCTGTCTATTTTACCTTTGAAATACCTTTTGTATAAACCCCATCTCTCCTCTGACACTGCCAACGCTCTAGTATAGACTGTCTATCTATCTAGACTATTACAATAGTTTGCTGGTTGGTCAGCCTGCCTCATCTCTCCCTACTCCATTCTATCCTTCACTCAGCTATCAAATTGATCTTGCTGAGTCACAGTTCTGACCATGCCACCTCCCACTCCCAATTCAATAAACTCCAGTGGTTCGCTATTATATAATCCTTTGTTTGGCTTTTAAAGTCCTTTATAACTTGGCCCCTTCCTACCTTTCCTGTATTCTTACACCTTACTCCATTTTCATGTACTCTATGATCCGGTGATACTAGCCTCCTTGCTGTTCTTTCATACAACACTCAATCTCTTGACTCTGAGCATTTTCCTTAGCTGTCATCCATGCCTGGAACTCTTTCCCTCATCTCCATCTCCTGACTTCAATTCTTAGTTAAAGTTTCACCTTTTACTAGAAGCCTTAGAAGAAGTTCTCCTTACTCTTAGTGCCTTCCCTCTGAGACTATTCTCAATTTATCCAGCTCTAACACATTGCCTGGCACATAGTAGGAGCTTGTTTATTGATTGATCTAGTATATCATCTAGTTTGTACAGAGTTGTTTGTAAGTTGAGAACAGGGACTGAGTTGTTTGTTTGTTTTGCCTTTCTTTATACCCCCAGTGCTTAACATAGTGTCTGGAACCCAACACATATGTAATAAATGCTTGTTGACTTCAAGAGAAAAGGGTAAACAGTTACCCAGACAGCCAGCAAGTCCCTAGAGTTTGAGGGCATTAATGTCCTTTGCATGTAATCACTTTTTACATCATTACGTGCTATGACCTATGTGTTTGTTATGTAAAACTATTATTGCTGTTATGCATCATTGCTATACATGTTAGTAATAATAGTAGCTTACATTTATAAATATTCACTCTGTGCCAGGCACTGTGCTAGGCTTTACACTGCACAGGCCTTACAATTATCTCCTCATATGCTCCTCACAACAACCCTGGGATGTAGATGCTATCATCTCAATTTTACAGATGAGTTAACTGAAGTAAACAATGGTTAAGTGACTTGCTCAGAGTCACACAGCTAGTGTCTGAGGCCAGATCTGAACTCAGGTCTTCCTGACTCCAGCCCACATACTGAAACATACAACTTGTACATAGGTCAATAGTGTAATATAACATGGTGGAGCAGTGGATATGTTTCAGTATGTGAGCTATGCATTTGTCATAGCATTCAACTCTTGTTATGTGATACCATGTTTTTTGTACTGCATAAATTTGTTTTCCTAGACTAATATATATGCCATTCTTATATATATATATATATATACATATATATGTTTTTATATATGTGTGTATATATAAAAATATACATATATATGTATATACATATATGTATACATATATATATATACGATATTTTGTGCTGTGTAGTATGTTTCCTTCCTGCAATATTCACTGCATACAATTATATATGAATGCCATATACTAGATACTTACACATTATTTATGCTAGATAGCTGGGACAACTACCACCAGTGACTGTAATATTTAAGTTATGATGACTATGATCATAGATGTTAAGTGTACTCCATGTAATTTCCAAGGACTGCAAATGTTTCATGGTTGGGAAGATAGGCAAGGACCACATTTTTTGGTCAAAGAGCAGGCAGAATTTAGATCTTTTGGGGAAAAGTCATGAGACAAGAGCTGTGGTGTGGGGCTTTTCAAGACTGGATTAAAGCTGAGCTAAGGCATTTCTTATAGGTTCACTATGTGCCAGATACTATGCTAAGCACTTGGAATAAAAATTAAAATAAAAAGGAAGATAGTCCTTGCCCCTTGAGGAATTTATAATCTAATGGGGGAAGACAACACATAAAAAGGAGCTGAAAAGCAGGATGGGATGGGTTAGGGAAAGTGCCTACTTGGAGGCAAGGTGGAAAAATTATCTAGAGAGTCAGACACTGAGCCAAGTTAGAGGAGAGCATGGAGTCAGTTTGCTTTTCATCTATCCTCACCTGCTTTCCTGTGATAAACTAATTTTGGTAGATTTTATTGATATTTTGTTTACTATCATCCATATTTTCCAGTTTACTGCTCTCCTCCACCACCCCAAGAAATCCCTTATAACAAAAACAAATGAGAGGGGGAAAACATTTAGCAAAACTAACCAACACATTGGAAAATGTAGGATATTATATGTAGTTTTCCACACTCATAGTTCTTTACTCATTCATCCCAGCACCTGGGTGTCTAAAATTTGCCTACTTAGGAGGCTACTCCTTTCTCACAGGTATTGAGAATTATATATGAGATATTCTATTTTTTTTCAAATCCTTATTAAGAACAGTAAGGTAGCTAAGACAATGCAGATCTAGACTGAGCAACAAGGCAGCTTTGAATTCCCTCAAAATTATAGGACATTCTTTTGATTTATTACAAAGTACATTTCTTCTGATTTTAATTCAACGAATAATGAAGAAAATGTAAGATTCTCAGAAACTCAGATGTATTGATAATGATTGTATATTATCTAAATCCCAAAATTGTAAACTGTGTGATTTAGAGGAAAGAATGCTGGACTTGGGAGTTGAGAGAAAATTATGTCCAAATTTTGCATCTGTCATTATGGTGATAGATGTGTGAATCAGAGCAAGTCACTGCCTTTCTGAGTTGCTTTTCCCTTATTGGTAAAGTAGTGGGGATACTCGCATACTTCATCTTGACAGTTTTGTTGTAAGGAAAGCAAACCTGCTGCATAACTATGAATTGTTTGTTAGGAATAAATACAACTAAATGTAAATCCACACATAAAAAAATCCATATATTCAAAGAGTTTGCTATGAATATAATTTTATTATTTTCATAAAAATAGCTTTAACATAAAATAGATGGAGTAAATAAAGATTTAACAAGATTTATATTGTGTACATAATTATGGACTAGAGTTTTATTCTAAGTAATTTTCAGGAAGAACTCCAGAACTCATTAGTAGTATTATATGGGAAATCAAGGATGGAAGTCTCTTCCTCCATTAGTAATCCAGAAGAATAATAATCCAATGTTGAGGAATGGAATTTTATTTTCCTTTTTTTTTAAAG
>CM053582.1:177577731-177592955 GCA_028627135.1 Pseudochirops cupreus
GCTCATAAACATTATGAACATAATAAACATTAATACAAATAAACATAAACATAAAAACAGAAGAATGGCCACATACATACTTGGGATATCAATTAGAAAGACAGTTCACCTACACCGAAACAATGGTACAAAACGTTAACGTGACGTTTTAAAGGATCCACAATCATGTAAGCAAAGGACTGTTCATGACTTTTAACTGAAGGGTAGCACACACCATTTTCATCCTAAAAAACACACAAATCAACCATAAATTACTATATACAAGACTGGATTTGAATTTTATTAAAATGCTTGAATTTAATATTTTTATCAAAGCTCCATGGAAATATTCAAAAAAGAACTTTGGCAAATAATTAAAGGCTATCATCTAACATTTATTGACAACATAGGGTGCTAGGTTTTGTACGTGAAAAATAAAATTCTTGTTTTCAATGAACTTATATTCTAAATTAGACCACAATTAACATTCTTTTGGAAAATGGTAAACTCCCAAGATGACCTAATTTTATATTTTCTTTTACTTTTTGTTCCTTTTAGGTCAGAATGGAAGCAGTGGGATTTGATTCACCTTAATTTGATAACAAACAATGCTTTTCTCATGGCAATAATTTAGGTTATTGGAGTCAATGCTTAAAGGATTTTAAGACTTCTAACATTCTAGAATGTGTGGTTTTAAAATTATGATTAGGTGCAAAAACTATGTGATTGACTACAACTTTACCACAGACTAATCTCTGAAGTAAGTAAGGAATATTGTTGGGAATAGGTAGCAGGAGTGATGAAAGGAAAATGGGAAAGAAAAAAAAAGTTTGTAAAATAGATGACCTCCAAATAGGAGCATAATTCATCTGCAGCTTTACTCTTATCACATTTAATTATTATCTTACTCTCAATGAATTGCAGTAAACTCACAGTGATCTCAGGGTCCATCTAATTTAATTCATAC
This sequence comes from Pseudochirops cupreus, assembly GCA_028627135.1. Classification (NCBI taxonomy): domain Eukaryota; kingdom Metazoa; phylum Chordata; class Mammalia; order Diprotodontia; family Pseudocheiridae; genus Pseudochirops; species Pseudochirops cupreus. The sequence goes on from CM053582.1 coordinate 177,578,678, forward strand.
CTGAACAAGAGTTATCTTTATGATAAATCCAACAAACAGTCATAGAACCTTTGCTTATAGATTTCTAGGAAGGGGCAACCCATGACTATCCAAGACAGTCATTTCTGAAGAGCTCTAATAGGAAGATTTTTTTCTTTTTAATAAGTAAACTACAATTTCTCTGAAATTTCGACCTGTCATTCCTAGTTCTGCCATCTGGGACAAATTAGAACAAGTACAGTTTTTGTTTCAGAGGACAACCCTTCAAATACTTGAAGAAGACTATTATAACACTCCTAATTCTTCTTTATTATTCTGGTTGCCCTCCCCTGGATACTCCTCAACTTTACAAAGTCCTTAATAAAATATAACATCCTCAAACTGAACATAATATTCCATAAGTATTCTGACTATGGCCTCCTTGTCCCTGGAAGTTATGTATTAGTAAAGCCTAAGTTCAAATTATCTTTCTTGGCTACTATATAACACTGCTGACACATATTGAGTTTATATTCCACTATAACTCCTTGATCTCTTTTTTTCCAGACCTCTAGATCTCCGTGTACTTATACTTGTAAAACTGGTATTTTTGAAACCTGTTACTCTTTTTATCTTTATTCATTTTTGTCTCACTAGATTTATCCCAACATTCTAAGCTACTGGCATATTTTTTAACCTAGATTCTATTATCTATGGTGTTATCTATCCTTTTCAGCTTTTATCATCTGCAAATCTGACAAATTTGCCAGCCATACTTTTATCCAAATCACTGATTAAAAACTGTAGACAGCACAGGGTCATGCATGACTCTGGAGTAATCCATGGGAGACCTTTCAGAATGATACTGAACATTGATGAGTATTCTTTAGATCTGGTCACTCAACCAGTTTTGAATCTACCTAACTGTACAAACTAATAACTAGAATCTGCTAGAATATTGTCAGGAATTGAAGTCTGCTACGCTACAGTTTGCAGACTCCATTCTCATCTTTTTTTTTTTTGAACAGAAATTTTGTTCTTTTTGAATCCCACAGAACCTCTTTGATTTTTCACACTTTTTCAAAGATCACTGACAGAAGCTCAGTAATCCAATTCAATTCTTTCTGCACGCAGGAATGTGTGCTGCCTGGGTCTGCTGACTCCCTGAAGGTAGTTTTGTGGTCTCTTCTATTTCCTTACTTATCTTGGGAATCACTGCTCATTGGTACTTTTGTTCTCTCCTTTACAGCCTGAAGATTATTCTCCTTGCCAGCAAAATGAGAAGCAAAATATGAGTTAAGCAGTTCGGCCCTCATTCTACCACCCTTTATTATTGATTATCCCTTCTTAGATACAACTTTTTTCCTTCTGCAATATAGTATTTTAAAAGACCATTTCTCCCTAAATGTAACATTTGCTAAGACTTATTGAATACACTTAGTAATATCTCTTGCCATCTCCCTCTCCTTTCTATTCTCACTAAAATCATTTTCATTAGAAATTTCATCTAGACTATGACAACAGCCTCCTAACTGGTTTCAGTTTCTTTCTTCTCCAGTCCAACCTACATAGAGCTTTCAGATTAATCTTTCCAAAGTACAACTCTGATCAGTTTACTTTCTTGTGCAAAACCCTTCAAATGCAGTCTAAAAAAACTTGGTCACATGGTATTTAAGGTCTTCCATCCTTTGTGGCTGACCACCTTGTATCTGAAAGGCTGTGGAAGAGGGATTAGACTTGTTCTGCTTGGTCCTAAAAGGGCAGAACTAGGAAGAGTAAGTGGTAGTTACAGGAAGGAGGCAGATTTTGGGTCAACATGATGGAAAGACTTCCCAACAATTATAGATAGCCCAAGGTAGAATGGGGTGGCCTTTTGGAGCAGTGGGCTCATTCTCTCTAGAGGTCTTTAAGCAAATACTTGAATATACTTGTTGGGTATGTTGTAGCAAGGGATTCTTATTGAGGTATGCACTGAATTAGATGACCTCTGGCTTCTCTCCCTTTTTTTTTTTTTTTTTTGCTTTTTGGAGGGGGGAAACTAGGGCAATTGGGGTTAAGTGACTTCACCAAGGTCACATGGCTAGTTTTGTGTTGTGTCTGAGGCCACATTTGAACTCAGGTCCTCCTGACTCCAGGGCCGGTGCTCTACTCACTGCACCACCTAGCCACCCTGGCTTCTCTTTTAACTCTAACATTCTGTAATCCCTTTTCCAGCCTTATCTCTTCCTCCTCTTAAACTTAGTTTCCTCATTTGTTAAAAATGGGGACAGTTGTAGAACCTATCTCATATGGCTGTGAGGATCAAATGAGATAATATATGTAAAGCATTTTGTAAACCTTAAAGCATTATGTAAATGTTAGCTGTTATTATTAATACTCCCTTAACACACCTTACACTTTAGCCAAACTAAACCAGAATGTCAGTGGCAGTGCACTGTAGCAGAAAGAGCCCTGGATGTACAGTCAGAGGAAGTAGATTTGAATCTCAGCTCTGCTATTTACTACCTGTGTAGCCCTTGCCAAGTCACAACCTCTCAAACGGACTCTACTCAAGCTCATGCCTCTCCTTGTTCATTACATTGTGCCTCGTGACCAACCTATATCCTTTATTCTAAGTCAACTCCCCTACATCCTCAAGCTTTTTCTCAAATATCCCTTCCATATCTTCTATTTTATCAAAATCTGACTTGCTGAGGATGCCTCTTTCATTCACATGATAAACCCTGAGAACAGAATCACAGAACTAGAAAAGACTTTAGATGTCATCTGGTCCAATCCATACCTGACCAAGAATACCTCCTACAATAACTCCCCCTGCAAAGGGTTTATCTAGGTTTTGCCCTGAGACATCCAATGAATGGGAAATTACTTCACTTCCCTGGCAGCACATTCCAATTCTGGATAACTTTAATTGTTAAAAATAAAAAAAAGAAGCAAAATAAGATTTGGATCATTCAGTCTTCTCTTCTTCATAAGAGAGGTACAAATTCTGTCTCTTATTATGGTTATTTGTGTATTTGTCTCACTCCCCATAGTAAATGGTAATCTCCTTAGAAGAAGGAACCATTTCTTACCAGGCTTCCACATAAATGATTGAGTGAATGAGGTAATCTAGGCCATTCCATATTCATATCTTTTATTTCTTACATACTCAGTATTTTGTAGAAATAAAGACAAATTTTATAAAGATTTCATTTGTTCAATGAATGGTAAATGAATGAACATTCTTCCAGTACCTAGTACTCCTAAAATTCCATCAGTAACAAGTACCTAAAAGCTTATCTATCCAATTTTCCCTCAATCCACTTAGTAATGAATGTATATAAAGAGTAGCAGAATAAGACTTACGTATGCCGTAACCTTAAAGACAACAGAAGTAACACATATATTCTTGGTCTGAGGTTCTTTTATAACGCTAGAATCAAAGAAAAACATTATATATTTTAGACATATATCTACATACACTTTTATCTTTTATTTACATAGTTTTAGTCAATGGTAATTACAAATTTAGATACTGTCCTTTCATTTACCCTGGTCATAGAAATAACATATAAATAATCAATGTATTTAGTAAATGCTCTAAGTAATGTGAATTTAGTGAATGCTCTTTTATGTGATGACATGCTACATATCATTTAACAAAGTACATTTAGGTGTTTTTAAAGTTGTTTTTAGTCATGTCTGATTCTTAGTGACTCCATTTTGGGTTTTCTTGGCAAAGATATTAGAGCGGTTTGCCATTTCTTTCTCCAGCTCTTTTTATAGATGAGGAAACTGAGGCAAACAGGGTTAAAGTGACTTTGCCAGGGTCTCAGAGCTACTAAGTGTCTAAGGCTGTATTTGAACTCAGAAAAATAAGTCCTCTTGATTGCAGGTCTGACACTCTAACTATTATGCCACCTAGCTGCATAGAAAGTCTATAACCAAGGTATTTATTCTTCCCTTTCCCAAAATTGGAATCATACAGGATTTCACATCAAGTGGTCAAGCTAAATAGCTCTTGTACAGGTCTCAGATAAGGTGGAATCCATCATTGGTTCAAAAATACAAGAGAAGCGAGAGAGTAGAATATTAGATTATTAGTACTAGAAGGTACATTAGAAATAATTTAGTACATTTTACAGATAAAGAAACTGAAGACTAGAGAAATAAAAATGCATACTGAAGATTACACTGCTAGTTAGTGGCAGAGCTGTGATTAGAATGTAGGCCCCTTGACTTTCAGTGCATTTTTTTTAAACAATATCAAAATGTATTATCTCCCATAAGGGGAGGATTAGGAAAGAAATCTATCAGAATGGGATGAGTATATGCAGATACATCACTGTGCGTAAGTATGCATGTGAAATTGTATGGATAAATGGATTAAAATTAAAATTAAATTCTACCACTGTCACTATATAAGTAAAAGGGTATAGTACTGATAGACATTTTGTATTTTTGTCTATTTTGAGTTACTATATGTAATGGTAATGTAATTTGAATTTGAAGACCCCTTTTTTATTGGCAAATAAGCAGGTACTTAGCACCTTGTTTCAAGTGAAGCAAAGGTAGCAGGTACTAGCACTTAGTAACTGATCAAGCCTCTGTTGGGGAAACATAAGGTATGAACTCCTGTCTCCTGTTACTAATGTAACAGGAAGTGGTTGGCTGAAACAGGAAGCTAAGGCTGTGTGTATATAAGGAAAAGCCCCAGGAAGGGACAGTCAGAATTTCTTGGGACAAGAATCTGGTGGCAAAAGCTACAGAAGAGAAACGAGAATGGAGAACTAAGTCAGAATTTCCTGAGAACTTGTGTTGGTGGAGCTTCTTCTGAAGAGGGGCCCAGGAGCCCAAGAGGCCAGGAGCCCAGGAGCTCTGCCCCCCTCCTCCCAGGCTGGACAAGGTGATTCTGATTTTTTGAACTAGCTGCAGAAGACTGAGGAAGCATGACTGGGATGCCAAGACTTTGTCTTTTTGTGACTTAGTTGAGCCTTGAATTCCCAAGAACAGAAATTGTGAAGGATTTGAGATGGACTGGACCCTGTGAACTTCAGTGTGGAGCAGGACCTATATGGAGACTTTACTTGGATACTGTATACTGACTGAGGAATTGTAAATTTACTAGTGACCCAGGGGTGCAGGGTCTGTGTATTTTCTAATGATTGTACTTAATGATTAATGATACTCGATAATTGATTGCTGAATAAGTGACTGATTGAATTAACTTGGTGTGCCCCATGAGTGGAAGACTTTGACTATTGTACTCTGAGATGACTGAATGACTGAGTAAGGAGGCAAACCTCCTCAGGGATGACTGACTATATTACATGACTGTACTCTGTTGCAAACTATTTTGACTACTTTGGTGAAAACTATGTGGCCATTTTAATGGTAAGCTGTTGTGAATACTATATTTCTGTGATAAGTTGTAATATTGTGAATGCTGTACCTTGATTTTCTTTGAATGTTTTGCTTTGATTTGTTATGGAATAAATAGTGTTCACTATACTGTGTAATCAGAACCTTAATAGCTGTTCACAGTAGCATTCTTCTGGAAAGCTGCTTGTGCCTGGTGTTACACTATGTCAAAAAAATTAAGTCTAAGAAGATAAACTTGTACCACATTTGGAAAATCACCCAACACTTTTAATAACCTCAAGCTGTTCATTGCTGGGTCCTTTTTAAACAATAGTATTTTCCCAATAATTCTATGTGGTTGTTGAGTCATGGACCACTATGATTCCACTCTAGTTCATCCTTATCTCACCAGTCAAGGTGAAGTCTCCTAAAGTGAAGGTCAGACCATGTCACTTCCCCTACTCATTAAATTCTAGTGGCTCCCTATCACCTCCAAGATATGTATAAAATTCTCTGTTTGACATTCAATGCCTTTCATAGTCTACCCTTCCCTCCCTGCCTCCCACTTTTCCAGACTTCTTAAACCCTGCAAACTCCTTGTTTATCCTGGAATAAGACACTCCATCTCCTGATGCCTGACATTTTCTCTGGATGTTCCCCTTTAATGGAATGTTCTCCCTCTCCATCTCCACCTTCTTGGAAAAGCCATCTTCTACAGGAGGCCTTTTCTGATTCCCTTTAATGCTACAGCCTTCCCTCTGTTAATTATTTCCAATTTGTCCTATAAATATATAAATGTTCATAGACTGACCTGAAGAATTCAAATTATAAATGAATGAATGATGAATGTGAAATGCATTGTGTTAGTATACTATCTACTAAAAATGTACATGATATCACTGTTTTGTGTCAGTTATGTAAAAAAAAAATTGTCCTGAACACACAAAAATAGGAAAGGAGATCAATCAGTCAGGAATTGAGAGACAAGATAGAGGCTTCCCATGTAGTATACTGGCATTCCCTATACATTATAAGAACAAGGTAAGGCATCCAAAGCACTGGGTAGATTTTTCATGAGGATTTACTGGAAAACAAGGACACCCAGAAGGAGAAGGTATTAAAGGACTCTCTGCAGAGCTGGGAGGAAGGAAGGAGACAAGCATTTATTAAGCACCTATTATGCACCAGGCACTGTGCTAAGTGCTTTATAAATATTATCTCAGTTGATCTTCAAAAACCCTTGGAATGTAGGTGCTATTACTGTCCCCATTATACAGTGGAGGAAACAGGCAATTTAAGTAACTTGCCCATGGTCATACAGCAAGTGAGTAAGGTCCAATCTGAACCTAGAACTTACTGGGTCTAAGTCTAGTGTTCTGCAAACCTGCACCAATCAAGCCAAATCTATAAAAGTATCAATACCAAATAGAGCTTAAACAAATGGGGCTGGAACTGCCACAGTCACAAGCAATTGCTTCTTTATTTCTAGACCCTTTCTTCTAGTTTGGTTTTTACTTTACCCTTTGTTCTAGCATAGTTTAAGAGGAAAAAATATCATATTAGGATAAATTTTAGTATAAAAATAAAGAATAATGCTTTTCTTTGTGAAAACTGTCAGTGATCTACAAATTGTTAATTTTATTGAATGTAAAGTGAACTTTAAAAAACTTAGGAAGGAAACAAGCATTTGTTAAGCACCTACTAGATGCCAGGAACTGTGCTAAGCACTTTATAAATATCTCATATGATCCTCATGGAAAATAACCCTGGGAAGTTGTTTCCTTTTTACAGATGACGAACCCAGGGCAAACAGAGGTTAAGTAACTTGCCCAGATGCAAAACTAGTAAGTATGTAAGGTCAGATTTAAACTCAGCTCTCCTTGTCTCTAGGTCTAATACTACTGTTCTCTCTAGAGAACATCTTTGGAGTAACTAAAAGGAAAGAACTTAACTAACCCACTGAGCGTTAATTTGCGATTCTAAGGAATACATATATAACTTCAGTAGGGATAACATGAAATAGACCTTAAAGGAAATGGGACATTGGAGGAGTAAGTAGTAGCAGAGCTTCTCTTTTTTTAAGAGAAGCTAATTTTTCTGTTCTTGTTACTAAAGAATTTTACAGGTAAAGAAGAAGTTTACAAGAAGTGAAGGTGTGGGGGAAAGGGAATCCCTCATACAGGAGAGATCAAGGAAACAAGATTAAAAAAATGCAACTGTAAATGTCCCACAAATAAGAGGATTTGCAGACATATACAGTTTGTACATTCCACTGAATTCCATAGACAAAGCTGAAGAGAAAATTTAAGTTATGAAATTAATTATAAAAAATTACATATATAACATTCCTGCTAAGTATAAAAATATGAAGAAAAATCAAAGATTCCCCAAAAGAACTTTAGACTATGTATAAGTATGCATATAGGTAATTATTTTAGATTTGGATATGATTGGAGCACTGGATACAGAGTAAATGCTGGTTAGGGAGAAGAGAAGGATAGCTGATGAGTGCATATAGGACTGAGGCAAAGCCAGCAAGATCACAGGCTTATATGGCTTGTAGTAGTGGGGTAGAAAGGATGATAGTGGCCCACAGGAATGGTATTTTTAAGTGATTCCAAATGGACAGTGTATAGAGTGGTCAAACAAAGAATTCTGTTTTTCAGTCAATTAATCAGACACTAACATATTATGGTTTAGAAATATTACCTCACAAGATCCTTATAGATAGTCTTTGTCGTTTCCAGATATGGGTCAAGTATATCTTCATATTGACAAAGAAGTCCACCGAGGCAAAGATGTTTAAAAATACAAAAAAGGAACTCTTGACGATCTAATTGGCTGAATATCTCATATTTTTCTGAGTCTTCCATTAGTAAAACCTTACATAAGATGAGAAAATATTGTTAATCTCAAGGTAACATTGGTTTAAGAATATGTGATGTTTTTGAAAATGTATGTGTGTTCAAAATTTTTTTTAGTAAAGATTTTTTTTACAGATAGCACAGGGTTATTAGTGAATTTTTTGAAATTCCTGCATGAAGACCAAAAGCCAGAGCAATTTAGATGAGTATCTTAGCTATTTTCCTTCTACCTTATCATTAGACATTTCATTGAAGGATTTTTCTAGCACGTGACACACATAATTTCTCTTTGTTTCTACCCTGGAGCAGTGGCCTTATCAGTTAAAAATGCTTTTCATTTATTCTTGGTGTTTAGCTTGGTTGTTGTTCAGTCTTTTCAGTCATGTTTGACTATGTGACCTCATTTGGGGATTTCTTGGCAAAGACACTAGAGTGATTTGCCATTTCCTTCTCCAGTTTATTTTACAGATGAGGAAAGTGAGGCAAATAGGGTTAAATGACTTGCCCAGGGTCAGCTACTAAGTATCTGAGGTCAAATTTGAAATCAGATCTTCCTGAGTCCAAGCCTAGGTCTCTATTCACTGTACCACCTAGCTGCCCTGGTTTTTAGTTCTCTTTGTTCCTATCAGCTTATCCCTTCTGTAACATGTCTGAGCCTTAGTGTCCTCATCTATAAAAGGAAAAAGTGAGACTAGATGACCTCTGAGGTTCCTTCCTATTCCTTCACATGAAGTTTACATGTAAAATTTATGTGCTGATCACTCGTGAATTTATCAATTTAGTTGTGTTATGCATGTGTGTTTGTGTCTGTATACAACATGTAATTTAAAAAATTCTGACAAGAGTTAAATGAAATAAAATTCTGCTACTGTTTTTCCATACTAAAATGTATTTTCATACTTTCTTCTTTTCTCCATATATTTTATATATATGTATATTATTATGTATGTATTTTTCACACCTATGTGAGATACAACGGGTATAGTAGATTTAAAGTTAGAAAGACCTGAGCTAGACTCCTGCCTCTGACATATAGCAGTTGTGTGATCTGGGGCAGATTACTTCATCTTTCAGCAGTCTAGTCAAATTTCTAAGAATATGTATTGTAGAGGAGGTCTTGACCTTTACTAGTAGAGGAAGTTTCTTTATCTGGGAATTCTCCATACCAGTGAAATCACAGGTTTAGTCCTCATCCCTGTCTCTACATTACAAAGATAGAAGAAACAGGAAAGTACATGCACATTATATGTCAGTATGTATACATGGACAAGGATACGTATTTATAGAATGTTTATGTCTCTGTGTATGTTTAGATGTGACACACACACAGATACATATATATACATACAGAGAGAATTGATGTGAGAACACTTTTAAAAAGGGTTTCCAAATGTATGGTGGTATAACTAACTAGCTATGTTGGAATAAATGAGAATATAGGCCTTGAGAGAACATCTGTTCCAACCCCCTTTTTTTTACTGATGGAAGAAATTGAGGCCTAAAGAGGTTAGGTGACTTGTATATGATCATATATAGGAAGTAACCAAGTCAGAATTTTAAAGTAGGTACTCTGATTGTAAATCTAGTAAGATGCCTCTTAAATAGTTAAGTTGAATATTAGAAATTGATTCATTTGTAGTTAGGACCTGCACTAAAAGAGAAAAGATTGATTCAGAGTTTGATGTTTTGAAAACACTTCATCAGTAAACTCATAAATAATAGAACAGTATTAATTTTGAGTCAATGAGGGTGTTTCTTTTGTTATTTTTATTTCAAACATCACTAAATATACTGTTTTTCATTAACTTGTTGTTTTAAAACTGGTTCACGTCTTGGCCCTGTCACTGGTTATATGATTTTGGTCTAATTTTCCTCTTGTGTAAAATGAGAATAGCAAAATGCTGTCATCTGACTTAAAGTTTTTGCAAAAAATCAACTGCTATTTTATATACATATATACACATATATATCTCTTTATCTACATGAATGCGCTTTTTGAACTGTAAAGCACTACTCAAACATAAGATATTATTATAAACACGATAACAGTGTTAATAAGTTTTATTGTTGTAAACCTTGCATCAAGCTGTCCTCTCTATTTAGGCAGATTGTGAATTTACACATGGGCCCTGTCCAATCTCCAAAGAAGTCCCTAGTGCACAGTATTCGCTTATAATTGTTTGTTAATTGAATAGCACAGGTACAGGCATATGTGTATATGTATAGGTAAATTATGGCATTAAATTATCAGCAAATTATTAGATTGTATAAGTTGACATTTCCCTTCTTAATCTAATGACTTATTATTTATTTATTATTGCAAAACATAATACAGTGAAAGGAACACAGGATTTGGAGTTACTGGAGCTGTATTAAAATTCCAGTTCTTGTCGTTGCCTGTGTGACCTTGGCTCAAGTGATTTTACCTTTGTGGGTCTCGGTGCCTCATGTGAAATGACTGGGTTGGATTAGGTGGCCTTAACTAAGGTTCTATCCTGCTCTATATTTATGATCTGTGATGAGGAATCCTTATCGTACAAAAATAATTTTGTTCAACATAGAAAAATGTTAAAATTATGCTTCTGTTCCAAGGCTGTTTCTAAATAATTTTTTGAGGTCTCTATTTCTAAATGCTTTTTTAAGTCAGCTATTACTTAATAGAACAAATACAATATATATTAATCAAGGACCAACTAGGTACATAGCACAGAAATGGGAGAAGATGAAATACTTATACAAAAATTAAGGTGAGAACAGGAATGCCTAAATAGGTATAACACATTAATTTACTGTGCAGACATTAGATACTTCATAGATATGGCATGTACATAATAAGTAGCATATACTGATCAGTGCCCAAGGTATGAAGATTACTCTAAAAAATGCTGTAAAAGTTTGTCACCACTGTACTTACTTTTCTTAATTCATCAGAAATGAGAAAAGGATCACAAAAATTATCCAAACACTTAACAATATGTCCACTCTCCCGAACAATTTCTTCAGTGTATAATCGGTCAAAAAATGACATTGAAATTTGTGTGCAGGGGATACTTATGGCTTCAACTTTCTTTACTTCTGTTCCTGAAAGATAGTATTTTACAAATAAGATACATTTATCTATTATCCTAAATTAACTCCAAAAGTAAAATTCCCAGAATATCATTAATAAGGGCCATAGTAAGTAAAATAGAATCTACTGTCTAAGAATACAAGAATCTACTAAAATGAAATTATATCTAAAGACATTTCTTTAAGATTTATATTACAGAATGTATAGGTTCTTTTCCTTCTTCCCTAGTCATCTTTGGAAATAGATCTAGTAGTGTTATTGCTGGGTCAAAGGGTATAGGCAATTTAATAACTCTTTGGGCATAATTCCAGATTTCTCCCCAAAATGGTTAGATCAGTTCACAGTTCCACTAACAATGAATCCCAACATCCACTCCAACATTTTTCACTTTCCCCTTCAATCATTTTAGTCAATTTGGTAGGTGTTAAATATCTCAAGGTTGGTTTAATTTGCATTTCTCTAATCAACAATGATTTAGAGCATTTTTTCATACGACTATAAATTGTTTTGATTTCTTCACTGGAAAACTGTTCATATCCTTTGACCATTTATCAATTGGGGAATGACTCATATTCTTACAGATTTGATAAAGTTCTTTATATATTTGAGATACAAGCCCTTGACCTGAGAAACTTCATATAAAAATTTTCCCCTAATTTTCTACTTCTCTTCTAATCTTGGTGACATTTGTTTTATTTATACAAATATTCTTTTTTTTTCATTTTTTGTAATTTTTATTTTATTTACTTTTAGTTTACAAGATTCAGTTCCACAATCCCTTGAGTTTCAGATTTTCTCCTCTCCCTCCTCCCCCCGCCCATGGTGGTGTGCAATCATGTATAGGATCTGCAAATACTTTCACATTGTGCAATAGTCTGGTGGTATAGAAGGGTTGTAAACAAGGAGCAAACACTGGGAAAAAAGAAACAAAACCAAACATGAAAAAGAACAATAGTATGTATTGCTTCAGTCTCCATTTAAACTCTAGTGTTTCTAGATCTTTCTCTGAATGTAGATATCTCCTTCCATCCTGAGACTTGTAGAGTTGTCTTTTAGCTATGCGTTGCTGAGGAGAGTCCAGTTTATCAAGCTTGGTTATCACACATATGATGTGTCTGATTGTGTACAAATTTTTCCTGGTTCTGCTGTTCTCACTTAGCATCAATTTGTATAAGCCTCTCCAGGTTGTACAAATATTCTAATTTAATGCAACTGAAATGATCCATTTTATACCTAACTTTGCTCTCTATCTCTTATTTATTTGTAAATTGCTCATCTATCCATAAGTTCTGATAAGGAATATGGTCCATGTTCTTCTAATTTTTTATCTTTATATCTAGGTCATGTATCTACTCTGACCTCATATTGGTAAATAGTGTAAGATATTGGTCTATACCCAGTTTCTGTCAGACTACTTTCCAGATTTCCTGACAACTTTTACCAAATAATGAATTTTTAACCCAAAATCTCAAGTCTTTACACTTGTCATATACTTGAAGTATCCATAATTTCCAGCATTTACTTAATTTTTGTAAACATCTTTTTAAAAATTAGCAAAAGGCTCAATAATACAGGCCAAATGAAGGGAAGTTTAGTGTCATTTAGGAAAAAAAACTTGAATTATAGAATGTCTGAAGGAAATAAAATGAAGACTATTGAAAATATATTATTTCCATAGTATACTACTAGAGAGTAGGGGTATGGATTAGAAAATAGAATTCAGGGGCGGCTAGGTGGTGCAATGAAGAGAGCACTTGCCCTGGAGTTAGGAGGACCTGAGTTCAAATCTGGCCTTAGACACTTAATACAAAACTAGCCGTGTGACCTTGGGCTTGGGCAAGTCACTTAACCCCAATTGCCCTGCCCCTCCAAAAAAAAAAAAGCAAATAGAATTCAACAATATGTTGTTTATAAGTAATTCACCTGAAACATAAATATTCACATAGATTTATAAATAGAGTGGTTAGATCAGAATCTATTATGCTTCAGATGAACTAAAAAAAAGCAAGAAGCAATCATGATTTTATACAATATTATAGAAATAGGGGCATGATAAGAACAGATAAATAGGGAAAATACATTATGCTTTAAGGCCCCTAGATAACGTATCAATATCAATACTCTGTGTGTGTGTGTGTGTATGTGTGTGCGTGTGCAGTGATGGAACAGAACAGCATCTAAATACTTAAGACAAGATTTAATTGAACTGTAGGTAAAAATAGTAAAACTATGATTCCAGGAAACTTCAATGCACCCTTTTCAGATCTAAAAAAATCTAACAAGAAGATAAATAGGTAAGATGTTAAGGATTTGGTTTTAAATTTTATTTCTCTAAATGTTTTATTAACAAAATAGAGAAAGTACAAATCAATGAACTGGGTACACAACTTAAAAAAATAAGAAAAACATCAAATAACACTCCTCTAAAGATGAAATCAGAAATTCTGATAATCAGAGAATAACAAAATTAAAAGAAAAAAACCCAAATCAAACTGGCAAATAAAACTAGGAACTTTAAAAACAAAGAAACAAACAAGTAACCTGGATTTTAAAAAAGAAGAAAACCATGTAGTAAAATTTACAACAACCAAAGGAGCAGTAAAGGAAACTATCAGGAATTATTATGCCCAATTATATACCAACAAAACCAATAACTTAAATGAAATGGATGAATATTTACAAAAATGCAAAATACCCAAACTGATAGAAGAAACAGATTATTTAAATAACTCAATATAAGAAAAATAAACTGAATACATCATAAACTCCCAAAAGGGGGAAAAACAACAACACTCTTGGACCAGATGGATTAACAGGTGAATTCTATCAAATATTCAAACAATTAATTCCTATATTATATAAACTATTTGCAAAAATAGGAAAAGAAAGGATTCTTTTAAACTCTTTCAATGATACAAATATGATCTTGATACCTAAGTAAGGGAGAGACAAAGACATGAAAGAAAACTTTAGATCAACATCCCTAATGAACATTAATGCAAAAATTTTAAATAAAATATTATCAAACAGGTTATAACAACAT
>CM053582.1:177593455-177649838 GCA_028627135.1 Pseudochirops cupreus
TATCTAATAAAAAATGTTAAGAGGCCTTTACACAAAGATCACTATTATTATTTAACACGGTGCTAGAAATGTAGTAATAACACAAGAAAAAGAAATGGAGAGAATAAAGATAGGCAAATAGGAAACAGAACTATCATTTTTTTTTGCAGATGATAGTTTACCTAGAGAATCCTAAAGCATCAACTAAAAATTAACTAAAACAATAAATTCAAAAAATTGTAGGATATACAGTAAATCCCCCCAAATCATCAGCCTTCCCATACACTACCAACAAAACCCAATAGGAAAGAACAGAAAGAGAAGTTATATTTCAAATAACTACAGAATACATAAAATATGACTTTCTGGACCAAGTCATACCCAGGGAATGCATGAAGCAACTACAAAATATTCTTTAATGAAATATAGCACTAAGCAATGGGAGAAATGTTAATTGCTCATATGTATGTCATGCCAATACAATAAACATGACCAAAATGCTTAAAATAATTTACTCAATGACAAGTCAATCAAACTACCAAAGGATTACTTTGTAGAACTAGAATAGGAAAAAATAATGAAATTCATCTGCAGGAATAAAAGGTCAAGAATTTGAAGGGAAATGACAAATAAAAGTGGGAAAAGAAGGGGGCCTAGAAGTTCCAGATATCAAAGTATACCAAATAATCAGCCAACTGATCTAGAACTGGTCAAAAAAATAGAGAGGAAAATCAATGAAATTGATTGGATCTGTAACATGTAAAAGAAAATGAATAGTACCACAGTGTTCAATAAATCTAAAGATCCCAGCTACTATAGTAAGGACTGATTAAAACAAACTGCTGAGAAAAACTGTCTGGAAGAAAGTAGGTATAGATTCACGGCTCACACAGCACACCAAGAGAAGCTCTACATGGATACGTAATGTAGGCATAAAAGGTAACATCATAAGCAAATTAGAGGAGCAGGGGAGAAATTACCTTTGACATAGATGGATAAGAGAAGAGTTCATAATCAAACAAGAGATAGAGAGGACAACAAGGGATAAAATGGGCAATTTTGATTATAAAAAATTTGTACCAAAAAACCCAATACAGTTAAAATTAGAAGGTCAACAGGTAACTTGGAAAAAAAAAAACAATTTTGTAATCACTTTTTCTGATGCAGGCCTCATATCTAAGACACCTAAAGAAATGATTCAAGCATATAAGAGTAAGAGCTATTCCCAAACAGGTTAAGTGGTTAAAAGATATAAAGGAAGGAAGTCCAAGTTACAGGAAGAAGTTCAAGCTACCAACAACCATCTAAAAAAATACAAAGCCACTAATATTTATAGGATTTCAAATTAAAGCAACACTAAGGCTCCACCTCATATCCATCAGATTGGCAAAGATGACGAAAGAGGAAAATGACAAATGTTGGAGGGTTTCAGTTAGATACCACACTAATAAACTATTGGTGGAGCTGTGAATTGGTCCAAGAACTCTTAAAAGCATTTTGGAAATACACATAAAAAGTTACTAAACACTGAATTCCCAGCTATACCACTGTTAGGTCTATATCCCAAAGAGATCACAGAAAGAGAAAAAGGAGCCATATGTACAAAAATATTTATTGGAGCTTTTTTTTTTTGTGCAATGGCAAAGATATGGAATCTGAGGGAGTTCCCACCTATTGAGAATGGATAAAAAAAATATGGTATATAAATGTAATAGAATATTATTAAGCCATAAAGAAATGACAGGCTTCATAAAAACTGGGAAAACTTGTATGAGCTGATCCACAGTGAAGTGAACAGAACTAGAACAATTTATACAACAACAACCTAAAGCAAAACAAGTTTGAAAGATTTAAGAACTTTGATCAATGCAATGATGAACCATAATTCCAGAGAACTGAAAATGAAACTTGCTGACCATATCTCCTAAGCTATATAATATAGGCTAAAGAGTCAGAATGAAACATATAATTGTAGACATGGCCAATGCAGTAATTTGTTTTTCTTGAATTTATATATGTATTACAAATTTGTTTTCTTTTTCTTTTCAAATGGTGGCAAATGGGTGTTGGAGAGGGAAAAAATAAATGCTTATTAATTGAAAAAATTAAATGAAAAAAGTGCAATAGAGTCAGCAAATATTTCCAATAAGTATTTATTTCTTTCTCTCCCCTCCCCAAAGAGAAAGAAAAACAAATTCCTAGTAATAAATATGAACAATTGAGAAAAACAAATTCTTACATTGCCCATGTTTAAAAATGTAAGCATCATTCTACATATTGAATCCATCACTTCTCTTTTTTCATTCTTCATCATTGGTTTGCTGGATCCATGGTTAGTCACTGCACTGATTGGAAATTTTAACCAACAAGCATGTATTAAGTAGATATACTATGTACAAGGTACAGTGTTGGGTGCTAGAGTTAAAAGACAAAATGAGAAAAAAAATCCTTGTCTTTTAAGGATTTCACAGTCTTCTTTAGAAGTCCTACTTTAATTCACAGTTCAGAATCATCTATATAATTGGAATGCAAATTACTTTAAGGTCATCAAAATTATTTTCCAATGTATTCATACTAATAATGGTGCTTAAGCTCCTTGAGGCAGAAATAAAAATTGGGTCCAACTGAGTCACATCAAGTTACATAAGTCTAAGATACCTGACAGCTGTCTACTTTCTCATTAGAACTGTTATTTTTAAAAAATATTTAATTTCTCAGTTGTATATACTTCCTGACACTTTCCAGAATGCATTTCTGAGAAAGGGGAGAGGGAGGAAAGTAGAAAGTAAGGCATGAGAAATGGAAGACTAAAGGCAGAAGATAAGGAACAAAATTAAATCTATCTCTTTGACCTCAGCTCTTTCTGCCAATGATTTTTGGTTGCAAAAGTCTAATGGTGATCATACTCCTTTCCCTGTAATTTTCCTTCTTTTATTCTTTGAGTCTTGGAGTTGAGTTTGCATTTCCCAACATATAGTCAAAGAATTGTAAAGCACCTTAAAGGTTGTCATGCTTACTTCAGCTTAGCCCATGGTCCACTAACTTTGGGGTGCCCTGAAGTAGGGATCACTGGACTTTAGCTATTTTATCCCAATTTCACAAAATTTTTTCCAGTATAGTGACAATGTCCTGATGACACCATGACCTCTAAGTTATTTCCTCTTGGGACTTTTTTGGGCCATATCCTGCACTTGATGGGTATCCCAATAAGCACCTGGATGCAACAAAAAATCATTTCATTCCATAACTCCATGAAGTATGTTGCAAGTAAATGGATAACAAAGTAAATGTGCTCTTAAAGAACTTGTTTAAGGTCAACATAAACAGTTTTATGTTTTATTTCAGTTTTTTCCTTTGCAAAATTTTGCTTTACACTATCTTCAGAAAAAGGGTTTTCTAGGTAAAGATAGATTTTAGTCAAGCTTTGTCCAAATCATCCTAAGTTCTTAGTTGCAAATGAGGTTTTATTGCATCCCAATTTGACCTTGTCTCCCTAGATCTTTCTATTTCCTGCACTCCCTCCCTATTTATTCAATCCTGTATTCTGAATATCCTATTCATCCCTAGAAAAATGGGTTATGAAAAGGGTGGGGAGTTCTGTCCGAATTGGAGCTTTGTCAGGAAACCTGAATTTGAATCCCAGCAGTCATTGGCTAGATGTGTGATCTTAGGCAAGTCATTGCACTTCCACTGGGCTTCAGTTTTCTCATATTTAAAGTTAGGAAGTCCCTACCAACTCTGTCTCTTATTAATTCAATGCAATTCACTCTGGAACTTAAGGATTGGACAATAATAGGTCCTTGCCAAATCACCACTTAATGGTTATTTTTTGGGGCCCTCCTAGCTCAGACTGAATGTAAATAGTCATGGCTTCTCTTTTGGCCCGTAACCCTGAGGGTCTTCCCCTTCTAGTTTGATTTTTTTTTTAATTAAAGGGGCTGTCCCTAGACTCACTTTTTAAAGAGGTCTATTCACTGAATGGGTGTTGCCTCACCCAAAGTGAGAACCTGAAAAGACCTTAGCTTAAAAGGGCCAAGGTCTCCCACTGCATCCTGGGCCATCTCTAATTGTCCTGATCAATATCTGGTCACTGGATCCAGACAGCTCTGGAGCAGAAAGTGAGGCTGGTGATTTTGCCCGGCCCTCCCTCACTCAAATTAAAGCCAATTGCAAGTCATGTCATCATCTCCCTGATGTTATGGTCCTCTTTTAGAGTGAAGGACAAACCGCAATGCCTTATTATTACCTAACATTAGAAACAGGTAAAGGAACCCCATTCAATCACAGAAAGATATCTAAGATAATATTGAATATTGTTATTGCTGTCAATGACATTAGCTAAATAAATCCTATTTGTACATATCATATAGTAGAGTTTTGTTGTTTAATGCAGTGGTTTCCTGCATTCCCTTGTTCCAATTATCCAAGTTTAATGACAGTTTGATTTGACTCCTCTTTTACCCAAGGAGAGGACTAGGCTGTCCTCGATGGTACCTTAGGATCACAGATTTAGAACTGGAAGAGACAGTTTTGAGTTCACCTAATCCAATCCCCCCCAAAACTTCTCATTTTACAGATGATGAGGATAATAAGACCCAAGGAGGTCAAGCAAATTGCCCAAAGTCAGTCAACTAGCATTTATTAAGAGTCTACTATGTGTCAGGCACTGTGCTAAGTACTGGGAAAACAGTAAGTAAAAATAGCTAATGATAGTGAGCATTTATTTATTCTTTAAGGTTTGCAAAGTATTTTATAAACATTATCTCATTTAATTTTCACAACAAACTCTAGGGGGTAGGTGTTATTATTCCTAGTTTACAGATGAGGAAACTGAATTACAGGTTGAATGACTTTCCTAGGGAAAACAAAGTAAATAGTTTCTAAGGGGTAGAATTTGAACCCAGGTCTTTCTGACCCTAGTGCATGATATACTCTAGTGTTCTAACTATGAGATTTCAGTGTCTGCCAGAAAATGTTGGAAACCCTATACAGGCCTTGGGTGGGCTACTTTGGAGGTGGTAGGAACAAAATTTCCCTGAGAGTAAAGCATAAAGTAGTAACTATAAAAAGTATGCTGTTAGTTGAATGGGATACAACCTTCAATTATTTCTGTGGTAAAATCTCTGGTTTTGTTAGGAGGTAGCTAAGACCCATAGTACAGCACAGAGTACATCTGGTAGACTAGTAACCAAAAGAGATGGGGCTAGAAATAAATTACCTGTTGTACTACTACCAAAAATTTACTGTATGTATATTAGTGGCAATTAAGAGAAAGGGCAGCTGTGATGGAACCATAACCCTTTTATCAGTCCTACAGAGTCAGTGAGTGGGTTAGAGCACTGGACCTGGAGTCAGGGAGACCTAAGTTCAAATCCGACTTGACAAATTACTAGCTGTGTGGCACCAGGCAAATCCTTTAACACTAGTCTCCCTCAGTGCCCTCATTTGTTACAAGGTGGGGATAGTAATAATATCTACTTCCCCAAATTGTTGTGAGGATAAAATGTGACATTTGCAAAGCATTTTGCAAACCTTAAAGCATTATATAAATGTTAACTATTATTTTTATTACTTCCCCTTTAATTTAGGTCTAGTCCACAAGGAAGGGATACCAGTAGCATTGCTACTGTAATAGTCCAGTCATGAGATAAAAAAGCCCTTCACCAAGGTGGTGGCAGTGTCAGAGAAGAGAAGTGGAATGTTTCAAAGATACTATGAACAGGACTGGACAGTGGATTAGATGAAAGAGAAAGGGAGCGAGAGGGAGAAAGGGAGAGGGAGGAAGAGAGAGAGACAGACAGTGAGCTTGAGTGACTGGGAATATGGTGGTGGCTTCGACTATAAAAGGAAAAAGTGGAAGAGGGTAGGGTTTAGGAGAAAATAAGGAGTTTGGTTTTAGACATGTTGAGCTTAAGGTGTCTAGTTTGAGATGTCCATAGTTAGGGATATGAAATTGGAGGTCAAGAAAAAGGTTGATAAACAGATAAAGGATAAATAGATATGAGAATCATAATTGATTATTTTTAAGACTAACTGAATTCAAATGTAATTGAATCATCTCTTATGAGATCACCAAGTGAAAAGTATATATGGAGAGGAGGGCCCAGGACTGACCTTTGGGAGACTCCCACATTAGAAAGTATGACCTAGATGAAGAACCAGCAAAGGAGACTGAGGAATGGTCAGACAGGTAGAATGAGAAAGTTGGGAAAGAGCAATATCATGAAATCCCAGACAGAAGAGAATATCAAGAAGAGAGTACTCAGCAATATTAAAGGCTGCAAAGAGTTCAAGAAGGATGAGGACTGAGAAAAGGCAATGAGTTTTGGCAATCAGATTATTGGCTATTTTTGGACAGTGCAGTTTCCACTGAATGATGAGGTTGTAAGCCTGCTAGCTGAGACTTTTGAGAGTGAGGAAAGAAAAGTGGCTGTACTAATTGTAGGAGGGCTTATTGAGAAGTTTAACCAAGAAAGGGAGGACAGTTGTGGGATGAGAGCTATATGGAAGAATGAATGGATAAAATGAGGGTTTTTTGAGAATGTGGGAGACACAGGCATATTTGCAGGCAGCAGGGAAGCAAACAAATAGGGAGAGATCAAAGATCATTTCTTCAAGCTAGAGAGAGGTGGAGATATTAACTGAAGGCACATGAAAGATATGAAATAAGGAGAGAAGAGGGAGTTCTAAGCAAATGCTTCATTATTTTCAGTGAAAGGTCAGATTCTTAGCTAAGAATATGAGGAATGGAGGAGTCAGGAGGGACGAAAAGATTTGGGAATGCAGCTGTGGTGAGAACATTAGTAAACTGATTATGGAGGTGTAAAAGGAACTACCTATAAGGTAATTTTACATCTGTGAAATGAAAAAGGACTACTTTGTAACAGTGAGGGTTCAGTTGGGATTCTCTAACAAATTTGTAGAGGAAACCATTGGCAAAGTCTTGTGATTTTCTCTAGCTTTGTTCTGTAGCACGTGAATAGAGGTGAAGGCAGCAGATGGTGGAGTAATCAAAGACTGGGGCTTGGCATGGCAAGTCTGGCAACAGGATAAGGCAGCAAGCAACTTAAGAGAAGAGTATAGGGTAAAATTATATTGGTTCATCAAGAGGTCAAATGGGGAAGGGAAGAGAGTGTAGCCAGTGCATGGGAGATGGCCTGAGGAAAAAAAGTAATTGGTGGTAGGGTTGCACAGCAGAGGCAAAGGTGAAATGATAACATTACAATCAGATAAAGCAATTTCAGAGTTCATGAACCTACAAGTGGAACACTTGTGGGTGATGGTTAGATGAAACGTGTGATCATCTCTATGTATAGCTGAGGTGGGGTGTAGGCATAGTCATGGCAGATACATTGAAGAACTGGGAATTCAGGGTGTCAATGTATATGCTGAAGTCTCCTTAGTATGAGGGGAGGAGTTAGGGAGGAGAGACCATGAGCTAGGTGCTGAACAAATTAAGGAAAGGAGAGTGTCAAGGAGGTCAGTGGATAAAAGCTACCATAATCATGATTTGGTGATAAATCTGTATTGATTGAGCCTCAAAGCAAGAGAGACTGAGTATTTTCTTGGAGTTTTTTTTTTTAAAGCCTTTGTGCAAAGACAATAAAATGCCTCAAGCATGTTTAGTAGGTCCCCTTAGAGGATTTATAGGAGAACATAAACAGTTGTTTTCACAGGATAAGAAAAGTACGGATAGGCTGAGATCTGCAGCACTACAGGAAATTCCCTCACTGATGAGCTCACAGACTTATAGAAGTATTGAAATACTGAATACAAAAGTATGAAATATCAGTAAGTTTTTTATCTCATGCTTTAATAAATTATTTTCACTTAAGGCTCCACCATTACAAACAGAATCAAAGAATCTCAGAATTGGAAGAGGACTTCCGAGTCTACTTTAGTTAAACTCACTGCTGAATTTCTTCTCTAACATATTTAACGTTGAGCTTTTCTTTGAAGACCCTCTGAAGAGCGGTAACCCTCTGCCACCTGAGGCAGCCCATTTCCTTTTGGCACAGCTCTAATTGTCAGGAAGATTATAACAAACCTAAATCTTCTTTGATGAAACTTTGACCCAGCTCTCCTAGTTCTGCCCTCTGGGACCAAACAAAAGTCTAACCTCTCTTTTAGGTAACAGTTCTTCAACTACTTGACCACAAACTCTCCCCCATCTCTCTCCACCTCACCTTTTCAAAGTATTCTCTTCTCCAGTCTAAATATCACAAGTTCCTTCAACTAATCCTCATATGGCATGATTTCAAGGTCCTTTACTACCTGTGTACCTTTCTGGACAATCTCCAGCTTATCAATGTCCTTCCAAAAACGTGGGAACTTTCTAGATGTGAGCTTAGCAGGATGGAGTACTAGAGGAGTAAAACCTCACATGTTTTGGATGCTATGTCTCTCTTCACTCAACCCTCAGAAATAATAATCTTATTGAAAAATCACATTTACCACCCTGACTATAGTGTAACAAATTACTTGATTATCATTCGATATGTGGTATTATCTTTATTTATTCCAATGTTAAAGAAAGGAAGGTGGAGACACTTTACTTCTCTCCACTATGCCTAGACATATGTAGCAACAATGAATTCAACAAATGTTTGTTAAGACATTATAATTTGCTAGGCACTGGTAGTACAAAGATGACAGCGGCCCTCAACTCAAACAGGTTATAATGTTCTAGACCAGTTATAATATGTAGACAGATAAGTACAATAGGAAGTAAAGTTTCATAAGGACATATAAGGGAACAAGAGAGTATACTAGAAAATGTAAGGAAAAAGAACACTTCCATCTGGGCCATCAGGGGAGGCATAACGAGTAAGTAGGAAGAAAAGCAGTAGTGGTAGAGTCCATTCCAAGGTACATGATAATGGCTTATATGTATGCTGAGAAACAGAAGAGATAGGAGTAAGATGAGATTGAAGTATGGCTAATAGTCTAGCCTGGCTGAAATACAAAGCAAGTCAAGGGGAAATGTGTAACAAATGAAAAGGTAAGTTAAACCCAAGATTGTAGAAGGCTTAAATACTTACACTTTAAGTAGTTTCTACTTTATACTCCAGGAAACAGGAAGCCACTAAAGGCATTTAAGCAAATAATGATACAGCTATAACTGTACTAGGAAAACTATTTGGGCAACTGCGTGAATAATGAAGTGAAGAAATTGGAGGTGGTTAAATAAATTAGGAGGTAATTACAAGAAAAATGAGTTGTAATTTTTATCAGTAGAGGGAGGACTTATAACACTGTAATCACGTATCTTCTGAAATATTAAAATATGATGAGCAAAATATTTTTCAAGTCCAAACATGTAAAAGAACAATCACTGAGAAAAGAATTAACAACTTTAAGATCTCTCTGAACCGTGACACACACCCTCCTCTTCAATTCCTTAGAATTTTTTTTAAGTGGTGATAACATACAATTATAGGTTTTTGCATTGGTAACTCGGTTTTGGGAAGAAAACCTGGGTTCAAGTTCTGCTTATGACACATATCAAGTTATATGATTATGGACAAGTTACTTAAACTTTAAGTTACAGAGTTGGTAAAATGCATTGGTAGAGGGAATTTCCATGCTGGGAGTTTCTTTCATTAAGAAAATTAAAAGTCAGCCCTCCCACTCTCCCCAAAGTTATAATAATAAAACTGTTCATAGCTATTCTTACTAATAGGTAGTATTCCACCCAGTTTTGTTTGTAAGTGAAATCAGTGCTGTTAGTCATAAAGCTTCTATTTGTTGACAGAAGTATGCTGGCGCTAACTTGATTGTTAAATTTTCAGTGTGAGCATTTATACCTCAAAATGATAGAGAAAATGTTAATAAATGCTGATTAAACAATAAAAGTACGTCAAGTATTTTTTTTTCTTTCAGATAGCTAGTTGTTAAACATTTACCACCACACCACTAGTTTGTCCAGGAAATGATTCAAAGGAAAGACTTTCTAAGAATGAGAGCTTTCCAAAAAAGACATGGTAATTTCTCCCTTCATTAGATGTCTTCAAGCAAAAGCTGGATGACCATATGTTGTAGTGAGGATCCTGGTTCAGGTAAGGACAGTGCTAGGTTGCTTCTGAGGTACTTTCCAACCCAAAGATACTACAATTCTGTGCCTGGATATAACAACTATAACAATGACAAGCAGCAGCAGCATTATTTATAAGCCCCTTTATGGTATGCAAAGAGCTTTAGAAGTGTTATGTCATTTTATCCTCACAACTACCCTGGAAGATGGGTACTATTCTCATTCTCATTTTATAGATTCAAGAGGCAGAGGTTAAGTGATGTGCCCAAGGTCACAGACCTAGTAAGTGTCTAAGACCAGATTTGAATTCAGGTACTCCTGACTCTGTTTCCCATACTGTATCTACTATTTCACCTTTCAGGAGGCAGATAAAGTTATTTGTATGTAAGTGATATATGAACCCAAAAGAATAGATTATATCATTAAGAGAGTATAAAGATAAAAGAGGAGAGAGAAAGAGAGAGCCTTGGTGATATCCATACTTAGAGGCCAGGAGGAAAATATGATGGAGCAGGGAAGGAGATAGGATTTAAAGTCTTCAAGGTAATGACAGCTCGAGGTAATTGCCAGGGCAGAGTAGAGAGACGTCTATGGTCCAAGTGAAATAAATTTCTTTATTTGTCCCTATACAGTAGAAGGCTTTTTTTGACTTAGAAAATCCAGGTTGAATTTCTGATGATGCAACCCTTTCTTCCCCCACCCCCAGTAATCTGTTATTATTAATCTAATCAAATAAGGAAAGGAAGAAAAAACATTGCTCTAGGGCAGTGGTTCTCAACCTTCCTAAAGCCAGGACCCTTTAATACAGTTCCTCATGTTGTGGTGACCTCCAATCATAAAATTATTTTCATTGTTACCTCCTAATTGTAATTTTGCTAGTGTTATGAACCGTAATGTAAATATCTGATATACAAGATGTATTTTTATTGTTACAAATTGAACATAACCCACAGGTTGAAAACCACTGCTCTAGGGTAGTATGATCTTTAAGATTCTTTTCAGCTCTAAATTCTATGATTTTTTTCTTGTCCAGGTACATGGACAGCTAGCACCTTCAATCTTCTGAATGTAAGAATAGTGACAGTTTAATCATAAGTACTAAAGATTGCTAGATTTTACATACTTTTTTTTAGTAAAGGAAGGAAAGATCTTCAGCAGCATTGGTTTTTCTATGGCTGGACGTGAGATTTCATTAGTGTAGGAAACTCCCTTTACTAATGTACTGATGTAACTAAGAGTCTTACAAAGACCAGGAGAGGGTGAGTGTGATGGTATGTGGGGCGTGTGTACACAGCTGGTATGTGTGAGAAACCAAAATTGAACCCAGGGCTTCCTGACTCCATCCATTACACCAAGTTGGCTCTCTAGCACATTGATATAGTAGTTATTTCACCAAGGCAAATATTTACATTTCTGTTGTGGCTTTTATTCACAAGTAAAATTTTCTCCTCAGAAAAACTGGAAAATAATCATAAGGAAATATTAATACTAAATTCCAGTTATTTACCTAAATTAATCCATCGTCCAGAAGAATCTGAAAGTAGTTTCAAAGCCGAAATAACATTTGGGTCTCTAAAAAAAGCCTAAAATACAAAATAGGAAAAGTTAAGCATTTTGTTACTAATAACAGAAGCTTAATTTCTAATATAATTATGGTAATTGAATTTTCCATGCAAACTATTAACAATTTTCATGAAAGAACCAGATTAAAAATCTCTTAGGAAAAAAACTAAAGACAAAGGTTGTTTAAAGTAGTGTAAAGTCTAATAAATTTTTAAAAGAATTAAAGTTTTATTAATTTCACAAGTATGTTGTATCATAAAAAAAAGCTAACAAAGTATATTCCAATGATAGGTTCTTTAGGATTTAATAATTAGATAAGAATTATGTTTGATGAAAATGCTATATTTGTATATAAAATGATTCTTTCAAAAACTATCTGAAAACAATTCCCGTATAATACTAATTGCAAAGCAAATCTTTTTTAAAAATAGGTAGCACAATGCTAGACATCAACATATAGCCTTCAAATTTTAGTGCAGATGTGACTTCTGTGTGATATTTTTTCTGATCCCCACCCCACTTAGTGCTCTTTACTTCCTTAATTTACCTTATGTCATGCTTAGCTGTAGACACTCCCACAAATGTAATGTATGGTCCTTCAAGTCAGAGACTTCTGTTTTTGTCATTTTATCTCCTAATCCTACCAGAGTGCCTAGCACTTGGTCTAGGAACTGATTAAATAATTAGAAATTCCAAATTATCAAGGTTCAAATGGAGATTTACATGTATTTACTCTTGATAATACAAAGTGGTGGTAGTAGTGGTGAATCAGTTAAAATTAGAAGAGTTTAGGAAGAAGGCACGACTCAGCTATATAAGTAGGCATTCTTGACACTGTGAATTTTGGGACATGACTTAAATCAGTTTCTACATTTGCAAAAGGGGGAAAAAGTTGCTTAAATCACCAAGAACATGTTAGAATTGATAAATATGAGGCTTGACTTTGGGGGGGAAAAAAACTAGAAGCAGTTTTACTACTTTAACTGTTCCTTGTGTTCTGGTGAAAAATTCTAGTATTACTGTGAAAACGTTATTTAACAGAACTTGGAAATAATATGCTACTGTATTCTGAAGTGCAGATGGTTAAAAAAAAAAAGGTAAACTTTTTTTCCTCTTCATTGTTTTGAATGATAGCACCGGAACAAATAAAAAGTAAAATATAAAAATATTTTTTATTAACAATATAAGCTGAGATAAAGATTTGGTAGTTAACTGTATCTACCAGTATATGGAAGTTAATGTTCTATTGGATATCAATGGGGAATTTTGAAGGAAAAATTCACAAATCTCAATTGTACCTAGTGTTTTGTTAAATTTAGGGATTGGGAAAGAAATGTGAGTGCAGATTATAGCTATAAAGCAATATGGAAGGTTTTAAGTAAACATAACAACTCAAACATCCAAATAAGTTTTAATATAATTCAAAGGAGTCATCTTGGAAGCCTATATACTAACTTCAACATTAGCATTTTGTGGTATAATGGAACACTGGGACAGAAGTCAGGGGCTAAGGGTCTGAGCTGTAACTTTGCTAATTAGCAGCTATACATATATACATACAGACACACACACACATATACACCTAGAAAAATATCAGCCTCTCTTGAACCTCAATTTCCTCATGTGTGAAATGAGATTTGGACTAGAGGCTAATATTTTTCCCAAGTACAAAATTCTATGGTTAAAACATTTTTGAAATTCCTTTGTTTTTGGAATAAGTCTATGATATATAAATGGTAACAAATCATTTTTTGAGGCTGGACTTGATTTTTGGAAAAAACCACAAGTAGAGGTTTTTTCATGAGCTAGGTCTCATGAACAAGGTATATAATAAAATTTTTAATGAAAAAACAACAAAAAACCACTACAGTGTAATGAAGCTGATTTTCTTGGATGGCTTTTAAACTGGCTTTAAAGGCAATTTCAGAGGAAGAATTTTGCATTCTTACTACCCCCTCCAAATCTGAGTAACAATCATGGGAATAAATGTATCACATAGCCTCCGAAGGTGGCTATACATTCATTTAAATGTATAGAATTCAGGCATATATTGATACCTAAAAATATTTTTAAAATATCATTACAGTCAGAGAGGAGGAAGACAATGAATCCTTTGTAATTTTTTCTGTCATGAAAGGCTCATCAACAAGCATCTTGTTGGCAGCAGCCCCGACGCAATTTACCTTCTTTCGAACGCCATACTACCTGACACTGTTAGATATAACACGGTAGATAGGCGACGGTCACTAAATTTTTTTAATCAAGCATATGCTTATTATTGACAGATTTCTAAATCGACATTGATGAAATATTTAAGCAGGTTTGGCAGAGCCTAATTTGAGAACAGCTCTGGACCGGCAATGTTAGAATTCTTAGATGTCCGAACCCGCAGGCCACATTCCCTAAAGACAGACGGCTTACAGAAAATGCCACCCCCCATCATCTGTCCTATTATCTTTTATTTTTCTTCTGCTCTTTCCTCACCCCCTTCCCCAATCTTTACTCATTCCATTTTTGAATGCCCGTTACAGGCATTGAGCTGGAAGCTCTCAGATAAGACACAAAATACAGTCCCTATAGAGCCTCTCAAGGAGCCAGGCCACTTACACCCAAGGAAAGGCTGCTGATTCTTGCTGAGGCCGGAAACCAAAAACAATCATGCCCAGAAAACGGTATGCAGGATACATTTTGAGTGGCATGCTTGGGGGCTCGTCCTAGCCCCCAAAACAGGGAAGCTCTGAAATTTCTGTGCTATCCTCCCACTTCTCTTATCGGGATTCCTTCCTTTATCTTCCCTTTAACCTAAAAACCCTAATACACTCATCCAGGCTTCCACTTGTGGAACCTGAATTGAATTGAATCTCTGTAGGCTGTTAACTAATAATTGTTAGCAGAAGAAGCTGGAGGGTCGCGCCCTTTCCCAAGTCTATCTGCATTTCAAAAGGCTGGAGAGAAGCCTACCACATGCTGCTTTTGTGGATGGACTAACCTGGTTAACGTTAGACCATTTCAGTGCCGAAGGGATCCCCCAGTTGTCAGTTCTGCACTATTCTCCTCTGGGGGGTGAATGAACCAAAGATAAGTCGTTCCTGTTTTTTTTTTGGGGGGGGGGGATGGGAGTGTTTTCTAGACTGAACCCTGGAGATAACGCAGACACCACATTTCTATCTGGGGGCCGGGGAGAATTTAATTTCTTGAAATGTTCACAATGACGGTGAAAAGTTAGGAGCTCTTCATTTGAAGATGCCAGTTGTGGTTTTTTTGTTTGTTTGGTTTTTTTCCCCTCAACCTCACACTAAAACCTCACACTGTCCCCCGACACCTCCCCCCCCCCCCGCCCAAGGTGGAGAAACCACGTGACCCCAACGCGGAGTTTGGGCTACTTGAGTCCAGAAGGTCCGAGGCGGCCTTTACCAAAAAGAATTCATCTTTGCAATAGGCCTGGAAATTCTCGTCAAAGCCGAACGCCTGCGCGCAGAGTCTTCCTTCCATGGACCTACGGCAGAGGCGACAGACGAGGCCAGAGGGTGAGACTTTGGTCCTCGGTCCGCCCCCGCCCCGCGCCCCAGCGCTCCTGCGTGCCAGGGCGGCCGTCCTCCCTCCCCGCGCCCCGTCCGCCTCCTCCTCACCACTTCCGTAGGCGCTGGACCGTATCGGAGTTGCTGAGGGACTGGAAGGTTCTCTGAGGAAGGAACCTGAAGGTGAAGTTGGACTTGTCCCCAGAGTAAGCCGCCATGCTCGCTCGCTCTCTGGGTTTGAGGTCGCAGGGGATGTTGTCATGGAAACGAGGTCGCGGCTCGAAGGAGGCCCCGCCCTCACTGCCCCGCCCTCACTGCCCCGCCCCTCAGTACCTCTGCACCTCGGCGCTCTGGGTTTAGTACCCCCAGAGTCCAGGGATGCAGTTGGGAGAGGGGGCTGACGACCATGCGGGGTGGGAAAACTTCCCCCTCCTCCATCCCTGGTATACGGTCGTTCTACCTGATTGTCCAGTAACTGGAGCCGAACTGGATGCCCTCTTAGCATGTCGAACTAAACCTGTGCAGAACACAGCTAACTTTCGTCCCACACCCTCTCCTTTCGTTCACTCTTCTCTGGGCTGCTACGTCTCTGAAAGTCCCCTGGACAGGTACCCCTGACCTCCCCCTCCTCTTCCCTTTCACGGTTTGCTTTCCCTCTTTAGAATGTAAGCTCCTTGGGGACAGGGGCTTTTTCTTTCTCCTTGCATTTGTGTTTCCAGTGTTTAGAGAAGTGCCTGGCACATAGTGGTCACTTCATAAATGCGGCTGACTCCCAAACGTCCCTATCGCTGTCTAGGTACGGCAGTCACTCCAGTCACTCAGATCCTCAACTTTAGTGTCATCCTGGACTCCTCACTCTCCCTCCCCTCAAGTGCCAATCAGCTGCCAAATCTTGCCTTTTCTACCTTTGTATCATCTCTCTCATGGGACCCCTACCCTCCACTCACAGCTACCGCCCTAGTGCAGTCCTTCATCTCTCCTCCCCGGACTGTCTCTCGCCGCCTGGCTTCCTCTTCTAGCCTGCTGCTAAAGTCATTTTCTGGTTCTGACCACAATCACCTACCTCCCCTGCTCAGTAAACTACTGGCTCCCTCAATTCAAATGAAAGTTCCCTGTGGGGTACTTAGAGCTTTTCACAAACTGGCCCCATCTTATCCCACAGCCAGTCTGGTGCCAAGGCCCGGTAGATTTTATCTTTGCAAGAACTCTCAGCTAGGTCCTCTTCTCTCCCCTCACTCTGGCCTTAGGCTGGTGGGGCCCTCCTTACATCATGCGTGGGCTGTTGCAGTAGCCTGTTGGTGGTTCAGCCTCTCTCCAGTCTCTTCCAGCTCCTTTTAATTCTACTACCTTCCCTTACTTATTTCCTGTTTATTCTGTATACAGCTTGTTTGTACATATTTGTTTGTTTGTTGTCTCTCATTAGGTTTTGAAAACTGTCTTTTCCCTTTCTTTGTACCCCGTGAACTTAGCTGAGTGCCTCGTACAGAGTAGGTGCTTACTAAGTGCTCATTGACAGAATGACTGACAGTTTTCAGTCTCCATATACTTTACTGCTGGCTCCTCTCACTCCCCATCTATCCAGTTAAACTGCCTTGTTATTTTTACTTTCCTTCCTCCAGCCTTTCTGGGTTAATCTTTATTCATTCATTACTCCATCCGGGTTGAAACAGTACTTCGTTAGAAAATCTGAGCTTGAATCCTGCTTTTGCCATTACTGTTATGACCTCAGCACATCACTTTACCTCCTAGTTCTAAATTTCCTCATCTTTAACATTAAGGGGGTTGTTCTTTCCCTTTCAAGCCTCAATCCTAAAGAGCTGGTGGAGTACTTCTTCCATGGAGAAAGTAAAAAGGGAACTGAAGAGAAGCTGGAGGATGGGAGGAACTTTGAAGTACTAGTCAGGGCTATTTTCATTCTTTCTCTGATGAAATGTAGTGAAACTGAAGCGCTAAAAAATATAATAAATTCTTAGTTCTTTCCCCAATGAACTTATGCTTGTGTTATCAAACTACAGCTAGTTTCAGACCATTTACTGCCTATATTTATTGCTCATCTACTTCCTGGCTCACTTCTAGAGAGAGTTTACTCCAAAACTCTTCTATTCCAGCTGCAAATGTTTAACAACAGGCTCTCTGGAAAAAACCAAAACTGTATGCACAACACATTTAACAAAGTTTAGTTTGCATTAACTGCTGTTTTAAATCTAGATAAATCAACAAAATAATAAACCAAACCTTTTGTTGTTTTCTGAGGTATATGTGATCCTTGCACTGAAAGTTTAACATTCAGGTCTTACCAGCTGGTTGGAGCTGGCTCCATCTAGCACACCCTTGTACCCTTCCCAACTCCCCAATTTCTTTTCTCCACTTAAAGTTGATTTTGACTTCTATGCAAGATTGAGACCATAAGCACGAGCTTCCCTTGACATCTCTTTCTTGACTCTAATTATATTTACTTTTCCTTGAAATTTCAGAGGTAAAGAAGTCTTTCTTTCTCCCAACTGAAGCAAGTCCTTATCCTTACATACCTGGTCTTTTTTTTTTTTTTTACTGCTTGATGAAGAGCCTCTAATCCTCCCTTTCCAGCATCTTCACACTCTTTGACTCCACTAACTTCCTTTCTTCTTCATTAAGGCATATATCAGTGTTCTCAATCGTCGAACAAACAAAAAACAACTTACAATCGTAAAGCTATTACTTTTTTTCCTCAGATTTTTGAAGAGAATGATCAATACCTGTTTTAGTTCCAATCATTCTACCCACACTGTCCTCCTAAAATACTGCTTAAACAATTCACATTACTCTTTACTTAGGAATTTATTCTTTAATAGATCAAGTATAAGTTGATCAGCATGACATTTAAAGATCTCCATCAACTGTTCAGTCATGTCCCATCTTTGTGACCCCATTTGGGGTTTTCTTGGCAAAGATACTGGAGTAGTTTCCCATTTCCTTCTCCAATTCATTTTACAGATGAGGAAACTGAGGCAGACAGGGTTAAGTGACTTGCCCAGGGTCACACAGCTAAGTGTTTGAGGCCAGATTTGAACTCACAAAGATGAGTCTTCCTGACTTCAGGCCCCTAGATCTATACTTTGCCATCCAGCTGCCTTGTCAGCTCTCTATCAACTGTACCCTTCTTACTTATCTTTCACATCTTATCTTTCACTGTTTCCTAAAGCAAACTCTCTGATCCAGTAAGGTCAGGTTTTTTATTGCCCATCCACAAAGCAAGCTCTTTCTTACTTACATTCCATTGCTTGTGTTGTCCCTCACTCCTCTCCTTCCCCTTCTTTATTCCAAGGATGGCCCTACTCCTCTTTTTCAGTCACCTCTTCCATGAATCTTGGATGAATCTACCCTAGCCCACATCTTATAGTCTATACAACACAATTAGCATTGAGGATAGCAGGGGGTATATACATGTTCAGTGGGGCATATACATGGGACATATACATATCCAATGGGATATATATTCTGTTTTCACAGGGACCAGTAAGGAGTTGCTGCTACCTCATCTCAGCAAAATGAAGGACCTGTCCCTAAATAAGAGGCTAGTGTGTATGTTTCTATCCTCACAGAGTCAAGAGAGCATGCTTTATGCAATTATACCTTTACAGAGCATGCTTTATGTAGTTATACCATTACACTGAGTCTCATGATTAGAGGTTGAGTCAAAGAGGACTGACTAATTCAGCTTCTTTGGGGAATATCTAGGATTTATACATCATTTTAAAGTTTGCAAAGCACTTGATGTATGGAGCTTCCTTCCCCTCAGTAGATTGAGAGAGAAATGTTCTGCCTCCTTCTGGCTCTTTTGAGCAGAATGCTTAAGACTGTCTCTGTGGGAAGTGTCCTATCCCCACTTCCCCCCATACAACAAAGGCTACAGAAACATAACAGCAGTAATGTGAGCTTGCCTAGGTGAGCATGAGACGGGTCTCAAGTCACTGACCACCTCTTATGGTTTGTGATTTCCTGAGCACAGGTAATTGAAGATCAGTCTGGGAAATGGATATTTCCAGCCTTCATGGCTAGTTCCTGAGTTTCTGAGTCCATGCTGGCAGACTAGTGGGAAGAGCTTCCTGTAACTATACTGATTCTAAAATGAAGAGAGGATCACTGACTGGATCTTTGTGAACCTAAATGAACTGAAGAGCTATGCCTGGCTGTCCAGAAGATCTGGACTTTGTGAGTTGTTCAGACAATGCAGATTGAAGTGAATGAAATTCTCTTTAATCCCACAGGAGAGTATAGTTGAGGTGATGGGCTATTGTTCTGTGTTTTAAGTATTCATTAATGTGCATTTAGGAACCTTTTGTGTTTTAAGCATTTCTTTTGCAATAGTGGAAATCATTAGCTGTCCTATACCTGAGATCTACTTTGTACATGGTATACCTTTTCTAGAAGGGTAAATCATCCTTTTTTTGTGTGTGTGTGAATCTAATATCTAAGTTTTATTTCAGAGATTTTTCCTGAAATTCTTCCCAGGGGTGGGAGTATAGTGACTCTGAACATATAATCCATGGAATCACTTTCATTAAAATTATGTACTATATTGTATATTGTATCCCAGGTAGTTTTTGTAAATTTATCTTGTATTCTCAATTAAAATGTAAATTCCTTCTAGATCAGGGACATTATCTTATGTCTGTTTTATAATTTCTATAGGACATTGTAGTTTATAGCATATGGTATAATGTACAGTGCTAGGTGCATATTTAGGTACTCAGTAAATACTATAATATCTTAGTATTTGGGAGTTTGGGTTTTTGGAGCCACCAAGGCTGAAAGGCCACTTTAGGTACCATAGTAGCCATCCCTGGGGTCATGAAGTCCTGGATTCGAGTCCTATATCTGACACATATTTAACTGTGTGACCATGGACAATTTATTTAACCTCCAGCATTATAAGGAAATTCTAAGATTAGAAATTACAGATGAGTTGCCAATCTGCATCAGCAGAAGAAGTTGCCATAATATGGAATTCTCTACACAGGTGAACTCAAAGGTCTGAATACCCCTTCCCCAAGAAAAATATTTCATCTTGTCATCTTAAAGAGATCGTTGAAAAAGAAAAAGAAAAAGAAAAAAAGAGATCATTTAAAAATATGAACATTGATTTTATCATCTTTTTTATTTTATCATATTATATTAAATATATGAATTTCCCTGATTGAGTTTAAATTATGAGATCAAAATGAAGATTAAGATATATATTTAAAATTAGTTTTGAATTATTAAAACTTATTTTTGTTTAATTATTTAGAAAAGTATATCTTATTTTCACTGATTAAATTTTTCATCATTTTCTTATTTTTTGATTGCTTTATGAAATGAAAAATAATTGGAGGTTGAATATTTATTTCTACTTTCAATATTTATTGAGACCCCAGTGGATTCTAAAATGCTTTAGTTTCTGCATAACTACAAAATAAACAGTATAACCTTTGTACCACCAAAATGACTGGGTCAGTTTTTATGAATCTGTCTCCACCATTCTTCTATTAGTATCTTCCAGTTGTCTTATTGTTCTCTGTCATGAACACATGTTCATTACACATATGTGAGACTTTCTACCATTACCAAGTTTATTTCTACTTACTTGCTTCATGGCATATATCAGATCCTGTGTTTGGCTGTGTTTTCTGAAGCCATCTTCTGTTTTCCTATTCTATAACCAGCTTGATTTTCTGCAAATGCATCTCTACAATTTAATAACACATTTTCCCAGAAATTCTGAATAGTGTGGCAAGGAATCAAGGTATCCTTGTCTTCAATTCTGCTTTTGTATACTCTCCCTCTTTGACCTCAGCAGCTCTGAGTTCAATTATGCACATGACTTCCAGATTTATGTATCCAACCTGGATCCTCTCCTGAGATTTAGTTCTGCATCACCAGAAGCCTATTGACCACTTTAAAGTGGAGGTCCTGTAGGTGTCTCAACACATCCAAAACAGAACTCATTATTTACTTCCTACCCCTGCTCTAAACTTTTCCAAACTTCCCACACTCCATCCAGTTACTCAGTTTTTCAGTCTCAGATTCCTCACTCTTCCCTCACTTCAAATATGCAATCAATTGCCAAATCTTGTTAATTCTGCTTCAATAACATCTCTCTCACTCATTCTCTTCTCTCCCTCTCATGTGGCCATTGTTTGCATTCAGATTAAATTCTCCTACATTTTTTTAGAAATGTCTATTTCATTAAAAAAATTTTTTTTGGAGGGAGGAAGGCAAGGCAATTGGGGTTAAGTGACTTGCCCATGGTCACACAGCTAGTAAGGGTATCAAGTGGAATTGATCTCAGGTCCTCCTGACTCCAGGGCAGGTGCTCTATTCACTGGGCCACTTAGCTGCCCCAGCTGTTTTTTGAAAAGCTTTATTTCTTTCTACTCAGTCCTCCAATTCTCACTATTAGGTTTGGGGTTTTTTTGGCCCACATTTCTCTGCTGAAAATTGCCAAGCTGTTTATTTTTTACAAGAGGAGTCATCCTGTATCACGAACCAGAAGACCTGCGCTCCAGTCCTGGTTCTGCTCTTTATTACTTATATGACTGTGTCACTTCCTCTCTCAGGGTCTCAGTTTCCTCATGTATAAAATGAGGGTTTTGAATTGGATAACGCTAAGGTGCTTTACAACTCTGAATCTGTGATTATTTAGAATTATGACTCTGTTGAATGCTGACTCAGTACAAATGGCCCCACTTAGGTGAATGGACTTGAATCCAACCTTGGGATACCGCCAGTCAGTTGATCCCTAAGCGGCCTTGCATTGTCCACAAAGCAGCTGGGTTGAAGGCCACATACCTGCCTGTGGGGCTGCTCTGCCTATCAGTAGGCCTAGGACAATGGGGTCTGCCTATCTACAAATTTGTGGTCCAGTTCCTTATCATCTCCATGGTTTCCAGCTACTTATTTTTCTGGTCCCTTCCACTGTGACAACATTGAGTTTGAACTTATTCCAAAGAGTTAAGCTCTGGGTAGACTGCTAGGCTCTATTGACTCACTTCATGCAGCTATTGGTGTTCTTCCCATTTCCTTCCAGTTCTGGGAGAAGTGAGTTCTTTACCAAGAGTCAAGAGTTACGGTCATAGCCTTGGACAGGGTTTTAAAAAACATTTATTTTTCCTAGCACTTGTAGGTTGAGGTTAGAGGTAAGAGGGTTTCATTATGTAGCTCTACTTGTTAATATGGGTTTCTCAGCTATGCCACTCCTTCCTTGACAAAGCCAACTAGGACAGGTCAAGGCTAGTGATTAGATCTGCTTATGATTAGAATCATTTTCCACAGTGGTGCAGGAGATACAGCTAAGCAGATTCTTCCCTTTCATAATAACTAGGGCCACAGAATTTGGGGGACCAATATGAGGTCACAAGGCTCTACCACAGGTTGGGCACAAATATTCCATAAGAACATTTGGAGTGGATATGTCTCTAAATTTGTGTATCTTGTGATTCTTTTGAGCTACCACAATTCTACTTTTCTCATAGAGCACAGTGCCTTCCTTAATGGGGGCCTGCCATCCTGGGTGGTCCTTTGTCAGTGTCTCCCTTTCACATAATTGATGCCAAAGTTCTTTAGAGAGACCTTGAGAGTGCCTTTGTGTTGCTTCTTCTGGCCTCCAAAGGTAAATCCTCTGTAAAATAGTCTTTTAGGCAAATGTATGTTTGGCATTTGAACAATATGGCCAGCCCATCAGAGTTGGCCTCTGCAGTAGTTTGAATGCTTGGCAGTTTAGCTTAAGAATGGACCTCAGTGTCTGGTTCCTTGTCTTGCCAGGTGATCTCCAGAATCTTCCTAAGACATTTCAAATGGGAGCATTTCAGTTTCCTGGCATGGTACTTGTATACTGTCCAGGTTTCACATGTATACAACAATGAAGTCAGCACAGTAGCTCTGTATACCTTAAATTTGGTAGGCAACCTAATACCTCTTCTCTCCCACACTTTCCTTTAGAGCTTCCCAAACACTAAGCTAGCTCTGGCAATGCATGCATTAACCTCATCATCTATGTGTGCATCCCTGGAAAGTACACTGCCAAGATGAGTGAAATTTTTACATTTGCTATAACTGAGGGTTCCGTGTATGGATGATGTGGTGTTGGCTGGTGGAGAGTCTGTGTTTTCTGGGTGTTAACCATTAGGCCAAAATGAACATAAGCGGCAGGGAATTGATCCATACTGTCGTTTTTCAGCCTCAGTGCTGAATTCTGCAGACAAAAAGTTATGCACCAACTCTCCCTCCACTTTAATTTCGGCTTGTAGCCTTTTCAAGTTAAATAATTTACTCAGAGGATTGTGGTGCCTTCACAATAACTGGGGAACTCAAAAGAGGGGAGGGTATTTTTGGAGAAGATGAGTTTTGATTTGGATATGTTGTATTTGAGGTACCTATGGGACATCTAGTTTGAGATATCTAAAAGGCACTTGGTGATGTGGACCCAAGCTCAGGAGAGAGACTAGGACTGGATACATAGAGCTTGGAATCATCTGCTAGTAGATGATAATTAGACCCATGGGAGCTGAGATCATTAGGGAGATTGTTGTTGTTCAGTTATTTCAATTGTGTCCAACTCTCCATGACCCCATTTGGGGTTTTCTTGGCAGAGATACTGGAGTGGTTTGCCATTTCCTTCCCAGCTCATTTTACAGATAAGGAAACTGAGGCAATAGGGTAAAGTAACTGGTCTAGGGTTACATAACTAGTAAGTATCTGAGAGCAGATTTGAATTTAGGAAGATGAGTCGTCCTGACAAATGGAACCTTGGAGGACATCCACAATTTTTGGACATGCCATGGATGAAGAACCAGCAAAAGAGACTAAGAAAAAACAGGTAGATGTGAGGGAGATCCAGGAGACAGCAATGTTCTGAAAATATAGAGAAGAGAGAATATCCAGGAGGAGTATCTTAAATACAACAGAGAGGCCAGGCAGTCTCTGGATTACTGGATTACAAACAAATTGTTAACTTGCCAACAATAGTGTTTCCACACTAGGGAGTTCCCTTTACACATTGGATCATGGATCTGGATCCCTCAAAAGTGCCAGATTGACATTATTGGGTATCTTAATTTAGCTAAGAACTTCATTGGCTTTCAATTATTTCACTTAAAGCTGATTTCTGAGATCCTTGTTAAAAAAATATAGGTTATGTCTACAAGTGGTTGAAAACAGAAAAAGATCAAATTTTCTGCTTCTGGTTTTGTTTAGATGATGCCAAAAATCCATCATGACTTCCTCACCGCAGTGTAGAGTCATTTTGATATTTGTTACCGGCTGAGGCATAGACAGCCTTGATCATAGCAATAATATGCTACTTCCAAAACTTAAATTAGAGTAATTTTAATTTCTCAGGCTCAAAGAGATTATTTTAATGCTCACTTGTCACAAAATAGAGTAATACAGCAGAAATCAGAAACATACTCTATGTCTATGAGTAGGGAAAAACAGCTGAGGAAGAAGAAGATATAGAAAATAGGAATGGGTTAAGTCTGTCTTTTGTTTCTGATCAAGTGTTAGGGGGAGGAGTTATGGCACCAGGAAGATATAAACATGTAGGGGCTGGAATGTGTCTCTGTTCTCTGGCAAGATGCCTGTCTTTGACGTTAATTTAAAGCTTTCTGGGGTTAGCGAACAAACCAGTTAGTTCCTCTGCTTTTCTAGGGGTTGGGCACAAGGTCATGTGAGTCTTTGTTTGGCTTCCATAAAAATAGTTTTTATTGCAAAATCCTGTTTTTTGTTTACACTTGTTTAAACAAAGTTTATGAAATGTTATAAAGTAAGGTACCCCAATTTCCTGCTCAAATCAATCTGCCAGGCCTCCAGCACTGCATGATAAGTCCCAGCTTGGGACCATAAATACAACTCATTCTAACCACTACGGAGGGAAAATTGGAGGTACGTATTCCTAGGGAGATAGACAGACATGCACGTACACATACACACACACACACACACACACACACACTCACACTCACACAAACACACACACAATCAATGTGGAAACTTGACGTGACTGGCTAAGACTTCTACAATGTTGTGATAGACATTTCATAGTACCACTGTGCTTTTGTATCTACTTCTTTCCAATATTTAATGGGTTTTATATTCAGTCACTTATTCAACAGACTTTTACTATGCATAATATACTAATGGGCATCTTAAGAGATATGTAGTTAAAGGGCAAGGGGGAGGGAATAGACATCTAAGCACCTACTGTGTGCCAGGCACTCTGCAAAGTGCATGTCATTTGATCCTCGCAATAATTCCAGGAGATGCTATTATCTCCATTTTACAGTTGAGAAAACTATAGGGTTATTTGGTTGAACCCAGGGTCACACAGCTTGTAAGTGTCTGAAGGCAGATTTGAACTCAGATCTTCCTAACTCTAGGCCCAGTGTCCTATCCACTTTTCCACCCACTTACCTCTAGAAAGTATTCTTGTAACTCACGATCTAGTAGAATATCAGCTCACATTAGCCAATATTTTGTCATTATAAAACACTTTATAAATATTATCTAATTTGAGCTTTAAAATCACCCTGTGAATTAAATGGCTTCACTGTTATGCCCCCAATTTTACAAATGTAGATTCTGAGGCTCAGGTTAAGTGACTTGCTCCAGGTTATACAACTTTAGTAAGAGGCAGAGCCAGGAGTCAAGGTTAGGTTTTCCCACTCCGAGTTAAGCAGTCTGTTCAATCCACCATACTTGCCTCCTCTTATAGTGCTTTTCTCTTAACAAAATCCGTGACTATGTTTGTAAAGGTCTACTAGAGACAGTACAATGATGAATTTTCCTTTTCTTCTTTCTTTTCAATAGTGCTTATTAGACTCTATTTTCTACCACCATCCCTTTGGTCAAATGGTTGTCATATCACCTAGGCAGCTAGGTGGTACATTGCATAGATCCTGACCTAGAATCAGGAAGAACAGAGTTCAAATCCTGCCTCACATACCAACTGTGTGATTCAGGAC
Source organism: Pseudochirops cupreus (assembly GCA_028627135.1). Lineage (NCBI taxonomy): Eukaryota > Metazoa > Chordata > Mammalia > Diprotodontia > Pseudocheiridae > Pseudochirops > Pseudochirops cupreus. The sequence goes on from CM053582.1 coordinate 177,619,528, forward strand.
AAAAGTCACTTAATCTCTGTGTGCCTTAATTTCTTCGCCCTTAAAATGGGAATGATAATAATACCACCTGCCTCCCACAGTTGTGAGGATAAAATGAAATATTTTTTAAATGCTTCGTAAAACATTTAAGTACTGTATTGTAAAACTAGTGTTAATATTATTATTAACCTTGTAACTCATCGTTAATTCACCCAAATATTTTTGAAGTTTTATTGATGCCTTTTGGTTTTACATCTCAGTTACTTCCCAGTAGATTCTCCCCATACTGACTCCTCTTTTGTAAAAAATAAAAACAGTTAAGTAAAATCAACCAACACAGTAACTACACCTGACAGCCTATGCAATATTTCCAGCTAATATTTCCTCATTTCTCTGCTGACAGGAGGGAAAGGTGTGTTTCATTATCTGTTTTGGAGGAGCAATACTGTCATTAATTAATCACAATTAATTAGAGTTCTGTTCCCCATTAGTGTTGTTTTCCCATACATCATTATAGTCATGGTGTATATTGCTCTGGTTCTTCTTGCTTCATTTTGTATTAGTTTATACAAGTCTTCCCATGTTTCTCTGAATTCCTTATAGTTGCCATTTCTTACAGCACAATAATATTTTAAGACATTCAAATATATATATTTTTAGACCTCACCCATGCTGGTTTTAGAGTTAGGAAGACCTGGGTTCCAGATCTTATTTCAGATCCTAGTTGTGTGACTAGCTGTCTGTTTGATATTCAGAGCTCTGCATAACTTTCTCCCTCCCACCCTTCCAGTCTTTTTACACCTTACTCCCTATTGGCAGATTTGAACTCATATTCTTTGATCCAGTGACATTGGCTTCGTTTTTATTCCATCAGCAAAGACACATCTCTGGGCGCAGGCATTTTCTCTACTGGCTTGTCTGATTTTCTTCCAGTTTTAGCTTTTACAGGAAACCTTTCTTAAACCCTTTCAGTTGTTTCCTATTTATCCTGTACATAGCTTGTCTGTACTTATTTGCTTGAAACATCTCCCCCATTAAACTATGAGCTCCTTAAGGGCAGGGACTGTCTTTTGCCTCTTTTTGTATCCCCTTAGCATAGTGCCTTGCACATAGTAGGTAAGTCAGTTAACTGCTCTGTGACTCAGTTTCCTCATATGTAAAATGAACGGGTTAGATTTAATTGTCTCTAATTTCCTTTCAGCTCTGTTTTTATGATAGTTGCCTATTTTGTTTCCAGTTTTTTTTTTTTTGCTACCACAAAAAGAGATTCTATAAATATTTTGATATGTATGGGGTTGAATGAATAGATGAATGAAAAAGCATTTATTACGGTGTTCCAGGTATTATGTTAAATGCTAGAGTTACAAATAGAAAACAGTGAGATAGTCCCTGCCCTTAAGGAACCTACATTCTGATAAAGAAGACAGTACATTTTGGAGAGTGGTGGCTGTGGAGGAGTATTTTAGACAGGGAAGTCAGAGAGAATGGAGAATGAAGTTATGTGGCAATTGATTATTATGTCTTTCTCAGGAATAGTAGTATGGAGTCTGTCCCCCTCTGACATCATATTAACTCTTTCAAGCCCCTGAAGTTCTATTTAGAGATGCAATAAAAATATTTTTTTCCTGAGTACCAGATTTCATAGCTCTAAGGAGTAGAATTAGGGACCAACCAGTGGAAGGTACAAAGAAGTAAATTTTGGCTCAGTGTAAGGGAAAACTTCCTAACCATTAGAGTTGACAGAAATGGAATATGTTGTCTCTGTCAACGATTTCTCAGTCACTGAAGTCTTTTAATGGAGTCTGCCACTTGTTAGGGATGTAATACAGATTCCACAATGCTGTGAAGAGATTTGATACAGTCTCTCCTTTCACTGGATTGGACTCTCTCCAGAGAGGAATTATTATGATTGTTTGCAAGACTTTCTATCATTTGTAAGCAGTAGCTCTGTACTTTTGCATTTCTTTACCTAAGCATAGTTTGTCATCTGCTAACACTAATAAGGATATTCAAAAATATATACAGTTGTACAAATGAATTTCATTTCTCTTTGGTCAGGTGGTTCTCATGAACACTCTATTAAACTTCTAACTTGTTATTAATTTTTCTACTCATCTTTGTTCCTATTGAGTTGTAGAGTTGCAAAACATTGATGACCAATGTTATTTCATTTTGTCAAGGTTTCTCCCCTCTGCAAATGACGTCTGTATATTTCCAGATTTCTTTTCCCCTCTGTGTTCCTCAGATGAACTATCATAAGGGTTTTAAGTGTTTGATTATATTTAACATAAATCAGTATTTTTGATAAATATTAACCCTCATCACCTGTTTGTATAGAATTATAAGAATGTACCATAGGGTAAAGCACTACATTTCCCTTAAACCTCCATGCCGCGAAACAGGTTTTGTTGAAATTCCTAGGACTTGAAATATTGTAAGACTCTGTATCCATGTGGCAGGTTGATTTTATCAGGAAGATATTAGAGATTTCTAGGAGAAGGAAGGTGACTTTGGGGAGGGGTGGTAGTACCTGGTGTAGCAAAGGGAGAAGGGTTACCATAGCCTTTTTTTGCCAGCTACCTGGAGTAGTCTGAGGAAAGCTGAGACGGTGGAAAGTGGCAAATGTTCCAAAATGATATCCTAATGCTCTAGGAGCAGATCTTCACAAGTTATGCCAAAGACATTGTCATGCTCCAGATAAATCCTGTAAAGAGATAATTTCTCCTACTGTTCCTTTCAAGATGAGTCCTTATTCCCAGAGTCTATGTCTTGAGATTGTTCTCCCTGTTCCTTTACTTTTTAAGTTCCAATTAAATGTGTTATTTTAAAATATATTTTTCTTTTCTTGGTACCTTTTGCTTTAGATTACATTCATTTCTGAATATATTCTCTCCGTGCCACCTAGCAAGCTTCCTCTGTAACAAAGATTAAAAAAAAAACGCTTCTGTAAACCTACTAATACCAGGACTACATTTGTCAGTATAAGAACTTCCAGTGGGATTTCATAAGATGGGAGTAATGGCTGATGGGAGATAGCAGGGAGAACCCCAATGTTCCTCTTCTCGCTGCTTCTCCTTTTCTTTTTTCTCATCCCACAACCTTCCTATCAATGTCCTCTTCCTCTTTTCCTGCCCAACTTGATGTTGACCCTTTATTCCCACCCTTGATAGAAGAGAGCCCAGAGTCTCTTCCCCAGCCCTTTGGCCCCTCACTCCCTTAATAACAATCAGGGGATTAGCCCTTCTAACCCTCCTGCTGTGGGGCAGGAAAAGGGGCATGGAGCTCCCATAAAGGGATTAAGCACTTGGAATTTATTACTCAAGAGTTTCTAGGCCATTAGGCAGTGCCACCTTAACCTGCTATCCATAAGGATCTCAGACAAGCTTTCTGAATTCATATCAGAGTAAGGTCTGATCAAAAGAAGAAGAAATAATTAACATGGATGAGCTCCCACTGTGTGCTCTTGGTACATTTTTAGGTACCAGTAGTCTAAGGAAACACCATATGTATTGCTTATATCAGCTTCCATATTCACAGTGGATTCAATGATACAAGGTTTATATCAGTTTTTAGGTGTTCAACCTAAATTGAAAAGAAATTATCCTAAAGAAACTGGTATGATTGGTAAAGGAAACTCACCAATCCAAAAATGACTGTTAAGTTCAAATTTAAAATCAGAGAAAAATACCTCACCTTAATTTTTTTCTAATGTTTCAAAGGGACCTCAAGGGCATCCATGAAGGAAAATCCTAGATAGAAAATCTTTCTAGTAGATCCCTGAAAATTCATTGAAGAGCCACATATTCTAGATCAGGATCCCACAGTGTAGCACCCTAATTCAACCTCAATTCAACACTTAATGATTTTGTAGGTTAGGTCCCTGGAGGGGAAAAAATTACTGGGTTCTTAGGGGAACTCTGCATCTGTACTCCTAAAATGATGGCTTTAAAGACAGAGTAAATGAAAAAGTCTAATGGACTTAGGGCTGAGTGGTAGTTAGATGAGTACACCTGGTGATCCTTCAACTTACTAGAATTATGTATGGTTGATTGGTGACTTCCTGCTTAGTGAAGGCATTTAAGAAGCTATATTTCTTCAGCAACTAGGATGCTGGAAATCCTTGTCCACTGCTGTTGGTAAAGGGAGATACTGATTGAATCTAGGCAAGCAGGGCTGAAATCAGAGTCACTCAGGTAAGGGGTCCCATGCTGGTTTGGTGTACTCCACCCTTTGGTGCCAGTTTTTTCCCATACATGTTTATTCTGGATTTCATAACATAGTTCCTTGTTATTTATATTTTGCTCACATTTCTCTTTTGTCCCCCCTTTCTTTTTCCTTTCTTTCCTCTCTATGTGTGTTACCAGTTCCCTCTCTCGTGTATATTTGCTGTATATATTTCCACTCCCATTGATGGCATGGGATTTTTTTAGGATAGTGTGCCCCAGTGCATATGGGATGAGGGGGAAATTTTTTTGTTATATACTTTGCTGTGCTGTTTCATTAAATGCTTTTTGCTTTGAAATAATGTGTCTTCTGCCTTGGTCTAGTAAAAGAGAAGCATGGTAGGAACTTGTGAGCTGTGGTTTCAAAATAGATACTTACCCAAGAGTCCCTTGAACCTGGGTGTAAATTTTATGACCCATAACCAAGGAAGGGCAGGCTAGACAAACATACTGGAATACATATCCAAATACATGTTTTTCAAAGTATTCACTTTGGAGAGCCATATATTTATTCCAACAACATTCCTATTACTCAAAAACAGTTTTGGAACTCTTTTGGAATGAGAATTCAGTATTTCTCATGGTACATAATGCCAAGATTGCCCATGTAGGTATGACCTAATCATTTAAAATTCACAAAAGATATTGTTGGCTTTCATGCAACTGTAGAGATTTTGGTTCTGGAAGGGAGAAGACCTTAGAGACCTGTTACTGTTTGGAGTGACCCTATTATGCCAGACTTGTTCCAGACTTGATCTGCAAGTCTGGGATGGCTTTAGTATGATCTGTCCTAGCCCTGTATCAAATCTGATTCCAAGGCCCACCCAACAGACAAGAACCTTCTTGCTTCTTTTTGTGATTAAATGACTTTGAAAAAGAAAGCTAAGAAGAACCACCCTTATTTTTATCTAAGCAACTTGATTAATTGACTTACTTTAAAGCAGGTTTAAAAATTTTTACTTTTTCATAAAATTTATTTTCCAACATGGCAGTAAATTGAAGAGCAAGGGGAGGTACGTAAAGAGGAGAGTGGTTTAAATTTCCCTAATTTAAAATGATAACTTTGGATCATAATTTATTTTAGCTATAGGGCCCATTGACTCCCAGGTGTTGAACAGCCTTCAAGTCTTTTTCTGGAATGTTCTGATAATATCTTTGTGTTTTGAATATTTTCCCCTTCTCAGTCCACCTGGCAGTAGACCTTTTGAAAACCTCACAGATTTCAGGTAGTATGCACATTTGGAATTCTATTTAAATCAATACAATGGAATATATTATGCACTAAGAAGAGATCAGCTGGTATCTCCTAGAAATATCTGTACTCTAAGCCTGAAATTTTATTGGTTTTTAAAAACCCAACAAACTCCAGCGATCCTTTCCACTTCCTCCAGCAAGACAAGAACATTTTCCACCTTTCCTTACCATTTTAATGAAATAAAGATGTCTTGGGACAACTTTTTGTTCTAATTTTTAAAAATAGTTTAAAATAATTTTAATAATAATAATAATGTATTGCTATTGGTAAATGAAACTTTTAAATAAACAATATGCAGAAATAATATTCCCAAAGGACTTTTTCCTTTGCTTTTATGCTTATTCTTCCAGAATTGAGTCCTGGAAGATTGAGCAAGGCCTGATGGGTCACTGGCCAAAAAAATAAAAAAAAAAGGTTATTGTAGCACTAACAGGGTCACCTTTGACTAAGGGAAACAAATGCTTGGACTTCTCTGTTGGAAGATGGGGTTTCTTGCTTTCATTCACGCCCTTTTTATCTTCCTATTTCTTCCTTCCTGTTCCCTTGCTTTGATTTTAGGCCATCTGAAAGCTTACTTGTGAATTTTTTTTTTGTTCAGAAGCATACACATCTCTGGAAAAAAGGCATTATAAAAGTCTGCTAAGCATTCAATGAAATTTGAAATATAATATTAAAAATGAAAAAAAACTACTTTGATGTTTAACCCAAAATACTTTTAAAAGCTTTTTCACAAATGCCACCTGCTATATCTTGATAAGAAAAATCTTGGAATATCCTATTTATAGCATGAAACTTTTTAAAAGATTATAGAATTGATAATGATTACTTAGGAGGAACACTATTATGGATACAATCTAGTTGTCACAACTTTAAAACATCTTGAATAAAACTAGCTAAAAGCTTTTTAGTTCAGGTAAAGTAATTTTTCTAAGGTAAAGCTTCAGTATTAGGTGATGCAGTGTATACCTCTTTAGATTCATCTATCTCTTGTGCACCAAATTTATACCACTTGTAGAATGGGATGCAGTCAGTATTGCATTTCATTTGGGATGCCACTCCCTGTTATCGGGAGAGTGCTCTATAGGGTAACTGGGATGTTTTCTAATTCTTTGGGGGGAATGGTCAGGTGGTTGACCCAGATGTAATAGCATTTCAAGGATAATGCTGGGCACCTGTGAGTTCTCCAAGGAAATATTGTTTATACCTCATGCTGCCAGGCATTGGCTGTGAAAGAAGAATGCAAGTTGTCACATTAAAAAGACTAATAATGGGTTGAATCATATAAACAGGTGAGTTGTGGACACTCCTTGATTTTCATCTTTTTAATCTCTTCCTAATGTTTCCTAATCCCTAATTTCTCTAGCTCTGAAGTTCCTTCTAATAACAAAGTCATGCCTGTTTTAGCCCTTGGATCTCAGCATAGTGTAATCACTCTACTATAGAAACTAGCAATGGATTTTCATTTCATGAAATCTCATTTAATTTTTTCATTTTTTTTTTTTTTTGCTTTTTGGAGGAAGGAGGGTAGGGCAATTGGGGTTAAGCAATTTGCCCAAGGTCACATGATTAGTTTTGTGGTAAGTGTCTGAGGCTGGATTTGAACTCAGGTCCTCCTGACTCCAGGGCCAGTGCTCTATTTGCTGCTCCAGCTACCCCTAATTTTTTTGTTTACATTTCTCAGATCTCTAACTCTTAGGCTCTTAGAAGTACCTTGTTCAGCATAATGCCTATCATCCCCAAGTGCTTGCTCTGGTCTGGTCTGGCCTCAGGTGCATAGGAAAGTAATGTTTGACTCCACAAAGAACTCCTGCTTTAATGATGATGTGGTTTGCCATACTGCAATTCTCTCTTACCATCCCATTCCTTGTAAGGGGCTTACAGATCCAAAAGCTGGGATAGCACTTTATCATTTATTTCAAGCCTTTGAGGAACTAGATACACTGCAAGCATATAAGATTCTGAAGCCTGTAAATTCCAAGTGCTAAGGCAGCATATGAAATAGTGATTCTTTGACAAGGTAGCACCCTTAGTCCCTCAGACTTATTTTACTGGGTGAGCAGAGGACTTCCCACAGTTCTTGGCCCAAGCATTAATGAATATACACCTTTGGGGATTCCCCAAAGATCTCAGCAAGATGCACTTCATAGTGTCCTGCCTAGCAATTCAGGATACCTATTGGGCCACCCTTTACTTCACTGATAAATCTCCTATCTGACAATGTGAATGAATTTTTCTAGGAAATTGAGGATACTTTTGATATCCCTTCTTAGAGACGAGATTGTTAACTAAAAGAGAAAAGGACTATGATAGATTATGCCAGTTCCTTTGGACCTTAGGTAAGGATTTAACATACATTAGAGCTTGGCTATACTCATCTGTGATGAATTAGCTTGGTTATATGTAGCTATCATCATGCTTGCATTTATTGGAAATGTGTGTATAGAATCTCACTTTTGGACACAAACTTGTAGTGTTCATTCAGTATTTTTCTAGCCAACAAACTAGGAGCCTGCTGCAAAGTCTGTACAACTTGAGGGTACTGTGTCCAGTGTCTCCTCATACCTTCCCCTGGAGTTTTACCCAGTCAGGGAACTGTTCACTTTGTGGCCTGCTAATCAGGGCTAACATGGGCAAGAGGGCCATAATATAAATTCTCCTTCTGTCCCCTGACCAGCCATGCCTTACTTCCTTCCCCACAGCCCCTTTTTGATCCTCAGTATTGAATTGCAAGTCATGTAGGTATTATGGGTTGTAGACAGAGTGAACAAAGGGAACTGTGAACTTTATAGACTCAGTCCTAACTCAGAAAGAGTGAAGAAGTAACAAGCTGAAACAGGTACCCACATTTAGGTTATAAGTTACATTTGGACTATTTTGTGGCTACTAAAACTCAATCTGAGCAATCTTATAGAAGAAAAGGAGAGATGCTTATTCCCAGACCCAATTGTTTACCCTCTAAATAGGTGTAATACCTGCACACAAGGATGAGCCGGTTTTATATATTGGTCTTGCAACTCTGCTCATGTGTATTAGGCTTGCTGGACAGTCATCTATCTCGGCCATATTCCTTCGGCAGTGGGCCTCATCAGGACCTTACCCATGATCTCCTGTGAGTTCTGAGGATCCCAACTGTGATGTGACTTTAAGTAATATTATTCAGTCCTGAGAAATATGTGCTTGGATTTAGGACTTAGTGGAGCTAACAGCAGGCATGCTCCAACTTCTGACTTCTCTTTGACCTTGGATAGGGTTAGTTTTTTCCATGGACATTTCTCTATTAGAACACTATCTGGGTGATAGTGATGAGACATACTGCTCAAGAGAGTTCATTTTTTCCCCACACCCTATACCTCTTAGTACATCTGAGGTTTCCTGCCTGTTTCTGAAGGAAATTTTTCAGCTTATAAAGCCAAGCACAAGCAGCTCTCTAGAGGGCTGCTGCTGTGAATAGCTTTAAGATTGTGATCACATAGTATAGTAAGCTCTCTATTCAATAGCAAAACATTCACAGAAACCAAAGTACAGCATTCACAGAAATATAACATAACAATTTATTACTAAAGTAGCCACATATTCTTAAACAGAAGATATCATTCAGTAAGTCACAAGCTAAATCACTCAATATAAAGTACCCATATAAAGTCTTCTTTCATCTTAATTGGAGACTGGCTTCCAATCATCCTCAACTCAGTCATCCTTAAGGAGAAATCATCTTTAAGGAGTACAAAGTACAAAGGTTTCCCACCCCTAGGTCACAGTCTTAATCTTCTCAGTACTAAGTATCCAAGTAGAGGTCCTTTCATCTTGACTTGAGGTTGACTCCCAAACTCCATGGTTCCTCTTCCATGCTCCCAGCTCTGAATTCACCCAACTGTCACCTGGATTCACAGGTAGGCAGCTCCCAGCTCCCAGTCCAGCTTCTGGGCCCAACTCCCGGTTCAGCTGCTGGTCTAGCTCCACATATCAAGCTTAGTAGAGCTACAATAATACTCACACACATTGTCGGCACCACCATCAATTCACTTTCTGCCTGTGAAATCAACACAGACAGAACAGACAGACAGAATGCTGACACCATAGGTATCCTTCCTCCCAGCTCTGCTCCATTCTAGCTTGTGCTCCTGCTTTTATGTGATTCTTTGGCAAGTTCCTCCAACTGTGGACTTCGCAGGTTCAGTTTCTCACAAAGACTTGATATAGTTACAGCAGAGGCTCAAAGACACTTGAATAACTGAAACAAGGAGTGAAGTACTCCTTTGCTTGCCACTACACAGCTCTGCTGCTTTTGCTGTCACTTTACTCAAAACTGTGGTCCCTCATTTATCTCAAATTTCTAGTTTGCTCTTTTCACAGCTCTTATAAATTGTATTTATCTGTGTACAAATTGTATCCCACCAGTGGATTTTAAGGGTCTTGAGGACTAAGATGATTTCTTCCTATTCCACAATATTTGATTTTAATCTTTGTGTCCCTAGTGCCTAACACAGTGCTTTTGCACATGGTAAATACTTAATAGTGCTCTTTGAATTTAAGTGAATTGGATATATATGTGGATTTGTTATTCCATAATACATCATAGCCAGTCCTGGTGGGCAGAACACCTGAAGTAAATCCTACATTAATATTTCTGTTACTACTTTCTCTTATTATCATTGTGAATGGACTGTCTTCCTGCCCAATGAAGAACTCTGTTCTAATTACCTGGTATAGTCAGTCATCCAGAACATAGTCTTCTGTACAAACTATAGTCAAATCAAGTCAACAAGTATTTATTAAGTACCTACAATGTGTCACACTGTGCAAAGTCCTAGAATATGGTTTATACCTGTATTTTTTTCTCATTCACTCACTCTATGCAATGCAGTTCCCATTGTCAATGATTATGTGGAATAGTTGGAGGTAAATACATGGGCTGAGAGTCCAACAACCATTATACCCTTAGAAAGCCCATGATCATAGGTTGCCAGGTCTTGGTTGTCCTTTTGCAACCTCTGTTTTAGTAGACTGTTTTTAAAACTGTCAAAAGGGCAATAGACACTTTCCCATTATTCGTGTAGTCAGTGCAGTGGTCCACTATGAATTTTCAGTTAACAGATCAAAAACCCAATCCACCAACAAATCTTTATTAAATACTTTTTATGTGCTACATACTGTGGTTGTCACAAAGGATTAATATAGAAAAAGAACGAAACAATCCTTAATTGAAATGAGCTTATTTTTTCTTTTTAATTTAATTTTTTCAATGAACAAAAATCTATTTTCTCTCTATTCTTTTCCATTTCTTTTCTATTTCCCCTCTCCTGGCCAAAAAAAAGTAAGAAAAAGAAAAACAAAAATATCCCACCCTGGAACAGATATGCACTATATTCCCTCATTGTCCAAAATTATATACATTAGTCTGTGCCCTGATTTCATCACTTCTCTGGTTGGTAGCATGTTTTATTATGGTTCTTCTGGAATAAAGTCATTGGTTGGTCATTACATTGGTCAGAGTTCTTAAGTTTTTCAAAGTGCTGTTTTTGCAATATTATTATTATATAAATTATTATGATTTTGCTCACTTCACTCTGCATTATTTCATAGAAGTCTTCCCAGATTTTCTGAAACTATCCCTTTCATTATTTCTTAAAGCATAATGGAATTCTATCCCATAATTTGATCAGCAGGTCCTCTTTAGTTTTAGTTCTTTGCTACTACAAAAGAGCTGGAATGTCTGTATAGCTCTCTCTCTCTCTGGCTCTATCTTGTCCTTTTCTTTTTTTGAGGGGGAATCTCTTTGTAGTATAGACCTAGTAGTGATTTGATTGGGTCAAAGATATGGATTGTTTTTTAATTTTGGGGGGCATAGCTCCAAATCACTTATGAGGGTGGTTAGACAAACTCACAGGTCTAGTGTAATTAACGTGCCTGTTTTCTCACAACCTCTCCAACATTTGACATTTTCATTTTTTGTCAACTTTGTCAGTATGGCAGGTATGAAGTAAAACCTCAGAGTTGCTTTACTTTGCAGTTCTCTAATTACTGGTGATTTGGAATATTTTAAATTCTTCCTTTGAAAACTTCATGTTTATATTCTTGCATAATGGTCTTGGAAAAGAAACCCTTATCGGAGAAATTCGTTGCAAAGTTGTTTTTTTTTTTTAAACAGTAATCCATTTCCCTTCTAATTCTAGCTGCATTTGGTCTTGTTTGTACAAAACCTTTTACATTTTATTTTATAAAAATTTTCTACTTTATCTTCTATAATCATCTGTATCCTTTTTTTGGTCAACTCTTCTCCTATCTATAGATCTGAAAAGTAGTTTTTTTCTTCCTCCTCTAGTTTGTTCATGAAGTTATCCTTTAATGTTTGTCATGTATCCATTTGTTGTGAGATGTTGGTTTAAACCTAGTTTCATCCAGACTACCTTCTGGTTTTCCTAGAATTTTTGTTGAATACTGAGTTCTTATCCTTGTAGCTGGGATATTTGGATTTATCAAACACTGGGATACAGTGTTCATTTGCTTCTCTGTGTTATGTACCTAATCTGTTTTACTAGTTGACCTATTCTTTTTCAATAGCATATCATTTTGATGATTATTGCTTTACCTGACTTAAACATAAAGGATGGCTTCATAAAAAAGTAGAGGAGCAAAGAAAAACTACCTTTCAGATCTATGACTAGGAGAAGAGCTCATGACCAACAAGCAATAGAGAGAATCACAGAAGATAAAGTGGACAATTTTTTGTAATTGGATAAAAACAAAGTGGTTAATTTTTTAAAATTAAAAATTAGCATATATTGAGGTAAGCTTACATTCTGATGGGAAGACATAAAAAATGTATAAAACCAATAAAGAATAAATAAAAAGTAAATGAACATACACAGTAATTGAATACAAGGTAGTTGGGGGGGGGTGGAGTCCAGTAGTAGTTGGGGAATCATGACAAAGATGGTATTTGAGCTTCATATTAAAGGAAGAAAAGAAATATATGAGGCAGAGGGAGTATTTTCCAGTCATGAGGACGGAGTAAAGGCACAGAGATGGGAGATAGTGTGTGAAGAGTGAGGAACAGTGAGAAGTAATATCTTATGACACTGAAAAGCTAGGTTGGGGGCCTGGTTGTGAATGGCTTTGAAAACTGAACAGAGGGGTTTTTCCTAGAGGCAACTGGAAGCTGTTAGAATTGGTTGAGTATTAGAGTCACATAGCCAGATCTAAGTTTAAGAAGAATTACTTTGGTAGCAATATGAAGGATGGATTGGAGTGGTGAGAGACTTGGAGGCAGGGAGACAAATTAGGAAGCTGCTGCAGTCATCTAGGTGAGAGTTGGTGAGAGCCTGAACTATCTTGGTAGCTGTGCAAGTAGAGAGAGGTAGGATGTGACAGATATTATGAAAGTAGAAATGGCAAGATTTGGCAGCTGACTGAATATGTGGTTTGAGGGAGAGTGAGAAGCCCAGGACAATACACCAGCCTTTGCTACAGTGGACTCACCTTGATTCCAAACTACAACTATCACTGCTAACTATGAGTAAAAAGAATAAATCATTCCTTGTTTTCAACTTATGTAAGCAATACCTAGTGATTGGCCATGATGTGGAACCCAAATAGATGACAGAGAAGCAACATAAAATACAAAATACTCCAGAACTGGTAGAGGTCTACTAATAAAACCACTCCCCAAAGTTATTACTGTGAGGACTGGGGAGGTATTCTGGGGGAAATGATGTCCACAGCCTAATGGAAGGAAGATGAATGAGAAGTAGACTTTATGGCTTATAACCACATTGCACATCATTACCCTCCTTGGCCTAGATCATAGAATACATGCTACTGCAATAAAACAAAACAAAACAACTAAAAGCCAAAATGTATTCCTTGCATCTCTCCCTGATAGTCTTTTTCAAGCCCACGTTTTCTATGTCTCTATGAAGGATCAATAGTCTAATAACACAGACATAACTTAAATCACCGTAAGAATTCACATCATATAAATGCTGGAGAAGATATGGGAAAATTGGAACACTAATGTTGTTGGAGTTGTGAACTGATCCAACCATTCTGGAGAACAATGTGGAATTATGTCCTAAGAGCTATAAAATTGCATACCCTTTGACCCAGTAATGCCACTTCTAGGTCTGTATCCCAAAAAGATCATAAAAATGGGAAAAGGACCCATGTGTACAAAAATATTTATAGCAGCTCTTTTTGTGGTGGCCAAGAATTGGAGACTGAGGGAATGCCCATTAATTGGGCAATAGATGAACAAGTTGTGGTATGTGGATGTAATAGAATACTATTGTTCTATAGGAAAAGATGAGCTGGTGGACTTCAGAAAAACCTGGAAAAACTTACATGAACTGATGCTGAGTGAAGTGAGCAGGACCAGGAAAACAGTGTACACAGTAACAACAACATTGTGTGATGACTAACTTTGATAGACTTAGCTCTTCTAAGACAACTCCAAGAAAATGCTATCCACATCCAGAAAAAGAAGTGTGGAGTCTTAATGCAGATCAAAGCATATTTGCTTTTTGTTTGTTTCTTCTTTCTTGTGGTTCTTCTCATTGGTTCTAATTCTTCTTTACAACATGACTAATGTGAAAATATGTTTAATATGAATATATATATGTAGAACCTATATTAGATTGCATGCTTTCATGGGGTGGGGGGAAAGGAGGAAGAGGAAGAACATTTAGAACTCAAAATTTTATGGAAGTGAATGTTGAATAGTAAAAATAAATTAATTAATTAATAAAAAATAAATTTAAAAATTCATGCTAATGCTTTTACTGGATCTGGGATTTCAAAAGTATATTGTTAAAAGAATATATTTTTAATTGTTCTTATAATTGTTCTATAAAATGACCTGGGATCAAGATTATCAGAGATTATGGTAGTGGAGCACAAACTATGGCAAGTTCTACCAAGTCCAGAAAGACTTCAAGCATAAGTCCAGTAATAGACTGTCCAAAGAACTAGCCTAGCTTAACTGTCTAAAGAAGAATCTAAGAGAAAACAGAAAAGCTTATCATCAGAAGGTTGGTAACTAAATAATGAACTTTTTGATCATGTAACCCATGAAACTGATCAAAATACAAAATGTTCTTTATAACTGTGGAGTCTCTTTCCACATATGCAATGTTAATAATGAAATGGCTGAAAAGGATCAGAGGAAGCTGTAATGGTAATGGGAATTTGAAGATCTTCCCTGTCCCTTAATATGCTTAAGGGAATTTGAAGACCTCCCTGCTTTGAAAATATACCCTATCCCCTAAAAGGCTGAATGTAATCACATGGAGCCTGTGGTGGGAGGAGTTTGCTGAAGGGTGGAGCAGAACCCACAGGAAGCTGGAAGTAAGAGCAGCTAGACATGGTTGGGAGGAGAGGACATATCCAAGGGAGACAGTTAGGCTTGTGAGTAAATATTGGTTGGTGGGAAGGCTAAAGGTTGCTGTGGCTCTCTGTGCTGTTGAGGCGTATTAACTTCTTTGCTACTATGATGGAATTGGCTTACTGGTTTTGGGACTCAATTTTCTGGTGTCTGAGTGTTTTGCTTCTGTCTTCTATATGGAGAATCTGTTATATTTTGTAATTGAGCACTATGCAGGAATATTTATAGTCACTGTCAGTGCTATAAATATTGCATTAATTGTGGATACTATTCATCTGTACTCTTTATTCAATGACCTATCATTGGAAGAATAAATCACACCTACATTGACTTTCTTTCTATAGATCACACCAGGGTCTATGGGTATTCAAGCAGAATTAGCACCTCTGGTGCAAGCACTTGCCTAGCCCTTTTCAGGTCTTTGGCACTCAACTCTCACTTCTGGCTCCATGCTTAGCATGTCACACCATGATAAAACAGTTCCAGCAGATGGCTAAACCAGGTTGATGGTAACCAATGGGACACAAACCCATCAGTGTGTTAGGGAGATGTCTGCCCCAGGCATGTGAAGATTTTCCCTGGTGGAATGGGTGGATGAAAACAATTTGTTTTAATAGCTATGAAGGCAGTTGAATTACACATTGTGGAGTGCTTAGAGCTTCGTCAGACATTGAAGATGTCAAGGTCGTCTACTGCTTCTGGGGCCATCACCAGGTCTCTTGACTGTTGTCTTGCCATTGAACTTTGATGACTGTGCAAGAGAATGTGAGGCTGGAAACTTTGTGCAATTCTGCCTCACTTAAATTCAATTCATACATGAATTAAGACATTACCTCTTTGAAAATGAAGGAGAAACAAACATACATCAAACTAAGAGACAGACATAAATTATAACTAAATGGAGCTATATCTCACAAGTTCTCCTCAAATAGTCAAATAAAGGAGTGGCAGAGTTGGTTTCATTATGTACCCAAAGGCAACAAGAAATCATTTCACAGATACTTGGTCATTTTGGTCCAGACATGGACTCTACTACCATTTCAGAGGTGCAGTGGATAAAGTTCTGGACCTGGAATCAGAAGACTTAGTTCATATCCAGCATCAAACCACTTATTAGCTGTATAACCCTAGGCAAGTCATTTAACCTCTATTTGCCTCATTTTCTTCAACTGTAAAATGGGGATAATAACAGCACCTACCTCACAGGGTTGTTGTGAGGATCAAATGAGATATTTGTAAAAAGTATTTAACACAGTGCTGGGCACAAAGTAGACATTATATAAATGTTTCTTCCTTTCCCTTCTCTTCTTCTCCCCTTCCCCATTTCTCAGTTAACTTTAACCAATGCAACACAATTGTCACAATAAAAAAGTCTAAAGATCCTAGAGATAGTTTCAGCCATAAAATACACGATTTCCTTGTTAAACAAAGAAACGTGGCAGCCAAGGGAGGGCAGTTCTGTTAAAGAGTAAAATACAAGCTCATCTGCAAAATATTATGGAGAAGTATGACAGATTACTAGAACTGTCATTCTTCAAAGCAATGAAAAGTAGTTGAGAGGAAAATTATCCTTTGGATAAAATTGAATGTTTCACTAACACCTATGGAATATTTACAGAATCAAGGGAAGGTCTATAGTATGATAGGTAGGTTGACCGTGGAATTCTTATGGAAAGATAAATTGTACAGAAAGAGAAAGTATGAAATGATTGGTATTAGGTTTGGTAAAAGTAGTGCCCACACTGATAAACTCATAGATATATTCAAATATTAAATTGAATTTAAATATATATTTTATATATTACATGGAAAAACTAAATTATACATATAGGTGATACAAATATTTTATGGTAAGTTAAAAAAGAATGATTTATGGATGCTCAGGTTAGTTCATTTATTATATTTACAATAATCTAACCCAATACTGTAAGCATATGTTCTAAACTATATAGAATGCATATTCTCTTATGCCATTAGAGGGCAGTATAAGAATTACCTTGAGTATAATACCAAAATATAAAAGGAAATATAAGGTCTTCCGTTAATCAATGACTTATTAAGTGCCTTCTCTGAGCAAAGAAATGTTCTAGGATCTATGGAAAATACAAAGATAGTTAAGATATAGCCCCTGTGCTTGGGTAAATGAAAGCATATAGAACATATAGTACAAAATGTGTGATAAAAAATGGGGGGATACAGAATGCTATGCAAAATCAGAAGAAAGGTCATAATTGATTGAAACCGAACACCTCTAACAATAAAACATCAATACCAGTATACTTAAGGGAATTCTTGAAAAGCTCATTAATTAATTTGATAAATGTTAATTGAGTGTCTTCCATATGTTAATTTCTATGGGAGAGATACATCTCTGGTTTCAAGGATTCAACAAATAAATTCAACAAAATTTACCAAGTGTTTATTATTTACAAGGCACTATGCTAGACACTATAAAAATAATCCATTGGCTCTCTATTAGTGCTAGGATCTTATTGAAAAGGCCTCTAATTTATCCCTATTGCAGATGATGCTTACTTGATATGTGTGTGTGTGTGTGTATGTGTGTGTGTGTGTGTAATCATGTAAAACATTTTCTTGTTAGTCACAATTGTGAAGGAAAAAGCAAACCAAAAGGAAAAAAAAACCATAAAAAAAACAAAATGAAAAAAGTATGCTTCAATCAGCATTCAGGCTCCATAGTTCTTTCTCTGTATGTGGATAGCATTTTCTATCATGAGTCCTTTGTAATTGTTTTAGATCACTGTATTACTGAGAAGAGCTAAGTCATTCATAGTTGATCAACACATAAATGTTGCTCTTACTGTGTACAATGTTTTCCTGGTTCTGTTCATTTCACTTTGCATCAGTTCCTACAAGTCTTTCCAGATTTTTCTGAAATCTACCTGCTCCTCATTTTTATTGCACAACTGCATTTCATAACATTCATATACCACAACTTGTTCAACCATTCCCCAATTGATGGGCATCTCCTCAATTTCCAATTATTTTGCCACCACCAAAAGAGCTGCTATAAAGATTTTTGCACACATACATCTATACATCTATAATGGCAAGCACAGATGTAGTTCACACCTTGTTTTAGCTATTGAATTAACACCTTGTTTCAGTTCAAGTTTCTTTTGAGCCTTGTATCAAGTCTATTAAGAAACAGATCATGTGAACCCCACAACTTGTGAACCCTAGAACTCATGAACTCCTGCAACAGGAAAGGGAGGAGCTAATGACAATATATAAAGAGAATTTCTAGACTAGAGACAGTAGAACTGAAAAGAGGACTCTTCTGGTGGCAGAGTCAAGAAGGAGAAAACTTGTGGTATCCTGGCACTCTGTTTGTCTGCTTTGTCTGAGTTGATGTTTGTGATACTTTGTATAGAAGCCCTGCAACCTTACTGGAAGCTCTGAAAGAGGATTTTCTGGTTGTGTGTTTACAGAAGTCCTGGAGGAGGGTTTTGGAGGTCCTGGGACTTCACTGATGATTTGTGCTGACCTCTTGAACCTTGTTTGTGGGTCTGTGTTGATTTCTATGTTGATGATTTGTGTTGAGTTCTGAGACCTTGTTGGTGGCTCTGAGTTGATTTCACAGGCAGATAGTTCATGGATGATGGTGCCAGCAATGTGTATGAATATTATTGTGGCTCTGTTATGCCTTGTCTTCCCAGAAACAGGAACTGTGAAGGACTTGAGGTGGACTGGACACTGTGAGCTTCAATATGGAATGAGAATTGGATGAAGAACTGGACAAGGAGCTGGACAAGGAACTGGGAGCTACCTGCCTTTGAACCCAAGGGACAGCTGGAGCTGGGACCATGGAAGAGGAACCACAGAAGCTGACAGCCAGCCTTGAGTCAAGCTGAAAGAAGACTTTACTTGGATATTGTGTATTTACTGAGAAGATTATGATTTACTGTGACCTAGGGGTGAAGAACTTTGACTTTTGTACTTTGTGATTGAATTAAGGATTTTGTGATTGACTAAATTAATGTACTTAACTGTTAAAACTATGTGACCACTTTGGTGAAGACTATGTGGCCATTTTAGTGATAAGTTGTTGAGTTGTGACATGGTGAATGCTGTATTTTGATTTCCTGTGATAAGTTGTAACATTGTGAATGCTGTACCTTGATTTTCTGTGAATGTTTTGCTCTGATTTGTTATTGAATAGAGAGCTCACTATACTATGTAATCAGAACCTTGAAAGTGGTTCACAGCAGCAGTCCTCTGGAAAGCTGCTTGTGTGTGGCTTTACAACATCCTTTCCCCTTTTTTATGCTCTCTTTGGGATACAGACCTAGAAGAGTGGTATTGCTAGATCAAAGGGTATGCATAGTTTGGTTGCCCTTTGGGCATAGTTCCAAATTGCTCTCTAGAATGGTTGGATCAGTTCAAAACTACCAACAGTGCATTAGTGTCCCAATTTCCCCACATCCTCTCCAGCATTTATCATTTTCCTTTTTTGTCATATTAGCTAATCTGATTGGTGTGAGGTGATACCTCAGAGTTGTTTTAATTTGCATTTTTCTAATCAAGAGTGATTTAGAATACTTCTTCATATGCCTATAGATAGTTTTGGTTTTTTTCATCCGAAAACTGCCTGTTCATATCCTTTGATCATTTATCAGTTGGGGAATGAATTGTATGCTTATAAATTTGACTCACTTCTCAATATATTTGAGAAATGTGGCCTTTATCAGAGACATTTGCTATAAAGATTGTTTCCCTGCTTTCTGCTTTTCTTCTAATCTTGGCTGCATTGATTTTTTTTGTTCATAACCTTTTAAATTTAATATAATATAAGTTATCTATGTTATGTTTCATAATGTTCTTTATCTCTTCTCCAGAGTTCTTCTCTTCTCCATAGATCTGACTAGAATATTAGGTATTTGACTAGGTAGAATATTCTTTGCTCTTCCAATTTGCTTATGTTATCATCCCCTATGTCTAAATCATGTACCAATTTTGACCTAATCTTGGTATATGGTGTGAGATGTTAGCCTTTACCTAATTTGCGTCCTAATGTTTTCTACTCTTCCCTGCAGTTTTTGTCAGATAGTGAGTTCTTATCCCAGAGGTTGTTGTCTTTGGGTTTACATTTTTCTTTAAATGTTTGGTAGAATTTTCTTATAAATCCATCTGGTCCTAGAGGTTTTTTTTTTTCCTTTGGGAGTTCATTTATGGCTTGTTCAATTTCTTTTTCTAAAATAGTTATTTATCTTTAATGAAATGAGTATTTCTATGATTTGTACTTTGACTTACCTGTTCTTTGGAATTAAGTTACTTAGTTTCCAATCAATTTGGCATTTCTGCTTCAAAGACTCTATATTGTATTTTTTTCCCATTATATTCAATAAAAGTTGCGTTTGAAATTTCTAAATTTTTGAGTATTTCATATCCTGATATATAGTCAGTTTTTGTGAAGGTGCTATGAACAACTGAGAAATAGCTATGTTCCTTTCTAATTCCCAGTGTTCTCCAGAGATCTATCGTATTTAACTTTTCTAAAATTCTCTCCATCTCCTTAATTTCTTCTTTTTTTTTTTGTTTAGATTAATCTATGTTTGAGAGGGTGTAAACTGAGATCCTTGCTATTATAGATTTAATTTTTTTTGGAGGAGGGAAGGCAAGGTAATTGGGTTTAAGTGACTTGCCCAAGGTCACACAGCTAGTACGTGTGTCAAGTGTCTGAGGCTGGATTTGAACTCAGGTCTTCCTGACTCCAGGGTGGGTGCTCTATTCACTGAGCCACCTAGCAGCCCCACAGATTTAATGTTTGTATTTTCCTGTAACTCATTAACTTCTCCTTTAAGAATTTAGATGTGATGCCATGTGGTACATTCATATCTAATATTGATATTAATTCATTTTCTATAGTATCTTTAAGAAAATGTAGCTATCATGTTTATTTCTTTTATTTAGGTCCATTTTTACTTTTGTTTAGTCTGAGATTCTGATCGTTACCCATCTTCCTTCAGTTGAAGCAGAATAGGTTATACTCCAGGGTTTTTTTTGTAAAAAATTCTTAATATCTTTTTAATTGTGTTTCTTATAAAAAGCATATTGTTGAATTCTGATTTCTAATCCATTCTGATATTCTCTTCCACTTTATGGGCAAGTTTATCTCATTCACACTCACAGTTATGATTGCTGTATATTTCCCCACATTCTATTTTTTTTTTACATTTGTCCTTCTTGTTTTTCCTGCCCTTTCTTAAAGCATCTGTTTTCCTTCTAGTGCCTCTCTTAATCTAGCCTTCCTCTTATTTCCCCTCCTTTCCCCTAACCTGTTTCCCTATTGCCCTGTTGATTGAGATGTATTTATTAACCCAATTGTGTGTAGGCATATTCTTCCCTCCTTTAATACAAATGGGAGGGAGGTTTTAGTGTCACCACTCCCCTTCCTTACCTCACTGCTCTGTTTTTGTTGTATACACTCTTTCTTGCACATCCCATTTATGAGATACTTGCCCTCATTTTTTATCTACCTCCATCTTCAAACATTTTCCTCTTCCTCACCCTTTCTATTCTTTTGATGTCATCAAAATATAACAGAATCATTCCTAGGTATTCTGTCAAATTAGGCCCCTCATGATAGAGTTCTGAGGGGCTACATGTTTCATCTCCCTCTATAAGAATGGAAGCGGTATAATTTTATTTAGTACTTTATGATTTTTCACTTATGTATAATTTTTTGTGCTCCTCTTGACTCCTGTGTTTATATGTTAGATTTTCCATACAGCTCTGGACTTTTCATCAGAAATGTATGGAACTCCTATATTTCATTGAAGATTTATTCCTGCCCCTCCCCATACTCCCAGTAATATTATACTCGGTTTTGCTGAGTAAGTGATTCATGGTGGTAAACCTCAATCTTTTGCTTTCTGGATTACTATGTTCTAAGCTCCTTGTTTCTTTAGAATGGTGATTGCTAAATCTTGTGTGATTCTAACTGGCTCCTCATACTTATATTCTTTCTTTTTGACTGCTTTAATTATTTTTATTTTGATCTTGAAGACATAGATTTTGGCTCTAATATTCCTGAGAGTTTTAATTTGGGGGTTTCTTTTAGGAACTGATTGGTGCATTTTATTTCCACTTTGCCCCGTGATTCCAAGATGTCTGTACTGTGTTATGATTTTGTGAAATATGATGTCTAGGATCTTTTTTTTGGTTATGGTCTCAGGTAGTACAATTATTCTTAAATTGTCTCTCCTCAATTTATTTTCCAGGTAAGTTAATTGTTTTTGAAGTGAAATATCTCACATTTTCTATTTTCTTAGCCTTTTGACTTTAATATTTATTGATGTCTCATGGAGTTATTAGCTTCTATTTAGTCAATTCTATTGGCTAAGGCTTTGCACTTATTCCAAACTGTTGTCTTTTCATATGTTTCTTCCATCAAGCTCTCATTTGGTTTTAAAAACCCTTTTTTATAAAAAGCATATTGTTGAATTCTGATTTCTAATCCATTCTGATATTCTCTTCTACTTTATGGGCGAGTTTATCCCATTCACACTCACAATTATGATTATTGTATATTTCCCCACATTCTATTTTTTTTTACGTTTGTCCTTCTTGTTTTTCCTGCCCTCTCTTAAGGGTCTGTTTTGCTTCTAATGCCTCCCTTAATCTAGCCTTCCTCTTATTTCCTCTCCTTCCCCCTAAAAAGTCTTTTTTAAAAAACTCTTACTTTAACTCTTCCAGTAATCCAGGCTGGACTTGTATCCAAGTTTCATTTTACTTTGAGGTTTGGCAGGAAGATTTTTTTGAATCATTCTTTTCTTCTGGGTTTGTGTCTTGAACTTTCCTGTTACCACAATGTCTGTTTATGGTGGGATTATTTGTTTGTTTGTTTGTTTACTAATTCTAGCCTACTTCTTGATTTTAGACTTCATGTCAGTGCTGACCTCTGCCCATTTCTGGGGAGAATACTTGGCTTCAGCTCCTGTCCTCTTATGTCCTTCTGTAGCATTCACAGCTCAGGCTGGAGGCCTGCAGGCTTTCAGTGCTTGCAAAATGATGTGATCCTGGGCCAAATGTGCTCACTGCCCTCCTGGTCTGAACTCTGCAAGTTCCTGACCCAGGTTTGGTCTTTTGACTAATCCTTGGCTATGAATGTCAATAGATGCTGCTGGACACAGCCATTATTAATGCTTGCTAGGAGGCTCTGTATGTTCAAGATGCCTAAACTTCAGGTTCCCTTTTGTTCTGGGACTTTTACCCTGGTTATTCCACTATGAAACTGGACTGTAGGCTGTAAAGCCAAGCACTAACAGCTTTCCAGAAGAATGCTACTGTGAACAGCTTTTAAGGTTCTGATTACATAGTATAGTGAATACTCTTATTTATTCAATAACAGATCAGAGCAAAACATTCACAGTAAATCAAGGTATAGCATTCACAATGTAACAACTTATCATAGATAATCAAAATATAGCATTATCAGCAACTTATAACAGAAAATGGCCACATAGTTTTCACCACAGTGGTCACACAATTTTGAACAAATTATAATCATTTAGTCAATCAATCACTTAGTAACTCAATCATTCAATCATCCTTAAGGAGACTTGCCTCCTTAAGGGTCACAAAATACAATAGTCAAAAGTTCCTCACTCATGGGGCACACTAAGTTACAATATCAGTTACTACTCAGCACTCTCTTAAAGGTTAGTGTAAAATACACAGGCCATCCACCCCTCAGTCACAAACAAGTTACAGTTTTCTCAGTCAGTACACAGTATCCAAGGAAAGTCTTCTTTCAGCTTGACTCGCGGTAGTCTCTCAGATTCCCTGGATCCCCTTCCATGGTCCCAGCTCCTACCTGGATTCAACAAACTGTCACCTAGGTTCAAAGGCAGACAACTCCCAGTTCCTTGTCTAGCTCTCTGTGCTGTTCCTGTTCCATGCTGAAGCTCACAGTGTCCAGTCCACCTTAAATCCTTTACAATTCTAGGAAGTCAAGGCTTAACAAAGCTACAAACAAGTTTATACAAAGTACCAGTATCACAGTCATGCTTCCTCAGTTTTTGGCAGCTCCCAGGAGAAGCTGGTAGCCCCCCCAGCAGAAGCTTTAGCTGGTTCCCAGAATCAAAATCACTTGACCCAGATTCCCAAAAATCAAAATCATTCTCTCCAGCCTGGAACTTTCCTCTTTAGCCTTCTTGGCAGCAGCTGCTTCTGCCTCCATGAAGCTTATCTCAAGGAGTTCTGACTCTTCCTCTCTGGGGCATTTCCTTTTATACAGTATTGCTCCTCCCTTTTCGGCCCCTCCCTGCTACATCAGCAACAGGAGTTCATACCTTTTGTTTCTTTAACAGAGGCTTTATTTGAGCTAGGTGCTAAGTACCTCTTAGCCTTCCAATACAAAGTGATCTTCAAATTTCATTAGCATTACATAGGCTAGAACGCAGTTACTGCTTTGCTACTGGCATCCAAGCTGCACAGTTATTTGCTTCTGAACTTGTTTCCTATTCAGGACATAGCTAGGGCCAACCTAGCAACTGTTCCTTTGGATCTGCTCCTCTTTTTCCTGGATCAGTGACCTGAACAGGGTAGTGAGAGAGCTAACAGATGGTACCTATCCCTGTATCCTAATACAGTGATACTTGGAATCTCTTGCTTCTCAGGTGATTCTTGCCTTCTCTTTTTGTCCCTAGATGCTAGATTGCTCTATGCAGCTTGCTTCTGGTCAGACCCTATTCCCTAATATTTTTAGACCTCTCTGTGTGAACTTCCTTGGGCTGGAAAAATGATTCATCATACCTTTTTCTTGGATTTCCCAATGAGAATTTGGTCTGGTGAGGTTTATGAGCTTTGTGGAGCAGGATTGTTGGGTGAACTAGGTTATACTTCTGTTTATTCCCACATCTTGACTCTGTCTCAGTATATTTTGTTAACGTATGGTGCCAGAGATAAATTTTTACCTCTAAAGTCTGCTATATGTGATGTTTATGAGATGTTGACCTATAAACTCATTTCCGTCAAACTACTTTCTGTTTTTTTCAGTAGTTTTTTGTTGAATAGTGAGTTCTCATCTCAATAGTTTGGATCTTTGAGTTAGCAAAAACTAAGCTACTGTGCTCCTTTGATTCTGTATATTGTGTGCCTAATTTGTCCAATGATTGACCCATTTTCTCATTAGCATCAAATCACTTTGATAATTACTGCATTGTAGTAGAATTTGAAATCTGTTATTGCCAGGCTTCTTTACATTCTATTTTTTATCATTATTTCCATTGAGATTCTTTATCTTTTGTTCATCCAGATGAGAACATTTCATTATAATTTTGTTCTTGCTATACAAAGTAATCTTTTGGAAGTGTGATTGGTCCTACACTGAACAAGTAAACTTGTTTAGGTAGTATTTTCATTTTTATTATATTGGTTTAATGGACTAGTATGAGGAAAGGGAATAAGCATTATAGAATACCTATTACATGCTGGGCATTGTACAAAGCACTTTGCAAATATTATCTCATTTGACCCTCACATAAATTTTGTGAGGTAAGTGCTGTTATACCTCCATTTTATAGTTGAGGAAACAGGTTAAGTGGTTTGCCTAGTGTTACACAGCTAGTGTCTGAAGCCAGATTTTAAACTCAGGTCCTTCTTGATTTCAGACATAATGCTCTATCAACTGCATCACCTAGTTTCTCTATAAGTATGCCATCATACATATGATAAATGAATACTTCTCCAATTATTTAGGTGTTTGGGTAAGGGTTTTTTTGGTAGTTGGATTCATATAGTTCCTGTGTGTGTCTTGGCAGGTGCACTCCCAAATATTTTATAGATTCTGTCATTATTTTCAATGGAATTTTTCTCTTTAAGCTGGGTCTTCTTGGTAGTATACCAAAATGCTGATATTTATATGTATTTATTTTATATTTTGCTGAAGTTATTGTTTCAATTAACTTAACACTCTAGGGTTATTTAAGTAAACCATCATATCACCAACAAAAAAAGTGATAATGTTGCTTCTTCTTTGCCTTTGCAGTGATAGACTTCCTTGTTATGTCTGATCTTAATGTAAAGTCCTCATCATGTGTAATGCTGGCTTTTAGTTTTAAATATTACTTATCTATATTAAAGAAAGACATATTTATTCCTACATTTTCTATTGTTGTTGTTTTTTTAAGACAGGAATGGGTGTTGCATCTTATGAAATGCTTTTTCTATAGCCACTGATATAAACATGAGATTTTTGTTGTTTCATTATTAGCATTATTCATTATGTTGATAGTTTTCTTAATATTGAATAGTCTCTGTATTCCTAGTGAAAATCCAACTGGATGGTGGTGTATAATGTTTGTCATTTATTGGTATGGTTTCCTTACTAATATTTAAAACAAATAGTGTCAATGTTCATTAGGGATACTTGTCTATACTTTTCTTTCTCTGTTTTAACTCTCTCTGGTTTAAGTATCAAGATGGTATTTGGTAGGTGGAGTCAAGATGGTAGAAAAAATGCAGCCAGTAGCCTGAGCTCTCCCCCAAAACCTTGAAATAATATCACAAAATAATTCCTGAAGCTGCAGAACCCACAAAAGGATGGGGTGAAATAATTTTCCAGCCAAAGACAGCTTAGAAGGTCAGCAGGAAAGGTTTGTTGCACCTGGTGAGAGTGGAACACAGTCCAGTGCAGGTTGTACCATCACAGACTAGGCTTTGGGAGCCATTGAATCATCAACCGCAGAGGTGGCTTCTGGAATCCTAAGCCCACAAACAGTAAGGGGGTTGACTCAAAAGAATATTACAGAAGTCTCTTTGCTGGCAGTGGGGGCATACTCAAATCTGGGTCACAGTCCTGGATGGTACTCCCAGGGCAAGGAGAAGCACTAGCACTAGCATACCAGAGCTTTCAGCTGGCAGGAGCAGGGACTCTCAGCACAGTTCCAGGGCAGAAAAGAATACTTATCATTGTAATGGTAATTAATTTGAATTCAAAGACCCCTTTTTGTATTGGCAAGTTAGCAGGTACTTAGCCCTTAGTAACTAATCAAACCACTGTGAAAGAAACAGAAGGTATGAACTCCTGTCTCCTGTTGCTGATATAACAGGAAGGGGTTGGCTGAAACAGGAAGCCAATGCTGTGTGTATATAAGAAAAGTCCCAGAGAGGCACGGTGAGAATTTCTTCTGACAAGAACCTGGTGGCAGAAGCTGTTCTGCTGGAGAGAGACAGACAGAGAGAGACAGAGAGACAGAGAGACAAAGGAGGGAGAGAGAGAGAGAGAGAGAGAGAGAGAGAGAGAGAGAGAGAGAGAGAGAGAGAGATTCTTTTAGCAGCTTCTGGAGGCTCAGCTGCTACTTCTGGACTGAAAACTGAGTCAGAATTTTCTTAGGACAAGGATCATGGAGACTGAAGTTGCTGCCACCAGGAAGGCTGAAGAGAAAAGCCTAGGCTGGAAAAATGATTTTGATTTTGAAAACCTGGGAGGAGTGATTTTGATTCTGGGAGCCAGCTGAGATTTCTTCTGGGTCCTAGGTCCAGCTGAACTGCTGGAAGACTGAGGAAGCATGGCTGTGGTGCTGGTATTCTGTCTGTTTTGATGTTGTTTTGCCAGATTTGTCTGCTGGTGAAGGACAGTGCTATTGTTGCAGGGGTCCTGGAACCTTGCTGTTTGCTCAGAAGCCCTGAAGAAGGATTTTCTTGTTGTGTGTTTACAGAAATCCTGGAAGAGGGCCTTGCTGATGTTTCTGAGACTGTTCTGCAGACAGAGAGGGAATTGATGAGGGCACTGGCAATGTATATTGTGGCTTTGTTAAGCTTTGTCTCCCCAGGAACAGAGATTGCTGAGAACTTGCCTCAGGTCAGGATGAAGAAAAGACCCCTCCTTGGGAATTGAATGCTGTGATGAGAACTTGGTTTACTAGTGACCTAAGTGTGGAGGGTTTGTGTATTTTCTAATGATTGTACTCACTGATTAATGATAATTAGTAACTGATTGCTAAATAAGTGACTGATTGAGTTAACCTAGTATGCCCCATGAGTGGAAGACTGACTGTTGTACTCTGAGATGATGACTGAGTAGGGAGACAAACCTCCTTAGGGATACCAGATGATTGTTCTTTGTTCTAAATATTGTGACCACTTTGGTGAAAACTATGTGGCCATTTTGAGGATAAACTGTTGTGAATACTATATTGTGATTTTCTGTGATAAGCTGTAATATTGTGAATACTGTACCTTAATTTTCTGTGAATGTTTTGCTTTGATTTGTTATGGAATAAATAAAGTGTTCACTCTACTGTGTAATCAGAACCTTAAAAGCTGTTCACAGTAGCACTCTTCTGGAAAGCTGCTCATGCATGGCATTACAATGATCACTCACAGACCAGAAGAGTAGCAAATATGCCTCTCCTTAGAACAGATCACCTTGCTGGAAGAACTGAAAACTTTCATATTGCTAGAAGTATCTCTGAAAATAGCTGCACAAACCCCTGACACTTGGGACAATGTGTCCTCCACCCTGGAAACAGAGCCTAACTTTAACAAAGAGTTAAAAGCCAAGAAATAGACTGGAAAAATGAGCAAACAACAGAAAAAATTTCTGACCATAGAAAGTTACCATGGTGACAAGGAAGATCAAAATAAAAAAATAACAAAGTCAAAACTACAACATCCAAAGCCCCCAAGAAAAATATAAATTGGTCTCAGTACATGGAAGAGCTCAAAAAGGACTTTGAAAATCAAGTAAGAGAGGTAGAAGAAAAATTGGGAAGAGAAATGAGAGTGATGCAAGAAAAATCATGAAAAATGAGTCAATAACTTGGTAAAGAATACACACACACACACACACACACACACACACACACACACACACACACTGAAGAAAATAACATGTTAAAAAAAACAGAATAGGCCAAATGGCAAAGGAGGTACTAAAAGCCAATGAAAAGAATGCTTCTCTGTTTTAAACTAAGCATAGTTGGACAAATGGAAAAAGAGGCATAAACATAAAGTAGAATTGGCCAGATAGAAAAGGAAATATGAAAGGTCAATGAAGAAAATAATTTCTTAAAAATTAAAATTGAGCAAATGGAAGCTAATGATTCCATGAGAAATCAAGAAACAAAACAAAATCAAAAGAATGAAAAAATAGAAGACAGTGTGAAATATCTCACTGGAAAAACAACTGACCTGGAAAATAGATGCAGGAGAGATAATTTAAAAATTATTGGACTACCTGAAAGCCATGATCAGAAAAGGAGCCTAGACATTTTTCAAGAAATTATCAAGGAAAACTGCCCTGATACTCTAGAATCAGAGGATAAAATAGAAATCATAAGAATCTGTCTGGGCCAGCCAGACTCGGGGGTCCCAAAGTACCTACTGTAACTGCTCTAAGTCACCCCAACAACTCGCTGCAGTTGCTCTCAGTCGCCCCAACGACTCTTTGGAGGAAAACTCTGGCTATAGACAGAATAGTCAGACACACCTCAGTGGGATGGCTAAGTGTCTTTGTTGCTGTATAAAACTCTCTGCTGTGCTCCCCCCAAGCACATCTCCTTGCCCTTTATCCCTTCTCCATCTGCCGCTAGTCACACGTCCTAGCAACAAGGTCCTGATAGGCGGGGAGTGCTCCTCTGTTGATGGTGCATGCTCAATGTCTATGTGCCTGTTGTCTCCCAAAGCACTTGTTCCCGTGAGAAACGGACTGAGTCCTAGGTAAACAACACCAAGGCAGAACACACACGCGGATGCCTCATGGACCTGCTCCAGGTTTCCTTGTCAGCAAGGCCACACTGACCGAGGTCAGACATCTAGCCAAACAAATGACTCAAAGGGCCCTTACAATCTCCCCCTTTTTGTTTTGCAAAAGGAGGGCGTCAGCGTGCCACATTGCAAGGGTGTTTTGAAGCATAACACAAAACAGGTGCAATACAAGAGGGAAGCAACAACGAAAGAAAATAAAAAGTCCCGCAAGGAGGATAACTCCCCATAACAAAGAGGTGCCAACCCGAGGAAGATCACGCATTTTTAAAAGCGCATAGCAGGAGTTAGAAAGTCAACAGAAGAAAATTGAAAAAAGTTATGAAGGCGGTGTGTAGCTGTCCCATGGTGAGTCGGCCCACTCTCCCTGTCGACCCCAGACCTCCCCCTTTTTGTTTTTGAAGGAGGGCCTTTAGGGTGCGGTTTGTCCTTTCCACAATGGCCTGACCGGTGGGGTTATAGGGAGTTCCTGTGACGTGCCTTTATGGCTGAAGGAAAGTGTGACTTTTACAGCTTAATGGCACAGGCCTGGTACAAACTGATGTGACATCCATAGTCACCCAACCACAAGTGAGATTCTTACAAACTGCCCCCTGAACAATAAAGACCCAAATTCATTTGGGGATCAGGGACGAAGGTCTCAGTTTCCCCAGCTGCTTCATGCTGAAAAAGGGTCTTAGAGTGCTGTCCCTATCTTCTCAGGTCCATCAGTCAAGGGGGTAGGGGGTGTGGCCAATGTCTG
>CM053582.1:177650338-177686103 GCA_028627135.1 Pseudochirops cupreus
TGGAAAAACATAAATTGCTCATGGCTGGGTTGAGCTAATATAATAAAAATGATAATTTTACCTAAATTAAATTACATATTTAGTGCCATACCAATCAATATACCAAAAAAATTACTTTGTAGGGCTAGAAAAAATAGTAACAAAATTCATTTGGAAGAACAAAAGGTTAAGAATATCAAGGCAATTAATGAAAAGAAATGCTAGGGAAGGTGGCCTAGCCATACCAGATTTTAATCTGTAATATAAAGCAGCAGTCATCAAAATTACTTGGTACTGGCTGAGGAATAGAGTAGTGGATCAATGGAATAGATTGGGTATACAAGTAGTCAATGACTATACTAATCTACTGTTTGATAAACCCAAAGATGCCAGTTTTGGAGATAATAACTCACTATTTGACAAAAACTGCTGGGAAAACTGGAATATAGCATGGCAGAAACTGGGCATAGACCATTATCTAACTCTGTGTACCAAAATCAAGTCTAAATGGATGCACAATCTAGGTATAAAGGCTGATACGGTAAGCAATCTGGGGAAGCAAGGAATAGTTTACCTGTCAGATTTGTGGAGAAGGGAAGACTTTATGACCAAACAAGAGTTAGCATTATAAAATGCAAAATAGATAATCTTGATTACATTAAATTGAAAAGGTTCTGTACAAACAAAGCCAGTGTAACCAAGATTAAGAGGAAAGTGGGAAATTGGGAAAGAATTTTTACAATCGGTGTCTCTGATAAAGGCCTCATTTCTAAAATATACAGGGAATCGAGTCAAATCTAAAAGAATACAAATCATTTCCCAATTGATAAATGGTCAAAGGATATGAACACGCAATTTTCAGAGGTAGAAATTAAAAATATCTATAAGCATATGAAAAAATGCTCTAAATCACTATTGATTCAAGAAATGCAAATCAAAACAACTCTGAAGTACCACATCTTGCCAGTCAGATTGGCTAAGATGACAAAACAGGAAAATGACAAATTCTGGAGAGGATGTGGAAAAATTGGAACACTACTGCATTGTTGGTAGAGTTGTGAACTGATTCAACCATTCTGGAGAATAATCTGGAACTATGCCCAAAGGGCTATAAATAACTGCATACCCTTTGATCCAGCAATACCACTTCTAGGATTGTATCCCAAAGAGATCACAGAAGTGGGAGGAAGACCCTTATGTACAAAAATATTTATTGTAGCCCTCTTTATGGTAGCAAAAAAATTGGAAATTAAGGGGATGCCCATCAATTGAGAAATGGCTAAACAAGTTGTAGTATATGGATATAATGGAATACTATTGTGCTATGAGAAATGAGGGGCAGATGGACTTCATATTTACCTGGAGAAGCTTATAAGAACTGATACTAAGTGAGAAGAGCAGAACCAGGAGAAATTTGTACACAATGACAGACACAACATATGTGTGATGACCAACTTTAATAAATTGGTCTCTTTGCAGCAAAGCAAGGTTATAAGACAACTCTAAAAGAGTCAAGATGGAAGGAGATGTCTACATTCAGAGAAAGATCTAAAAAGAACAAAGTTTAAATGCAGACTGAAGCAAACTACATGTTCTCTTTCTTTCCCATGTTTGGTTTTGTTTCCTCTTTCCCATTGTTCATTTCATCAATCTTCTTTACAACCAGACTAATGTGTAATATGAAAGTATTTGCAGATCCTATACTTGATTGCATGCCACCATGTCGGGGGTGGGGGTTGGGAGGAGAGAAAATTTGAAACTCAAGGGATTGTGGAACTGAATCTTGTAAACTAAAAGTTTGTTTACAAATCAATAAAAAAAATTTTTTTAAGTAAGTTTGTTATGCACCTAAAGTATCCAAGGAACAGATTTCAAATAACTCAGAGAAATACTGAGTGCCACTGATCTAAAGTTATAGAAAGAAAGTCTGCCAAAGTGAAATGTGATCCTCTCAAGAATGAAATTGTGATGATATAAAAATGAATTATTCTGTTCATAAAGAAAGGAAGCTTTTGAATAATATTGATGACTGTATACAGAAATAACCACCCAACTGAGTTTTTAAAAGACATACTGAAGATATAGGCAAGGTCAGGTAATTGAGGAAGAATATGATACAGTGGGACAGTCCTATAAAAAGTGCAAAAAGTGCTAAGACTGATGATCAGTAAATACTAAAGATTACAGAAATGGGACAAGAGAAAAATTAAAGCTATTCAGAGTGAATATAATGATGCCAATGGATGCATTTATCTAGTGGCTACTATGGCTAAATGCTGTGTTTGAGAGATGAAAGAAATGTTTGAATCTCATATTGATTCCATTTTCTCTGCCAAGAACAATCTTTGGATTTTGAAGGTTTGGGGTGTTTGGATTTTTTTTTCTTAGTAGTTAACAGAGAATTGTTCCTCTGATTAGTGAAAAGTTGGTAAGGGAGGAGCTATAGGTCTTCAATGTCAACAGACTTCAACATAAATCCCAGGGTACTAAAAGAACTGCCTGATAGAAGTAATGGGCTGTTGTTAATGATTTATTTTTTTAAATAGGGACAAGAAAGATACTGATAGACTCGAAATGGTCAAATACTGTCACAGTTTTAAATAAACAGAAGATAAGATTTCTTAAACTTCAGGCTACCAATCTTCAACTCAATTCCAGGCAAAATTCTAAAATTAATTATTGCAGGGAAAGTTTACAATCATTTATAAAGAGAAGATGTGATCACTAAGATTCAGCAGAATATCATGAAGACAAATTAATCTGATTTCTTTTTTTTTTTTGACTAACTAGACAAGCCACAATTATATAACATTTATATCTCACTTGCAGCAAGACATTTGACAAAAGTTCTCATCCTTATGGACAAAAATGAAAATAGATTTGAATGATAATACAATTATGTGGATTTAGAATGGGTTAAATAGCTGGAAGCAAAGAATATTGACTAATATATATTTATTCTGTCATTCAACATATCAGTTGCCCTTCCCAGTTTTATATCATGCACAAACTTGATAAATAAATCATCTTAAATAAGCCATAGAGGCAGTCATGGGTAGGGAGTTGACCAGGATACAAAGAGTTCAAATCCCTTCTTGGACACATATTTGCTTTGGGGCCCTGAGCAAGTCCCTTAACTTTTCAGATTTCTAGGTCACCCTCTATGACTACAAATTGAAGAGAAGGTGCCAAGGTGCATTAGCAGAAGGAGTTTCTTCATCAGAGAGATCCCTATATCAATAGTTCATTCCAGTCACTGATAAAATTATTTTTAAAAATAGGACAAAAGATAGACTTATGGGGCACCCTGATGTAAGTACCCTTTTGCCCATGCTAAGAAAATGGGATTATTCTTTAAGTAGGAAAATTGATCTTTAAGTAGTAATTATTAGCAACTGAAGTTTAAAATGAAAAGTGCTTAATTTGTACTTGGACTAAGTTGTATCACTGTTTATATTTAATGATTAAAGATTAGTTAAGCATTTATGCTATTTAATAGAGCTTTTCCTTAATGGAAAAACATAGGTAATTAGATTTTCTGTTGCATATCAATTTTGTCTCAATTATCTGTACCTGGAGTAAGCTTAACTTGCCTATTTAATCAAGACCACATAGGAGTAACTGACATGATGCCTGAAAGGAAATAATCAGCCTACATCTGGTTGGCCTTACATAACCAAACTGTTCAATGATTACAAATAGCACACTTTATGTATCACATATAACATCAGACTACACACACACACATATTATTTAGTTTGCAGTACTTTTTCTTTCATATTTTATTTTGTTTATACTTTTTAAATATTTTGTTATGAAGAGTAGCTCTATGGGAGGGAGTAGGAGAAGGAATGCTGTGTGAAATTTAGGTGCTATAAAAGTAAAGGATATCAATAAAAAAAATTTTTAATGTTCCTGACATCAGGAGCACTCCCCCTGCCCTTCCCAAAAAAAGCTGTTACAGAAGGAGATGCACATGGTATAGTGGAAAGAGTCCTGGCTGTAGAGGCGCTAGGATCTAAGTATGACTTCTAATTTTGCTATTTTCTACTTGTATTACCTTGGGCAAGTCACTGAACTCTCCTGTGCCTGTTTCTACATTTGTAAAATGAGAGGCCTAGCTAGATAGACTAGAAGGCCTCTGAGATCCCTCGTAAAACCATAATCCTAAATTCCTTTAGTGATATAAACCTATCACCTTGAAAAATGATCAAATAACATATATATTTTGATTACTGTTCACAATCAGTGCTTCATCCAAGACATGAGTTCATGCAATAGTTGGCCACTCTTTTTTTTTTTTACTAGACCTGTGATTTCAATGATATGGGGAATTCCAGGTGAGGAGGTCCTTAATAAATATATTTTGATTGATTTGACTGATCTGTTTATAGCCATAAATAGTTGCCTGGAGCACTGAGAGGTGGACTAGCTTGCCCAGGGTTACACTGCCAGTATGTGTCAGAAATAGAATTTGAAACCAAGTCCTCCTGAGTCCGAAGTCAGCTTTCTGTCCACTATTGCATGCTGCCTCCCATATAATCTTTAGTTCCACTCTACTTTGATGTTATTGCTTTCTTATTTCTATTTGGACAGCTTCACGAGAAGATTGCAAAGTATAGGTCAAAAGACAGCTATAAAACTGTTTTTAGAAGAAAGATGCCATGTGAAAATATCTATCTCTCTGAAAAGACCACTAGTTTGAACATCAAGGGATGTTGGTTTGAATCCCATCTATAAAGAAATAGAATGTAATTTTAACAATAATTACCATTACTCAGCCCAGGGGCTTTGGGAACACTAGGCCTCTCCCTTTCCACCAAAGAGTCTGTTCTCAACACTGGACCTAGTGAGTCTCAGTTGGGAGGAGCCTAGTCTCTGAAGAGCAGATTTTGGCTTTTTATTTGTTTCTTTTTGGTTTCATTGTCTCTGGCTTTTTATGCCTCAGCCTTGGAACCAGAGGAACAAATTTGCTTGAAGTTTAACTTCGATAAAAGGTGTGTGTTGGAGGAGATAGAAGTTACTTGACATAAGATATAAATCAAATATAGAACAACTATTTATTTCACACACACACAAAAAAATGCATAACATGAAAGATTCACAGGTACGTGTTAAAAAAAACAAGCAGCAGAAATAACTTTAACATGGTCAAAGGATATGAACAGGCAATTTACAGAGACAGAAATTAAAGATATCTTTAAGCATATGAAAAAATGCTCTAAGTCACTATTGATTCAAGAAATGCAAATCAAAACAACTTTGAGGTACCACATCTCGCCAGTTAGATTGGCTAAGATGACAAAACAGGAAAATGACAAATGCTGGAGAGGATGTGGAAAAATTGGAACACTAATGCACTGTTGGTGGAGTTGTGAATTGATACAACCATTCTGGAGAGCAATCTGGAACTATACCCAAAGGGCTATAAATAATTGCATGGAATGCCCTTTGACCCAGCAATACCACTTTTGGGTTTATATCCCAAGGAGATCACAGAAGTGGGAAAAGAACCCATATGTACAAAAATATTTATTGCAGCTCTCTTTGTGGTGGCAAAAAACTGGAAATATAAGAGTTGCCCATTAATTGGGGAATGGCTGAACAAGTTGTGGTATATGAATGTAATGGAATACTATTGTGCTGTAAGAAATGGGAAGGAGATGGACTTCATAATTACCTGGAGAGGCTTATACAAATTGATGCTGAGTGAGAAGAGCAGAACCAGGAAAAATTTGTACACAATGACAGACACATCGTATGTGTGATGACCAACCTTGACAAACTGGACTCTTCTTAGCAACGCACAGCTATAAGACAACTCTACAAGCCTCAGGATGGAGGGAGATATCTACATTCAGAGTAAGATCTAGAAAGACTAGAGTTTAAATGGAGACTGAAGCAATGCATGCCATCGTTCTTTTTCACGTTCGATTTTGTTTCTTTTTTCCCAGTGATCACTCATTGGTTACAACCCTTTTGTACAACCAGACTGTTGTACAATGTGAAAGTATTTGCAGATCCTGTACATGATTGCACGCCACCATGGGGGTGGGGGAAAGGAGGGGAGAAAATCTGAAACTCAGGGGATTGTGGAACTGAATCTTGTAAACTAAAAGTAAATAAACAAGTCATTGGAAAAAAAAAAGAAATAACTTTAACAACTTTTACATTCTTTTGGGTGGTTTAGACTTAAACATCTGAAAATAAAGCAATGTGTGGGACTGCTAAATCAGCATTTCACATTTCACCTCAGCTCCAGCCAAATAATTCCCTCCAGGCCCATGTCTTCTTGCAAGCCATGCCAAGAGCTGCCTAGATTCATTCTCCTGTTTGTGATCTTCCTCTCCAATGTGTAAACTCATCCTATTGCCAGTCAGCTTCCACTAAAGGACCCAGAAGCTGTCCTCTCAGATTCACAAGGCTGCCTATAATCCTGGACCATTTCAAACTCACTATTTGGTTACCTACGCTCAGGAAAGAAACTCAAAGCAGAAAAAAGGCAGCCAGTGGCCCAAGATCCAGGTTCAACTCTGTTATGGAACTGGTAGAAACCATGCTGCTGGGTTAAGGAGAAAGATGCTGTCCTTCTCCCAATGTTCACAGGAAGCTCAGAGGAGAAAATGTGTATATAATAAGATATACAAAACAAGCAAATACTGTATCAAATCTTAGAATTTCAAGGTAATGCCTAAATATTCTACACCTATAGCAACACCATTTTCTTTCATTGAAAGACAAAATTTGAGAGCTGAAAGGGACCTTGTACCTAATCTTGTACTGTACTTTTTCAAACCATTTCATGTGGGGCAGAATAATGACAGCAATAGTAGGAGAAGGAAATGGTGAAAAGAGTCTTGCTATATTAAGCACTTCACCTTCTGAACTTGTTATTATCTTTAAAAATGAGGAATTTGACTAGCTGACCCTGAGGTCGTTTCAAGGTTTTACTGTTTATGATTTCTCTAAGAAATTTCTCTTCAGGTTCTAAATACTAAGATCAGTATGACGCTTAGTTTTTCCCTAGACAGTGAATCTGTTACATCTACTTTCTATCCCCTTGACATGCTTACATACAGGAAGGAGTGTTTGTTTACTTAGTCCCAATGATTTCATCCAGTGGAGAAATTCCCTCTACCAATGCAGATCAGAACTTTCTGTTACTTATGTTATAAAGTTACCTGGGAGCACTGAGAGGGTAAGTATAACTGTTTATGGCTATAAGGCTAGTATCATCAAAGGCAGGATTTGAAGCCAGATCTTCCTAACTTGAAAACGAGACCTCTATCCACTATGCCATGCTGCCTCTGGGTATTTTATAATTATTTTGTCTTAATCTATACAGGATTAGACGTGATACTTTTAAAATGCCAGTTTCTTGGGAATATTCCACTTAGTCACAGCATTCTTTTTTTTTTGGTGGGGGAGGAAGTGTTTTTAATAATTTCAACTGGAAACATTATTCTTTGCTTCAACTCTATAACTGCACAGGCTGACAGGGACATTTGAATTGTGGGTGAGTAATCTTCATTTGGTCTATGTATTCTGGTTCTAATCTCGGAACTTTCCAGCAAGAAAACTGGCTGAAAACCAATCAGAACTTGAATGTGCCATTATGATGCATCCAATAAATGCTTTCAGACTCACCACCACCACCACCACCATTATATAGTGTTGTAGCTATCAAGCAGATAGCTCAAAATCCCTTTCTATGACTGTCTCCTGATAAGTAGTCTCATCTTTAGAAACAAAACACCCCCTATTCCAAGACCAACGTTCTGAGTTTAACTCCTTTTATTAAGCGGATTTGTTCTGTGAAGTCTGGATCCAGGCAAAGGGCGACACTTGAGGACCTGGAGGGCCACGTGTGGCTTCGAGGCCGCAGGTTCCCCACCCCTTACAAAATCAATTGGCGCTAATAACCGGCAGCTCGCCTGTCCCAAAGGGCAAAAGCAGAAACCATGTGGTCTTAGGGTGCGGACATTGGATGAGGCTGGCTACTGCCTTTAAAGAGGGCAGGAGCAACCCTCAGGTCACAGGTTTGGAGCTGTAAGGGAACCGCCCGTTTCAGCAAGTGTCTGTGGGGAGGGGGCATCTTTCTGAACGGCTGAAAACCGATCACCGGCGCCTATGAAAGCCCAGAGGTAGGTCATTGTGCGAGAGGAGAGGTTCAAATGTTGGTCAAACTTGTGGTTGGGGAGGGGGCAGAAGTAGGGTGGAGATCAGAGGATTTTAAGACTCCTCCACATCTTTCGTCAGGAAGAACTGAGCGAACACTCCTCTAAACCCACGGTGGCGCAACTCGGTCACAGACGCCGCTCCTCTAGGTCCTTCTCTGTTCTATCCCAAACTCCCTCGACGCCCCGCTCCTCAGCCCACGCCAGCCCCGCGAGGCCGAGCCGGAGCCTCGGATTGGCTGCTGCCTCGGCCACGGCCCCGCCTCCTCCCCTCCCCCCACCGGTGTGCAGTGTCCTCACTCCCCTCCTTCCCTACCCCGCCCCTTTTCTCCCCGAACCCGCCTCCCCCACTTCTCGCTCCCTAGTTTCGGTTGCGAGGGTAGCGGCGTCTGTCGGTTGTCAAGATGGCGGCGGCGGCGGAGTCTGCCGGGCTGCTGCTGCCGCTGCCAGGCGAGGTCGCCGCCGCCGCTGCTACTGCAGCTGCTGCCATTGCCACTGCCGCTGACACCACCAACAGAGCCGCTGCGCGGGAGCCGGGGCTGGCGCGGCCCACCCTGCTGCACTCGTAACTCGAGGCCTCTAGGATCTAGGGATTGGGGGAGAGGAGGGAAGGGAAGGGGAGGGGAGGGGAGGGCACCGCGCAGCTGACATGAGGGAAGCGTCTGGGGGTCGGCAGAGAGTGGAGACGGCTCTGGGCTGAGAGATGCTGACCGGCCGGCCTGGGGCCGGGAGCCCAACCCGGGGACCAGGCACCGCTCCTGCCTCCCCAGTCCCCCATTGGAGAAACAACTTTACCCGAGGGAACAACTTATATCAGTATCCTTCCTTGGCACATCGCTTCAGAAAGGGTGATGGGTGATAAACAGGTCTGTGTTTCTGCTTGAATGATGATGGCCATGCCCAGGACCTAGCCCACCCCCACCTCCCTGCACTCCCACCCCTGCTTGTGGGGCTGTTACTGATACCTGTTTCCAGTATTGTCGTTGCCCGGCCTGTCCTTGAAAATAAGGTCTATGCACGAGTTACTTTTTATGACAGATTCTTCCTCTGCCTAGTTATCTTATGCCCAATTATTCCGAGGTTTTTTGTTTGTTTTTGCTAATTCTTGTGCGTTTTAAAAACCTTCAGTTTCCGAAGCACACTTCTTGGTGGGTTTTTTCTTTTGTTTTGTTTTGGTATTTTTCCCGCCTCTATGTATTACAGAAGTGACTGAATATTTTACTTCTTATACCTTCCAATTCTGCATCAAGCTCCTAGGAGAGAGAAATTGTATAGATAATTAAAACCTACAGGTAACCCACAGCCGAATTTTGTTATCAACTTGGCATCTCCATCCTCCTGACTTTTTCACCAAAATGTGATGAAAGGTTTCCCCAAAGCTTGTTTTCTCATCCCATAGCAAACAGTTGCAGTCATTGATAAAAGGGAGGTTCAAGTGATGTGGATAACCCACAAATTGGGTAATTTACTTTAGACAAGTTGAGAATTTAGAGACATGGAAGGAATGGATGAATTAAAATATACATACATACATACATACATACATACTAACTGTTTCATAATATGGTGTTTGGGTAGATTATGATATGGAAAACAGTAAAAAATTAACCATGTTTATTGGATAAGCAAAATAACAACAACAAAAAAAGGATATTGTTTATGATAAGCCTTTGGATTTTCAAAGTGATAAAGTTCTGTAAAGTATATTTACAAGTACTAATTGCCTTTGTTTGTCCTAAACCCATGATTCCATCTGGTATTCCTACTGGGAAACTACCTCCTTAGGATGCATAGTGGCATCTTCCTTGCTACTTATGCATTGAAAATTGTCTGAGTGGGAGGTTAGCATATGGTCAAACAATAGTTTGTCAGAGGCAGGTCTTAAACCCATGTCTTTCTGACCTTAAAACCTACCTGCTATGCATTATTCCATGCTGCTTCTCACTTGTTGCATAGTTATTAAAACTTAAAGTTTTCAAACATTTTCTTCTGAGCTTTAGGTAGTTTAATTGAAAATTTTAAGTACAAGATTCAGCCTAATTGTCACTCATTTACTTAAAATTCAACTGATTCAGTTGGTTCAATTCAAGAGTTTAATTGATAAAGATCATAGCCTTTGCTTATTCCCCTATATTCCTGAACGTTGCCATTTCCTTGGACTCAGAACTGCCATGTAACTATCCCTTTGTTATGTTCTTTTGGCTTATCTGTGAACTGGAATA
Source organism: Pseudochirops cupreus (assembly GCA_028627135.1). Classification (NCBI taxonomy): domain Eukaryota; kingdom Metazoa; phylum Chordata; class Mammalia; order Diprotodontia; family Pseudocheiridae; genus Pseudochirops; species Pseudochirops cupreus. Next base: position 177,660,717 of record CM053582.1, read on the forward strand.
TATCTATATCTATATATAGAGGGGGGGGAATGGTACAGTAAGAAGAGCACCAGTTTTTTTTGTGGAGGTTCAAATCTCACATCCAATATTTGCTAACTATTTGACCTTTGATAAGTTAATTAATTTCCCTGGGCTTTAGTTTCCTTAAATACAAAACTGAGGGAGTTGAACTAGATAGGCTCTTGAGGTCCCTTCCAGCTCAAGATCTGTGGTTTTATGGTAGCTGTACTCCTTTCTTTTAGGGGATCATTTTTATGATGGACATAGCTCAACTTTTTAAAATGTTAATTAAGGCTTACTATTAAAGCCTGCTAGACTTCCTGGATCTGATAAATATCAGAAAATCTCTTAGAATGAGAAGGCACCTCAGGAGGTGATCTAATATAAGAAACCCCTCTATGCCATAAGACTTCCTCTGATGGTCATATAATATGCCTGGCAATCTGGCTATGGACCCTTTTTCACAAGAATGTTTTTAAATGAATAAAATAAACTACATAGGATTACAAGGAAACAGTTATGATGAAATACCTATCAAAAAAAATTTTAATCCTACATTAGCAACCAGTGCACTATACTGATACTAGGTTTTAGCACCTCATCAGCCATTTTTGTTCCAGCTCCTTCTAATACAAAAATCATTCTCCCAGAGTAATGGAAGCAAAATAATAATTGAATAGTTCTTCTTTCTCTCCATGGTCCATTACAATGATCCCATATATGTCAGTACCTTCTTAGTAGTTTCTTAAAAGAATATTAAGTGAAAGAGGCAAATTAGTAAAGTGAATTCCTCCTCTTTAATTGGAGTCATAGAGTTTTTTTACTGGAGTCCTGTCACAGAAATAATTATGAGACTCCCTCTAGGGGCCTTGACATAGCAATGCAGTTTGTTGTACAGCTAGTAGTAAATTTACCATCATTTATTTTAAATTGTAACCTCCCCAGGACAAACACCGGTACCAGGTACTTTTATGGGATTCTTTGAGAGGACCATTTCAATATGAAGGAGTCCATTTAAGATTTGAACAACACCTGTATATCTACAATTTATAATTACTTCATATATTTGCATACTCACCATAATATATTTCTATATTATAAGTATTCTAAAAATAAATGAAAAGGCATTGGTTAATTTGATGACAGTGCAAACTTCTCTCCTTCTTCTGACAGTGCAAACTTGCCTCCTTTTCCTCTTCTCTGTATGTAACTATATGACTAAGCATGTCTGTAAGCATTCAACAGAATTTTTTAAAAATATTTTTTCAATTAACATTTATTTTCTCTCCCTAAATATCTCTTTCCACCCACCCCAGCCATTAAAAATGAAAGAAAAAGAAAAAGCCCTTGTAAGAAATATATGCATAGTTAAAACAAATTCCATACTGACCATTTAAAAATGTGTCTCATTCTGCATCTTTTGTCCATCACTTCTCTTGTTAGACCTTAATCTCTTTAGAGTAGAGGATTAGTAGCAGTATCACTGTACCAAAGGATAGGCACAATTTAGTAACTTTTTGACTATATTCTACGTTGATTTCCAGAATGCCTGGACTAATTATAGCTCTACCAGCAGTACATGAATGTACTTATTCTCCCTTCCTAATATTTGTCATTTTTTTCTTTTTTTGTCAACTTTGCCAATCTGAGGAATGTGAAGTGGAATCTCAGAGTTGCTTTAGCTTACATTTCTTTAATAATTAGTCTTTTGATGCATTCTTTTAATGTTTCTCGATAGCTTAGATGTCTTCCTTTGGAAATAGCCTGTTAATATCCTTTGAAAACTTATCAATTGGAGAATGGGTCTTAGTTTTATACATTTTAATCATTTCCTTATTCACCTTAGAAATGATACATTTATCAAAGAAACTTTCTGCAAAGATTTATTTCCCAGTTAACCATCTCCCTTCTCATTTTAGCTGCATGCAATCTATGCCCCTCTTTTTTAACTTTTTTTTCAACTAACAAAAACCCATCTTCTTTCTTTCCCAATTCCTCCTCCCCTAGCTGATAAAGAAAAAAGCTAACAAATATGCATGGGCAGCTAAGTGGCACAATGGATAGAGGGTCTGGCTTAGAGTGAGGAGCACCTGAGTTCAAATACAGCCTCAGACAATTTCTAGCTCTGTGACCCTGGGCGAGTCACTTAACCCTGTTTGCCTCCATTTCCATATCTGTAAAATGAGCTGGAGAAAAAAATGGCAAACCACTTTAGTATCTTTGCCAAGATAACGCAAATGGTATCTTGACGGGTTGGACACAACTGAAACATCTGAACAACAACAAACAAATACATATAGTCAAGCAAAACAATGGCTATGTCCAAAAAAATATATGTCTTAATTTTCAACCTGAGTCCATCACCATTCTCTCAAGAGAAATCCTTGGATTCATTCTTGATCATTGTGTTGATCAAAGTTTTTTTGCCACTTCTTTAAAAGAAGAGAGCAGTAAGACAGAAGTGTTCTCAGCATCAGTGTTGTAATTTGATGCTATCTGTTCCTTCTCCCCTACCCTTCTTTCTCCTTTTCTCTTCCATAGCCCAGTCATAGGTTCTTATCCTTTATTTCTTTCTCTTCAGTATCCATCTTCCATTGTTAGAGTCTGTTTTGCTTAGGACTAATTCTTCCTGTAATCTGTCCTCTTTCTTATTCTTCCCCCTCTCATCTCCCTTCTCTCTTGTTTCCTATTGCATGAAATGTATTTCTGCATTCAGTTGTGGGCATTATTACTCTTCCCTCCTTTTACCAGTTCAGGTGAAGGTGGGAGTCAGGTGTTTCTCTCTCCCACCCTTATTCCTTCTTACTGTATGGTCTCTTATTGCACTTTAATTATGTGAGATAATTCCCCCCCTTCCTTCCTCATTCTTTGTCGCTCCCAGTCTATATCTCTTTCCCCTTGCCTTTCTTTTCTTCTTTTAAGATAATCAAAACTTAAAAAAAAAACAAACCACTCCCAAGCCCTATTTCATGATAATCCTTTCTATGACCCCTGATGATGATAGTTGACTGAACAGACTCATGTAGCATCTCCCCACATTAGATTATAAACAGCTTATCCTTTTTTAGTCCATTTACTTGTTTGCCCATATTTACCTTTTTATGGTTTTCTTGGTTCCTGTGTTAGTACTTTAAAATTTCTGCTAGGCTCTGAAGTTTTTTCATCAGGAATGCTTGGAAGTTCTTTTTTCGTTAAGGATTCATTTTCCCCCTAAGGATTATACTGTTTTGCTGGATTAGTTATTCTTGGTTCTAAGTCTATCATATTCCAGTGTCTCCACTCATTTTTACTCATAACTGCTAAATGGTGTATAATCTTGACTATAGTTTCTTGATACTTGAATTCTTGCTTTCCAGTTGCTTGCAGTATTTTTTTCCTTGACCTGGAAGCTTAGCATTTTGACTGTAATGTTCCTAGGAATTTTTATTTTGGAGTTTCTTTCAGGGGACAATTGGTAGATCCTTTCTCTTTTCACTTTGTCCTATGACACTTTGTCCTAAAAAAAATCTAGGCAGTTTTCTTTTATGATGTATTTAAATATTGTGTCTAGACCCTTTTGTTGATCTTGGCTTTGAGGTAGTCCAATTCTAAACATTCTCCTTCTCAATTAGGTCAGTTGTTTTTTTGTTTTTGTTTTTGTTTTTTTGCTAGGAGATTTCTCTCTTCTGTTTGTTTTTTGTTTTGTTTTGGTTTTTTTTTGGAGGGGTTTTCAAAAGTTTTGTGACTTTGCTTCACTATTTCTTCTTATTATAGTGGCATTAACTTCTGTTTGGCCCATTCTAATTTTCAAGGAGTCTCTTGCGTGGGAAGGTTTAACACCTCATTTTCCAAACTGATAATTTCTTTCCAATTCTTCTTTCCATAACTCATTTCTTTTCCGTTTTTTATCCTAGAACTCCTACTTCTTTTCCATTTGTTTTCTCTAGATCTCTTGTTTATGAAAATCATGCTATATTTTTACTTGAGACTTTGTTTTTAGATACTTTAGAATCATTCTCTTCTGGGTTTATGTTTTGCCATAATTGCACTTTATGATCAGATTTTTTTTTCTTTGCTACTTCTTCTAACCTTATTTCCTGACTTTGGACTTGGTGCTAACATTAAGCCCTGTGTATTTCTGGAGGGAATGGCTAGGCTATGCTTGGTCCTGTTTATTATATTCTTGGATCCTTAAGTTGTTTTCTCAGGGTATTGAGTATTGTGTTACTCTAGTCTAGTATCATGGAAAGAGCTTAGGCTGAGAACCTGCAAGTTTTCAAGGTACTCAAAGTGGTCTGATCCAAGGCAAAGTCTGAATGTGGTATTCCTGGTCTGAGCTCTGCAAATTCCTGACCTTTGTTTGAGTCTGAGCACCACACTGGAGGGTTTGCCCCTCATTAGAGGACCAGTATACAACTTCTGGATTCAGCCATCTCTAGCCATTTGGAAAGTTCTGTAGGTCTGTAGAGACAAAACTGCAGGCTCCCCTTTGATCTTCACTTCCTGTCCTGATTATTCATATGTAGACTTCAGATGGACCTGAGTGCTGGATCAGAAATCCTGTCCCATTCCTAGAACTAGAGCCATTAAGCTGCTGCTTGCTTCCATATTTGCTATTCTCTCAGTATGCAGCCTAGGGCTTATGAACTCTACTTGCCCTAAAACATTCCCCTAGATGCAGATCCCATCCTCAGTCTTTAAATCTGTGACTCAGTACAAGGTTAGTGAGTTAGTGAGCTGCTATTGAGTACCTGTTCCTACTCCTTACACAAGGTCAAGGGCTTCCTCTTGCTATGATACACAGCTGTGCTAGAAGTTGCCACAAGCACCTGGATGGACCTTTTCCCCAATATCTACAGTCTTCTGTATCTGTCTTCCAATGCAGACTTGTGCAGGGAAAATGACTATGATTTTTCTTGGTTATCTCAATCAGGATACCATCTGGTATAGTTTCTAGATCTTTGTGAAGTAGTTGTGGGGGAGAGCTCTGCTATATTATTTCATTTTGTGATCTTGCCTATCTCAGGAGCAGCAAAAAAAATATCATTAATTAAAAAGGTGTACCATGTGCAACGTGCTGGAGATACAAAGACAAAAATGAAACAGTTCCTGCATTCAAGGAACCTACATTCTAATGAGGATTATAACATAAGAAATAGGTCCAGCGAACACCTAAGTGCAGCTTCAGGTGCCCATAATTATTAAGCAGGGGAGCTGCTACTCTTTTGGAGCAATCTTTAGTGCATCAGATTCCAATTGATCAATAGACATTAAGTGCTTTATGTGTGCCACTGTCCTTGGTGCTTGGGAATACCAGTATAAAAAGGAGATTCAGCCTTTGCATAACTTATGTTTTATTATGGGTCTACAATATGCTCACAGAGAAGTAAATAAAGGATATATACATAACAAATATACACTGGTGGGTGACACTAAGCTGAAGTAGTCAGGAAAGGCTTTATGCTGAGCCTTGAAGGGAGTTATGGATTTCAAGAGGTTTAGAAGCTCTAAATTCTTCAAGAATAATTATGGCCAACAAAATTATCACCCTGAAATCAACTTGAATTTTCCTAATCTGGTCTTCAGTTGATGTGTATGCAGTGTTTCAGAACCTATACTCAAAGTCTTTCAACCTTAGAAGAAGCTGTCAACATTTGTGCTCTCTTGCCATGACTGGAAATTGCATGGGGTGTTATGAAGAAAATAGTCAAAGGCAAGGTCTAGAATTTGCTTTTTCATATTGTAGCCCTTGATACTCTTCTAGCTCCAATGCCAATCTTATCTCTCTTCAAGAAGATTCAGGTTTAAGAACTCTCAAAATTTAACCTTATGACTCCCCTCTTCTGGGGCCATATTGAAAGAATGCATAATTGCAGTTTGCCTCCACCACTGCTTCTACGTGGCTGGGTCTAGGCACTTGGAGTCCAGGATCTTGGGCTTTGGAATTGCATTTTGCCTTACTGCCCCTGTTGCTGCCTGTTTTTGGCTTAAAAGGTTCTTCCATTGCCTCTCATTGTCTGCCATTTCAGGGACTGAGAGAGAGTGGTAATCAGTTGCTGGGGGACAGTATTGGTGGGGAAGAGATTATGTTGATGTCCAGATCTTATCAGGGAGGGAACAAAGCCCTTTCTCATGTTCCTGATCTTTGCTCTATGTGCTCAGATCTCCCCCAGCTTTGTATATAGTAAGCACTTAATAAACACTTGTTGAGTGGTAGAAATGCATTTGGGTGAAGACCAGTGGAGAAACAGAAGGGGGTTATTAACATGGGAATATAATACAATTCACCTAAACAAAAGTAGTAGATAGATGGAAATCCAGAGAATAGATCACAAACCTCTCTCAGGGAGTCATAATATGATGGTGATGCGAGACTTCAACAATCTGAACATCTAATGGAGCACACTCTTAGTCAAAAGTAATTGAAACATTTTCATTGCTAAAAGCAACATCATTTTGTATAAAAAGTAACCTGTTTTTATAATTAGTCACTTGAATGATCATTTTTTTTAAGAATTTGTGTTATCTGAGAATAGATACTTTCTTCAGATCTACAGGTAACAATATTATCTTCTCAGTTTTCCCGGAACTAGTTCTTCAAGTAGTTATGCCAAAGCTTGACTATAACACTAATTATTACATGTTCCATATATTAGAAATTAGTCTAGCTTGTTGACTTCATCCAAAGTAATTGTTATTGAAGGGGTCTTTTCAATAAAGTTTGCATATGATATAGACCTCATTGACTATGTTATAGATTGTAGACTCTGTGCTCCATGAAGGCAGGGGCCATGTCTCATCTAAACTTGGCAATCTTTCCCCAAGCTTGATTTGGTCGTCTTCAAACTATGTATACTTAAGAAATGTTTGCTGAATATGCATTTGTATTTGAATAAAGATTTAAATAAACTATTTTCCTTAATACACTATGACTAGAAATATGAAGATCCATCTGGAAAAAAATTTAGAAGAAGAACGTCAAAAGTTACTGCAGGAACAAAGAATATGTCGAAGTCGAGCACGTAAACATTGTATAGAATCAAACAGAAGAAGAAAGTAAGTAATTATAGTTTATTCTGGTAGTTTAAAAAGACTTTGCTGGTTTTACTAGATGACTGAACTTTTTGTTCTTTAAGAAAAGGGGGGCCACAAATAGAATGATATCTTTAAATTTTTTCTGGTTTTTAGTTTTACTTTTCTTCACAAATTATAAAGCAGTGATGAATTGTCTTTTGAGTTGTCTGAATTATGCCATGTATAATTTTTACTATAATGCTTGCCTTTCTGTTTTTACAACCTTTTGTGATTGAATAATAGCCTACAATTTAATTGTTTATGTGTGGTTATGTGGCTTGATCATATTACTTACTCATTGCCTTTGTTTCACCCACATTGAACCATGTAGGAAAGCAAATGCATGCTGTTAAGGGGTCCCCTGACTTGTCCTTTTGAGTTGCCATGTTTTCCAGAAACACTGTACCCAGAGTATGCAAAAGGCCCTGAACATATCAAGGATGAAACCCCACCCCCTCACCCTAAACTGACATAATTTGTTGTTTGCACCCCAAGATGGACTCTCTGTGTGTTCGTGGGAGTCAAGACAGGTGCCAGTAAGTCTGCACTGGACTGGGAAACTGCTTATGCACCTGGGACCCTTACAAATAAGTAGACGATCAGTGACTTCATGGTCCAGCAGTTCTCAAGGGAAAAGAATGCCACTTTTTCCATCTTAATTATTTATGGTTTCTCCTCCCCTGCCACTCCAATTTAGGTGGAGATTTCTATTTCTATTTCTCCTCCTCTCTATGTCACAATTTCATAAATATGCAAGCTTCTGTTTGAATTGTGAACTCTGTGCAGTTTTTAGGGTACCACTTGCATACTCATCTCTCTTATAATAAATCTAGTTGCAACACAATGTCTCATGAACTTGTGATATTATTTTTGGCTAACAGTACACACACACACACACACACACACACACACACACACACACGTGTGTGTGTATGTGTGGGGAGAGAGAAAGAGAGAGAGAGATGTATGTATTTAAAGTTAAAAATAAAGTTTGCATATGTATGTATATATAATTTGAATAATTAGGTAAACAGGAAGAGTACATGACAGTTATTTGCAAAAACATTTAGAACATATATAAATGAATGAAAAACCTAAAATAGATCAATACCTACCTATAAAAAAAAAGAAGCCAAAGTGAAGTACTAGTACTCATTATCTTTTGATTCCTTGATGTTTTTCAGTTTTTCTAGCAGCACTTTTTTGGTTGTTTTTTTGGGACTAGGTTGTTAGAGTCCCTTTAAAAAAACCATTGATGTTTTTTGTACCTTCTCCAACTTACTTTAATAGATGACTAGTAGAACATATTAATGACATCATTGTGAATCTGCTGCAAGTCTCTCTTGGGGGAAATAAAATTATTTACCTTTTTTCTCTCTACTATATTGTCTTTTCATGTTAACTCTTTGTTTCATTAATTATACTTTTTTAATGTCTTTTCATTAGTACTTTTTCTCTTTGTTTTTGAAGGAAACAGTAATATAGAGCATAGGTACTCCACGTTGTTTGTTCTTTTCATAAATGAGAATTTTTCTTCTTTGATTTAGAAGTCGCATGGCCCAGGTTCAAAGCCTGGCTCTATCACTTACTTCCTAAGCAAGTCACTTCCCCCCTTTGTATGTCAATTTTCTCATTCGTAAAGATTATACTAGTTAGCCTCTAAGGTCCTTTCTTATTCCAAATCTGTGATTCTGTGCTTTTCTGTTCACATATTTTCAGCTGATTCTGTAAACAATATACACATAAATATATTCAAGGTTATGATCACCAGAAATAATCATTTTTGCCTACAAAATTACAATCTTCCTCATGGTGTCAAACATGCATATTTGTTTTTGATAATTATAACTTATAATAAAATAGTACAGGGTGACACCTTGTAAAATATTTAGAGCACCAAACCAATGATAGCACCTTCCCTATGTTTCTCAAATACCTCATTTTGGCATAGAGGTGATCCAGCACAGTACAACTTCTAATAGGTCTTAACATGTACCTATGGTTATTTTTGTACAGCTAGGTCTCTTTTTTCTTCTCTTGACACCTACAGGATGAAATCCTAGCAATGGACTCATTGAGTCAGAAAGTATGTTTAGTTTTGTGGCTTTCTCTCATTATATATTCCAAATTACTCACCCTAATGTTTGTATCAGCCCAAAGTCCTACAAATAGTGTAATAAAAGGCCCCTAAAATACTGACAGGATTCAATTTCATCATTTTTGCTCTGTATACCAATGTAGTGAATGTAAGGTGTTATCTTAAGGTTGTTTTGATTTGCAATTCTCCGATTGCTAAGGAATTTGAACATCTTTTCATGTGGCTATTAACAATTTGTACTTTCTTCTTCCAACATTGTTGGTTCGTGTACTTTGAACATTTTTCCACTGGGGTTGTATATATATTACTCTTTGAATATGTATCACTTTGTAAATTCTGGATGTTGGGCTTTAATCTTAATGTATTTTCTGCAAATATTTTTAATTTATTTCTTTTTACTTTATAGAGTTTTGTACAAATTTTTTTTATTATGTTTGTATAATTGAATCAATAAATGGTCTCCAATTATTTCCTTTTGTTTGCTTAAAAAGTTTCTTCTCTTCAAAGTTGAAATATATTATTCTTTTTTCTTCTAATTTTAATGACTATTTAGCATATGTTGTTTAAACAATTTTGTGCCATGAAACAATTACATTTTCTAATGTTTTTATTACAATGATTTCATTCTGCAGTTTTTTATGGTTTTTTTTTTGAGAGCAGTTGGGGTTAAGTGGCTTGCCCGAGGTCACATGGCTAGTTTTTTTGTGTGTGTTAAGTATCTGAGGTCATATTTGAACTCAGGTCCTCCTGACTCCAGGGCTAGTGCTCTATTCACTGCATCACCTAGCCGCCCCCATTCTGCAGTTTTTTAAACATAGGCTTATCAAAAACTTATCTCTTCTTCACTGGATTCTGTGAAGGATACGCCCTTCTCTTCCATTTATCTGATTCTCTATGCTTTTTTCCCCCACTACCAACCAGACCTTTAAAAAATAATTAAGAATATCCGATTCTATGAAGTAGAGCTTTTGTATTTTAATTGGCATGGTATGGGAATGAAGGGAGGAAATCTCTACCTGTGACTTCATTGATGGAAATATTTCATTATGGAAATTTACCTCCACCTTTTCAGCTCAGCAACTTACCTGAAATTTATCATGTTAGAGACTTGCCCTATATAGTATAGTGAGTATACATGTGACAGAAGCTGGACTTGAATCTAGGTTTTCTGATAGTAAGGCCAATCCTCTGTATGCTAACCTAATTCAGCTCTCTATTTCTTATTTTGTTTTATAGAATTGCATTAATCTATAAATTAATTTGGATTACTAGATTATTATATTCATTTCAGCTAACTATAAGCAAGGGATATCTTTTTATTTGCCCAGTTCTTCCTTTATTTCTATTATAATTGTTTTGAAGTTCTTTCCATAGGTCTCTTCTGTATCATTCACTTGTTTGTTGTATTAATTCGAGTATTTTATATTTTTCTAAATCATCCATTTTTAGGACCTCACCTATAGAAGTAATAACAATATTATACCTAAAACCTATAAAAATATGAAAATAATGAGATAATATTAGCTAACCTTGATGTTTTGCATAGCATTTAACCTCTATTTATCTCATTTGATTTTCATAAAACCCTAAAGAACTATGAAGGTATGGCAATTAAAGTGAGGAAAAAATGTGAAGGGTTTAGTAAACAACAAAATCAATATGAGTAATAGTATGACATGGCAACATTTCAAAATTTTTTATAATTTTGCTGCTTTTCATCAGTAAAGAATGGAAAAAATAGGCAGATAATCAGATAACTGTGTTAGAAGTATTTATAAAATAAGAATTAATGGGCTCTTGAGTGACATTCTAATAAAAGCTAAATGAACTTTGCAAATAAATCTTTATGCTTAGATGTTTTCCTTTTGGTTCTTGGGGCTATGATATGCGGCTATAATATGTGACATCCAAACTGGTGAAGTATTCATGGGTATTGTCTTTTTTAAACTATTTTTTTAAGCAACAGAAATTACTATTTTCCATTTCTGCCCTTTTCCCACAAGAGAAAGAAAAAATCCTGTTATAAAAATGTATAGTCAAGCAAAATAAATTCCTGTATTGTCCAAAAATTACCATTTCTTCTTCATACTTCCCCTCAAAAAAGAAAAAAAGAAATATACACATATATATTTACACGTTACCAGCATTGTCAAGCAAAACAAATTCCTACATTGTCCATATCACACAAAAAATGTCTCAGTCTTCTGTCTCAAGAGACTTATAGCATATCTCATTTTTAGATCTTTGGAACTGAGGTTTGTCATTGTTCCAGTTAGAGTTCCCAAGTTTTTCAGAGTTGTTTATCTCCACAATATTATTGTCTTTGTATATATTTTTCTCTCAGTTCCACTTCACTCTCTGTCCATATTTATACAAGTCCTTCTGGGTTTCTCTGAAAACATCTCCATCTTTTCTTAAAGCAAAATACTGTTCTGTTACATTCATATACCACAACTTGTTCAGCCATTCTCAAATTCTTTTTTCCTGGATATTTGCAGTATTTTTTTCTTTGACCAAAAAATTATGGATTTCAGCTGTGATGTTCCTGGGAGTTTCATTGTGGGGTTTCTTTGAAGAGGTGACCAGTTGATTCTTTCTATTTTCACTTTCCTTTCTATTTCTTTTTTTTAAATAGTATTTTATTTTTCCAATTACACATAAAGACAATTTTTAACATTTATTTCTTATAAAATTTTGAATTCCAAATTTTCTCCATCCCTCCCCTCCCTCCTCCCTAAGACAGTTCAAGCAATTTGATATAGTTTATATACGTGTAATCATTTCATACATATTTCCATATTAGTCATATTGTGAGAGAAGAAACCGTTTGTAAAAAAAAAAAAGTTTCCAAATTTCCTTTCTATTTCTAAGAGATCTGGGCAGTTTTCTCTTATGTCTTAAAATGGAATGCCTGAGTTCTTTGTTGTTGTTGTTGTTGTTACGGCTTTTAGGCAGCATAATGATTCTTAAATTATCTCTCCTTGATCTCTTATCCAGGTCATTTGTTTTTGCTGTGAGATACCTTACACTTCTGTTTATTTGAATCTTTTGACTTTGTTTTAAAACAGACATTCTTGTTTCTTGTTGTCTCATGGAATTCTTTACTCCTATTTAGTGAATTCTGATTTTTAGGAGTTTGCTGTTTGGGTAAGGTTTTATACTCCTGTGCCAAGTTGTAATTCCCTTTCTAATTCTTCCTTCCATGCTTTTATTTCTTTTTCAGTTTTTTCCTCTTGAGCTTTCATTTAATTTATAAGAACAGTTTTAATTTTCTAAAAAAAATTTACTTTATATCTTCCAGGAATTCTGTTGAGTTATGCCTGTGTTGTATTTACTTTGAGGCTTTTCCTGTAGATATTTTGGAACTTTTTGTCCCCCTGGATTTATGTCTTACATGTCTCTGTCAACATAATAGATTTTAATGGTGGGGTTCGTTTTTTGTTTGTTCATTCTCTCAGCCTACTTTCTGAGTTTGGACTTTTTGTCCAAAGGCCCGACTCTATGCACTTCTGGAGGGAATTCTGCGCTGGTTCTGCTAATGCTTTCTCAGGGGAATTGAAACTGTCAGTCAACAAGCATTTATTATGTGCTACACACTGTGCTCAGCACTGGGAATACAAATATAAAACAAACAAACAAAAATGACGGTCCATCCTCTCAAAGAACTTGTATTCTAATGGTGCAGACAACTCAGGAAAGGAAGGCGAAAGTGGTAGGGGATGCGGGAGAGGAAGCCGGTATGGGGGCATGATGGAGAAGTTCAGAGGAGCACATGTTGGTTGGGAAATGAAGAGATGTCTATCCTGTATAAACTCTTCAAATAAATCTGCCCCAGGCGTAGAGAATACTTCTGAGGTATAAGTTCTGGAGCTGAAGTAATCTTTTAGGGGAAGATAGTTCTAGGACATGATGGAGATGTTCAGAGAAGTATAGCCTGGTGGAAATTGAGTATTATTCCATCTCTCAGAGAAAGCTCAGGCTAGGAAACTAAGTTTTCAGTGTGCACAAAGTGGTATTATCCAGGTTAAAGTGTCATCTCTGCTCCCGTGGTCTTAGTTCTACAAGTTCTTGAACTGGGTTTGGGTTTGAATAACTACCTCATTTGCAGTTTCAGTCGACTGTTGATAAGACTCAGCCACTATTAATCAGCTGGAAAGCTCCACTTGTTCAAAGTGACAGACCTATAGGCTTCTCTTTGGTCTGAGATTTCTGCATTAATTAGTCCTCTGTAAGTTTCAGATTGGGCTAGAAGCTAGAACTGAGACTGCTCCACTCCTAGGGTTTAGGCCACACAGCAGATGGTTGCTTCTGAGCTTGCTCCCTGCTGGGTCCATGGATAGAGCCTGCATCTACTTCCTACCCTGTAACACTGTTCCTAGGCACAGGTCCCCTCTTTAGTCAGCTTTGGATCTGTTACCCAGCACTGGATAGTAGGCAACAGACCTGAGACTCCATCCCTACTGTCTACAGACCACTCTGTCTCTATGTACCTGGGCTGGAAAAATTATTTCCCTTGACTTTTTTTCTTGGATTTCCCAATTAGGACTAGATCTCTTGTTTTCTTAATCTGTTTGAAGGACTTATAGAGGGAGACTTAAGTTCTATTTCTCTTTGCCATTCCACTTTCTTTGCTCCTCTGAATACTCTATATTTTCTATCATATCTATAGATTACTAATTTCTACCTGGTTAAATCAGTTTAGGGATTTTGATCATCTTCGTCATCATTGTTTTTAAAATAGCCTTTCTTTATTATTTTTGGCTCTTCATTTGTTTGCATTTATAGTCAAATGAAAATTAAGAATTTGGCTTATCTAATTATTTAGTCTTTTGTATTTTGATGTTCAGTGAGCAAGAGATTAGTTAGTGTACATATGGCTCTTTTCTAGCCAGTGAAGATTCAAACAAACTGTTAGGCAAAAGTTTTATCAAGTTTTATAAAGATCATTGACAGGTTGTAATGTTCAAATTCTTGCCTTTTTATTTAGGGGAAGATTGAGGGATAGTGAGCACTTATTTGAGGAAATGACCATCTTCACTCTAAAATGATTTACTTTTATTCCTGGGTAAGATTTTTCAAATTTATTTAAATTTCAGCTTCATTATTCCATATGGTCACTTATAATTTAAAATGCCTAAAACAAAATGATCCCATCTAGTATTAAAATTGCATCCCATGGTGATCATATCAATCAGTTCTACCTTATTTAAGATGTGCTCTCAAGTAATCTTTTAAAATTAATTTTATTAATGTCTTTTGTCTTTACATCACCTAAATTTCTCTTATTATTTCTTTCCCTCCTTGCCACCCCTCCAGAGAACCATCCAACATAACAGAATATTTTAAAGAAAAAAAAAAGCACAACTGATTAATATATCCAAAAAGTCTGACAGTATATATACGTTGTTCAACACTAATGAACTGTGCTCCCACCTCACCTCTGAAAGCAATGGGGGTTGGGAGGAATGTTTTGTCTGGGCTGGGCTGTACTTTCCTTCATAATTTTATAATATTCACTTGTGATTATTTTATGGTAGTTGTTCTTTCCATTTAAATTATTATAGTCATTGCATATTATTTTCTTGGTTCTTACTGCACACTGAATCAGTTCACATAAGCTCTTCCATGCTTCTCTGTATTTGTCTTACTCTGCTGCTTATGCCACAATAATATTCCACTGATTCCTTGTCTTTGCTATAATAAAAAGTAGTACTGTAAATACTTTGTTGCATATCAGGACTTTTTTCTTATTAATGACTACTTTGGGATATGTGCTAAGTTGTACAATCTCTGAGTCAAAGGGTAGAGACATTTTAGTCACTTTATTTTAATAATTCAAAATTGCTTTTCAAAATGATCATATTGAATCACATTTTTACCACACAGTTCCTATTTTATAAAATAAGTTGCCTATCTTTCCACAGCCCTTCTCTCATCAACTATTCCTCTATTTTGTCATCTTTGTTCATTTTCAGAGTGTTAATTAAAGCCTCAGGGTTGTTTTGATTTTCATTTCTTTTATTATTAGTGAATTGGAATATTCTTTTGTATTCTGTATTAGGAATGGTTTTTATCTGTCTGTCTGTCTAAGCATACATATGCACATATATACAAACATATACTCATATGTGGATGTAGCTAGAGTTAGATATGTCTTAGATACCAAACCTTTATCTGAGAAATTTGATACAAATTATTTTATTATTCAACTACTTCCATTATTTTGTCAGACACATTAATATCCTTTGTATAGAATGTTTTTAATTTTATGCAGTCAAAATTAACTTTTTTTCTATTGAAATTGTCTCTATCCTGTGTTGACTAAGAATGCATATTTTAGCTATGGATTTGGAAGGTATAGGATCTGCTTCTTTTCTGATTTTTCATGGCATAATATATAATATTAATGTCATGTATCCATTTTGAATTTATTGTGAAATATAGCATATGATGTTGCTCTACACCTAATTTCTGCTAGACTGCTTTACAATTTTCTCAGAAATTTTAATCAAATAGTGAATTCTTTCCTAAGTACTTGATTTTCTTATAAAACACTGACTTATTGAGTTCCACTGTTTCAGTCCAGTCTCTTCCATTGATATACTCAATTTTTAAACTAATTCTAAGTTATTTTGATGACTTCTGTTTTGTAATATAATTGTAGCATAATACTCATTCTTGCTAAAAATCCTATAAAGGATAAGCATCAAGAAACCTTTTTCAATATCATAAAAAGTATCAATCAAAAACCAAAACAAGCATGTAATAGGGATACGTTAGAAGCTTTCCTGATAAATAAAGAATTTGAGGACTAATTCCCACTATTCCTGCTATTTTATCTAATTCTAGAAATGATAGCAGTTGTAATAGAGAGACAAATTAAAGGTGTAAGATTGGAAGAGTAGATAAAATTGACCCTTTGTTTTAAGAAATATTTGACCACATTTAGATGTCTTGGTGGACATTTTCCCTTCTACTTTAGTATCTTCCAGGTTGGTTTTATCTACTTGTGCTCTTGGTTTTACTAAATTTTTCTTCCTCCTGACATATTTAGTAATCTCACTCTTTTTTTTTTTAATTTCCTGATTGTTCACTTTCTGACTCCTTTAATTTTGACGGATTATCCTCCAAGAACTGACTGACTTTTAATCTGTCACCACCTCCTCCCACATTGGGGAATTTACTCAGCCCCTGATCCAAGTGACTTGAGGTTAAGGGGAACAAAACTGGCCCTAGAGGGATGGTATTCTTCTTTCCTTCAGGCCTTGGTGCAACCCTTTCCTCTACACACAAACACACATGCACACACGCACTGTACCATAGCCCTGCTGAGGTGAGGGCTGCTGAAATGTGCTGCCACTTGAAGTTGAACTTTATTCTGTTTTCCTTTACATTTCCCTCTTCCACAAAGAAGTAGACAGTGTTGCTGTCTGCTGTGTGTTGCCACAGAATGGTGGTGTGAGAGTAGGGGCAAAGTGTGACAACAGAGACCACAAGAACAGCAAGTGGTTCCCAGAACCCAAGCCAATGGGTTTTGGGTTACTGCTACCTAATCAGAGGATAGAGATTGGTAGGGAAGGAATTGATGAGTAAGCACATTAGGGATTAGCCTCTCTGCTATTAATTAATCAGTTTCTCACCTTGTTAGGTTTCTTTGCATTTTGGCCTGTGGAGACAGCTACAATTGCTTTATGGTATAATTCCTATTTTGGAGAGTTCTGAAAATTCATGAGGACTGGAAAAAATTGTCTAGTCTTCCATATTGTTAGTCACATTTAAATACTCTTTTAGTGCAGAGCTGTGATCCATTTTTAAGCATAGTAATTATTAACACATTGTAGGCATTTAACTAGACATTCTTCAAATTGAAATAAGAGTATTTATCACTATAATTTTATAAATAATTTTCTGTATGTTTTCATTTTAAAAGTCAGGGTACAAAATAGCTATTAATTTCTGGGAATCTACTGATATCGATAAATAATTATATGGTAAACCATTAAAGTGGCACACTTCTGAGCCAAGGTGCTAGGCACTGAGAAGATTGAATTGATCCTTTATCATTTATTTATTGATCCTAGTTATAATTAATTGCTTTTGTCCTGTATCTGTGTAAGTCTTGGTTCTCTACCTCTGAACTTGGTTCAGAATCCTTTTGGTCAGTAGTAGATTAAGTTCAGAAATCCAACTTTCCTGGTAATCACTGACCTATTCTTGTCTCAGGGACTTTAACAGATCTCGTGGGATGTGTGTGAGCATATGATATCTTTATACCATCAAGCTATCCTTCGAAGTTGTCTGGTTTGTTATCTTGCATCTAGACTCTCAGGAGGGATGGAGGGAGTTGTTCCTAGCTTCCATTGCCAAATTTTCAACCAATCATATTGTTTCCTGTGCCTCAGCTTTGTAACCAGTCATGTTGTCCCCAATCCCATGATGTCATCTACCCTCTTCTGTTCTTTGTTCTGTACTCCCCAAAACCTATGATAGGGGAGTTGTCCATCTGTTTGGGGGTTTTGGGCATTAATGGAGGTAATTCGGTTGTTGACAGGCAGCATGATGCCCCTAATAATAAATGTTTTCTTGCTCAGACTCTTATTAAATTTCAAATGCAACAGCACCACAAGACAGATTTCATATTAAACATTTCTGACCAGTAGCAGTAATTGCCAAACAATAGGGGTAATACATATTTACTTTTTGAAAATCGTTATTAGTCCCATGTGAACTGTTCGTAATACTAAAGCAAATCCCAGTAAAATCGGCACATGTTTCAGCACGCCAGACAGTGGTTGAAACGGCTTAGTGAACGAGGATGCCTCTTCAGGCCTCTTCCTCCGCTATCACTTCTTATATTTAAATCGCATCTTCTTGGTGGTTTAGTTTATTTACATGTCTTGTTTTTATGTTGCTTAGAGTGTTTGCAAACTAAATAATGTACTCAGAAGTAGACTTTTTTTGTAAGAATGATAAAATACTGTTTAAATAATATTTTTAAAATGTAACTATCAGTCTTATTTTTCTTTCAGCTGTAGTGAACCTTTGCTAATGAATGAGATCTTACTCTTAGTTTATTAATCTACCACATTATTAATTTCAACAAACTGGTAAAAAAAAAAAGCATTACATGAAGTGGTATTGTTCTGGCCACAGAATTATAGACCAGAGAATAATTTCCTTCATTGGGTTGCTATAGTTATCCCATCCAGAAGAGAGCCTTGGAAAATTTGATAATAACAGTTGAATGTCGGCAAAAAAAGAAGATTAATTTAAAGTGATATTCAAAGACTAGCAACTAAATTAAGCAACACCTCTTAAGGTTCAGAGTCAGTTTATAAAGCCCTAATCATGCTTTCAGAGAAGAAGCTTTAGAATTTCATTTATAAATAAACTTTCATATTTAACAATAAATTCTTGAGTATAAAAATAAATCTGTTTTCACACGCAGTGACAGTATGCTGGAAAGAACACTACTAGCCTCAGAATTAGAAGGATCAAAACCAGAACTAGAGCCCTTGTCAAGTGACTTAGCCTCTTTGAGCCTCAGTTCAATTTATAAAACATTTAAAAGTGCCTACTATGTGTATGCTTCAGGTTAATAAGCCTATAAAATGAGGTGAATGATATACATCTGGACTAATACAAGTGTATATGAGTAGTATGCAAGTAGTATATGAGTATGCTAATGAATGTATAATTTAAAGGAACATTCTAGGTCACATATACTTCAGTGAACGGATCTAATGTAGTCCTTGAGAACAAGGACTGTTTAATTCTTTATCTCTGTATCCCCCATATCTAGCACAGTGCTGGTACACAGTAGACACTTAATTGTATTTGCCAATTAATTCATTAAATTAATCCAGACTGATGCACTCCTAATGGCTTATAGTTACTTAGTGAGTTAGTTTTCTAAATATTATTCTCACAGGGTTGTTCTGATGCAAGCTTCTTACAACCTATAAAGCACTATATAAATATAATCCATTAATGGATAAAAGACAATTCCAGACTTAGGATAGGTGACAGTTTTATCCAACTCCTAGTGGACTACATTGTGGGTGACTAGAACATTTTATTTCAGTTGCCACTACATCTCAAAACAGATCAAGTCTGGCCTTAACCATAGATGCCTTTCCAAGAAAAGACCAGAAAATATACTGGGGGAATCAATTTCCTGATATTTAGTTCATGCATCTATCTATTGACCCTGTTAGGAATTCTGAGATCTTGTTTTAAGCAGTTTCTTTTACCTAATACTTTAATCAATCATCTAACATTTATTAAGTACTGACTATATTGCAGGCATTGTTTTAAGTGCTGGGGATATCAAGAAAGACAAAAACACGGTTCCTAATATCGAGGAACTCACATTCTAATGGAGAAGGCAAAAAAAATAGGTACAAATATGATTATTCATAAGATAAATTGGAGATTGTCTCTTAGGGAAGACACTACAATGAAAAAAAACTGGGAAAGATTTCTTGTAGAAGATGGGACTTTATCTGAGACTTAAAGGAAGACAGAGAAGCTAGGAGTTCGAGATGAGGAGAGAGAGCGTTCCATATGTGTGAGACAGCCAGTGAAAATGCTCAGAGTTGGGAAATGGATTATGCAAGGAACAGTAAGAAGGCCAGTGTCACTAGATCAGATAGTACATGAGTGGAAGTAAGGTATAAGAAGACTGGAAAGGTAGAAAGGGGCCAAATTATAAAGGGTGTTAAAAACCAAACAAAGGATTTTATATTTGATCCTAGAGGTAATAGGAAACTATTAT
Source organism: Pseudochirops cupreus (assembly GCA_028627135.1). Taxonomy (NCBI): domain Eukaryota; kingdom Metazoa; phylum Chordata; class Mammalia; order Diprotodontia; family Pseudocheiridae; genus Pseudochirops; species Pseudochirops cupreus. The sequence goes on from CM053582.1 coordinate 177,680,645, forward strand.
AGTTTAATATTTTATATTTGATCCTGGAGGTAATAGGAAACTACTATAGTTTAATACACTAAATATAGCCAAACCAATATAGGAAATTTTTCATCAAATATGTAATATAATTCCTGAGGAAAGAAGGAAGAATAAAAACAGACTGGGAAAAACAAGCCAAGATGCCAGAATAGGAGAAAATGTTACAACCTGTCTCCTCCTCACAGTATTTCAACAAGATATGAAAAATATACCAGTCCAATTCCTGATTGGGAAATCCAAGGAAAAAAAATTACAATGAGGCATTTTTTCTATCTACTTAAATATAAAGAGACATAGAGGTCTGCAGTCCAGAAGGATTAGTTTCTAACCAGGAGGGCCCTGTATGTAGCCTTCCAGTACAGAGGTTAGGAGGTACCCTAGGGCAAGAAGAGGTCATCAATACTGTAAGGAGGGGTCTGACTCTGCGGGAACTGGAACACGTACCAGTAGACAACTCTATTGCTCCTATGCTCAATTAAATTGTAAATCCAGTATATGCTGAAAAGGGGACTAGAACTTAGGTTTGGTAGAACATGGCAAGAAGCACTCTGAGACCAGATGCTAGGTAAGAAGTAGGAACAAAAATGAGCCAACAGCCATGTACTTCTGACTTTGGGAATCAGTGGGGTTTTAGATTCAGCTCCCAGCCTAGTCTGAAACCTGCAGCTCAATAACCAGAAATGGAGCCTCAGACCAAAGAATTGTCTGCAGTTCTGTTCTTGTGAACTCACAGAACATTCCAGTTACCTAACTGTGTGTCCTACAGCAACTTTATTCAGGCTCCAACTGGGATGCAAACTCATTTGTGTTGCTCAGCAGACCCAACAAAGGTCATAAGCTTATAAAGATCACATTAGGAAGATACCAATAAAATTCCACCCAGGTTCAGACCACTTTGGGCATACTGGGCATCTCCCAACTTGTGCTGCTCCTGAGATCCTTGAACAATACACCACTCATTATTTGAAGAAAGTAGAAGGTAGGACTCAAGAGAATATAAAATAGTACCAACTGCAATCTAGGTATTCTCACCAGAAGTGTGCAAATTCTGTCACTAATGCAAAGTGAGAAAATGAGAAGTAAGATTAGAAGAATTTATAAAGAAACAATCAATTTCATCATAAAGAGCTATTATGGTGAAAGTGCCTCCCAAGACATAACACAGAAGAAGAGAATGACTCCAAAGCAGCTATAGACAAAATCTCAAAGAAAAATACCATCTGGGCACAAATTCAACTAGAATTCCTGGAAGAAATTAAGGAAGAGGTTTTGGGGGTAGAAGTGGGATTTTAAATGTTAAAAACAATTTTATAAATGAAATGAGATTGCTAGGGAAAAGAATAAGAACAGGAATGCCTGACTATACATATTCATAATAGGAGTTTCATCTTTATGCTTAACAAGGGAGAGAAAGAAGAGGTGGTGATAGGAAGAGAAGGTAGAGTTTTACAGATTGAAAAAAATAAAATATAATTTTAATTGAAATTTTTAAATAAATGAAATTAAGGATTTTTGTAAAAATACAAAATAGAACAAGAAATAAAGAATATTGGGGTGGCTAGGTGGTGCAGTGAATAGAGCACCAGCCCTGGAGTCAGGAGGACCTGAGTTCAAATCTGGCCTCAGACACTTAACACAAAAACTAGCCATGTGACCTTGGGCAAGTCACTTAACTGTCCTCCAAAAAGCAAAAATTAAAAATTAAAAAAAAGAAATAAATAATATTAACAGCCATAAATGAGCTCCAGAAGGATTTGCAAGTGAGATCTAGCAAACATTTAAAGAACAGTTAATTCCAGAATTACTGAAACTGTTTGGAAAGAAAAACTGGAAAATAATGGTATGTATATTACTATGATACAAATAATACAAATAATGGTATGTACATTACTATGATACAAATATGATCTTGATACCCAAGCCAAGGAGAGTCTAAGTAGAGAAGAAAAAACTATAGATTGATATCCCTGATGAGTATGAATGTAAAAATTTTAAATAAAATATTTCCAAGGAGACTAAAGCAGTGGATAACAAAAATGATGTACAATTAACAGGTTGGATTTATACCAGGAATACTGGGTTGACTCAGTATTATTAGTAAAATTATGAACATAATAAGCTAATAATAACAAAAATCATATGATTTTATCAAGAATTGCACAAGAAGCTTTGAGAAAATATATCCATTCTTGTTTGGAAAACAAACTGGCAAAAAGGCATAAACTGTACTTTCCCTAAAACCAAGAACTAGGATGTAAACTAGAGACCTTTCCAATAAGATAAGGGGTAAAATAAGGACATCTCTTACCACCATCACTATTTATAGAGTGCTCAAAATTCCAGTTATATAATCTTAAGACCAAAAAATTGAAGAAATAAGCAAAGCAAAAAAGAAAATTATCCCATTTTGTAGATATAATGCTTAGGAAACTGTAGGGAGCCAAAGAAAAGAATAATTTAAAACAATAACTGCAGCAAAGTTGCAGGATATAAAATAAACCCACATAAATTATCAACATTTCTTGATTAACAAGAAAATATAGCACAAAGATACAAAGAGAAATTCCATTTAAAATAGCTACAAACCATTGTTATTTTTATCATATGTGCTTGGTCTGCCAATGAACAACTAAAATTTTTCCATCTAGATCAGTATTTAGAGGATAGAGAGGATTGTAACAGATTAAAAGAACTATTTCAGTTACGTAAAATTAAAAAGTTTCTGCACAAACAAAACCATTGCAACAATAATTAGAAGGGAACAAGGTAAGTAGGAAAAAAATATTTTCAGCAAGTTTCTTTAATAAAGAAGGAACTTACTCGAATCTATAACATTGAGATATATATATAAATATATATGAGATATATATATAACAAAGATATCAAAAGACAGTTTTCAGAAGAAGAAATCTAAGCTAGCAATAGCCATGTGATAAAAATGCTCCAGATCACTAATAATTATAGAAACATATGAAAATATTTATTTTTGTTGTCCAGTCATTCAGTCATTTCTTATTCTTTGTGACCCTGTGGACTATAACATACCGGGTCCTTCTGTCCTTCTCTATCTCCCAAAGCCTATCTAAACAATGTTCGTTGCTTCTGTTACACTACCCTCTACTGTCCCCTTCTTTTGCCTTCAGTCTTACCCAACACCAGTATCTTTTGCTGTCTTCTCATTATTTGGTCAAAATATTTAAGCTTTGGCTTTGAAGTATCTGACCTTCCAATGAATAGTCTGGAATAATTTCTTATAAGTATTGATTAATTTGATCTCCTTGCTCTCCCAAGGACTTTCAAAAGTTTACTCCAATATCAGAATTTTAAAGTGTTGATTCTGCAGCACTCAAGTTTTCTTTATAGTCCAATTCTCACAGCCATATACTGCTACTGCAAAAACCATAGCTTTAATGATGTGGACCTTTGTTGGCAAGGTGATATCTGCTTTTTAGTATAACTGTCCAGATTTACCATAGTTTTCCTTTAAAGGAGCAAGCATCTTTTAATTTCATAGCTGCAGTCACCATCTGTAGTGATTTTTGAGCCCAAGAATATAAAATCTAATATTAGTTTCCACTTTCCCCTCTATTTGCCAAGAAGTGATGGGACCAGTTCCCAAAATCTTAGTGGTTTGTTTTTTTTTTTTATGTTAAGCATCAAACCATTTTTGCACTCTTCTTTCACCCTTATCAGATAAGAGGCTTCTTAATTCTTCTTCACTTTCTGCCATTAGAATGGTACTGTCTGCATATCTGAGTTGGTTGAGCCAGGCATTTTGCATGATATCCTCTGCATATAAATGTTAAATAAATAATGTGACAATACGCAGACTTCTCTTACTCTTTTTCCAATCTTAAACCAATCAGTTGTTCAGTGTTTGGTTCTATTACTTCTTGATATATACAAGTTCTTTCTCTACAATCCAGCAAATGTTGGCAATTTGGTCTCAAGTTCCTCTGCCTTTTCAAAAACCAGCCTGCCCTTCTGGTAGTTCTTGGTTCAGATATTGCTAAAGCCTAGACTGCAGAACATCAAGCTTAAACTTGCTGGCATGCAAATGAGTGCAGTTATTTGAGAATTTTAATATTCTTTGGCATTGCCCTTCTTAAGGATTGGGATGTAAATTGATCATTTCAAATCCAATGGACATTGTTGAATTTTCCAAATTTGTTGGCATAGTAAATGCAGCACTTTTAACAGCATCAGCATCATCTTTTAGGATTTTAAATAGCTCAGCTGGAATTCCATTACCTGCACTACCATTATTCTTAGCAAAGGCCCACTTGACATTATTGTCTAGGATGTCTGGTTCTAGATCAGTAATCATGATAATCGTGTTATCAGTTATGTCAAAGTCTTTCTTGTATAATTCTGCTATATATTTTTGCCACCTCTTCTTAATCTCTTCTACTTCTGTTAAGTCCTTACGATTTTTGTTTTTTATCATGCCCGTTTTTGCATGAAACATTCTCTTGTTATCTCACATTTTCTTTAAGAGATCTCATCTTTCTTTTTCTTCTATTTCTTTGCATTTCTTTAAGAGGTCTCGTCTTTCTTTTCCTTCTATTTCTTTGCATTGCTTCTTTAAGAAGACATGTTTTCGGAGCCAGGATGGCGGCGTAGCAGCAGCAACATATTGCAGCTCTCACATAGCCACCCCAAAATACCCATAAAATATGACTCTAAACTAATCCTAGAACTCCAAAACACACACAAATATACTTTCCACTAAAGTCAGCTCAGCTATAAGGTACCATATCAGCACTGCAAACCAAAACCAGCCTGGCCTGAAGCCCTGGCTGAGCCCCAGGGGCAGCTGGACAGGAAGAGCTGAGGCTTCTTGGATTAGCGGCAGCTGCGAGCAGCGTTCAGAACTAGGTCAGTGGGACTTGTGAAATCAGGGGAGAAAAGCAGGTCCAGCCAAAAGGCCTCCAGGGCTGGAAAGTGAAAGGCAGAGGTTTTGCACCTGCCCCCGCATTGCAGCTTCCACACCCACGGCCTGCAGACAGCAGGGGGACTAAGCGATTGTTCAGAGGCCAGTGCTCTCACGTTGAGCGGCCTGGATCTGGATCGTGGTCTTGGGCCTCGATCCTGGAGTCTTCATTATCCAGTGAGCTGGAAGTAAGTAGGAAAGGGACCCAGCACCTTCCTGAGAGCTACAGCAGCCAGGAGGACCCCAGCGATTTGGGACAGAGCTTTCCCTTCTGGAAGAAAAGCCCCACAGAGATTTAAAAAAAAAATCACGGACTGACCAACCATGAGTAAGAATAAGCATAAGAAGCAAAGTAAGAACAGCAACCAAACCCTAGATTCCTTCTTTGGGGAAAAGAAAGCTCATGGCAAAGAGAGGGAGGAGGAGAGTTCAGCCAGAGCCCCCACACCAGGGGCCTCCAATAAACATGAAGAATGCCTTAAAGCTAGAGATGAGCTGAAGAAGG
>CM053582.1:177686603-177712156 GCA_028627135.1 Pseudochirops cupreus
TTGTTTTGCCTTATTGTACGCCATTAAAACTGACAACATAAGTGAAAGGGATGAATTTACAAAAATATAAATTGTTTAGATTAACAGAAGAGGAAATGCTATGCTAAAGTAATCTCATTTTAGAAAAAGAAATTGAACAAGCCATAAATGATCTGCCTAAGAAAAATTCCATAGGTCTAGATTAATAAACAAGTTAATTCTACCAAACATTTAAGGAACAATTTAACTCAATACTATATGAAGTATTTGGGAAAAAATAGGCAAAAAAGAAACCCTACCAACTTCCTTTTCTGACACATATATGGTTTTGATATCTAAAGGAGGGAAAGTAAAAACAGAGAAAACAATAGACCAATTTTCCTAATGAATATCCATGCAAATATTTTAAATAAAATACCAGGTTGCAGCAATATAAAACAAAGATCATATGCTATGGTGAGAGCACGTTTACACCAGGACTACAGGAATGATTCAATGTTAGGAAAACTGTAAGCATAAACAGCAAAAACAACAAAAATTATGGCTTTAACTTTAGATGCAGAAAAAAATCTTTTGACAAAATGCAATACTCTTTCCTACTAAACACACTGGAAAGCATAGGAATCAAGGGAGACTTTTTAAAAATGATAAGTATCATCTATCTAAAACCAAAGCAAACATTCACTGTAGTGGGGATAAACCACAAGCCTTCCTGATAAGAACAAAGATTAAGCAAGGATGCCCATTATCACAAATATTATTTGTACTAGAAATGCTATCTATAGCAATAGGACAAGAAAAAGAAATTTACGGAATAAAAATATGCAATCAGGAAACAAAATGATTCCTCTTTGCACGTGATATGATGGTATACTTTGAAAACCCTAGAGAATCAACTAAAATACTAGTTGAAATAATGAACAATTTCAGGATGTAAAGCAAACTCACACAAAACATCAGCATTTCTGTATACTACCAACAAAGCAGGAAGAGACAGAGAAATTCCATTTAGAATGACTACACACAATATAAAATATTTGGGAGTCCACATGCCGAGACAAATCCAGGGACTATACATAGACAATTATGAAACACTTTTCACACAAATAAAGACATGTATAAAGAGTTGAAGAAATATTCATTGCTCATGAGTAGGTTGAACCAAAATAAGTTCATTTTTTTACATGTGATAGGAAAGTATTTAATTAAATAAAATATATTAAAAAATAAAAAACTAAGAGGAATAGCTAATATAATGGATGACAGTTATAATTCATAAAGATGTTACTAGACTAAATGTTGGGTTAAATGTAATGTAGTGTTAATGGTATAGAAAGATCTTCCCTGTCTATTAATAGGCCTCTGTGACCTACTTTGAGCTATGGGAGCCTGAGTCAGATGGAAGAGTTTGCCCAGCGGAATTTTAGCTGAAGTAGAATGTCGGGGGAGAAAGAGAGAGAGACAGTGTAGTGTGTGAGAGGCAGAGCAGAAAGTGAGAATGACACAGTGCCAAGAGAGAGAAGCAGCTTGAGTGGGCAGAGGGAGGAACTAGTCTAAGGATACTTGTTTGTAGGGAGGCCTAACAAATAAGAGCATCTAAGATGTTGGTGCTCCCTGGGGTGGTGATGATGAATATCTTGTTAAATATTTCCTCCTGGCATTCTAATCCAAATAAATACTTTGGTTTTGCATTTAATGAAGAGAGTTTTTCATATTTTGTGAATTTACCTTGGAAATAGATCTGCATAGTAATAGCAGCTGCTATGGGTATTGTACTGGTGTTACATCTAACAAAATGGGACTTAATAGAGATTATTGTAAAAGCACATCCAAGAATCAACTTCACAAGTGTAAGATGGGAAAAGTGTGGTTAGATAGCAATTTCTGTGAGGAAAAAACATTCTGGGGGATTATGCAAGCTCAATAGAAGTTAATGTTTATCAAAGCTGTTAAAAAAGTTAACACAATCTTAGCCTTCCTTAAGAGAGGGATAGTTATCTGACCCACTGTAATCTGCCCTGCCCATAACGCATCTACATAATTTTGTTCATTTCTGAAACCATCTTTTAGGAAGATCACTGATAAATTGAAGGATGACCAAGATGCTAAGAGGCCTTGAGAACCTGCTGTTTGAGGACCACTTGAAGGAACTGGGGATGAAAATAAAACAAGGGGAAATGATAGCTTTCAAGTGTTTGAAGTTCTGTCAGATTTCAAGGATTAGAGGGATTAGAATTATTTGCTTCATTCCAGAGAATTTAAACAACAGGTGAAAATTTCAGAAGGACAGATTGTGAGGTAAAAGTTCCTTCCCAATTAGAGCTATCCCAACAAATGGGCTGTTTCACAGGGTGGTTAAGCTCTTCCTCACTAGATGCCTTCAGGCAAAGGCTGGATGATCACTAGGTGGGCATGATGTAGAGTGTGTTCTTGTTTATGTACCAGGGTGGATTTAATGAGGTCTAAAGTCTCTTCCAACTGGGAGACTCTGTGACTGCCAAACACGTCTTTTGATTACCGAATCTTCTTTGTACTACGATACAATAGTTAATTTCCTTCTGAGTATTCTTTGTGGAAGTATTCTATAGTTGAGTGTTAGCATTAGTATCAATAATTCATAATTATTCTACTAAGGAGACTGATATTCATATTGAGACTAATAGGATACACATCCTACACATCTTTCTACTATCAATTTACAAGTATATTTCTCAGTTTAGTGAATCTTTCTGAGTTGATATGTCTTATATATTATAATGCTGTAATGGCAAAAAACATCAGGACATTTAAGAGCAGTGAGGAAGATATTTCTGAATGGACTGTTTCACAATGCCTTCTTTTTTCCCCTTTTAAATTTATTTATTTTTAGTTTACAACATTCAGTTCCACAAGTCTCTGAGTTCCAAATTTTCTCCTCCTCTCTCTCCTCTCCCCCTCCCCCCCAAGAATGCATGCCATCCAATATAGGTTCTATATATAGCTTCACATTAAACATATTTTCACAAGTCAAGTTGTAAAGAAGAGTTATAACCAATGGAATTAACCACATCACGCTCCCTTTTTTTGTCAGTTTGCTTAAAGTATTGACATAAACAGGAAAAAGAGGGAAGCATTTTTGAGAATTCTTCTGACTTTATGAGAAAAATCATAGTCAAATCTTATATATCTAAGCTAATAGAGGGTATATGTGGTCCTATAATCTTGAATAACTAAGAACCTCTTAAATCCAGATGGAGAAAAGGAAAAGATTATGTTGGTGTTTCCTCTGAGTATTTCCAATACACAATCCCTTATGCGTGGAAGATGTTTAATGTACATTTTAAAAATTATTGCAATCTAGCTTCCTTCTTTTTTAGAAACTGTCCTCCTCAAAGTTACCAATAATCTCTTAATTGCCAAATCTAATGGTGTTTTAAAATCTTCTTTCTTGACCTCTCTGCAACCCTTTTTTGAGAACAGTACTTTTTATTTTAAAATTTTTATTTCAGAGTGACTAGGTGGTGCAGTGAATAGAGCCCTGACCCTGGAGTCAGGAGGACCTGAGTTCAAATGTGGCCTCAGACACTTAACACTTACTAGCTGTGTGACCTTGGGCAAGTCACTTAACTCCAACTGCCCTGCCTCTCACCCTCCAAAAAGCAAAAACAAACAAGCAAAATTTTATTTCTTTCCAATGAACAGAAATGTGTTTTCTTTGTCTTATATTCCTCTTTTTCCATTGAATGTCTCTGTAGTCTTTGATGCTGTTGATCACCCTCTAGTTCTTAGTATTTTCTCACCTCTAGGTTCATGTTATCTTCTTGTATTTCTCCTTCCTGCTTGACTTCTTGTCAGTCTACTTTTCTGTCTCTTCATGTGTGTCATGTCCATTTACTGTCCCAGGGCCTCTTCTGCCTCTACACTATCTCACTTGGTGATCTCATCATCTCTCCTGGATTCAGTTACTATATTTATTCAATAATTCCCAGATTAATCTATCTAGACCTAGTTTCTCCCTTAAGGTCCAGTTTTGCATCACCAACTGCGTTTTGGATATCTTGAAATGTATGTTCAATGGGCTTCTGAAACTAAATATATTCAGAACAGGAGTCTTAAGGCCCTTTAAAATCTCACCCACATCTTTCTCTCAATACTTATTTCACACTATTCTCCTCTACACAATGTGATCCAATTAAACTGGCCTAGTAGATTTTAAAAAATCCATATCCCATTTCTCTGATTTATATAAGTTGTCCCTTCTGGGACACACTTCTTTCTCACCTCTGCCTGTTATAATCCTTAGATTCATTCAGCACTCAGCTCATGTATAACCTTCTATATGAAGTCTTTCCTTGTCCTCTACGTCTCATACTCATTATATTCTTAGCACTCTCTTCTTATTAAAAATATCTATTTATCTCATGATCTGTTATTGAAAACATCTATTTACTTATCTGTTTAGTAAATATCTATTTACTTATCTGTATGTGTTATATTATCCCCTACACTATAGAAGCTCCTGGAGGATAGGGCTAGTTTTGTTTTTTCTTTGTGCCTCACATACGCATAAAGATTTGTTTGTAAAACATTCCATAAACTTTTATTCTAACTCCTTCCTTCTGTCGATTATTTCAATTTCATCCCATGTATAACTTGTTTGTGCATAGTTGTTTGCATGTTTTCTCCCACATTAGACTGAGCTCCTAGAAAGCAAAAACTGTCCTTTACTTTTCTTTGGAGAGCAAGGACTGCCTTTCACCTTTCTTTATATCCTTTGCTCTTAACACAGTTCCTGGAACATAGATGTTTATTGACTCAGTGACTGAACTGACCTGAAGACTTAGCTTAAGAGGTACTGGAAAGCTGCCTAGATGCGATATCCCTGTTTAAATTTATCTTTGTTCCAATTCTATCCAGGAGATGAACAGGGACAAAATATTTGTCATCTTTAGGATGAGTAAATAAGGAACTTGGCTTTTTGGAGTAGGAATCTTGGGTATTTGAGGATTATTATTGTATATTTTTTATTTGATTGCTTTTTCTTTATGATTATAGTAAATGAGTGCATAGATTTGCAATGATTTTTACAAAAATAAGAAAGTAAGAACATGGCTTGGTATTATTGATATCCTATCAATTACCTTTTTTGGAGGTAGTAATATTGTCTACAGTTTAAAATTTTTTTTTATTTTCCCCTATATGATATATATATATATGTATATATATATATGTATATATATATATATATATAAATATAAATATAATCACTCAATGCATTCAAAATTTTGTAACCTCTAGTATAAATTTTCTCTGTCAATATTTGGTTTGGCATGGCTCTTCTTCCTAACTGCTTCATTTATTTATTTTTTGGAGAGGGGGAAGGCAGGGCAATTGGGGTTAAGTGACTTGCCCAAGGTCACACAGCTACTGTTTCAAGTGTCTAAGGCCGAATTTGAACTCAGGTCCTCCTGACTCCAGCGCCGGTGTCCTATTCACTGTGCCACCCACCTAGCCATCCCACCTGTCTTCTTAAAAATAATTTTTTCCTCTCACATAAACACATTGGGTATTGAGATGTTAGAGTAAAAATATAGTTGTTCTTCTATATAGATTATAACAGTATTACTTAAAATATCTAGCATTTATATAGCTCTTTAGAATTTGGAAAGTAATTCACAAATATCTCACTTGATCCTCACAACAGCTCTGTGAGGCAATATTATTATTATTTCCATTTTGCAAGTGAGGTAATGAAGGGTGAGAGGGGTTAAGTGACTTGCCCAGGATAACATAGCTAGTGAGTGTTGAAGGCAGGATTCAAAATCAAGTCTTCCTAATTACAGGTTCAGCATTCTATTCTCTGTGCCACTCAGTTGCCTAGAGAGTTATAAAAATGGTGACAAATGTGTTATCTTCCTACCTGTTCTACCTATGAATATGGAATGATCAAGATTAGTTGGATCTGACATCAAACTTTTGGCAGATTTATTGTTACCTTTAATACTTTTAAAAAAAAATGATATCTGTGCCTTTCTTTTATCCTCTTCTTAGGTGTTTTATAAGTGAGTCTGATTTCTAAACTGGTGTTACTCTTCTCTGCCATGTTTCTTGGGTGGGAAAAGAGATAAATTGATTACTAGGTAAGGTGGCTTCTGGGATTTACTGACCTTTCCATTGTGGCAACTGCTTTAATGGGTTAAACTTCTGAAGGAAATGATGATGATCAAGTATAACTTTGATAACAATAACACGAAGGAATGAACAGTTTCCATAAATTATTTTTATAGTCACCTACATTTCCCTTCCCTCTCTCCACATCTATCTTCTTGAAAAATGCCAAAAGATGCAAAAAGTTAGCTTTTGTCGTATATACTATTTTTCAACCGCAAAACAAACAAGGACTTAATTCAATTGAGTAAAATTCTATCTCCCACAAGGAGTATCTTCTGCCCATATGAAGGGTAAAGTCAGATTCCTTGACAAATGCAAATCTCAAAGATCATTAGGTAAGGAGTAATAACAGGTAGATGTATGCTCACCAACGGTGTTCAACGCTCTCACAGAACATTTCTTAAACAGGGTACAGATGGAAGAGGAGTTCCCATTATTTCCCACTTGCCTATTTTCCTGGACTTCCCCATCTGTAGAAACTTATTCTACAAGATGAAATCTACTTGGAACCCACATCTCCTCAGCTGCCCCTGGGGTCCCTCCTTCCCTCTTGTTAGAGAGAGTGGGAGGTAGACATCCCAGAGGTCTTTCCTGATACTTCTCTATTAAAGGATGTCACCCAGGGAATTCTTGTCATTTCCCACTCAACTACTTTCCTGGACTTTAACATCTCCAGAAACTCATCATTCTGTAAGATGAAATTAACATTTTCCACCCTGACTTCTCCATATTTCTGCCCCTGATAACTTCTCCCCTTCTTCCTGCTTTTTAGCATTAGGTAGTGTATTCCTTGAGGGTAGGGACTATCTTATGCCTTTTTTTTGTATCCCCAGGGCTTAGCACAGGGTTTGGTACATAGTAGGCACTTAGTAAATCTTTACTGACCCTGACTCTCTGACTCCCTACAAATTGTGAGGTTCTCCTGGTGCCCTGTCTACTGATGACATTGTACTCATTGCTTTAAGCCCTAGAACATTATAGAGCCTCCTGAATGAGACTTATAATTATTCAAAAGACTAATCTAATGTATGGGGGGGAAACCTAAAAAATAAATGGATGAAAAATAACTATTGTCCAGTCTCTGATGTGCAGTTGCATAATCATTCCATTGAATTTATGTTCAGATATACCGTTCTGGTACCAGACACTGCATATGTACAATGAATTGGGTCCAGAATTGACATGGTGAGAGAAGAGGTATTTAAGAAATTGTGCAGAGGTCTTATTGATCCCAAGATGCTTTCTGGCACCAAAACTCATATTTAAACATAAATATTCTCCAAGATATATTGTATGGTTTAAAAATCTTATAACATAGCAGTCTTTGAAGAATTAAAGTTGCAGTTGACCCAAAAGACAAGAGAGATGTGTAGTATATGTAAATAGGTTGTAGCCTATTTCAACATAGGCACAAACAGTTGTATAAGTGATATTGTAAAGGAAAATACATTGTTGGTAAACAAAGCAGGATAGTCACGTAGTGAAAATGAGGGATAATAGATAAAAAGAATGAGCACTAACATGGCATACCTGGAATGTGGCATTACTTAGAGGAAGATATACAGTACAGTCCTTGAGTCTCTGTGAGAGTCCATGTACAGGAATAACACAGGAGGATAAAGTCTGTTTGGGTTGTGATCTGCTCTAAAGGAAGGATCACACATTGCTCTTTGAAATTATTTTATTACCAGAAATCATCATGTGGTAGTAACAATAATAACATATATTTATATGTCCTCTTGGCTACTCTGGCTGTTTTTAAGACTCCAATGAATTGTGATCTTCTGCAAGAGGCCTTCCCCTTCCCAGCTAGTGCCTTCCCTCTGGGATTACCTCTCCTTTACAGATGATGAAACTGAGGCACAGGGAGATTAAAACGAAGTCATTTACCTGGGAAGGGAGGCAGGACCTGAATCTGCACGTGCAGGCTCTAAATCCAGTCTTCTTTCTCCACTACACCACTCTAAATGACGTTGAGTGTTAGGCACGATAATTTCACGGGCACTAGGTGGCGTTCAACAGTTGCAAGGAGAGAATATGAAGCTGTTTTCCATATTTGGATGTTAAGGACATCTGCAGTTTGTACTGAACTGGTCTCTGTTGTAACATAAAGTTCATTCATTCTATGAGTAATCCAAAATGCAGTGAACCAAGACTTCCAAGCCTGAAAATAGCATCGTTTACAAAAGAATACTAAATTTCTTGCTACTGATTTGAAGTTGTTCAAAACAGGATTTCTGACATTTTAGACCTTAGTAAGCTAATTGTAAAGGCTTTGACCATGAGAGCTAACTGTTGATAATTATTATGTTTATAGATTTAATCACAGAATCATACAACCTGGAAGAGGCTTGAGAGACTATCTTAATGAACTTGGCAAAAAACCGTATTGCACAGAAAATATAGAACCAAGGGTCTGAAAAACTCGCAAGAAGCTATTCTAACAATATACACAGTGACTAAGACAATGTAAATGAAAAGATGACTTAAAATGGTGTGGAGAAATAAATGGAAAACTAATAATGGTTCCAGAGAACAAATAATGAAATATACCTTGCTCATTTTGGCAGAGAGGTGGAAGACTGAGCACAGAATATTGTATGCATTATCAGATGGGGTCATTATATCAGTCACTTGTTTAACTGCTTTTCTGTATTACAAAAGGGAGTTCAATTTCTGAGGGTGGGCCACAGATATAGAAATGACTGTATGGGATGTAAAAATAAAAGGCATCTGTCTTGGCTAGGCTTCTTGTCAGCATTGCCAAAGAGATTGGGAATAGGGCACAGAAGCCTGCAGGATTGGGCAATTTTCCTGGCAACCTCTCAACTCTCCCTTCTCTCAGATAGTTTTGCCCTGACCTTGAGGATTAAGGGAAATTGTGGGAGCAAGAAGTGAGGAGAGAGGACCAGACTAAAGAGAAGACACTTTCCATTGTACAAAAAGTGAGGAGAGGTGGAACATGCAGCAAAAGACTTAGCTTCCCCCCATTGGGCTTAGGAGCTGTTAAGTGGTTCAAAACTTGGGATAGTCCCTGTCCTGTTGGTGCTGATCTGATCTGAGAGTGTTCTGTGCTCATTGGCAAGACTCCTACTGGAAGTTTTCTCCAGTGCTTTCTAGGAGGGAGAATATCTGTTGGCACTGATATTTATTAACTTACTCTCTTCTTGTACTCATCTTCTCACAACAGAGAGGTAGAAGATTTCAGGGACAGAAAACGGTATATGTTCTCTGATGAGATTTCTCTATCAAATGTTTTTGCTTGCCGTAATGGAAGACTTGATCTATGGGTTGGGGTGGCAAGTGACAGTGGTATGCAAATAGAAGGCACCAAAAAAACTTTTTTTTAAAGAAAGATTACGCAACACAACATATAAATACATCCAATATTTATGAAGTATAAACTACTCTAGGCTCTTAGGGAGATTCAAAGTTGAGATAAGATATAGGTTGGAGGCAGGAGAGAGGGGGCTGATATGGTATTCCATTCTTGGGCTGATGAAAGTTTGTACTGGGGTGGTGGAAACTGGAATAGAGAGGAAATAGGATAGGTGAGGTTGATAGGATCTGGTGACTGAGTAAATATGAGAAATGAGGCAGAGGGGAGAGTCGAAGATGACTCCATGGATAAAGACATGGATGAATGATGGTATCACAGAAAGAGTGAAGGAAGGAGGTAGAATAAGTTTAGGAAGGGTTCAGAGCTTGGTTCTAGACAAGTGAAGTTTCAGGCAGAGGTGTTTTTTAGGCAACTGTTAACATTGGTCTAGAGCTCAAAAGGAATGGAAGGACTAGAGATATAGATATAGTAATCATAGGGTCATAGAGTATGTGTGGGAAGAAACCTTAGGGGTAATCTAGCTTAAATCCTTCATTTTACAGATGAGGAAACTGGAACACAGAGAGGTTATTTGTCCATAGGATTTGAACTCATGTAATCTAACTCTAAACCCAGCATTCTTTCTCCTGAGCCACATTCACTCTAATTATCTAACGAGAAGTGTTATGTAACTTTTATTTCAGAAACCTTACAACCAAGGCAGTTTCATTTATGTTGCATTGCATAAAGAGCCCATTAAGTGGAAAGAGACACCCAGCCCTATACCTGCACACAAGTGAGTTACCGTCATTGGAGACCTATACAGTCTCTATTACTCATATTAGTTCCCTGACTGAGACTTCTGTAAGAGGGAAGCTTATATTTGTTCCTCATCATAAATGCTCTGGTCCAAGGCTTCTGTACCTGTACTACTCAATTAGGTACCAGGCATTACAGGTCTCCAGCACTGGGCCCTGGGAAATATTAGTTTGCTTATGTTCTTCTTCCACTAAGAGGTCCTCCTCTGCTCTGGGTTCATATTCACAGACTTGGTTTAGGTCTGTAAAATTCTTCTGGGTACCTACAACAACATAGGATACTCCAAATTTTCTCCAGGGATCCCTAAAACCAAATGGAAGTACAGACAAAATCTCTAGGATTCTCTTTCCATTTAGAGCACACCCAAAGTTACTCAAAAACATAGGACACCTAAAATTTCCTCTGGGGCTCACTGCCACTGTAAGGCCAAACCTAATAGAATTCCAGATTCACTCAACAATAATGTAAGCAGGCTCACTTTGAGAAGAAAGAAAAATAGTCTGAGGTAAGTTACAAAATTTGTGGAACTCACTAATGGGACTAAGCACTTGGAGCTAATTACTTGGAGTATTAAAGCAAGGGGGCAAACCTCATCCTATGAATCATTAGTCTATAAGGATATCACATTAAGGCAAGCAGCCTAAAAATGAGTATTTATAAGCTAGGCACAAATATTTTACAGGTGTAAAATCTATATTTCTTTCAGTAACTGTAACATTTATATTCAGTAGAGTAAAATAATAGGTATCAGTACATAAGTATTCAAACAAGCAAAAGTTATAATAAAGAAATTGATTCGACATTTAAGAAGATGCATAAGAAAAACTGATTACTGTACAATTATAGTCTAAAATGAAAGAGAGAAAAATAATTTACCTATTTTCTTCTAATAGAATCTGTAAATTAGGGAATCCAACAAAGGGAATCCCAGGTTGAGAATTTCAAAATGGGTCCCTGAAAATATGATGGGTACAAAATGCATTCTTAGATGAGGCCTTATGTGTAGTACAGAGCCTCTGGACTCTCTCCCAACCCACATTTAGATTAGCAGATCAGAGCCCCGACGGGGGGAGATAGCTTCTCCTCTTTTTATCAAGCTTTTAGGGGTAACCTTGATGGATTGGGGCTTTTTCTAATTCTATTATTATTATTATTATTGTTATTATTATTTTGCTTTTTTTGAGAGGGGAAGGTAGGGCAATTGAGGTTAAGTGACTTGCCCAAGGTCATATGCCTAGTTTTGTGTTAAGTGTCTGAGGCTGGATTTGAACTCAGGTCCTCCTGACTCCAGGGCCAGTGCTCTATTCACTGTGCAACCTAACCACCCCTAATACTATTATTCATTAACCTCTATCCAATATGTTTCTTCCAATATTAATTCCCAATGATTCCTACTATAACATTATTTTGACCAATTGGTTGCTTCTCAACATCAATTTGACTAGTTGCTATTTCCTGAACATCAATTAATCAGTTAACATCATTAGCTTTTATAAAGGGATATTTATGGAGAAAATATACCAAAGACAGAAATATAATCCTTCCATTCCCCTACCATGTCCCCCTGCCCTCCAACATCAACAACAACAATAACGGGAATCAAATTTAAAGTGGTTGCTAAGAAGTATTTCTCCCATCAAGTTTACTTTTGGGTATGTGATGAGTGGCTCCTTCGTTTTTGGGACATTATGACTTGATTCCAAGCTACTGCTTGAGTGAGTCAAGGTACATGGTACCTGGTGCATAATAGGCACTTAATAATTACTTGTAGACTGACCGCTGGCCTGTGTTTTGTCGCTATTGAACAAGATTTTGTTACGTTATTTTACAAATCTGTTCCATTTTATAGTTTTGAAATTGTGCAGTAAGACTGACTGTATGTAGGTATTGTTTGCTTTAAGTGTTCTGCTCATTCACCTTTGATTTCAGGATGCCAGAAAGTCTCTTAACATTTTCAGCTTTAGCTTTCTCCTAGATAGTTTTATGTTCTATATGTTTTGCCTGGAGGAGAGCAGAGTGTTTGCCAAAATTGCCTTCACCCAATAATTTTTGATTGACTGTGGGATTCAAGAATGAAGCCTTTAACTCTCTTTTTCTTTGGTGGATATTAGAATTTTACACTTATTAAGTCCAAATGATACTTTAGTATGATTGAAGAGATGATGGCACATGTTAATGCACTTTTTGGGTGGAGCCATATTTCTCAATTCCATCCATATCAAGTGATGGTGGTAGGGATGATGATGGACTTTCTAGATATTATTATTGTCATAAACTTACATGTAGGGATGAATAAAGTTTGTAGTTGGGTATGCAGGAATTTCCCTGACATTTATTTAGAATTTTGTTTTCTCAAACAGGATGTAATCTTTCATTGCTCATTTTAGAATCATGAAGAGAAAGAAAACAGAAAATTCCACTTTTGGTAGTGGGACCTTATAAATAGCTTTATAATTGCTTCCAGTCCATATTTTGTAAACAAAGTCTGCTATTGAGGATAACATAAAATTGCTGGTTTTCTTTAGTTCTCTGTGTTTGGAGCTTTGTAATTAGCATGCAGAACATTTTACGGGCAGGTAAGAGTGCAGGCTTTAACAAGCATACATGAATGTTGATTTGATAAAATGAGGAGAAAATAATTATGCAAACCTCCAAAATTTTGTTCTTTATTGTTGTTAGGAATCCCCCCCCATTTCCAACATTCATTTCTATAACTAAGTAATACAGTATAGGTTTTGATTTACAACTTTTATAATTAAAAGTTGAACCATGCATTATATGAGTTTTTAGGGGCCCAGTGACAAAATAATCACTATCTTGGACATTTATCTAGCATTTTAAAGTTTGCCTAGGAATTTATATGTATTATCTTATTTTAACCTCACAACAATCCTTTGAAGTAGGTGCTGTTATTACCCCCCATTTCACACATATAACCTAGAAAAGTTAAGTGACTTGATGTAAAGACAACCGTGGTGGCTAAGGACTGGTGCTATGAATGACTTCAAGGGTCTAATCACATAGTATAATGAACTCTCTATTCAATATTAAACTAAACATTGTTCAATAAGGCACAACATTCATAACAACATCCTTGTTAAAAACATATCACCTATATATATCATAACACTCAGTACATCATATGATGCATAGATATATCATTGCATTCAGTAATGTTTCTCAGAATGCTTATTTATGCAATTAAGGGGTCCCAAGCTAGAGTCTATCCTACCACAACACATCCTTAAGGGGTAGCAGGAAATAAAAACACCCTCCACCCCTAGGTCACAGTAAGTCACAAACTCCTCAATCAATACACAGTGTCCGATGTAAGGAAAATTCCATTGCATCTACCCGGTCACAAGTTCGGGGGTGCTAACATGACAGCCTGGGGCCTGGGTAGAGGCCCTCGCATGTCTTGAAACCGCTGATGTGGCAAGTTTCCAACCACAAGAGTTGGGCTTGGCACACAAGGCAGTGGGTGTGACAAGCATGGTACGAGAGATGCCTCCCTAGCTTCGGGGTTGTACATGATAGGTCCACTGGACGGTGACCCCCCAAAAAGGGGACGGAGTATAGAACAGAGATATCAGGAGTGAGGCGGGGGGGGAGAGAGGATTCGGCCTGGGAGAAGATCCGGGAGAAGACCGAAACGGGCAAGGCAGAGTAGGGCCGCTTAAGCTTACACAATTGTAATCACTTGTAATAAAAGTTAATGAGCCACCTTGCCCGAGGCTGGTGTCGTTATGTGGGGGAGCGTTCTCTAACCCGTGGGGTTGGAGCCAGCTGCAGCTGAAGACCGAGTAGAGATCTTGGTGGGAGGAAGCCAGAGGGGTAAGTGCCCTGGTTGTCTTAGGGACCTCAGAATAATAAAGAAAAACCCTAAGAGTCCAAGTAAAGTCCTCTCTCATCATGACTCAAGACTGACTTCCAAACCCCCTGGCTCTTCTTTTGTGAGAGTGACCATTCCCAACTCTTGCCCGCATTCACACATAGGCAACTCTCCACTCCTGTTCCATATCTTAGCTCACAGACACTGCTCCACTTCAAGCTCCTGCCTGACAGCAGGCTCCAGGGGTTCCTGCCTGCAGCTTCTGTTTCTAGGAAAATAAAGCTTAACAGGGCTACAACAATATTTATACACATTACCAGCACTATCATTTCAATTCACTTTAACAGCTCTTAAAAAGAGCTTAATCTAAGTCTCCTTCCTCTGCGTAGATCTCTGGTCTTCAGCTCAATTCATTCATAAAGATCAACAGAGAGGGCTTCTGTTTGAGAAATCAACACAGACTAACAGACAGGGCTGCTGTCTGAAAAATTAACACAAATAAATGTAGTGCAAACATCACAAATATTCTTTCTGTTAGGCCTCCGCACAAACAAGTTCCCCTAGCCCACTCATACTTGCTTCTCTCTCTCAGCTCTGCTCCTCTCTTTACTGTCCTCTCCCTCCAAACAATATAGTATATACTGTTTCCAATCAAAGACTCTTGATTCAATCAAAGATTCTTGATTCAACCAAAGACTCAATTCAATCAAAGGCAAGACTCAATCAAAGGCACTTGATTGGCTAAAACTCATTTCATAAAAACAACACAAAATACTACTTTGTTTGCTGTTACACTTGACCAGGGTCACACAAGCAGTATCTGAGATGAGGTTCAAACCCAGGTCTTCCTGTCTCCAAATCCCACACTCTATGCACACTGTAGGACATGAAGTCTTTGCTTTGGGAACAAGGTGGACCTAGAATCCTTTTGAATATTTTAGAAGGTTGACTTTGGGTGCCACCTTTTACAGAAGGCCTTTCCTTATCCTTTTAATTATTAGAACCATCTCTCTTCTCAAAACACATTATTTGTTTATCTATTTATATACTATATAGAATGTGCTGTATTTTGTCTTTGTATCTGTAGCAAATAGGACACTATCTTGTACAAAGAATGTTGCACAAATGTTTGATTTGAATAGAATACAATATGTACATAAAGGCTTTCCTCTTTATCTGTATGCATGTACACAGCAACAACAAGCAACATCAGGGGAATGGTTTCTTTCTTTTTTTTTTAGGAGATGGTTCCTTGTGTTTATAAGCTAGTATGTCTTTTATCATGCAAATGGATGAAACTTGCTTTTTAAATTTTATTGAAATGACCTAGATTCTTTAAGAAACCTATGACTCTCTCGTGAAAATTACTCCATTCATTTTCACTATTCACTTTGAAGGGAAAACAATGATTTTGTCAGTGCTATGGAGATACTTAGAAATATTTACTATGTAGTTTTTTCCCAACAAATTCAGAGTGAATTTTCTTATTTCCCTAATGATTTTCTGTAACCTGATTGACAACTTTACACTCTGAAATTAACCATTTTTTCTTTTTAAACTTCTCTTTAATATTTTATTTTTCCCCAATTACATGTATTTTTTTAACATTCATTAAAAAAATTGAGTTCCAAATTCCTTCTCTCCCTCCCTCCCCTTTCCCATTCTTGAGAAGGCAAGTAATTTGATATAAGTTATACATATGCAGTCATGCAAAGCATATTTCAATATTAGTCACATTTTGAAAGAAACCATAAACAAAAAATCCTAAGAAAAATAAAGTTAAAAAAAAGTATGCTTTGATCTGTATTCAGAGCCCACCAATTCTTTCTCTGAAGTAGATAGCCCCTTTCATCATCTGGAATTGTCTTGTATCATTGCATTGCTGAGAATAGTTAAGTCATTCATAGTTGATCATTGTATAATATTGCACTTACTATGTACTATATTCTCCTGGTTCTGCTCATTTTACTTTCTTTGCAGGATTTTCTGAGATCATCCTGCTCATCATTTCTTACAGCACAATAGTATTCTATCACAATCATATACCACAACTTGTTCTGCCACCCCCCAATGATGGGCATAGCCTCAATTTTCAACTCTTTGCCCCCACAAAAAAAGATCTGATATAAATATTTTTGTTTATGTAGATATTTTTCCTTTTAAAAAAACCTCTTTGGGATACAGACCTAGTAGTGATATTGCTAGGTCAAAAGGTACATGTGTGGTTTTATAGTCCTTTGGGCATAGTTACAAATTGCTCTCCAGAATGGTTGAATCAGTTCACAACTCTACCAACTGCATTAGTTTCTCGATTTTACCACATCCATTCCAATATTTGTCATTTTCTTTTTCTGTCATATTAGCCAGTATGATAGGTGTGGAGTGGTACTGCAGAGTTGTTCTAGTTTGCATTTCTCTAATCAAAAGTGACTTAGAGAATTTTTCATTTGACTGTAGATAGCTTTAATTACTTTGTCTGAAAACTACCTGTAGATATCCTTTGAGCAATTATCAATTGGTGAATGACTTGTATTTTTATAAATTTGACTTAGTTCTAGACATATTTAAGAAATGAAGCCTTTATTAGAGAAATTTCCTCTAAGATTTTTTCACAGTTATGATTACTCTGTACTTCCCTCCAACCTATTTCCAACCTGTTCATTCCATTCCCTCTCTTTCTTTTTTCACTCTGTCCATATTCAAAAATGTTTTGCTTCTTTCTATCACCTCTCCAATCTGATCTCTCTTCTATTAGTGCCCCTTTTTCTTATCCCCTTCTCCCTCCTAATTTCCTGTAGGGAAAGAGAAATCTTTTTACCCAACTTAGCTTGTTTGCTCTCTGTTTGAGCCAATTCCCATGAAAGTAAGGTTCAAGTGCTCCCTCTCTTTATTCCTCCATCTTTCCCTCTGTAAAAGCTCTTTTGCACCTCTTTTGTGTGAGATAATTTACTCCATTTTACCTCTCTCTCCCTCTTTTCCCAGTGCATTCCTCAATCCCACCCCATAATTTTATTTTTTTTAGCTATGATCCCATCGTAGTCAACTCAAATCTGTATCCTCTATGTATAGCATGTCTAACTGCCCTCATAATGAGAAAGTTTTTTAGGAATTACAAGTATCATTTTTCCCATGTAGGAATGTAAACAGTCTAACATTATTGAATGATATATTTTTATGATATATTTTTTTCTGTTTACCTTTCTTGCTTCTCTTGAATTTTGTATTTGAAAATCAATTTTTCTATTCAGCTCTGGTCTTTTTTATCAGGAATGCTTGAAAGTCCTCTGTTTCTTTGACTATCCTATTTCTTCCCTGAAGCATTATACTCAGTTTTGCTGAATATTTCTTAATTGTTATCCTAGCTCTTTTGCCTGCTAGAACATCACATTCCAAGCCCTTTGATCCTTTAATGTAGAAACTGCTAAATCTTGTGTTATCCTGATTGTGACTCCATAATATTTTAATTTTTTTTTTGGCTACTTGCAATATTTCCTCCTTGATCTGGGAAGTCTGGAATTTGGCTATAATATTCCTGGGAATTTTTATTTTGGGAACTCTTTCAGGAGGTGGATTCTTTCCATTTTCAATTTTATCCTCTGGTTCTAGAATATCAGGGCAATTTTCCTTTGATAATTTCTTAAAAGATAATGTCAAGACTCTTTCATTGACCATGACTTTTGGTAGTCCAATATTTCTTAAATTATTTTTCCTTGATCTGTATTCTATGACAGTTGTTTTTCTAATGAGATAGTTCACATTTTCTTCTATTTTTTCATTCTTTTGATTTTGTTTTATTATTTCTTGATTTCTCATAAAGTCATTAGCTTCGAATTGCTCCATTTAAATTTTTAAGGAATTACTTTCTTCAGCGTACTCTTGTACCTCCTTTTGTATTTGACCAATTCAAATTTTTAAGGAGTTCTCCTCAGTGGGGTTTTTTTTTTGCCTCTTTTATCATTTGGTCTATTCTGTTTTTTAAGGTGTTATTTTTTTCAATATTTTTTGTCTCTTTTACCAAGCTATTGACTCTTTTTTTCATGATTTTCTTGTATGATTCCAATTTATTTTCCTAATTTTCCTCTAATTATTTGATTTTTAAAATCATTTTAAATTTCTTCTAGGAATTCTTTTTGGCTCTGAGACCAATTCACATTTTTCTTAGAGGCTTTGGGTGAAGCTGTTTTGACTTTATTGTTTTCTTCTGAGTTTGTGCTTTGATCTTCCCTGTCACTATGGTCAGTTTCACTTTTTTTTTGTGCTCATATTCCAGCCCATTTCTTGAATTTTAACTGTATGTTAAAATTGGACTCTGCACCTGGGGTGTATGTGACACTGTCCTAAGCTTTGGGGCTTTTTTTTTTGTGCAGCTATTTTCAGAGCTAGCTATAAGTTTTTAATTCTTCCAAGGTGTTATGATCTAGGGAGAGGTGTGTTTACTACTCTCCTGGCCAGTGCTACGGCCCATGAGTGACCACAAACACTCTTTTCTGCCCTGGAACTGTGACCAGGGTCTGTGTTCCTCTGCAACTGTAAGCTCTGGTGGCCTAGTGCTCCATCTTGCCCTGGGATTGTGACCCAGGACTATGACCTGGATCCACATATGGGCAATGGCACAGAGTCCTGCACCAAGTATCAGCAAAAGTACCCCTGTAATCTCCTTCTGACCAGTTGTATGACACCCCCCCCCCCCCTTGCCATCTGTGGACTGAGAGCTCTAGAAGTCACTGCTACTGAGTCACTTGCCTCCAAGACTTGCTGCTGGAATGGTCTGTGCTGAACTGTGCTTCCCTATTGCCCTGGTGCAACAGACCTTCCTGCTAACCTACTAGATTGTCTTGGGCTAGAAAACTGTTTTCACTTCATCATTTTGTGCATTCTGCTGCTCCAGAATTCATTTTGAGGTGTTATTTTAAGTTGTTTGGAGGGGAATTTGGGATCATTCAGGCAAGCCCTTGCCTTTTGTCCAACATCTTGGCTCTACCCCCTGAAGTTAAATATTTTCAGTTGCTTCATCAATAAGTCATGTACTGTATTAGGTACTAGGGATGCAAAGACAAAAAATGAAACAATTCCTGTTCTCAGGGAACTTTTATTTAATAAGGGAAATTATGCACAGACATACATGTACATATGTATGTGTGTGTGTGTGTGTGTGTGTGTGTGTATATATATATATATATATATGTATATATACACACACAAGGAATGCTCCTCTATGACTATCTCCATCTTTCCTTATTTATTTTTCTCCCAGTCACTCTTGTTCTTATCAGCTCATCTGGGAAAGCCAACCCAGGCTTTCTCTACCTTCATAAAAACATCGCTAAGTTCTCTGAGTCACCTCCTCACCAGCTCTAATATCTACCCCTCCAATAGTTCTGGGACTGAATGAGGAGAAACCCTAGGGAAGATAGGTAAATAGAGGTCACACTGAGTTAAAACCAGACCAGATATGATTGGAGCTGATTTTGAAGTTCAGTTACCACACATTCTCCTAAGGCTGATTCAACTAACTTAACCTAACATAGACTGTATTTAAAGTCCATGCATATTTTTTCTTCATGAAGATTGTGACGTTGGACTAATAAGCAGAAGTCCCTATGTAAAGTCATTTCTTGACTGCAATACTTTGATCAAGCAGCATGATGTGGTGGATAGGGTTTTGGATTTAGAGTCAGAAAGATCTAGGTTTAAATATCGCCTCAGATACTTAAAAGCTGTATGATTCTTGGCAAACCACTTAAACATACTGTGCCTCAGTTTCCTCATTTGTAAAGTAAGGGGTGGTCGGACTTTATAGCCTCTAAAGACCCTTCTGGCTCTAAATCTGTGACCCTATCAGTAACTTAAACTTTTCTGAGCCTCAACCTCCTCATTGGTAAAATGGGGAAAATAACCTCTATAATACCTACCTCACAAGGTTGTTGTAAAGTATATGTTTAAAGTATTTTGTAATCATAAAGCACTAACGTGAATGTAATCTTCCAAGAAACATTGCTATGTTCCCAGCAAGTAGGGAATATTTAGAATATTTAGGACATTTTTCTGCTCTATTGCTCTTTGCTAATATGACATTACCTATGGCAATGCCCTCTGAAAGCACATGCATCACAGGCATGCATCACAAGCTCACATTTTCAGAGAACTTTGGTTGAGGAAGTGTTGAAAGGTGAGGCAGGATTATTTTGGAAAGAGAAATTCTAATTTTGGATCCAGGCAAATCTCCCTTCCCCCTTCCCACCCATTTGTTTTTGGTTGACAAGTAATATACAAACTGAAAGGCAACTCTAAAAAATGCCTTAATTTATTCCCCCCAGAAAAATAATATGAAAATTGCTCTTTCTAAAATTATGCAGGCTGGGAAAATGTTCCTTAGGAACATCAAAATATTGCTCATTTGTCTTTGCACAGCTAAAAAAGATGCTTCCTGTTGCTGACTGTCATCATTTCCCTTAAGGCTTAGAATTGCCCTATCCACCAGATTTCTGGGAATTGGATCTATCATGCAATCATTCATTCAGTTTAAAATATTGGAGTTCAGGTATGTGTGTGGTTATACATGGGTGTGTGAAAACTGAAGTTCAAACAATTTTGAAGCTTCATTTCAAACCCACCAGACTGACAAAGGTGACAAAAGATGGAAATGGCAAATATTGGAGGAGCTGTGGGAGGGCAGGCAAGTTAATGCCTGTCACTAGAGATATGAATTAGTCCAATCATCCAGAAAAACAATTTGGAATTCTATTCAAAAAGTCATCAAACTGTGTGTACCCTTTGAACCCTACTAGGTATATAACCCCAAGAAGTCAAAGACTGAAGGAAAAGACTCATTCATATGTAGGGAAATGTTTCTAACAGCACTTTTTGTTACAATAAAGAACTACAAACAAAGGGGGCCCATCTGTTGGAGAATTGGTTGGCTGAACAAAGTTCAACTCAGTCTACCTTTTACAGTAGATCTTTCCTGATCCTTCTAGAAATTACTTTGTGTGTATCTATACTGATATCTATACACACAAATAAAATACATAATATATAAATATGATATATAAGTATGTAAATAAATGTGTACATTCACATATATATATAATAAGCATATATATTTATGTTTACTGTTTTGTTTCTGCCAATAGAATGTAATTTTCTTCAGGTCAGAATCTATTTTATTTTTCTCTTTTTATCTCAGCACCTAGTAAAGTGCCTGGCATACAATAGACACTAGACACTTAATAAATGCTTCTTTTATTGAATTGGACTGAATGATGCCTTTTTTTGACTGGTGATTTGAAAACCTCTGCAAAAATGAATATTCTTCATGGTTAAGTATCAAAATCAGCTATTCCTAGAATAAGTCAAAGAAACCATTTGAACTCTCAGAATTTTAGAGATGGGGGATATGAGATGACTTGGTCCATCCCTCTCATTTTCAGAATAAGGAAAGTGAGGCCTAGTAGTTTTGAACCCAGACTCTTCTTGACTCCAGGTCAAGGATTCTTTCTATTACATCATGTTTCCTATCAAGTCATTAGCCTTTCTACTTTCTACTTTCTTTTTTCTAAAAAAAAAATTAACATTGCCATTGCCTACCCACAGGGTAGACTGAGAGAGAAAAACTGACTTGCTTATTAGTTACATGGTCATGGATGACCACATGTTTTTCTCACAGAGTTGTTATTACGAGACTCAACTGAGCTATTCACTCAAATTCTTTTTTAGATGCCAGCCATTATTATTATTGACCAAGATCACACAGATATCTAATGGCAAAGAGCTGGAACTTGAATTCAGGGCTCCTGACCTGAAGACCAGTGCTCTTCATTCCATATAATGGAATAATAAGATAATAAGCAATTAGCAAACGAAGAAAAACAGGAAATGTGGGTCATAATCTACATCTGATTTTCAGGGCTATTCTTGGGACAAATTTGTAAAGCTGGTGATTTATTGAGACTGTTTTTGGCAGCCGTATGTCCTGCTGTTGGTGAACTTTCCCTGGGCTCCTGATGTCTTCATGCTGTTTCCCGACTGCCAAGAACCCCTTACTTGGCTTTATCATCTCAACAGCACCTCACAAAATGCTACAAAGGGAGAGTTAGAAAAGAGAGGCAGCATGGTAGGGGACACAGCTGTGTGTCCTGGGTCAGACGACATGAGTTAAAATCCTTACTTAATCACCCTGTGTCATTGGGCAAGTAATTTTATATCTTTTTATATATCAGTTTTCCTCTTTGTAAAATGAAGGGATTGGGCTCCATGACCTCCAAGACCTCCTTCTTTCTCTATATCTTTCAGCCTTGACTCGTATATGAAGAAGTCTTACCAATGAAGGTTAAGATTCTGAAGAGAAAAATAAGCTGCTGGTGGAGTGGATAGAGCATGAGACTGAGAGTCAGGAAGACCCAAATTCAAATCCTGCCATAGACACTTCTTAGTTGTGTGACCTCAAGCAAGTCAGTTTTTCTCTCTCAGTCTCAGTTTCCTCAACTATAAAATGGGGATAATAATAACACCTACCTCACAGTGTTGTTATGAGGATCAAATGAGATAATGCTCTACAATGCTTTGTAAATCTTAAAGTGTTATACAAGTGCTATATATACGTATATATATATGTGTATGTATGTGTGGGTATCTATATCTATATCTATATCCATTGTGCTTCAAGGCTTATAAAGAACTTTGCTCACAACCACCCGGTGGATAGGCAATGGCAATGTTATTTTTTTTTTTTGGAGAAGGGGAGGGCAAGGCAATTGGGGTTAAGTGACTTGCCCAAGGTCACACAGCTAGTAAGTGTCAAGTGTCTGAGGCTGGATTTGAACTCAGGGCCGGTGCTCTGTTCACTGCACCACCTAGCTGCCCAGCAGTGTTATTTTTTACATTTTACAGCTACTTACTTCAAATATGAGGAAACAGGTTTAGAGAGGTTACCGGATTTTCCCGTTTTCACATAGTTAGCAAATGTTAGTCAGCCACTGTTTTTTTTCATTTTTGTCTTTTTTGTGTCTGACACCTCAGCATGAGAAACTCTCAGTATGGGAGCCCCCTCCATCAACACTGAGTTTAGAAGGTCCTTAAATTAGCAGATAAAACTTAAGTAGTTACCTGAGACAGTTAGATGGTACATCTAATTCTACATTTATCTTCCTGAGTTCAAATTTGGCCTCAGAACACTTATTAGCTGTGTGACCTTGGGCAAGTCACTTGACTCAGTTTCCTCATTTGTAAAATGAGCTGAAGAAGGAAATCATTCTAATATCTTAATCTTTTTTCTAATTTTTAAAATTTAGTATCTTATTTTCCCCCAGTTATATGCAAAAACAATTTTCAACATTAGTTTTTAAAACTTTGAGTTTCAGATTCTCTTCCTTACTCTCTCCCCACCCCCACTCTCATTTAGAAGGCAAGCAATTCAATTTATGTTATACATGTTGTAGTCATGCAAAAAATTTTCATAATACTCATGCTGTGAAAGAAAACATAGACAAAAAAACCCTCAAGAAAAATAAAGTAAAAAAAAAGAATGCTTCAGTTTGTATCCAGGCACCACCCGTTCTTTCTTTGGGGATGAATAGTGTGTTTCATCAAAAGTCCTTCAGAGTTTTCTTGGATCATTGTATTGCTGAGAATAGCTAAGTCATTCACAGCTGATCACCCTACAATACTGCTCTTACTTTGTCCACAGTCCCAAACTTCAGAGATTTTGTGCAGCTGTTTTCAGAGATGCTTCTAGGAATCTGTAAATTTTCACGTCTTCCAAGGTGATATGATCAAAGGAGAGGTGTTTACTACTCTCCTGGCCTGTGCTCTGCTCAGTGAGTGACCATAAGCACTCTCTTCTTCCCTGAAACTGTGAGGAGGGTCCCCCTCTACTGTGGCCACAAGTTCTGTTATGGTAGTGCCTTCTCAGCCTGGGATTGCCACCTAGGACTGCCACCCAGATCTGAGTATGGGCAAAGCAACAGAGTCATGCCTCACTGCTAGCAAAAAGACCCCTATAATCTCCTTCAGACCAGTTATCCAACCCTCTTACTGTAGGTTGAGAGCTCTGGTAGCTGCTGCTGCTGCTGGGGATTCAGTCACTCCCAAGGCCTGCTCTTGGTTTGCTGTGGCTGTGACTGTGCTGGTACAGCCTGTGCTGGACTGTGCTTCACTCTCACCCAAGTGCAACAGACCTTTCCTGTCGACCTTCCAAGTTGTCTTGGGCTGGAAATTTGTTTCACTCCATCTTTTTGTGGGTTCTGCTGCTCTGGAATTTGTTTAGAGTCACTTTATAGGCATTTAGAAGAGTTTGGGGGTAGATCTCAGGTGAGTATCTGCCTTGACTCTGCCATCTTAGCTGCGCCTCCCATTCTAGTATCTTTGCTAAGAAGCCCCTTTATTAGGTCATGTTTCACAACTAAAAACCAATGAACAGTAAGGGGGAAGGCACCTGGGTATTAAGGGACTCCCTCAAATTAAGTGCCAGGGGCTTCACTTAAAGTTACATCTTTCTGACTCCATGTCTAGCACTTTACTATACTTTTCTAACTCCACTTTTCAGATAATAGATGTTTAATAAATGTTTCTTTACCTAAAGTGATTTTTTATTAGTCACAGCTAGTAAGTGTTAGGGCAGGCATCCCTATAGCACTAATTCAGTTTTCTTTGTATTACATCAAAGAACAGCCTAAGACAGTCGGCAACTACTTGTACAGGCCAACGCTGATGTCACTGGCCTCATGACTTGACAAGGCTTTCGGCTTTTTGATACTGTGGTGACACAGCATGGCCTGAAAGTGAAAGTCAGATAGGACCAAGGACCTGTTTTCCCTGACTAATGTTTATAGATGCTTCCTTGGCCCCTAGCTCTCAACATATACTCTCAGATTTAGATAACTAGATAGAATCAAAACATACTCACTTGTCTGATCCCTTTAAACATTTTCAATCCTATGGAATAGACAATAAAAATATTTAAGTAAATAGCTACCTATTATTCCAGCTCTACAATTTAGATGGCTTCTGTGTTTCATCTCTATGGGAAATTCCATTCAACAGACATCTAAAATCACCTACTATGTGCAAAGCTATACGTCAGGCACTGGAGATACAGAGACCAAAAGTCCCTACCCAATGTTTGCAAGCAAACATTGGATAAGGCAGCGAGACAAAGCTCTGGCCTTGGGTAAGGAAACATGGGCTTCTGTCTGGAATTCCTCCATCACTACTCTGTTCTAAGACTGATATGGTGAAATTAAATTTAAAGTTGACCTTCAGGGGTCACTATGTACCAGTCTCAATGGGCTCATGAGGACAATCTCAGTAAATAAGCAGCTGTCCAGAGATAAACAAACAAAAGGGTCTTTTATTTGGCTAGTCAGGTATATACTCACAAGAGATAATTTAAAAGGAGCACAAGGCAGAAACATATTTTTAGATACATGTAACGATACTGGGATTTGAAGATCTTCC
>CM053582.1:177712656-177745875 GCA_028627135.1 Pseudochirops cupreus
TCAAACAGGACAGGCTACCTCAGGCAAAGATCCTCCTCTCCTCACGCACGCAACTGCTCAGCGTCCAGGCAGCTTGGTCCCAGCAGCTCCGGCCCCTGGCAGTTCCTGCCCCAGGCAGTCCTCAGCAGGAGTCCTTAGCAGAGATTCTGCCCTGCTCAAAGCAAAAGGAGTTCGCAACCGCAGCCACTGCCTCTGACGCTGCTTCCAGTCAGCACCGCACAGAGACTAGCTTGGTTCCAGCGTTCTCTTGCTCCACCCCTTCCTGCTACGTCAGCAAGCTCAAGGGGCTTGGAAGATCTTCAAATCCCAGTATCGTTACATCCTCTAAGAAGCATTTTGGCTATATCCTGAAAATTTTGGTGTTTTTCTTATTGTTATTATCTTTAATGAAATAGTCTAGTGTTTCTATAATTTGTTCTTTGAGTTACCATTTCTTAAGAATTCTTACATAGTCTTTAATCAGTTTTAATTTCTTCAATGACTTCTTATTGAATATAATTTTAATCACATTATGCTCAGTAAAAGATGTGATTAATATTTTTGCTTTTAGACATTTTTTCTGAGGTTTTTATGCACTAATGTAATAATAATAATTTGCATTTATATGCTGCTTTAAAGTTGGCAAAGAATTTTACAAGCATATCATTTTATCTTCATGACAATCCTGGGAGGTCAGAGGAAACTGAGGCAGACAGAGGTTAAGTGACTTGTCCAGGGTCACATGGTGCTAGTGCTCTGAAGCCAGATTTGAACTCAGGTCTTCCTGATTCCAGTTCCAGCACCCTAAACCCAATAAATTTTTTGAAAAGGTACCATGCACAGCTGAAGAGTATGTAAATTAATTTCTATTCTTATTCAATAATTGTCAGAAGTCTATCATATCTAACTTATTTGGGTCTTTAACATCTTTTAATTTATTTTTTTTAGATTTATCAAGTCTGGAAAGGCTACATAAATCCCTCAATATTATGGTTTTATTGTTTTTTCCCCCCATATGTTGTTGAGATTTTCCTTTAAGAATCTGGATGCTATGCCATCAGATGCATATATATTAAATATTGACATTAATTCATTTTCTATGGTACCTTTTAACACAATGTAATTTTTTATGCTTCTCTTTTAATCAAGTCTGTTTTTG
The DNA here is from genome assembly GCA_028627135.1 of Pseudochirops cupreus. NCBI lineage: Eukaryota > Metazoa > Chordata > Mammalia > Diprotodontia > Pseudocheiridae > Pseudochirops > Pseudochirops cupreus. Next base: position 177,713,795 of record CM053582.1, read on the forward strand.
CTATTGCCTTGTCTGGTTTCATTATTGATACTCCTACCTTTTTGAGTTCAGCTGAAGCATAATAGATTTTTTGATAATCTCTTATTTTAATTTTGTCTAAATCTTTATGTTTTATGCGTACTTTATAAATCAAAAATTGTTATGTTCTGCTTTCTAATTCATTTTGCCTCACTTTTCTATTTCATGGGTGAATTATAGAATTAATATTAATAGTTATGATCATTAGTAACATAATTTCCTCTATCTTATTCTTTTAGGACTTTTTTTCTCCTTTTGCTTTCTATCCTCTCTTTAGACAGATGGAGGTGGTGAGAGAGTAATATGTTTAGCCCTATTACATGGTGCAATCTGATTCTGCTCCCATGTCTCTCTTCTCTTCATGTACATCCAGTCACAGTTCCTGTCCTCTGCCCCAATGCCTCTTTAAACCTGTATGATTCTGAGAGTTTTCATTTACAAGTTTTTCTTTTTCTTTTTTTCCTTTTTTTACAGAAGTGAGTGTTGGGTTGTTTCTACTTTCACTTTACCCTTTGGTTTTCTTTATTTCTTGAAATATGATAGTCAAATTCTCCTTTTTGGTTATGGATTTCAGGTCATCTAGTTATTATTAAATCATTTCTCCTTGATCTGGTTACACTTTCTTCTATTTTTCGGTCTTTGATTTTGTTTTGATATGTATTGTTACCTCTTAAATTTATTATCTTATGTTTGATCCAGGAAGTCTGAATGAAGCTCTCTACTTCTTGTACTAAGCTAGTACTTCATCTTCTATGTCTTTCTTCATGAACCCTTATTTTTTTCCTAGTGATTTTCTCTAGTGCATTCGTTTATAAAATTGTTTGACTCCTTAAAAAAAAAAGACAGCTCATCTTTCATTTCCTCTAGCAATTCTAGGCGGACTTGTGTTCAAGGTGTGTTTTTTCATTGACATTTTGCTTGTTGATATTTTGGAGTCATTCTTTTCTGATTTTGTGTTTTGTGTGTTCTCATGACCAAATTATCTCTTTAGGGTAGGGTTTGTATATTTCTTTGTTTACTCATAGTTTTAGCCTTACTTTCCAAATTGGAACTTTTAGGGTTAGGTTCTCCATATATCTAGAGGAAAAGTTTGGGCCTTATTTGGTCTTTATTTGTATTGTCTGGGGGTGGGCAAGTGGGGTACTATTACCTCTTTCTTTTAGTATTTTGTATTATGTTCTTCATGACTCCCAGTGGCCTCAGCTGGTTCCTGCAAGCTTTCATTATATCCAGGATGGTCAGACATAGGACAAAGTCTCATTTCTGCCTTTTTAGTTTGAGCTTTACACTGCCTTGATGATTTGGTCTTGGTGACATAATTGTAGGTTTGTCTATGGTTGGAGCCGTAGTAGACTGCTGTTGACTTCAGTCCTTTGTTATCTATCTGATAGACTTTTCAGGTTCAAAGCAACAGAACTATGGACTTCTGCTTGGTTTGAAATCTTGCCATGGTTACTCAGCTGTGGGCTCTATAAATGCCTATGTGCTAAATCTAAAACAACTCTAGAAACAAAGCCACTGACCTGCTGCTTGTCTTCCTGTTTCTTGCCAGATACATGGTTTCAGTCCACAACTACTCCTTTCTGTAATGGCAAGGGGGTTATAATGTTATATACTCTGTGTTTATTTAAGACCATGGGGTCACTCTGGTAATGAGTTGTTATGCTATATATCTTACAAATATGATGCATTTATTTTGTGGGGATTATGTTGTACTTGAGATGCTAATGCCAATTCAGATGTAAGCTGCTTATGTAATGGGCATGAAAGATCTTGGGACCAAATGTAAGAGTAAGGAAATTTGAAGATCTTCTCTGCCCCTTAATGGGTCTCACTTGGAGCCCAATGGGAGGGGCTTGCTTAGGGGAGGCTTGTTTTTCAGAAAGACCCACACCTCTCTGAAGGTTGTGATGTTCTCTGATGCTATGTATATGTTTCTCTGGGGCTCACTTATGGGAAGAGTTGTGTGATTTGGTCAGATGAGACTCTGGGCAGCTGTTGAGACCTCCAGCTTTGAAAACCCAGATTGGTGCTTCTTTCTGTGGTGCTTCTTTCTCTGATAACTAACACTATATGTATTAAATGGTCAGACAGCTAGAAGCCATGTCTGTTGGTCTGTTGAATTATGTTATTTTCTCTGTCTGTATTTTTTGTCTGCTTAAAAGTAAGATTGTTAATCCTTTTTGAGTTGCTTTCCTTTAGAAAAGCAGATCAAAGAATCTGTGTCATCCTGAGTATATGAGGGTTCTTGCTGCTACTCTTTCACAGATGTAGCTACATGTCAAGCTGTCCTTCTGTCTATACTATCTGCTCCCCAGCTCCTGGATACCATCCACAATGCTGTCACTTAGCTCCTGTTTCTGTTCCTTGCAAAGTGTCAGACCTGCCCCTTGGAAATTTGAGGCTACTTCTTGCTCCTGTGGGGACCCTGCACTGGAACGATTAGGTGGTGCCTTCCTAGTTAGACCTTATCTCGAGCCTCCACAGACCTCTGCCTCTCTCCCTATATGACTTGGACTGGAAAAAAATTGACACTTGTGATTCCTTGAATTTCCCAATTAAGAGTTGGTCTGATGCCCTTTCTATGTCTTCATTGGCGTGGTTGTGGGTAAAATTAAGCTGTACTGTTTCTTCTTACTTAACTGTCTTTTTTGGTGTTCCAAAGTCAGCTCCCTTTGTAAATAGGTCACTTTGGCTGTGAAGCAAGCATTGAATTCTTTCAGAAAGGATGGTCAATGACATGGGGACTGATATTATTTCAACTAGGCTCTAGAAAGGGTGATATAGATAGGTGTAGAGAACTTCAAAGAGTATTTGACTGGCAGGGCACAGGAAGTTCTGGGAGTAGCAGTGAGGAGCGAGGAGCAAGAAGCAAGCTTTCCCTGCCTTCATGTTTAGGGAACACAAAAAAAGTACACTCAGTATTGCAAATAACTTTGTTCAAAGGTCCTCTAACTTATCAACATCAAATAAAATATAAAACAGAGACACTGGCTCACCACAGTTCTTGAACAATGTCATGGAAGATTACTGCATACAGTCCAAACAGAAGAGAAATCTACCATAGATGGAAAACTCCAGATATTCCTGTTTGCAGATGACACTGTACTTATTGTATTGAGTCCTGGACCTCCTTGGTGGAATCTACAGTCATCCCAAGAAGGTCAGTTTTGTAAACTAAGCAGGGAAAAAATAACCACCTAAATAAAGGAACCCTGTTTCCCAGATTATGACAGACAGTTGTGTAGGCAGCCCATTAAATTACTCCATTAGTACCTATGTCAGGAAAAGGCATAGCAGATGGACAAAGAGTTGGACCCAATACTGAACAGGAGCAACTAGATCGATTTGGGGAACTGCTTAGTTCTTTCAATGATTCCAAATTCATCTTTCCAACGCCAATATTCTCCTTATACCTCCAATAAAATGCAGCTCAAATGCCTCATTGAAATGTAAAAGTGGTTCTGGGTTCTTGAAGACTAGGCCAATGGAGCCTATTGATGTGTAGAAATCATGAATCACCATCAGCAATGACTTGTGGTGTGAAAAATATAAAGGACAGCATCCAGGAAATGTGTGACTAAACAAGGAGACAGGAGCATTCATTAGTGAGAGGGAGGGATCAGATGAACCAGAGGAAGACTTTCAATATAGTGGGCATATTATCCACAAAGAACTTCTGGAAAGGCATCTGGAAGAATCCTGCAGGAGTAGAAGGTGTGGACAAACAGGTGGTAATCTTTCTTAGTGGAGGAAGTGGCCACGTGAATGAGACTATGTAACCATCCAAGCAAAAAACATATTCTCCAGTCTCCCTGATGTGTTCAGTAAGTGGTGGGCTGGGGGACACTGTTGTTCCATTCAAGAAAGGACATGATTTGAAACTAGTTCAAGAGCATAGAGATCATTGCCTATGAAATGGAAACCAGTACGTTTGCTCAAGGTTCATATGTTTGTAAATTAGATGCTGTGGGAGATAGTAATCACTGCTTATCAAAGGCCATGAAGGGGAAAATCCATCCCTTAGAAGTTTAAAAAAAGTGTCATAACTTCTGGATGTTGATGACAATTCTTCACCAGCTTTGGTTTGATAAAATTCTCATCTATCTTATTCTCTTCAATTATTCTTAAAAGGACAAAAAATGTGTTCTAAACATTGTTTAGTTAAGGAACAAAACCTTAGTGATGGTTTATTTGAAGAAGGTTATGAATAAAGCCAAATGAACTTAATTGACGACACTAGCGGCATTCAGTGCTGGGTTTCTAGTAATCATTCTTATACTACAAGTAATACTAATTGTTTTTCCAAGTGACTTCTCTCGATTTAACCTCTCTGCCCACTCTTGAATAAAGTTCCACTGATGTTTAAAGATCAAAATGATTCATGTGTTCTTGCCTGAGGAATTTGATTTTTATGTGAGGTAACAGGATGCTTAAATCATTGATCAAAGGCTTATACCACAAACCAAATGCACCAAATATAGTTAAGTTGCTATTCAAGGCAATGGGGTGGGAGAAAGTCCACAAGAGAACACTTTTTCAGAAAAAGCATCATTAGCTAAACTAAAAGCAAAAACATTTATAGAAGTCAGCGTGATATGTATAAGCTGTCAGTTCTGAGTTCCTGGAAACATCCTTCCCACTCTCTCCTTCCCTCCTCCCACTCCCCCAATCTCTCTTCCTCAATTTTTTCCAGTTAGATGACTGGTTTTCAAAAAGTCTGTGCTTACTGACCAGCAACTCAAACATTCCCATAAATGGGTTTTGCTTCTCTGGATGACTGTTTTTCTTTCAGAATCAGAGAGTACTGGGTATTTCTATTGCCCAATCTAAAGTTTAGTGGAAAAGGACTGTGGTTTACATACTGAGAACATCATTTGGATATGACACACCAGGTGTTTGTGGAGCAGAATTTTTCCAGAAACTAATTTTAATAAAGTATATATTAAAAGGAAACAAACAAACTCAAGACATGTTCTTGTTTGGGTCCTATCGACTATTAATCATACTCAATTAATTGACTGATTCGCTCATTCAATAAATACCAAGCACATATTCTGTAAAATTTCCTGTGCTAGTCATTGGGAGGGGTATAGCAAAATGAATAAAATATGGGTCTTATACTTACAGTCTAGTAATAAGCATTTTGAGGGCAATGACCAGATCACAAAATTTTTAATATCTATAAAAATTCAGTGGAAGAGTAGGTATGGTAATAAAAGGGTTTGTAAGATAACTTTTTAGTTGGCATTATATTAGTAGAAGAATAATTCATGCTCAGGTAGGGGAGTTCTGTCAGAGTCAGGAGAACATACTTTTTTTTAATGGTCTGGCTCTGTAATTTCATCAGTGTGAGGAATTTCAGATATGGGAACATCCCTTCATCTGTGCAGATTGTCAACTACGGGGTCTTAGAAAGCTGCCTGTAGCACTAGGAAGTTAAATAACTTACCATAGTTACATTCTATGTGTCAGAGGCAGGAATTGAAATGAGGCTACTATTCATTGCTGCTTCTTTAGGGACATGTACAATGGTGAAAATTCTGGAGACGAGCTATTCTGAAGTAAAGAGGAATGTCCTGAGAGTTAAGTAATTTAATGATAGGGTTCTAGGAGCTTAGTCTGTCCAGGTCTGGAGGACAGTGAAGGTGAGGTGTCTGTGTGAACTATGTGTACCAGAAGAGGGAGGGATCAGGAATGGTCATTTATAGCTTAGTCTGGCCAGGCACTGGTAGGCTGAGGTAAGGGCCGGGGAGTTGTCTATCTTTGATAATCCTTGCCATCTATCTGCTCTCAGGGTTTCTTTTGGGTTCCTTATTTAGGATTGCCTGTCTCCTCACCAGGGAAATTACACCCCCAACTCAGCATTCTGAGGAATTATTCTATTTTTTACTTAAGTTTAAGGGGTCCTTCACAGCTAGAAGTAAAAAAATCATAGCCAGAATGAAAATATAAATTGATATGGAACAGGTGGCTTTATTTCCATAGAGGACGGGAACTTCAAGGCAATAAAGAATCAGAGAATGGAGTACAATTACTTGGCAAGTTTACATGCAAGTCTCACTGGTATTTAAGTAGCAAGGCTGATCATTAGCTATTTTACATTTCACCTCCACTGAATGCAGCCTGATCAATGCTGAATGGGCATTCTCTTGGTGGCTCTTCTCTCTGTGGACAACTCTTTCCCTCTCAGTTGGTCTGATATTATTAGGGCTACACATGCTCTTATATCAGATACCATTCTGCTCAGGTGCCTGGGAAGGCAGGGAAGTGCCAGATACCTTTTCAAGATCTCATGAGTCCCTGTACCCAAAGAAATAAGACAAAAAATAGGATTTGGCCCCATGGCAGATATAGATTAGCCTTGAAAGCTAAAAGCTGGGGTGGAAGGAGTGAAGAGCATCCCCCCACCATCCTTCCAGATTACAGAGAATCACCCTTATATCCAGAGACCTGAAAGACAGAGAGTTCTGAAGGGTGTGGTTTTGTTGTGATTGCTTGGTGTTTTTAGTCATCCCATTTGGGATCCCATTTGGGGTTTTCTTGGCAAAGATAGTGGAGAACAAACAGGGGTAAGTGGCTTTCTCTTGATCACACAGCCAGTAAATATCTGAGGCCAGATTTGAACTTAGGAAGGTGAGTCTTCCTGACTCCAGACCCTGCATTCTATCCACTGTGCCATCTACTTGTTGTCCAAAATTGGAATGGAACATAGAGTTGGGGGTGGGGGTGGGGTTGGAGAGGCTTTATTACATATCCCTCTGGGGGGAGGGGATCCTTTCCAACTCTAAAAACAAATACAGAGTATTTGTTTCTTAGGAAAACACTCATAAAGGAAGGATAAGAATATGTTTGATGGATACTTGTGGTAATGGTGGTTTTGGTGTTGGTGAGAGTTAATTGACTCCTTGAAACATGTTTGTGGGATTCAGATTACTCTCGTGTGTTTCCCTAGTGAACACTAGCTATTAGTCTAGGGCAGTTAGCTGAACAAAAGTGAAGAGATCTCTAAGCTCCCTATAGGGCTGTAGAAGTTTGTCTCCTACAGAGATAGGAAAGAAATCAGTACATACGCTATAGAAGAGAAGACTTGAGGAGGGGACAGCAAATAGAGTGGGAACATAGATGATGACTGGCACTTTTCAGATATAATGGAGAGGGTATTCTCATTCAGGTATGAGTTAGCTTAAATAGTTCAGGAGATCCTTTCCAACTCTAAAAACCTGTGATTTTGTGATTTATTGCTATATACCAGAAGATGGTATTCAGGAGAGTAGGTGGGGAATAGGCAGGTTTAGAAGCTCATTTGTGGGCATTTGTGACAGTTCAATGTGGGCAAGTAATAGGCCTTTGAGTCATTGTGCATTCAATGGGATGTGAATCAGTTCTTTGTTAGTGGAGTAAATATCAGAAACTTTGTGATGGTGGTGGTGGAGGGTGGTATATTCCTGTGTGGATATCTGGGCAATTTGAGGATGAATTTCAGACCTCTAGACGGGAATCTCTGGAGGGACTGGGGACATGGTGGGCATTTGTGACCATTCAGTGGGAACATAGTGAAGGCAGAAGTTGTGGCTACACACAGACTGATGGACTTTGAGCCAAGACAGTGAATGCATGGGTTCCGTAGTCATCTTCATATTTTACTATGAGCAGTCTGAGGACTATGATGATGAATCCCTGGTAGATGTGGTATGAAATCGGCATAGTTCTGAGCCCTTACTTTGGAGAAGAGAGCACATAGAGTGGCAAGATTATACCCAGAGCCAGAGGCAAAATCTGAGTGTGTGTGTGTGTGTGTGTGTGTGTGTGTGTGTGTGTATGTGTGTGTAATGACAGATTTAACTCATCTTTTCTCTGACTCAGTGTCTTTTCACAAGCTACATTTGATACAGTTGATCTTCAGACTGCCTCATTTTTCATGTTGCCCTTTAGGGAAGTTTTATAAACTTCATTTTTCATTGCCTTCCAAGGGACTGAAAGTTTTCACTCCTTGAGTGTTATTATGTACCAATATTTGTGGATCACTATAGCCAGTATGGATTCTTAGAAACACTTCTTCACTGATCAACACCATATGAATATAACTGAAACTAACCCAGGCAGCTCAGCATCTTAATAGTCCTTTCTTAATCTATGCTGTCAATTCATAAGAATCCAAGTTGTTGACCAAAGTACACAGTCCACCATTTCTTTGACGTATATGATGGCTTTATATATTATGCCTTATGAGCAGTCAATTTTATATCAACTTTGATAGGAAGGTTCATCTCCTGATTAACCTAGATGGCCTATAGATATTTTATAACTTTGATTAGAGCTCTGGGATGAGAGCACTAGCCAATGAGACACAATTGTCCGTGAGAAGCAAATCAGTAATATACTTCAAAGACACCTCTGGATAGCCTTGTCAAAATCCTTTGTGGATGTTGTTTTGGCATCCTTGCCTGATCAGGCATCATTTGGATTATAGCTACAGTGTCACAAACAGTTTGATCCATTCAAGGAACTAAATTATCGCTTAGCGAATACAGAATCAGAGCAAGGGTAACTGGGTACCACAGTGTAGGAAAAACACAGAAAAGCTGGAGAGGATGTAGAGGAGAGAAAGCCAGAAGAAGAATGACATTGAATCCATTTCAGAAGAAGAGGTTGAAGTCAATCAGTCAATAAGCATTTGCATGTGTAAGGCACTGTGCTAGGGGCTGGGGATACAAAGAAAGACAAAAACACTTTTTTTTTTTCTCTCTGGGAGCTTACATTCTAATGGGAGAGGCAATAAATAAATAAATATACACATACAAAATACAGCCATTATATTGGAAGAGAAGACAAATCTTGCTTTTTTTTCTTTTTTGGAAGGGCAATTGGGGTTAAGTGACTTATTCAAGGCCACACAGCTAGGAAGTGTTAAGTGTCTATGGTCAGATTTGAACTCAGGTCCTCCTGAGTCCAGGGCCAGTGCTGTATTCATTGAGCCACCTAGCCACCCCAGGGAAGCCAAATCTTAACCTCTCATTTTATAGCAAAGGAAATGGAGGCACAGAGAAGTGAAATGATTAACCTAGGGTAACAGCAAGGTGGGATTTCAACCCAGATTTTCCTCACTTCAAGGTCAACCTTTAATCCACTATTCCATAGCTGCCTCCACTGATTCTAAACCTGGAAAATGGAAATGGAGTGGGACGGCTAATAGAAATTTTCTGGATTCTTATTTAACTCTAGTTGAATGTTTTAATATGAAAAAGTCAAGTCTGGTAGATAAAAAACAAAAAACATCTGGAGACCTTAAGGTCTCTTAAGACCTTAGGGTCCCACTTGGATTCCTAAACTAGCAGTAAATTTTATCTAATACTTTTAACAAAAAATGTTAGAACTGGTCTGAGGATGTTTGATCTGGAAAAGAGAAGACTCTCAGAGAACATAGGAACAATCTTTATGTATTTGAAGGGCAATCATATAGAAGAGTAATTTTAGGATTTATTCTTTCTGGTACCAGAGGGCAGACCCAGGAATGTAAGGAAGTTGCAAAAGAGACAAATTTATGTTCAATATCAGGGAGAATGAAACAAAACAAAAAACAAGTTCCTAACAATTAGAACTGACCAAGAATAGACTGGAGTGTCTTAGAAAGTAGAGGGTTCTCCTTTATTAGAGCTTCTTAAATAGAGTCTGGATGGCCATTTGTCAGGTGTGTAATAACAGGGTTCCCTTCAGGCTGTGCATTGGGTTAGGTAAATGTTGCTATGCCTTACAACAATTCTACGATCATGTAACTTGGTCTGTTTGGTCCAGAGCTCAGAACGGAGATAATGGGTAGAAGATGACCATGGAAGAGTTTAGGCTTGGTGTCAGGGAAAACTGAGTGCAACATTAATGTCACTTGTGATTAATCCAAATCTAAAATGAGAGAGTTGGGCAGTTCAACTAAATCCTTAAGATTTTATGCCCAATGCTACATTTAAATTTATCCTTTTCCACTTAAGGATAGACCTGACTAGAGTCAGAACATCCTTTTCCCTTGATGCACCTAAGAAGGAAAACTGACAAATGTTTCTTCTCTTTATTCTTTATTGGTCAACAAAACTTTCTGTTATCCCAGTATCACATCCAGAACATTTTAATTTCCAAGGCTAAATGGTAGACAACATGTATATGTGATGCTGCCTTAATCTCAATATTTTGTGTTGATTATTTTTAGTTTTAATCACAGAGTTGAATCTTTCCACAGGCTTATATTAGTTGGTAAAAATTGAAGAATTAAGTAAAAAAAAATCTGGATGACATCATACATCTGAATATTTGGCCCTGGGTCTTAAACCTCTCGAACTTGTCTGAATTTCTCCCTCAATTTAATATTTTTTTTCATTTTATAAAAAATTGTCCTTTTTTACTTTCTACCTTGTCATACTCAGTGTTCCAAAGCACTTTCTGGCTCTTCACTGCAGTGCCTCAACCAAGGATTTCAATAAATATACTAAAGACCCTTGAACCACTATCATGACTTAAATAACCATGGTCATAGCCTTCAATGTACATCCACCATAACTTTGCTACCTCTATGATTCAGGACTCTGAAATTCTTTTAGAACATAAAGTCCCATCCTTTCAGTGCTTTCTCTATTTGATTCCTCTTAAACTTGCTCATTTCCCTACTGATGACCTCCAATCCCTTGATCTCTCTGTTCTTTTGTCTATCAACTGTGTTCGGGCCTCATTCCTCTCCCTTCACTGTCTTACACCTTTTCCTTGACCCTCCCTTTCAGCATGCACACTTCTATTTTACTGAGGAAAATATAGGCCAGCCATCATGAACTTTTTCTTTCTCTCTCTTCCATTACTTAAAACCACTCTACAACACCCACCTCTCTCCTCCTTTGTTTCAGTCTTTGATATGAAAATTGTCCTTGCTAAAAATCATAACCTCACTTGGTCTCCTGACTCAATCTTCTCTGGAAATTCCCCCCCTCAATCATTCCCTCCCTTCCTCTCAACTATAGTTTTTCTATCCGAAGAGTCCTTTCCTGCCTACAAACATATTTCAGGTCTTTCTGGTCATTAAAAATCTTTCAAAACAGCCTGTCATTTCCTTATACTATTGCCCTATTTTCTTCTCTCCCTTTTAAAACCACAGTTACAGATAGAATTATTTATCTTATTTGCTTCCATTTTTTTAAACCTCCCATTCTCTTTAGTCTCTTTCAGTCTGGCTTCTAATCCAACTACTGGCCCCAAACTACTTTCTCCAAGGTTATTCAGCATATTACATATGAAGACCTTTGATGGGTTTGCTAAATTTTCTCCTAGATCCTTGCTTCCCCTTTGGCTTCCATAATATCATTCCTTATAGGCTCCCCTCCTACTTCTCTGATAGTATAGTGGGTAGAACATTGTATTTGCACTCAGGAAGACCCAAGTTCAAATCTTGCCTCAGATACTTTGTAACCCTGGCTAAATTATTTAATTTAAATTAAAAATTCTGTTTATCTCAGTTTCCCCATCTGCAAAAATGGGGAAATGAGAGCGCTCATCTTTTAGGATTGTTATAAGGAACAAATGAGATAAGATTTGTGAAGCACCATGTAAATTCTAGCTATTTTTTATAATCTCCTTTGCTGGATCATCACCCTTCTCCTACCTGTTAGGGGTTCATGTGACCCAAGACTACATCCTAGGCCCTCTTCTCTCCTCTCTCTTTACACTCACTATGATCTCTTTAGATCCCCTAGGTTTATTTATTATCTTTCTCAAATCTATATAGTCCTATAGTCTCCTTTCTTGAACTTCTGTTCCCCTTATCAACTATGTTGGACATCTTTAGTATCAGTATCTTCAAATTGTAATCTACAAAGTAGAACAAATAATATTTCTCCGAAAATTTACAAGTTATTTTCTTCCTCCTCCCCCTCTTTCTCTTTCTTGTCCACCTGCTTATTCTCCTCCTTATGAGGGCGTTACCACCTTTCCAGTTACTCATGTATTCAACCTTTCAGTCATGCAGTACAATGCTTTTCACATAGTAGATACTTAATACTTTTTTTCAACTGAAATTGAACTACAATCCCACATCCACTGCTCTTTCCACTATAACATGTTGCTTTTACTTTATTTTAGTTTTCAAAGGGCTTTTTTATGTAAAACTTCATTTAAAATATTCCTTTTTTAGGAAAAAAAATTGTCATTGAAAAAACTTCTCATGCAGTTCTAGAAAATGGAATATTTTCACCATGCTGTCATTCTAGAATGTTTTCCACTATCAAGTCTGATTATAATTATAGTTAAAAGTCACTTAATCCATGTGCAACTCTGCACATTGGCATATGGTCATCTTAGATAATGACATAGCTTGTAAATATCAAGTGTGAATATCAATGCAAGGATGAAAGTTCCCTGGTTACTAATTAGTGATGGAAAAAAATCTAAAAATATGGATTTAGTGAAATAGCAAAAAAATTCAGGTAGGCATGTACATTTCATTTGAACTTTCTTAATCCTCTGGCGCATGAATGCCTTAGCTTTCTGGGAAGTAAGGGCTTTGCTTATGAAACTCAGAAAATTTCCCTTGACCATGAAGCCAGAAAATGCCACGATGGTAGTTTTTGGCAAGCCAGTTTTAATATTTCCTTCTCTTGATCATATTTGAAGGATGCGTATCAGAAGACTTTGTCTCTCTGTGTCTCTATGTCTTTGTCTGTGTCTGTCTCTGTGTCTCTGTCTCTGTTTCTCTCTCTCTCTCTCTCTTTCTCTCTCTCTCTCTCTCTCTCTCTCTCTGTCTTTCTCTCTCAATACTTTGAGCTAAATTGAAAGCTGTGACAATCCCAATAAAACATCATTCCAAAGACCTTTACAAATTCTTTTGTTTTATTGGGGATTTTTTTTAATGCCATGTAATTACAAGAAGTGGGTCTTAGGGTAGAGCTTATAATCTTTTTAATATTCAGAGATTTTGTTGTAATGATATCTCTATCTATACAAATATACATATGTACATATGCATGTGCTAACACACACATACATATTGTGATGAGATTCAACCCATTTGTGTCATAGTCTTGAGACAGTTGTACAGAATAGAAATAGGTGTTTTTTATTCTATTTCTAAAACTTTAAGGGTTTTTAATGATTTTTAATCCTGGATTAACCATTTAAGTGCTAATTTTTTCATTCCTAGCAAATTGAATGAAAAATGTTTTCTGAAATGACTCAGATAAATTTCAATATAAATTTGTTTTGAAATAAAAATGTATCACATACTCTTTAGATACTGTCCCATTCCACATGTATTGGTGAGGTGGATGCCCAGGGCCTGAGAACCTCTACTGATGTATTTCCTTCATTGATTATCATTTGATGTCAATTAGTTGGCCTGACTTAATTAGGTTTTTGAAAGCTATATTTACTAAGGTTGTACAGTAAGAACATTTAATTCACAACATCTCTCAAAGTTCTGCAACACATTCTCTCACCAGTACTTACTGAGTCCAGGTAAAAAGTAGGGTCAAGACTAAAGAGTTTACATACAAATGGGTATGTGGTGAATTGGTAACTTGGCTTCATGAAGTCCATTTTTCTCTACCGTGAGGGGTACTCATGGAGTTCTCTAAAGCTTTGTGTGTCTTTTTACTTATAAAAATGTAACCTCCTCATTGAGTCTTGAGACTGTCTTTCTTCATTGTGTCTAGTTTGTCCTTGGTTACTGATGCAGATTCTGTTGACACATAGATATTGGGGGTAAATTTATCAAGATAAAATTTAACAGCAATAAACTTGATGTTTAAAGTTTAAAATATTGATTCCTTGGTTGTCCCCAAGTACCAACATTTATGTAAATATCAGGAGAGGTCTTACACTTGGATTCAAATGATTTTATTCATAAGTATAAGTTGGAGAAATATGGCTATATGTTTCTGTGTAAAAGGTCTTGGAGTTTTGGGAGACTGAACTCAAAATGTGTAAACAATTTTGGAAGCCAGATTTAGAGTTGGAAGAGAATGCAGAACTCATCTTTTCAAACTCTTTTCTTTACAGATGAGGAATTTAAAGTCCATTGAGATTAAAGACTTACTCAAGGTCACCCAGGTAGCAATTACAAAGGCATAGACTAAAAACAAGATCCTCTGACTCTAAATTTAGTCCTCTGTCTACTGTATCATCCAGGTTACTTGTCACAATCTTTTTGGATTCTAAATTTGTGATCCAATGTTTTCAATATTTCCATTCTCTTTTTTTCTTCTGTTACATTATCTGTAAGTTTTATTACATGTTATCTATGCTGTCTTCAAAGACAATTATAAAAATGTTGAACAGCATAGGGCCAAGATTTGTTCCCTTAGAATCTCCACTAGAAACATCCTTCCTTGTTATCATCTACTCATTAATGACAATTCTTTAAGCTTATCTGATTGATTACTCAAGCTATCCTAAATCCACCTAATTGTACTCTATGCAAAATCAATTTATTTTTTTAATTCAAGGAAAGAAATGGGTTAGAAGATTTCAAATTTCTCAAATTTTAAAAGTAATTTTTTCCCTAGATAACCAATAGAGCATATCTTAGGAACCAAAAGGACCAATGGATTATTTTTTATTTTGATATGACCCTACATCAAAACAAACTCAATTTACCTGTGGGCTTGTATAATGTATGTTAGAGGATTTTACATAGAATCTATGTTTCTCAAAACAAAAAAAATAAGAGAGAAAATAATCATTGGGAAAATTATAAATTTTTAGAAAAATTAGAAATATTATTTTAGAAATAATTTATCTAAAAAAGTAGCAAGTGAATCTCCTCCATGAAAACAGTGTTACATATAATTTGCAGCTTTTAACTGTAGTTATTTCAGAGTTATACACTTATTTAGAAATGTTCCTCTTAGAAAATTTTTAAAAAATCTTCACTCTAATTTAAATAATTCATTGGTTTCATATTCATCAGAATTTCCCTTTGGGGCTATATTTAAAGGGAAAAATACCTCAAAGTGACTTTTGAAATAGGAAAACAATCCAATGCAACAAAAATGATGTAATTGAAGGCCTCTGGTTCCTTTAAATATGTAGTAGCATCAATAACCAATCTGATATGTTTATCAATTGCTATAGGAGCTCTGTGATAGGATCTTATTGATTGTCATAAGGGAATGCTGTGAAGAGAGCAGAAGAACCCTGGGCACCAGAAGCAGGGAATAGGGTTTGACAATGAGGAAAGAAAGGGAAACCCATTTCTGCATTTTCTATTCCACTGATCTATTTCTCTATTTTTCCCCCAGCATCAGACAGTTTTTATAATTACCACTTTATTGTACTTATTGAGATCTATTAGTACTAATCCTTCTTTGTAGGTTTATTTTATTTTATTTTTATAATTCTATATATACCTATCCATCTATTTTTATATGAATTTTGTTGTGATTTTTTTGAGATTCATACCAGCGATCCAAAAAATCCATAACACAATGCATATAGGAAAATAAGTGGACAAGAACATCAAAAGATACCTTCACTACACCTTTAATATATCAAATGTTGGTATATTGTTTGGCAATATGTATAAAATACTAGTCTCCAGGAAGCCAGTCTTTAAGGAAAAAACACCAAAACTTGGAAATGAAATCTAATAAAAACTGCTGGGAAAACTTAATAGGTATGTGATACCCTCTCCTCCTGTCCCAAATTGCATTTGAATTCATATTTCACATTATATGTAACAATGACTCTAATTGGATCAGTGAACTTCAATTTTTGGAATTATCTTTAAAATTTAGGAAAAAAAGCAATAATATATTTATCTCAGCTATGGAGGAAAGGCATTTTAATCAATCAAACAAATAGAAGAAATTGTTAAAAATAAAACTGAGGGATTGGTTATACAACAATGAAAACATTTTATAAAACAAAAAGCAGTATTTTTAAGTCGAAAGGAAAAACAGATTGGAGAAATTATTATTAATTTACCCAATAAAACTGTGACATTCAGAACTGAACAGTAACAATATCTCCAAAAGTAGTATTTTTGAGAGAGAGAAACAAAGAGAGACAATATATTTATTACATGCTTAATTATGTTCCAAGTCCTATGTTAAATGCTGAGGTTATAAACATAAGCAATCAAAACAGCTCCTTTGCTTAAGGAATTTACATTTCAAATGGTGATGGACAGCCTACAAAAAGGGAACTGAAAGGTGGCAGTGACGGAAGGAACAGTCAAACTACAGCTCTTTGAGAGCAGAGACTATTTTTTTTTGAGTGGTGAAGGCAGGGTAATTGGGTTAAGTGACTTGCCCAAGGTCACACAGCTAGTAAGTATCAAGGTCACATTTGAACTAAGGTCCTCCTGACTCCAGGGCTGGTGCTATATTCACTGCATCACCTAGCTGCCCCATGAGAAGGGACTATCTAAAGCCTTTCTTTATATCCTCAGCACTTAGCACAGTTCCTGGCACATGTTATTGACAGACTGAACAGTAGCAGGTGTATGCTGGAGTCAGCTGGTGCTGCTTAGAGCTGATTATTAAATTTTCAGGGTAAGTCATTTACACTTTGGAAAATGGTGGATGCTATGAATCAGGACTTTTAAAAGAAATATTGTTTTGTTGATTGTCTAGACTTAAAAAAGTGATGCAGAAAATATGAATGATGCAGATAAAACGTCTACTGGAAATCTCTGGGACAGCCTGTTAGACATTTACCAGTATAACCCTGAGTAAGGCAGTGGCTGAGAAGAAATGATGGGGGTGAGGTGAAGCTTGGAGGGGACTCCTCCCCAAATAGTGGTCTGGGCAGCCAGACACCAATCAGGAGAGTGGAATCTCCAGTTGGAGGATTCTTCATTGTGAGTAAATGACTGGTGGGAGGAGATAGTTTACAAAGAAGGATATATAAACTGCTAATATCCATTCCAATCTAATGATCTAATAAACATGTATTCAGTGCCTATGATGAGCCAGGCCCTATTCTATTAAGCACTAGGGACTCAATTAATAAAAGAAAGACAGTCCCTACCTTCAATGAGCTTACACTCTAAAGGGAGAGGCAACACACAAAAGAGGGGTTGGTGGCACAGGGTGGGAATGGGACCAGATCATCGAGGCATATCTTGTTCCAGGGAGCTGAAATCAGGCAGAGCAGAGATGCAAAGCGAGCATTCCACCCTCCAGCCCTGCCAAATCAGAGGAGAGGAGGCTAAAGGAGGTGTTGTCAAAATACACAGCTGAGTCAGTCACTTGGTGGTGAGTTTAGAAGTGATCAGTTTAATTTGGGAGGGGCTCCTTGTTCTCTTAAGTTGAAACCAGCAAGGGCTGCAGATGCAAAGTGGAGAGAACCACACAGAAAGATGCTATAATTTCTTAAAAATAAGACAAATTTATGTCAAGGTAACTTCAAGAGATTACTTTTCATCCATTAGAATGGCAAAAATAGAAAGAAAAGAAAGGATAAGTGTACCAGGAGGCTGTGAGAAATAGGTATTAGGTGGTACAGTAGATAGAGTGCTAAACCTGGAGTTGGGAAGACCTGAGTTCAAATTCTGCCTTGATATTCACTAACTGTTTGATGCTGGGTAGGTCACTCAACCTTAGTTTGCCTCAGTTACTTCATCTGTAAAATGGGTATCATAATAGTACCTACTTCTAGGGTTGTTATGAGGAGCAAATGAGATAATAATTGTGAAGCATTTAGCATAGTGCCCAGCATATAATAAGTGCTATATAAATGTTAGTTAATGTCATTGTTATTAACACATTTTGGTGGACTGTAGGCTGGTGCAAACATCTAGGGGAGCAATATAGTAACTTGCTTCAAGAGTTGCCACATTTTTTGATTCATTAATTTGAATTCTAGCAATCCTAGAACTCCATTCCAAATATACAAAGCGGGAAAAGGATCTATGGTCAAAGATATTCATAGGGTGCTCTATTTGTAAGAGAAAAAAATGGAAATAACCTATATTGCCCACAATTGGAGAATAGCTTAGAATAGAGAGTAATGTAACAAAATAGTGGCAAACTCAGATAGGAATGAATCCTGCCTTCCGCATATTGACTTAGATAACACAAATTAACATTATCTGTGTTCTGTTATATTTATATCTTTATTTATTTTGTTAAGTATTTAACAATTACATTTAAGTCTGGAACTCAGGACTTTTGTGGCCTGTGAATTTGACATCTCTGGAATCAATGGAGCACTGGATTTGAATCCCTCCTCAGATATCTACTTGCTATATGACTCTGGGCAGGTGACTTAACCTCCTTGGGCTTCAATTTCCTCAGATGGAAGATGGGGTGGGGGAGGTTGGATTTGATTAGCCTTAAGGGTCCTTCCAGCCCTAAATCATGTCCAAAACAATAAACATGAAGTATGTGAGTTAACGTGTAAGACCTATATGAAATCATACAAAATGAAATTAGCAGAACCACTACTGTATTGTTATTTTTTTGTCTTGATTTTCTAAGAGGTCCAGTAATATAACAGGTGATGTCTTGACCTGTTCATGAATTGGATTTAAGTGAGGCAGAGTTGCACACACTGATTGGAATTATATTTCTAAAAAGAAAATAAAGGAAAGCCAGAAATGGTAGAACTTCAAACAAATCTGGAGAACAAAAGCTTTTTCTTTCTTTCTTTTTTTTTTGTGGGACCCAGGGGGGTTGTGCTGTTTTTCTTTGAGAATTCATTTGGTTCTGCCTCATTAAATGCTAAGGGTTTGTATAAAATTTTATTCTTTATTTTGTGTATTTATTAGATGACTTGATTTTGTGTATAGTTAAATTTATAATAAAATTTCTAGAAACAATTAAAGTACATGTTTAAATGCTATCTATGCAAGATCTACTATTATTGAATCTGTGACGAGACTATTTGGAAGACTCCCTTGTACATTAACTCTTACCATTGGTAGATATTCATACTAGGATCTGAGAGTCTCTAATACTACTACTACTAATGTTTGGCATTTTTATAGAATTTTACAGGTTGCAAAGTATCTAATAAACTTTATGTGAGCCTCAAAACAACCTTGTGCAAAACTGTTTATAACTTTTTTTCACCTTTCCAACAAAACATTGAAGTTCAGAGCAATTAGATAATTTGCCCACAATTGTATAACTAGCAAGAATCAGACACTATTTGAATCTAGGTCTTCCTGCTTTCAGGTCTAAAATTCCATCCTGACAATTCAACAAGTGAGAGTTCAGAAATTATTGTACTTACAGAATTTGAAAGTTGGGAGGGAGAGAGCATAGGGGCCATCTAATTCAACTCACATCTGGACAAACATCACCAACATGTTCAAATCTCTCATTCTCAAGGCCAGCCGCACTGTTCAGAGATTAGTTCATAGCCCTTGCCCTCATTGTGTGCAGCTTGGTAAATTTGCCCCTACAGAATAAATAATCAGGAAAGAAAAGTACAGCTTTTCGATCTGTACATGTCTAAAAATTTTCCACCCACTGTCCAAGAAGAATTCTAAACAAATTCCGTCACCTACAGAGACCAAGAGCTCCCACACAAAAAGAAGACAGGCTTTTCACGATGATTCATACAAGAGAAGGTTCAGTACCAAGACTATAATTGTATATTCAAAAGAAAAAAAAATCAATAAAGCTTTTTTAAAAAGCTGTAGATAGAATTTATTACATTTTTCCTCTGTTTTCAGTAGGGTACTAAGTAATGTACAATTCACTGAAATCTAAATTATTGTACTAAATCTCATGTTCTTTCATATCAAATCAACATGGTTATTGAGCACCTCATATATGTAGTGCATATTTTAGGGAGAAGGAAAATCCAATAAAATGTCTTCTCTCAAGAACTTTGCCAGCTAGCTGGAGCAAACCATAAAGGCATGAAAAGACAGATACTGTTAAAAAGATTTAAATAATTTAAGGCTGAGTCCCTAGAGAAACCCGAGCACTAAAGAATTCTAATGTCCCTGCTGCTGCCTTGCACTCTCTTCTCACTTCTGCCTCTGAGAATTCTTTGCTTCCTTCAAGATACAGCTCAAGTTCTAGATGTTAGGTGTCTTTCCCTGTCTCTTGACTCCTTAGTACTCTCCCCTTTTTCCAATCACTTTATGTTGATTTATCTGTCTATTAATTGTATCCTGCAGCAGATTCTAAGCTCCTTGAGGGTGAGCACTACTTTTTAGCTTTCTCTGTCTGCCCATCAGCTTAGCCTACTACATGGAGGCTGCTTATTGTATTAAATTGATTAAATTAAAGTGATTGCCAAATGAAAATAGAAAAATGGTTAAGTGCTATAATAGTCTGGAGGAAAAACAGATTACCCAAATATACATGCATGAAAATGAAATTTTGCGTACCACACTTTGATGTAGAACACTTTATTTCACCATTAATTTTCCAGAAATCTAAACATTAATTTTTTTCTATTGAAAGAACCTCTTACAAGGTTATACTATTTATTTGCTCACAAGCGTTAACTGACTCCTCATTGCCTACCTAATAATGTTTCTTGGTCTGATATGAAAGGCCTTCCTTAATCAGGAAATTGAGTACTCTGGATATCTGAATTTTTCATTTAACTGAAGCTTAAAACTCTGTAACTTTTTTTTTCTTTTTTAGTTGTCCATGAGAGAAGTGTTTAAAAACTGTATTACTCATTTAGTTTCTTTTTAAAGGTGGTATACTTAAATATAATTTCACATTTTCTTGATATGCCTGGGGCCTTATTTTGAACATCAGTTATTGCACTATAATATAATATAGTAATAGACTCAGGAGTTTTGAGGTGAGTATTGTTTTTCCCTAATACTAAATGAGCCCAGATTTTTGTATTTTAAGCTGATAGTTCTGCCATCTGCTCCCTTCCTTGTTATATGTGAGCTGGATCCCTTGTTGCCTGTATTTCTTACTTCTAATCTGTTGTTGTATTTTATTCACTTTCATTTGGGTAAAAGGTTTCATCACTATACTTAGGAAGTAAAGTGAATGGAATTTGTCAGAGTTGTCTACCATTCACAGCAACTCTTGTTGCTATGTGATGCAGAGTCAACCACCTCTGTGCCCAATGTACTATTAGAAAAAAGCCATTTTTACTTCAGAAGATCAAGCCAGGAAAGCCAGCAAGTACTGACCCATCACATTAAAAAAAATCAGTGCTAAAGCTCGCAGTTTTAAAGGTAATCTGGGAATCTATGTTCAATAAGTCTCTAAAGTGTATTTTTGTGAAGAGACAGTCTCTAACAAAAAAAAAAGTAAAAGAAGGCATCAGAAACTACTGATTCATATGGCTCCCTTCTCATCCCTTTAAAATCTTCATTGAAATAGGCTATACAGACATCTAGAACACTCTTGATGAAAATATGAGAAGGGGAAAGGAAGACTTTCACAGGCATTCTTATAGATGTAGCACACCATATCTTTGCATCAATAACCAAAGAGGTTTAGAGCCTATTAGATTCCACTGTCTTATTTGCTAATTATGGCAATGCATTTGAACCTTACAAACTTTGCCCCAATAAAAAGCCTACTGTGTATATGTTAAGCCTGTACAAGATTTTGTCAATCAATCAAAAAGAAGTCCTTCATTGTCAACTTACTGGTTGCTATTCTGGATACTGAAGATATGCATTCAAAAGTGCAACAGCCTCTGCCCTCAAGGTGCTTACATTTTAATGGACATCATCCATGACAGATGGGAAACATAGAAATAACTTTGCTCATTGAATCACTTGAGGAATAAAACAAGGAAGCATATGTTCAACAATGTCATGAAGGATGTGCAATGCATGGTCCTGAGAGCAAAGTCTTGTCTTCTCTTTTGGTAGAAGATGATGCTAATTGTATTGAGCCTCTTCTCAATGAGTTGCATAGCCAATTAAAAGAAACCAGCTTGGTTATCCAGACAGAGAATTACAGAATAAATGAACAATGCATATTGTTCATATTATTATAAAGAGTTAGAGAGGCAAGTATAAATTATACACCTGTTAGGGAGGAAATGGATAAACTGGAGAATCTCTGACCAGTATGGGTAGGGTTCTTAAGTATATGCCTTGAGGATTCATGGAAGGAACTTGACAAGCAAAGAGTTATGGCAATTTGGCATCTGTCTTCACATATTTCAAATGATATCATGTGGAAGAGGTAATATTTATTTTGCTAGTTCCCTTCAGGGAGAAGTAGAAGCAATGGGTAAAAGTTTCAAAGGGACAAATTTGGACAAAAACCTTCACAATGAAGTAGAATGGGCTGTCTCATGAGGGAATGGGTTCCCTCTCAGAGGAGGTGTTCAAACTAAGGCTGGAAGATGACCTGTCAGGTATGTTGTAGTGGGGGATCCGTTTTTAGGGTAGAGGTTGGAGCAAGTGTCTACTGAATATAATGCTAGATGCTATCTGTCCTCTAGCAATTCTAACATAAGAAATATGTCAACTGGAATATTTATAGGACAGAGTTGCTCCACATGCCTAGACCTGATTGAAAACATGGTTCAGATTTCCCATAAAGATTTCAGTGTCTGGTGGTAGAAAAGCAAAGTTTTTTGTAATTTTCTTGTTTTGAATATTTCTGTTTATGTATGTTGGGGTCTGTGGGGAAGGGATATAAAATTACTTTCTTTATTAATACTTTTTAGCAGTGTTGTGAAGAAATTTCTGACTTATATGGATGCTGGGAGATATCTGATGCAAAAATTTAAAGTAGGACTGCACATTATTTATAGATCCTTTCTAAGCTAAGAAATGTGTACAAACCTGCAAGATGGTTGCTCTGTATAGGTAGTTCATAATTTAAGAATAAGTTGTCTTTAAAAGTTCTTTTGTAAACTAGCCATTTGGAATTCAGAACATTTCCTACCCCTCCCTCCCCTCCCTTGGAAACAGTGTTACATATGATGATCAGAAATGTGAAGTGAGTGACATCCACCTACATAGACTTGTTCAATTTTTCAGTTGTGTCTGACTCTGTAATGCCAATGCAATATTCATAGATCCAATGGTGACTGTAAATATGTCAGCATAGTTCTCAATCACAAAATATGACAGACTCTCCATGTAGGAGACAGAAACAAAATATTTATTTGGACACCAGAAAACCAAACCCCAACACCAGGAAACTAAATTCATCATAGCAACATAGAAGTTAATATACCGCTACACAGCAGAGAGCCACAGCATCCTTTAGCCTTCCCACAAACCAACACTCACAAGCCTAGTTGTTTCCCTGGGTACTTCTTCTCCTCCCTCCAATTCTAACTGCTCTGATTCCTAGCTTCCTGTGGACCTTGCTCTACCCTTCAGCAAGCTCTTCCCACTATAGACTCCATGTGATTACATTCATCTTATTAGGGGGCGGGGAAGATCTTCAAAAGCAGGAAAGATCTTCAAATTCCCTTAGGTCTAGTAAGGGACAGGGAAGATCTTCAAATTCCCTTTGGTCTACTAAGGGACAGGGTAGATCTTCAAATTGCCATTACCATTACAGACACTTCATGACCCTGTGGACCATAGCATGCCACACCTTTCTATCCTCCACTATCTCCCAAATTCTGAGCAAGTTCACGTTCATTGTTTCTATGACTATCCATCTCATCCTCTACCATCCTCTTTTCCTTTCACCTACAATCTTTCCCAACTCAAAGGTATTTTCCAATGAGTACTGTCTTCTCATCATGTGGCCAAAATATTTTAAACTTCAGCTTCAGTATTTGACCTTCCAGTGAATAGTCTGAACTAATTTCTTTAAATACTGTCTTATTTGATCTCCTTTTTCTCCAAGGCACTCTCAAAAGTCTTCTCCAGCACCATAATTCAAAACTGTTGATTCTACAGCCCTCAACTTTCCTTGCAGCCCAACTCCCGCAGCCATATATTGCTACCAGAAAAAATCCACAGCTTTGACCATATGGAACTTTGTTGGCAAGGTGATTTCTTTGCTTTTTAGTATGCTGTCCATTTGCCATAGTCTTCCTTCAAAGGAGCAGTGTCTTTTAATTTTATGGCTGCAGTCTCTATCTGCAATGATCTTTGAGCCAAAGAATATAAAATCTGACACTGTTTCTATTTCTTTTCCCTCTATGTGCCAGGGAGTGATGGGACCAGTTGCCAAGATCTTAGGTTGTTTTTTTTTTATGTTAAGCTTCAAGCCAGCTTTTACACTCTCCTCTTTCACCCTCATCAAGAGGCTTCTTAATTATTCTTCACTTTCTACCATTGGAGTGGTGTCATCAGCATGTCTGAGATTGCTGAATTCTTTTTCCTGGCAACCTAAATTCCAACTTTTGATTCATCCAGCCTGCCATTTCACATGATATATTCTACACATATGCTAAATAAGGGGAGTCTATATAGCCTTGTCATACTCCTTTCCCAATCTTAAATCAGCTGGTTGTTGCATGTTCAGTTCTAACTGTTGCTTCTTGGCCCACATGTAGGTTCCTCAGGAGACAAATAAAATGATTTAGTACTTATATATCTTTAAGGACTTGACACATTGTGTTGTGATCCACATTGTCCAAGGCTTTAGTGTAGTCAATGAAGCAGAAAAAGATATTTTTCTGGAACTACTTGACCTAGCTGTATGTAATGACTGTTAAATAGTGAAATGATAGGATAATATGAATAAACAGTAATAAAGGTAAGGAATCTAGGACTGATGTTTGAATGAGTTTGATGAATGATTGTTGTTTACTGCTGTTGTTGTTAGGTGGTGCAGTGGATAGAACACCCAGCTAAAGTCAGGAAGACTCATCTTCCTGCCTCAGACACCAAATAGCTATGTGACCTTGGACAAGTCACTTTCAGCTGGAGATGGAAATGGCAAACCACTTGCCAAGAAAACCCCAAATGGGGTCACAAAGAGTTAGACTTGACTAAAACAACTGAACAACAGGAGTTAATATGGGGTTTTTGGTATAAATCTATATATATTCTATATGTATATATAAATATATGTATACATACATACACACACATATACACATAGGATTAGAAGATAAGCATCTTGAGGGCAGGGACTGTTTCACTTTTGGCCTTGTATCCCTGGACCCTAGCACTGTGCCTGGTACACTGTAGGTACTTACTAAATGCTTACTTGGTTGCTAATAGAAGGGAGGGTTGGAGAAGAACACAAAGTGCTTTTCTTACCCTTACTCCTATCAGGTAAGTGATAAAATTATTATTATCTTTAATTTACATATGATCAAGTTGGGCTCTGATTGGTCCTTGGCTTGTCTGAGGTCACAGACTAAGTGGCAAAGCCAGGATTTGACTTCAAGTTTTCTGACTTTGAGTTTTTCACCATGGCAGATGGCCTGCTCTAGCCTCCACTACTTGGGAATCTTCAAACTTTGGCCAAGGCCAGGCACATGTTGGCTGAGTGCTCTCTCTGGACAGAGAAGAAAGAAGGCAGTTTGTAACATCCCTGTCAGCATTCCTGGCATTAGACCTTTTTTTTTTTTTTTTGCCTTTTTTGGAGGGGGAAGGCAGGACAATTGGGGTTAAGTGACTTGCCCAAGGTCACACGGCTAGGTTTTTGTGTGTGTGTGTATGTGTGTGTGTGTGTGTGTGTGTGTGTGTGTGTGTGTGTGTGTGTGCATGTGTGTATGTGTATTAAGTGTCTGAGGTCGGATTTGAACTCAGGTCCTCCTGACTCCAGGGCTGGCGCACTATCCACTGTGTCACCTAGCTGCCCTATGCCTCAAAACAGTTTGGTCCTCCTACAGCTTAACTTTCTTAGGGAGGAAATTTTTGTTTTCACTTCAAAGGACAATGTTCTTTTCTATCAGGGATCCCTGGGGTGTGAAAGAAGTGTTTCTTTCTCTGCGCCTTACAGGAGGGACAGGGTGGAGAGAGTCTTCTTTGCTACATGTTCCACTAGGTCTAGGAAAGAGGTTTTTAACCTTTGTTAAGAACCTAGCCTTTTGACAGTCTGGTTGAAGGCAATTAACCCCTTGTCAGAAGAAGGTTTGTTGCCTGCATTCATAGTTGAAGGAAAGAAATGTTCAATTTCAATTGGAGGTTAGTGAAAATAAAATTGTAATTGTTTTCTCCACTGAAGTTTACAGATCCTCTGAAATCTATCCATAGACTCCTTAGGGGTTCCTGGACCCCAAGTTAGGAAAGTCTTTTCCAAGGGAAAGGAAGGTCATGTTTACATTTGCAATTGTTGATGGAATCTTGAAGTTCTCCCTCAGTTGAAAGTTTTCTCTCTGTCCTCAAAACATTTTGTCTTGTATTTTTCCTTTTTCCCTGACACACTCTGTTCCACCTTGTAATTCTGGGTAGCCTGTAAGCTCATTGTGAGCCTGGGCTGGCTTATTTTTCATCTTTGAGTCCTTAGCATTATGCTTTGCCCATAGATTGTTGGTAATGTTGTCCTTCATTCTTGAAGATGACCAAAATGACATCACTATGTTGGAGTCAAGTTACAGTGTATCCGACTGTGGCTGATCAGATAGATCAATAAGAACCTGGAATGCTCTACCACAGGTTGGGCACAAATAGTTCATGTGAACATTTGGGATGGATTTTCTAAATTTGTGCATCTTGCATTTCCTTTGAGCTGTTTCAATTCTGCTTTGCTCATAGAGCATAGCACCTTCTCTGATGTGGGCACACCATGCTGGGTGGTTCTATACCAGAGTCTCCCAGCTCATGCAATCAATTCCGAAATTCTTAAGAGAGATCTTAAGAGTGTCCTTGTATTACTTTTTCTGACCATCGTGTGAGCACTTCCTCTGTGTGAGTTCTCCATATAATAGTCTTTTTGGCAAGCTTACAGTTGGCATTCAGACAATGTGTCCAGCCCATCAGAGTTACATTCTCTGCAGTAGAGCTTGAATGCTTGGCAGTTTAGTTTGAGAAAGGACCCCAGTGTCTGGTACCTTATCTTGCCAGGTGATCTTCAGAATCTTCCTAAGACAATTCAAGAGGAAGTAATTCAGTTTCCTGGCATGGTGCTCGTAGACTGTCCAGGTTTCACAGATATACAACAATGAGGTCAGCACCATAGCTCTGTACACCTTCAGTTTGGTAGTAGTCTAATGCCTCTTCTCTCCCACACTTTCCTTTGGAGCCTCCCAAACAATGAGCTAGCTTAACATATGTCAATGTGTATATCCCATAAAGTATACTGCCAAGGTTAGTGAACTTATCCACAACGTTAAAAGCTTCTCCATTTGCTGTAATTGATGGTTCCATGTACGGATGGTGTGGGGCTGGCGTGGGGCTGGCTGGTGAAGTACTTGTGTTTTTTGGTGTTAATTTTTAGGTCGAAATTAGCACAAGGAGCTGAGAAGCGATATATACTCTGTTGCATCTCAGCTTCAGAGGCTGTGTTGAGTGCCACCCATCTCAAATAGAAAATCATGCACCAACATGCACATTTTAGGCATTTCATAAATATTTGGTGAACGAATAAATACTGCTTCTTCTTTGAAAGTACTTTCTTGTTCAGGGCCATCTTCTAGATCTCTTTGCTTTCTCCTTTTTACTACTTTTATTTTCACCCTGTTGTGAAACAAAATGACTTGTTTTCATGATAATATCTACTATTTACATGGCACTTTAAAGCAAGGTAACCACATATTACCTCATATATTACCTCACTGGAGCCTCACAACAGCTCTGTGAAGTGGGCAATACACCTATGTAATGTTATCTCCATTTTATAGCTGAAGAAAATTGAGGCTAAAAGGGTTCAGGGTGACAGCGCTTGTGACAAGAGATGAAATATGAATCTAAGTATTCCTGACTCCAAGTTTAATCCATTATGCCAGGATTTCCCTTTTGTTGTTGTTACTGAGTCATTTCAGTCATGTCTAACTCTTTGTGACCCCATTTGGGGTTTTCTTGGCAAACATACTGGAGTGGTTTGCCATTTCCTCCTCCAGTTCATTTTATAGGTGAGGAGCCTGAGGCAAATAGGGTTACAGGATGTCCCTGAGACACTAAAATGCTTCTTGTATCTCCAGACAGTTGCTAACCTTATGTGTAGACTTATATACATCTTCTCTGTTTGAACAGATATATAAAACACACTTTGAAGCTTTGGTACCTCTTTGAAAGGCAGCATCATTTAGATATTTGCTTTCTTTTTTTTCATATTGAGAACAGAAGTAGCAGAAAGTCATTTATTAATTAATGATTGCTAAGGTCCCTTCTTGTCTTCAGATTTGATTTGTTCTGGTCAATTCTAATTTTTGACCCATTTTAGGAAGCATTATACTTCATAATAACATTATGATGAAGACTGACTCACAGAATTAGGTGAGCTAAATGGTAGAAGAACCCACAGCTCATTTATTTCCTTTCTGTGCCAGTACAGAAGCATTCCTTGGAATACATCTATTCATTAATGCTTTAAACGTCCCATGAGATAATAATTGCCAACATCCTATTTTCTATTTTTATTGCCTCTTAACTCTCGGCTTTATTTGTTGTTGTTCAGTTGTATCTAACTCTTTGTGACACAATTTGGGATTTTCTTGGCAGAGATACTGAAGTGCTTTGGCATTTCTTTCTTCATCTCGTTTTACAGATGAAGAAACTAAGGCAAACCAGGTTAAGTGACTTGCCCGGGGTCACACAGCTAGTGTCCAAGGCCAGATTTGAACCTAGGAAGATGAGTTTATCTCAGCACTCTGTCTACTGTGCCACCTAGTTGCCCCCTGGCTTTATTTACCAATATTTTTCATTTGGGTTTTTAGCCTTCTGTGTTACCATACCTCTTTAATCGCATTCTTAAATTTAGGCTTTTTCTTCCTGTTACAATAGTTCCTTATAATCTAATATGTATATGTCAGTCCTGAAACACTCCATTTGGTGACCTTTAGCAGGCCTATTTCTCAGATCTCTCTACTGAATTAGATGTCTGTAGTTTTATTAAATTTCTGGATGATCATGAAATTTACAGATGGGGTCACATCTTATCTTCTTCTATTAGCCATATTCCTATCTAGTCCTTCTAATTTCTTTAATGAGGCAGCATGTTCTGCATTGTTTCTTATTTAGTTGGATTTGTGTTTTGCCCACTAACTGTTTATGTGTCAGAAAGCTAAGTCTTAGGCCTTCTCTCTTTATACTTTTGTTTGGTGACAGCATCAGCTCCCATGGGTTAAATTATCATCTCTATAATTATGACCTGCAGCTAGGTGGTACAGTGAAATGGAGCACTGGACCTGGACTCAGTAAGACCCGAGTTCAAATCCAGCTTCACTGTCTTACTAGCTATGAGACCCTGGACAAGTCACTTAACCTCTATCACTTAACCTCTAACAGCTTCCTCACTTGGAAAATCAGGAGAACTAGCATAATCAATACCAGCAAAGATGTAGTCTTCACTCATTACGTTCAGGGCCACATGGAAAGCATTGCAAAGCATATAAAGGTAACTAAAACATAGACCGTACTTGACTTTGAGGAATTTAAAATCTGGTAGCTATCGGTCTAATTCAGGAGACCATTTTGGAGAGAGGCATTAGGATTTTCTTCTCTTTGCAGCTACAGAGGGTATCTTGTCCAATGATACCATAATAGATGGAGTGATAAGAAAAGCAAAGACAATTAGATGCCAGTAGATTGGAGTTTTGATAAGGCAAGTTAACAGGGTCTTAGTAAGGTGGCTCATTCTATTATCTTAACCCAGTCCTGGGGGGGGCGGGGCTTTTGTCATTTTAATAAGAGTACAAAGAATACTTCATTTGGGGAGTATTTTCCTGCAAAGATATAAAGGATATGCAAAAAATTTTCATAGTTGGAGAGAGGACTTTTCATATTTTTTTATTCTCAAATATTTCATATCCCTTTCCCTAAAAGACTCAATTTGGTCACTTGAAAAGGCGAGAAAAATGATAAATGGACCTTAAATAAATATTTAATAGAAAACCTAGATAGCATATGAGGAAGCTGCAGATTTTTAGATGGAAGGTTGTTTGTTTTTTTTTAATATGAGGGGCTCTGCTACTCCATTTAACAGTTGAAGCTATTAAATAAAAAACTTTTTTTTTTTGGCATTTCATTACTGTTTCATCTTGGTGGCAAAGATCTCTGTCTCTGTCTCTCTCTCTTTCTTACTGTGTACATACACAAACATACATATGCACATACATACATACATGTGTACTTATATCTTGAATTTAGCATGTTTTGACACTCCTTGCATTCCTGAAAGTTGAGGATGTGAGATGATTTAAATTAATTTTTTTTTGCATGTGTACCATTTAAAAAAACCAGATCTATGATTTCATCTATATAGAAGGCTCCAAATGAGCAACTCCTATCAGTACAGACCAGTCTCTTCTCTGTACTATATAGAGTTGCCTAAGGAACTGGAAAGTTAGTGACTTATTCAGGGTCACACAGCCAGTATATGCCAGAGGTAGGCCTTGAACCAAGCCAGATTTTCCTGACTCTAGGACCAGCTCCCTTCTTACTATAATCCCTGCTTCTATTATAACATACTTAAGATCAGAAATTGGAAACCAGAATTTGAGAGTTTAAGGGTGTTTTTCCCCACGGAGTGTGAGCAGGTCAAAACAAATAACCACAGAGAAACTCTGAAGAAGAATAGGAAGAAAGTGTGTCACCAAAAATATCATAGAATCACAAAATGCTGACCTCAATGGTCATCTAATGTAATAACAACAATAACATTTAATAAGTTCTTATTATGTTCTGGGCACTATGTACATATTTGGGATAAAAAGAAACAAAATGGAAAACTAGTCTCTGTCCTCTAGGTCAGGGATCATATTCTAGTGGTGCTGGGAAACAACCTGCAACAACTATGCATGTAGAAGATATATGTGTTGTAAACTGGAAGCAATCTCAGGGGAAAGGCATTGAGGGGGATTGTGAAAGGCTTCTTGTAGTTGAAAGAAAACATGGAAGCCAGGAGAAGGAAGATTTTATATTTGATTCTAGGAGTGATAGGGAGCCAATGGTGTTTATTGAGTGGGAGGGATGACGTGGTCAGACCTAAGTTGTGGGAAAATCACTTTGACTGTTGAGTGGAGGACGGACGTGGACGGGACTGAAAAGAGACTGGAGTCCAGTCCAGACAATAGTCCAGGCCTGAGGTGATGAGGACCTGCCCCAGGGTCATGTCTGTGTCAAAGGATAATAAAAGAATCCCCATTGTAATATACTTAACATATAGTCAACCTCAAAGAAGGAGGAGGAACCAGCCATCTCTTGAGGTGAGTCATTTCAGTTATGGACAACTATGATTTTTAGGAAATATTTTCCTGAGGTGAAAGCTAAATTTGTCTCTTTCTAGCTTCCACCCATTGGTGCAGGTTCTACTTCTTCACTCCTTCCCTTCTAGGCTAATCAGAAGTCAAATCGCTCCTCCATAAAAGAGCACTTCAAATACTTAAAGATACATCAATTCCCGGCTCCCTCAACTCCCCCAAATATGCATGTGTTCTTTTTTCCTGGTTAATACATCCAATTCCTTTCATTGATTCTCATTTGTGATGGATTCAAGGCCCCTTGACATTCTGGTTGCCCTCCTCTGAACACTCTTCTGCTTATCTATGTCTATTTTAAACTGTAGGACCCAGAATGGAACACAAGACTCTGGGTAAGTTTTGATAGAGGCAGATTACAAAGGAACTATTTCTTCCCTGGTCCTAGAAATTAGGTCTCTCTTACTTTCAGTTCAGTCATTTTAAAGATGTGTCTGACTCTTTGTGACCCCATTGGGGTTTTCTTAGCAAAGATGCTGGAAAGGTTTGCCATTTCCTTCTTCATCTCATTTTACAGATGAGGAAACTGAGGCAAACAGGGTTAAGTGACTTACTCAGGAACACACAGGTGCTCAGTGTCTAAGGCCAGATTTTAATTTGGGAAGATGAGTCTTCTTGACTTCAGGTCCCACACTCTGTTTGCCCTGCTACCTCGCTGCTCCTCTGTCTCTTAATACAACCCAAGCTTACATCAGCTTTTTTTGGCAAGTGATCTTGCTATCCACTTGTATCAGCAAGCACCCTAGCATACCTAGGGCGGCTACTAGCACAGGTTCTTAGATCTGCTTTTCTAAAGGAAAGCAACTCAAAATGGGTTAACAATCTCACTTTAATCAAACATATCATTTACCTAG
>CM053582.1:177746375-177764558 GCA_028627135.1 Pseudochirops cupreus
TTTTTTTTTTGCAAACACCCTCATAGTCCATTAAAACAAATTCCCATTTTGGCCATATGCATGTCTCATTCTTGATTTTAAATCCATCATTTCTCTGACAGGAAGTGGGTGGCATGATTCATCTTCAGTCCTCTGGAATTACAGTTTATTGTTGCATTCATCAGAGTTTCAAAGTCTTTCCAAGCCCTCTTTCTCCATAATCTTGTCATTGTGAAAATTGTTCTTCTAGTTCTTGTTCACTTTACTTTGCATCAAATCATAGAGGTTTTCCTAGTTTCCTTTGAAATGGTTAATTTAATCCCAAGGATAACTTAATTGACAAACCCAATGGCCTTTTTTCAATGCTCATCATTTTTGACCTTTCTGCTTTTGATGCAGAATTGTTGATGCCTATTTAAATATGGATATTCTCTCTTCTCTAGGCTTTCATTAAGTAGGCTCTCTCCTGGTTCATTTTATTTGCCTGAGTTGTTTCTTCTCATTCTCTTTGGCTAGATCTTCATATATGTCATCTTAACCAACCGTGGTTGTTCCTAGGATTCTGTTCTGGGCTTTCTTTTCTTCCCCTTTTCAGCTCAAGGTAAGAAAAAAAACTTCCTAATGTTTCAACTATCAACTGAGGACATGGTAAGAGAGCATCAATGATCACCAATCCAGAATGAAAGACCCCACAATATTGAAAGAATTAGTAGAGTTGATTGCTGGGCCATTGTTAGAGATCTTTGGGAAAGTATGGAGAATTAGAGGACTCTTACAGCACAAAAATGATTATGTGGGTCAATTTTTTATAAGAAGATTAATTTTAACAAGAGGCCAGTGAACTTGTCTTTGGTTTCTGGTAATATATGACACATTATTAAAGGAATGGTTAAAAACAAATATAATTAGGTTACTTTGCTACACCATACTATATGATGCCTATACCATACTATCACACCATGCCATGCCATGGTGTGCTATACACAATTATGAGGGAAACCATGTAATTAATTGAGCTGTTCAGATATGGAAATAACTATTTTGAAAGACAACAAGGACAACAACAACTCATACTTTACAATGCTTTAATGTTTACAAGGCACATTCTTCTCATCAAACCTGGGAGGCAGCTAATGCTAGTCTAGAATCCAGGTGTCCTGGTTCTGAGCCCCATGTTCATTCTGGTTTGCCATTCTTCAGTGATTGGTTAGAATATGTAAAGGGTAATTCCATCACAACTGGGAAGAGAGAAAATCAAGATATTTTCATTTTCCCATGACCCATTAAGCAATTGAATACTTCCTGACAGCACACTGAAAATCAAAAACAGTTAACTTCAAACTGAGTCTGACTCTTTCCTGTCTTTTTGGAAGCAATGCTATTTTATCTTCCTTTGGGAAGGATCCAAATAAACTGGATGTAAAGCAAAAAAAAAAGAATGAGTTTCTCTTTGAAATTTTTTTCTTTCCTTTTTTTTAAAAAAAATTGTTCTTAGTGCTAAGTTTAGACTTACAAGGATTTATGGTTCTGAGTTACTAATCACTAGTTGAGTGACTCCCCTTTTTTGGTTTGCTTTGTATGTAAAGCATGGGACAGTGGATCATTTAAGTGTGGTTTCAAGCATTTTTTCCCATGACATTTGAACTGACTTTACAGCTAATGTTTTTTATTTTCTGATCCTGTGAATGTGCAGTTTAGCAGGATGTAAGTTCTCTTAAAAAAATCAAAAATTTTAATGTCCATTTCCTTGGGCTTCTTGGGGCTAAAATGTCTGTCACCTGTGAACACTAAGAGGGCATCAATTCACAGAACATTTATTAAACACCCATTATCCACAGACCTGACAATTGGATGAGGCATAAAATGTAGGTAAGATGAAATCCTTGTCTTCATGAATCTTACAGCAATAAAAGGAAAGGAACAAACACAGATAACTTCTATCTAATACAAAATAATACATGATAAACGCTCTTGAGAAGCGCGGAACAAGGTGCTATATGAGGTCCAAGATGGAAGGAAATTGTTGACAGGGGCTATCAGGGAAGCAGATCTAGATAAAGTAGCCTTTAAGTTGGTCTGTAAAAGGGATGTAGAACTTCTACAGATGAACAAGGGGAGGGAAGGTAGTACAGGCATGAAGAATGGTGAGGTAATGCATAGAGGTGGTAAAACAAAAGATGTGTTAGGCAAAGAATAGTCCAGTTTGACTGGAGCATAGAGTTTGTGCAGGTGAGTGATATGAGCTAAAGCTGGAAAAGCAAGGTATCATTAAATTGTAGAGGGTCTTAAATGACTGGCAAAAAAGTTTGAAATGTATTTGGTTGATAGTAGGGTGCCACTGAAGATTTTTGAGCCAAGGAATGATGTGACTGGATCTATGCAAAAGTAAAATTAATATAAGAATGATATGAAGGATGGATTGAAGAGGAAAACAAGTTGGGGTAGAAAGACCCATTAAGGGGCCAGTATAATGTCTAGATTGGTGCTTGTGAGGGACTTTATGAGGTAGATGGATGTAGGGGTAGAAAGGAGGAGGCAGATGTAAGAGATGCTGGGGGAGAATTGGTCTCAGTTTGGAAAAGGAAGAGCCAAAGATAATAGCAAGGTTTCGTACATAGGAGTTGGACTGAATTGTGGTGTCAGGGACAGAAATGGTGAAATCAGAAGAAGGAGTAAGATCAGGAAGGGGTTGGGGAAGACAATAGGGTAAGTTTTGAGTCTGATAAGTTTGTGAAAATCCTGAGACTTCCTGGTAAAGATGCCCTGAAGGTGACTGGAGATGCACATCTTAATATAAGAAAAGAAATGAGGATTGGAGATAGAATTCAACAGACATTTATAAAGTTATCTTCTTGTCTTTCTGCTGGCTCCGCCATATTCCAGTGAGTTGCCAAAATGATTAACATAAAAGGAAAAAGGAGAGGGATACAATACATGTTTTCTAGGCCCTTTTGAAAACATGGTATTGTCCCTTTGGCTACATATATGTGAATATATAAGAAAGGTGATATTGTAGATATCCAGGGTATGGGCACAGTTCAGCAAGGAATGCCCCACAAACATTACCACGGCAAGACTGGATGGGTCTATAACGTTATTCAGCATGCTATGGGCATCATTGTAAACAAACAGGTTAAGGGCAAGATTCTAGCCAAGAGGATTAATGTGCGTATTGAGCATATTAAGCATTGCAAGAGCAGAGGTAGCTTCCTGAAGTGGGTAAAGGAAAATGATCAGAAGAAGAAGGAAGCCAAAGAAAAAGGCACTTGGGTTCAACTGAAACACCAGCCTGCTGCACCCAGAGAAGCACACTTTGTGAAAACCAATGGCAAGGAACCTGAACTGTTGGAACCAATCCCCTATGAATTCATGGCATAAGTGACTGTAAAAAAAGAACAATAAAAAAAAATCTTGGATTATGAAAAAAGAGTATCTTCTCTGTGCCATGGATTGTGTCAGGCACTAAGCATATAGAACTAGAAATAAAATGTCTTCTGCTCTCTGAGAGGTTACATTCAATTGGAGAAGACAATATGTACATATGTAAGTATACAGAAAATTACACAAAGTAAAACCAAAGTAAATGAGTAATGGTGGAGGGAGGTACTAGTACCTTCGAGGATCAAGAAAAGCTTCACATAGAAAGCAGCACATGAGAGGAGCTAGAGATTCTTCTAAGAAGACATGAAGACAGAGTGCTTTCCAGGTTGGGGGGTGGGGGTGGTGATGTCAGTCTATATAAAGGCATGTAAATAGGAAATGAAGTATCTGGTGTGAGAAGGTCAATTTAGCTAGAGGACAGTATAAGGGAAGGGAATAATGTATAATTAGGCTAGAAAAGTCAGTTGGGTCAAGTTGTGAAGGCCTTTAAATGTTAAACAGAGGAGTCTACATTTGATCCTCCAGGTAATAGGAAGCCCCCAGTGTCTATTGAGAAGGGAAGTGACTTAGGCAGAGAAGCAGTTGTCTGGAGGATAGATTGAACATGGTAGATACTTTGGGCAGGGAAATCAATGAGGAGTTATCTGTACTACTCCAGGTGAAAGATGATGAGGGACTTAATAGGATGATGGCCATGTGAGTGCAGAGAAAGTAACAAATGTGAGCAATGTAGTGGCAGTAGAATTAGCAAGACTTGGCAACTGATTGAATATATAGCATGAGAGAAAGGAGTCTAGGATGACACCAGGATTGTGAACCTGTGTAACTGGAAAGATAATGGTACCCTTCATAAAAATTTTTGAAAAAGATATGGGGGAAAACAATGAATATAATGAGTGGCTTTCTACCAGTTGAGTCTGAGACACCTCTAGGGCAACCAGATGTCAAAGTTTAGTAGTTAGCTGGTGATATAGATTTGGAGAGAAACCAGAAATGGATATAGATATCTGTAATTTATCTGTGTAGAGGTAACAATTAAATCTATGGGAGCTGATGAAGTCACTAAAAGAATATATAGAGAGAATCAAAGAAGCCTCAGGACAAAACCCATAGTTAAGAAATGAGACTGAGTAGAAGTGGTCAGGTAGGCAGAGAACCAGGATAAGGAAGTGTCAGATCTCAGCAAGGAGAAAGTAGCCAGAAGGAGAGGGTGGTCAACAGTGTCAAATATGAATTTAATTTGTGTAAAGGTTGTAAGTAGAGCAGAGAGAGAAAGTC
Organism: Pseudochirops cupreus; assembly: GCA_028627135.1. NCBI lineage: Eukaryota > Metazoa > Chordata > Mammalia > Diprotodontia > Pseudocheiridae > Pseudochirops > Pseudochirops cupreus. Next base: position 177,751,014 of record CM053582.1, read on the forward strand.
TCCATAACCAGATGTATCAGTACACACAGAACTTTAAGAATTTCTAATTTTATCATCATGGTAGTTGTGACTCATTGAACCCCCTCTACATTTAGTTGATGAGCCTTTCAGAATGCTTCTAAACTTGTTTTCAGATGGCAGATGTATCTCTGGGCCCACACCTGAAAACTTTCTTTTGCTTGGATGGACCTATTAAAGCTCGTGGTCCCCCCTGGCACAGCCTTTAAGAACTCAACGTTATTTCCATGTCATGATGAGTTGAGAAAGTAGGCATTCCTGTTGCCAAGAAGATCCCCACCATATCTGTACTGATTGTAAATACCTAGATGGTGTTTTTAGGACACATTCCTGGAAGAGGTTTTAAATTCATCCTTCGTATTATTCAGAGACAAAGGAAGTAAGATAGGATAATCATTGTTGATGGCACAATATTCTTTCCATGGTCAATCATCAAAAGTTGTTGGTTTGAGTTCCGTTTTCCTAAATTCATTATTTGTATTATTTATATACCTTTATATTCATTAATTGGATGTTTCTTTCCATAGATCGATTTTAGACTGTTTCCTCTTGTTTTCCAATAAATGCATTTTTCAAGGCATATTACATATGATCATATCAAGAAATATTTATTGAGGGTCAGAAAAGTGGATTGGGGAAAGACTGAAAGTCTGGGAATACTAAGTTGAGGAATTTAAATTTATCCTGTAGAAAATGAGATGCTATTGAAGGATTGTTTTTTTTAGTACATAAGGCTAGATTTCAGTACAAACCAAGTTGTAACCAAAAAAAAAATGCATTTGAGCCAAGTTAAGGGCTTGCCTTTACCTTTGATGTGGCTTCTGGGGGTAAGAAGTGAATCCCAGGACACCATGGTGTTTTCTGTACCTCTAATAGACTGGTCACTCCTTGGTAGACACACAAGGGAAAAGCCAGGGATGCAGCTGCTATGGTAGTAAGAACCATCTAGTATAGGACCACTGCTATGCAGGCAGGACTGGCTAAGAGAGGAGACCAAGGGGTGAAGCATGATCTTGGAGAGTACAGAGTCCTCTGAATTTGTAAGGAGGAAAGTAAAGCCATAGCAATATTACAAATGGGAGCTGGATTCCTACATAGAGGGAACAGTACTAGCTATAATCTCAAAAGGACTCCATCCTTTGCTTCTGTGCATTTGCAGAAGACCCATCCACCACAGCTAAGGCTTGGCAGAATGTAATCTCCACTTTGCATGTTCTGCCCTGTCTGGTTTCAGCTCCACAGAGCAAGATGTCCCTCCCAGGATAAGCTCATCATTTCTCAATTCCCCCAGATGCCTAACTCAACTTTTTCATGCCTCCTTTTGTGTATTGTCTCTGGTTTAGGTTGTAAATTCTTTGAGGGCAAGGACTGTATTTTTAAAATTAATTATATCCCCAATGCTTAGTACAGTGCTAGCACACAGTAGGCACTTAATCAATATTTATTGGATTGTATTGCAATTGGTGACATGATAAAGGAGCCAGGAACTCAAGAAGTATAGATTTGAAGATTCATCAAGGAGTCACCAATGTCTGACTCCAAGACCAATGCTCTTACCAACTGTACCAGCCGGCTGCCTATTTAACCAATTCATAGCTCCATGAACAGTGTCTTAGTATGCTGGTTTTCTGAAAGGCACTCAACCACCGAGTCAAGACTCAACTTAGCAGCCACTCACTTTTCTGAGTTCTACAGTTGCACATGTTCTCTGTCTGTCTCTGTCTCTTTGTCTGTCTGTCTGCAGACATTAATTTTCTATTTACTTATTGGTGTATATGCTGTATTACCCAAGCAGAATGTAAGCTCCTTGAGGGCAGAGCTTTTGTTTTTGCTTTTGTATACCCAGGGACTAAAAGCACAGTTCGTTGTATGTGGAGGCATTTTATACATGTTTGTTGTCAAAGAGAATAAGAGAGAGTAATGGAAATTGCTAAACCCCAATACAATTTGTGGAAGGGGAAAGATAAGGATTAGAGCTGGAGCCCAGCATCTAGGAGCCACATTTCTCCTCTTCCTGTTAAAAAGAAATGAAATAAAGCTGGGGTAATACAGCAAAGGGACAGTGACTTTGAAATCACAGAAACTGAACCAAACCCAGAGATCCAAGAGACAAGAACCTGTGGACTCACTTTAAAACTTTTTAAAAACTGAAATCTTTTTTTCCCTTTTCTCTTTCCTCTGTGTTCCAGAAGCAGCTAAATGGAACATGAACTTGATACCTTGTTGTTGTGAATAGGTTTGCTGCTGATAAGGAAAATGTACTCTTCGCTGGTCCAGAAATGTTTTGTTTGTAAATGTGTTTCACATATCTTTTAGATTGCTAATAATCCTGACCTAGTTATTTTCTTTAGCCATTTGCAGAGCTGGAGCCAGCATAAGATGCTTTTTTGTAGGAGACCCAAGGTTTGCTAACTGTTTACAAAACCAAGAAGTCTCTCATTTCAGGAACAAGAAGCTGTGATGGTCATCTGGACCTAAAAAGAGACTCAGGTAGGATTTCTTAGTCCCAAGACTGAAGAATAAAACATGAAAGATTAAAACTATGTCAAGTTGAAGTTGGGGGACTGGCTGAACTACTTTATTGTATAAATTCTCAACATAGAGTAAATGTAAAGTTTACCCTTGAAGAAATATGGCGCCCCAAATCACAGTGGATTAATAACGACAACCACAACAATAACCCCAAACCATGGTGTTGTATAATATGTACTGACATAGAATTTTAAGTAGAATGTGTCTGCTTGGGATATAAAGTTTTGATCTACTTTATGTGATTATATTATAGGATGTAGCACCATAAATACTGGAATATGCGTTATATATCGCTTGTGCTTCAAATGTGACTAAGTTATGTCTTTTTTGACAGATTATATAATGCATACTCACAGAGTTTTTTTATGTATCTGATGCAATTTGAAGGGGCTGAAATGTTTATGACTGAAGAGAGTGTTCAGAGAAGAATAGGAAAAGATTCCCTCCTCCTATAATTCAATGGGTCCAAGCTTCAGTTATTAAAAGTAATGGAGCAGGGACTAACTTTTTAATGATGCATTGATTGGGTCCAAGATACAGGTGCTGACTGAGAAGAAGAGAGATATCTAGGAAAAAGAAGGAAAAATACAACCTGGAATAATGGAATCTGTTTGCCATGCAGAAGTAATAGTGTGTAGGGCAACAGTCCTTCGACCTGTGCCAAGGAGAAATTGGAGTTTCAGTCATCTGGCTGTTACACAGATACTAGGGCATTGAGGACCAAAGCTGAGACAAGTGCAGACATTGTCTTCACTAATGTATCAACTTCACTCAAGTCACTGGAATTCTTCCTGTTGGTATTGTGAGTGTGTTTATGCAAAAATGGAGACTAAACTATGGTGATGTGGGAGGAAGCTAGCCTTATTTCCTTGCTAACTGGGGTTCAACAGAGGCCCATTTTTGCTCTTTATATGTTTTAAGGAAATGTGTGCTTTGTGTTCTCATGTTTATTAGGCACTTGTTTCTTATTGGTGAGCTGGCTCAAATAATCCTAGAGGATGTCCCTGAGTGTTCTGAGGAGAGGAGAGGAGAGGGGAGGAGAGGGGAGAGGAGGGGAGGGGAGGGGAGGGGAGAGAAACATACACATACACACACAGACACAGAGACAGAGAGACAGAGAGAGACAGGGAGGGAGGGAGAAATTCATCCTTTGTAGACCAAATAGAGACCATTATTAATATCATTAGAAATTCCTCAAGGCCAAATTTGCTTCGTGTAAAGCCAGCGCTTTGATTTTGAACTCTCAGGTTACAATACCATACCAAATCCAAGTAAGGACTAGGGCTAGGCCAGCTTGTTCTTAGCATCCTGGTATTGTTTCATCACTGAACGTTGCGACCTGTGGTTCACCAGACGAGGGCTAGCCCAATGAGACCTCCTGAGAGAGATGACTGTTCTCAAGAGCACTTCAGAGGACAGGTGTATCCACAGAGATGTTAAATGGTCTGGCTACCTCAGGCAAACTTACGACAGTGAGAGCTTCCTCACACTAAGTAATAATGCAGTGGTCACTAGACTTGCCTGCACTGAGCTGCACTGCGGGGCCTCCTTCTCACTGAGCTGCTCTGGGCTTTACTTCAAGTCAAGTCAACAATCATTCACTAAGTACTGGCTATGTACCAGGCATGGTGTTAAGTGTTGGGAATACAAATAAAGGCAGAAAGTCAGTTTCTGTCCTCAAGGACCTTGCATTCTAATGGGAAAAGACAATTAATGAAAGGAAGCTGGAAAGAGGGCAAGTAGAGAGGGAGAATCAGGGGAGAGATGATGTAGAGATTGTACAGAAAGTTCAGGAGAGTCAGGAGTGCAGCCTGGAGAGGAATGAAGACATGATTGGAGCAACCATTTTCTTTTATGTGTAGGCTCTGGGAGGAATTGGCCAATCAGAGGGAAAGACCATAGAGATGACCGGCACTTCTAGTGTGTAGACTGAACTTGGGTATAGAGTTGAGAACTGACTAGGGAGGCATCACAGATTTGGAAAGGGGAAAGGAGATATTTCTGTAATCTGAATGAACATGCCTACTAGATTTGGTAAATATTGGATATCTGCCTCTAACACAATTACAGACTACATAAAAACTGGGGAGGGACTGGCTTAGATGATCAAGAGAAGCAACATGATATAGTGGATAAAGTTACGGATTAGAAGATACAACCATCTAACTTTAAATGCTGCCTCTAGTGCCTACCAGTTATATTACCATGAGCAAAACATTAGCCTTTCTGAGCCTCAGTTTCTCCATCTGTAAAATAGGGTTAGTAAAAACTATAGTATCTAATTTATGGAATTTTTGTGAGGGAAAATGACTCGAAGTCGGGAAAACCTTGTTTTGAATCCTGCTTCAGATACATACTATGTGAACCTACTTCTGTGAGCCTCTACATTCTCATCTTTAAAATGGGGAGAATAATACCTTTAAAATTTACAGGGGAATTTCAAGGATTAAAGGAGATAATATTTATATATAAAGCACTGTGAACACCCAAAATCTGAATGTCAGATATTAAGGTACTCTGAACTCACTCTCCCAGGGTTCTAGTAGTGCCATTGAAAGGGCTAGGTGATTTTGTTTTTAACATTATGAGCTCTATCTCCAATTCTATCTCCAACAGTATTCCCCTCACTGTTTAATTACCAGTTATTAGTTCTTCAGTTCCATTTAACCAGTTAATATCAATTAGCTTTAACAAAAGTATATTTACTATAAAGATTTAGCAAGAATGGAAGTTATAAGTATTTCCCCTCAAATACCTATGGGCACGCTTTCCCCTATATTATTGAGGTCCCTGAAGTGTGAGCTTGAACGTAGCATAGTTTCTTTATAGTATTTGCTATGTAGAAATAAATGCCTGTTGATTAATTGATTGATTTGCCCCACCAAGTTTCTTTCAAATGTGGCATGACTGATATGTGGATGAATGAGTCCACCTATTTGCCAGGTTAGGCAATTCACTCAGGCCTTTGCTACTCATTGTCTGCTTCCTAGCAATTTGTAGCATGGAGCTTAGCTCCCAGACACCTGCTGGTTTACCATTCTCAGCTTTCAGAGCCCACAAGGTCACAGCCATCTCCAGTTTCCTTCATCTAAAAACAGAAGAACAAAAAGAGTAGACACAACAGAGATAAGGAACAGTAGGGTCATAAGCTCTTGGCTTCATGCTGTCTCCTGGGGAAAGAGGGCTCAAGGTCCTTCCCACACTTGCAGGATCTTAGAAGCTCTTTCTTCTTCTCCAGGGCCAACTGGGCTAGAAAAGAACAAGAAACAAAAAAGATTTGTCCTTGCTGGCAAGTACCTTCTGGATCCCCCCCTCCACCCCTAGTTCTGGTTCCACAGCTAATTAAAAAGGTTGCCCTTCACCATGTGGCTAGCAAACTGGAATCAATTACAGAATGTCTGCTCATGCTCCAGAGTCCACAAAGGGGATTGTCTCAGCAACGCAGAGTATATATATATATACATCCCATAAGGATTGGACTCAATGGCCAGTCACCCAGTTACATTTTCTTTTGTCCTTTGCACTTCAAGATGGTAGGATTCCATGAACTGATGAAATAGCTTAAAATATTCTTCTGTAGGACATTGATTTCTTAAGTAGGCACATAATAATTATAGCTGAAAGAGCCTTAGAGATCATCAAGTCTACTAGCAATCTTTTATAGATGAAGAAACTAATTCCTAGAGTGGTTGATTTTCACATGGTCACATAGGTAAGTGGTTCAGCTGGGATTCAAACTAAGGTTCTCTTGCTCCAGACAATCTAGTAGAAAGATATGGCATACCAATAGCCTTGTTAAAATAAATAATACATGCTAGGCCAGAGATTCTCAACCTGTGGGTTGTGACCCCTTTGGGGGTCGAATGACCCTTTCACAGGGATCACCTAAGACCATCAGAAAACACATATTTCTGATGGTCTTAGGAACCGAGACACTGCTCCTCTCTCCCTCTCCAGGTGAATCCACCCACATGCAGATACGCCTACATACGAGTATTAAAGGGTCGCGGTATAAGGAAGGTTGAGAACCATTATTCTAGGCTCAAAGAGGTGCAAACAAAGTTCTGGGTTGAACCTGAGGAAGAACAGATGCTATCATATGGTGGGGATTGGGAAAACTTCTGGCAAGAGGTAGGTAGCATTTGAATTGTGTTTCAAAGAATGTCTAGGAGTTAAACAAGAAAGATGATACCCTGGGCATGTGGAAGGACAGTGTAAACAAAGGCCCAGAAGCAGAAAAGTTCAAGGTCCGTTCAAGGGGGAGAGGAGCACTGAGCAGGCCAATTTAGATGGAGCACATGTGGAATACTATGAGATATGTCTAGAAAGGCTGAGACCAGATTACTGTATTTGGAACAAATGACCTGGATTTGATCCCCAGGCACTGGACAAATCATTTAACTTCCATGGATCTCAGTTTCTCCATCTATGAAATGGGCAGATTGAACTAAATGACCTCTGATGTCATTTCTAGCTATTTTCTAATGTTCTTTTGTAGATAGTTTTGAATGCAAAGGAAGAGAGAAAGCGATATGGGCCTACTTTTACTTATATAAAGTTATATGTTCATTCTGAAGGGACTTGTGACCTAAAGTTTAACATTCTTTTGCTTGCTGTGTGGTACAGTAGTAAGAGCTCTGGATTTGGCATGGAGCACTTAGATTAAAATCCAGACTCTTGTTTATTATCTGTGTGACTCAGGGAAGTCACTTCACTTTCCCTGGTACAAAATGTGTAGGTTGGAGTAGAGAGCCTTTGAGATGCCTTTCAGCTCTATATCTATGATAATTTACAAAAGAATACCACTTAAAAAAAATCTTTATAGCATCAAACTTTTTGTTCTTGTTTGGTTGATTAGGAATTTGTTTTTTATGGGGGAGAGATGAAAACATGTTTATTTTAAAAGCAAAAACTGAGTAATTACATAAATCACCTTAGCACAAAATTGGGATCCTGACGCTTTGAATGAGGGAACTGTAAATTATGTAAAGGGTGATAGCCGGCAAAATAGACACAGAATGTGCCAGTTAGTCCCAGAATCAGAAACAGACAGGTGCCAAACCACTCTGAGGCTCTGACACCTGCTGACCTAGATAGGAATAATTCCTATCTCGACTTCTTCAAGTACTCATGCCAATAATGGATAAACTGGAGTTGACTGGCACCTGTAAAGTCAGATCGGACATCAGTTTCCTGTTGTGACCAGCCTTGAGGAGTGTCCATGTTAATTTTATCAGACCACCTTCTCTTAGTTTATAAGAATCCTAATTCAAGTTTATTGGGGAAAAAACAGAATATTCAGTGAGACTTAGGAGGTGAACTTTACAGGAGAACCTGGTAAGTGCAGCGGAAGGGAGTGAGCATTTATTAAGCACCTACTACATGCCAAGCACAATGCCTTTCCAAATATATTTTTCCTTTGATCCTCACAACAACCTGGGATGTAGGTGCTTTTATGGTCCTCATGTTACAGATAAGGAACTGAGGCACAGATGTATTTAAGTGACTTGCCTGGGGTCACACAGCTAATAAGGTGTGAGGCCAGATTTGAACTCAAGTCTTCCCGACTCCACGTCTAGTGTTCTATCCAATGTGCATTTTCAGCCACTAAAGTGATTTTCCTAAAGCACAGGTTCAACTATGCCATTTCCTTACTCAATAAACTCCAATGGCTCTCTATTGTCTCCAGGATTGAATACAAAATGTTCTGCTTGGCATTCAAAGCCCTTCATAATCTAGCCTCCTCTGACCTTCTGGTCTTCTTACACCTTACCCCTAGACAAGTTCTCTTAGATCCAGTGATGTAAGCAGCCTGACTATTTATGAACGAGAAATTCCATCTCTCAATTCTGGGCATTGTTTGTGGTTGTTTCTGCATGCTTGGAACATTCTGCCTCCTCCTTTCTGCATATCAACATCCCTGGCTTTCTACAGGTCCCAACTAAATCCTTTCATGTTCATTGGTCATGTTCATTGGTCTGCTATAATATCTTTTACTGGGCTTGGGTAAAAGGTTCTCTCTGGTGCTCACTTTGGCAGCACATATACTAAAATTGGAACAATACAGAGAAGATTAGCATGGCCTCTGTGCAAGGATGATACGCAAATTTGTGAAGCATTCCATATTAAAAAAAAAGATTCTGTTAATTATGACCTATTATCCTGTATATAGCTTGCTTTGTATATATTTGTTTCCATGTTGTCTCCCCCATTAGATTGTAAGCTTCTTGAGATCAGGGACTGTGTTGTGCTAACTTGTGGAGTTTGCTGTGAGTCTGATGAAAACATGTAAAGAGCTGTGACAGTTTCGTAATACTATAGTATCCTTTCTAGTCTCATTTTCCCAAACCCAACTCTCCATGGCAGGCTGATTTCCAGAATACAGCTCACTACTGCTGCCCTCTGGAACCCCAAGGGGCTGCTCGGATTTCAAGTACTAAGGTTCATGAGCCTCCCTCCATCTGCAGTTATTCTAATACTGACTAACTAGTTATCTCCTCAATATCAATTAATTCATTGAGGTCAATTAACTTTTACAAAAGGTATTTTCCTAGATGTTATAGCAAGGACAGAAATTAAAAGAAATTCCCCTAAACCAGGAAGCACATTCTCTCCTCGGTATATATGTACTCTCTGGAGTGAGTGGGCTCAAATTTGAAGCACAAAGGTACTGGAAAACATATAGACAACCCATGTGTCTGATGGGCACCTCTTGGCCCTTAGAGATCACTCACCAAGAGTTCACTTCTGGGTGTGATGAATTACTTCCCTTGCTTAACTGGGCTAGCTGCTCATCAGACATAGTGTCTTGGATGATCAGTCAGTCCATTGCTGGGTGGAGTCAAGCATGTCACCCTTCTTGGCTATAGGACTCTGTTGTTGATAGGATGTAGGATGGCTTTGTCATTCAGTCTCTCTGGTTGTCTGGGTACTCCCATCTCAAGATAGATTCTGGGCAAATAAGTCATTTAATCTCCTCATCTGTTAAAAAAAAAAGTAATAGGTTCTACTAGATGGTATATACAACCTTTTTCAGATTTAAATTCTATGACCAAGAAAAAGCAAATGATTCTGGGAAGTATAATCTCTTTTCCTCTCCTAAGGGATAAGGAGATGTGGGGTACAGTAGCGTACACTTCAAGTTATACTGTATATAGGACAGTAATATTTCTTCCAGTTCCTAATAAGCCAGGATATTTAACAGTCCACTATTTGAAGTGCTAGCCCTTGAAATCAGGAACTCTTTCTCCACATCACTACACAGGCATTTATTTTTAAAATTATTTTAATGAAAGGGCAATAATTTTTCATTTGGGCTATGTCTTGTTGTTAGTGAATCAAGGATTCATTATCTGTAGCCAAGATACCCAAAGGCAACAATCAGCCTTCCATCTGTTTGTGGCATCAAATATTCTTTGTTCCTAGCCTTGAAAAGAGATGACTCCCAGCTGGAGAATGAAAAGCCAAACTGCTCTGAGGCTTAGAGAGGTGCCTTCAGGTAAATGGCAGCACTTCCTCCTCTGGAACAGGATTTAAATATTGTAACAGGATCTGTAAGGGAGGCATGGAAGTCAGTATAAATCAGAAAAATGAAAAGAAATCAAATAAATTCCACCTCTTGGTGGATCTTGGACCTCTCTGCGAGATTTCAGGAGAATTCATAGGGTGAGAAAGAACTTGTTGATTGCATATCTTTACAGTAGACAACGCATATATTTCTTGTGCAATGAAAAGAGAAGACTAACACATCTCCAGAATGGAAGTGACCTCAGAGGGCATTTAGTCTAACTTATACTTGAATAGTCTTGGAGCAATGAACTTGGAGTCAGAATAGCTGGGTGCAAGTTTTAGGTCTGACATTTACCTTTATGTGAGTCAGGACCTCTCTGATGCTCAGTTACTTCTGTCTGTTGAAGATCCTATCATGAGGTATGTCATTTATATAATATTTTAAAATTCGTAAAGCACTTTACATTGTGTTTTATTCGAACCACCCAACTACCCCATGAGGCAGGTACTTCAAGCGTAATTATCTCTACAGAAAAGGAAACTGAGTTTTAGCAGTGAAGGGACTGACCTAAGGTCATACAATTTGTAATTATCAGGGGAAAGATTCAAAACCCAGGTTTCTCAATGTCTTGACTTGCTGATGAATTGGATTTGTGAAGCAGAACTGCACAAAGTCATCAGCCTTACACTGTCTTCCAGAGTTATCAAAGTCCAGTGGTAGGACAAGTCATGACAACTGGCCATGGTGTAGTGGATGACCTTGGCATCTTCAATGTCTGACCCAGCTCTGAGCATTTCACAGTGCCCTTGTACACCTGCCTTCATGAGTGTTGGAACAAATTGTTTTCACCTGGCCATTCCACGGGGGAGGGGGTTAGGGGGAGGAAGAGGGGGGATTTGCATGGAGGTACAGACCCCCCAACTCACCATGACAGGTTTGAGATCTGTCATTTCCCTCAACCTTGGTTTAGCCCATCTGCCAACATGATTTTACTGGGGTGTGGCCACTATGCACACCATTACATGCTGATACCTGTTTTACTTACCTTGCAGGATTTTCATAAAGCCCAAGTGATATGATATATGTGAAAGCAATTTAATCATAAAATGCTATGTTAATATAAGTGTTGCATAGTGTTGTCAGCATTGGATAGAGGGGTAGTTCTGGAGTCAAGCTGGCTGTGGGACCCTGGATGAGTCAAGTCTATAAGCATTTATTAAATATTCATTGTGAATCGGGCATTGTTGGAAATTTTGGAGATTAACAAAGAAAGTTGAAAAAAAAGCCAGTCCATGCTGTGGGGGGAGGCAACATGGAAACAATAACATTCAGGGTAAATTAGAGGTATTTACAAATAAAAGACACTAGCATTAATGAAGGCCTGGGAAACTACTCTTGAAGAAGGGGGAATTTTAGCTGAGACTTAAGTCAGATAATTTAACTTCTCAGATCCTAGTTAACTCTAAGTTCATGGTTTGGAGCCTGATTCTGCTTCTCAATCCCCTGATCAGCTTTGGGCAGGTCACTTGACTTCTCTGTTAAATGAGAGATTTAGAGTAAATGACCTTTAGGTCCGTTTCTGGTTTAAATCTCTGATCCTATCAGTAAGTCAGTCGATAAACATTTATTAATGTGCTTATTATTAATGTGTCAATCAGCTAATAAACAGTTCTGTGCTAAGTGCTGGGTACACAAAGATAGACGAAAGACAGTGCCTGCCCTCAAAGAGCTCACAATCAAATGCAGAAAGACAATACCATAAAAAAAGCTGAAAGGTGAGGGAGGGGAGAAAGATGAAGTCCAGAGGCTGGAGCTGGATGGAGAACAGAAAGGTGTCTGCCCAGAGTGTCTCCTTTAAATAGAGGATGTGGGAGGAGCTCTTCACTGTCCAGCTTCTACTGCCTCCAACCAGAGGGAGGGAGGGGCCCTCTGGAGATAATTAATAATAATAATGATGATGGCCAACATTTAAATATTGCCTACTATGTGCTAGGCTCTATACAAAACACTTTACAAATAGTACCTCATTTGATTCTTCCAACAGCCCTGGGAGGTAGGTGCTATTTATTTTCACTTTTACAATTATGGAAGCTAAAGCAAGTAGCAGTTAAGTGACTTTCCCAGGGTCATACAACTAATAAGTGTCTCAGAACAGATTCGAACATAAAAGTCTTCCTGACTCCAGGCCCCATCCTCTACCCATCGTACCACCTGAAGAAGTGATATCTCATCCTTTAGGCAGAGAGATGGCATGCGGATAGAGTGCTGAATGCGGAGGCAGGAAGATATGAATTCAAATCCAACCACAGAGACTTCTTAGCTGTGTGATCCTACGCAAGTCATTTAACCTGTCTTCCTCAGTTTCTTAATCTGTAAAACAGGCATAACAATAGCGCCTACCTCCCAGGGGTGTCACGAGGATCAAGTGAGATAGCATTTGTACAGCACTTAATAAAATGCCTGGCATGTAGGAGACACTGTGTGAAGGCTGTTACTATTATTTGTTATCTTATGATACTGAGTTGGTTCAACCGATGATAAGATGAAAAACAGTTGTTGATTTTCATTGACAGAGAGTCTCTTTATCAGGAACTCCCTATACTGGTGAAATCACAGATCCCAATTAAGAAAAATAAATCTAATAATGCAGGGGGTGACAACACCATTGGCAACAACTGTAACAACAACATTTACTGCAACAACGATAATAATGACAGTTGCCATATGTAGAGCGTCTAAAAGTTCGTTAAATGTGTCACATGCGTTATCTCGTTGGATCTTAATAACTGAAGGCTAATACAGAGGGATTTCCATCTAAGCCTTGCTCAGGATGCCTGAGCACCCCAAGTTCTCCGTATTGTGCCAGGAGAATAGGACCCCAGCAAGTTCCACCAAGCTGGAAAGGCTTTGAGTATTGGTGCAGTGATGGATTATTTCTTTGTTGCCCAGCTAAGACAGGAAGAGCCATCAACAAGTTGGCCCCGAGTTGGCAAATTTTGTGGCCAGGGCGGGTCCCTAAAATAAGTTCCACAAGGATTATGATCTATGAGGGAATCCCAGGTCTTTGAAGTACTACAAATAGGCAAAATGGAGGGAGAAGCCATGTGATAGTAGAAGAAATACGGCAAAGTTAGATGACAGTAAAGCACACTTTCAGATGTGTTGACTCTGTCCTGTTGACTGCTGCTAGTTTTTCTCTTGTTCTGTCTAACCAAGGTATGTAGGCTGTCACAAAAAAAATGTCCATGGTGAATGTGGTTCCGAATTGAGCAAATTTCATTTCTACTTCTCAAAAGTGAATGTGTCCCATGGCTTTCTGTGACTTTTGTTTTTGACATTTGTTTCATCTGTCGATTTTTATTTGTGTAAGTCATTTTTGTGAATTATGTACCAGTGAGGCAAGGTTTAGTGAGCAGATCCGAGAAAATAGTATTTGCAGTGGCTACAACAATGTAAGCAGGAAGAAGAAGAAGAAGAAGAAGGAG
>CM053582.1:177765058-177785184 GCA_028627135.1 Pseudochirops cupreus
AAAAATAAAAATAAACTATCTAATTTACTTATTAAATGGCATACCAATCAAACTACCAAAGGGTGATTTTATGGAACTAGAAAAAATAATGAAATTTATATTGAAAAAGGGTCAAGAATCTCATGGGAGACAATGAAAAAGAAAAAGTAGGAATGAAGAAGATGTAGTAGCACCAGATCTCAAACTATACATTTTAAAACATTAATTTTCAAGATTTCTTGGTAAAAATAAATAAAAAGACCAGTGGAATATATTAAGAACATACAGAAGCAAGAAAATCTGGTAGACTAATGTTCAATAAGTGCAAAGACTGCAGCTAGTGGAATAAGAACTTATTATTTGATTTTTAAAAAGCTGCTGGGAAAATTGGGCAGCAATATGGAAGTAATTGCATTCAGGCCAATTCCTTACACCTTATATTTTGGCAAGACCAGTCCCTTACACTTTATACTGTGATAAGCTCTAAATGGACTCATGACCTAGCTATTAAAAAAAAAAATCACATCTTGAGGTGGCTAGGTGGCACAATGAATAGAGCACTGGCCCTGGAGTCAGGAGGACCTGAGTTCAAATCTGACCTCAGACACGTCACACTTACTAGCCATGTGACCTTGGGCAAGTCACTTAACCTCAACTGCCCTCCAAAAAGAAAAAGAAAAAATCATATCTTCAGCAAATTGGGGAAACATGAAAAAAAAAATTACCCATCAGATCTATGGAGAGAAAAAAAGCTCATGACTAAGCAAAGGATAGAGAGGATCAAAGGAGGTAAAATGGATCATTTTAATCACATAAAATTAAGAAAAAACCCTAATGCATAAACAAATCCAATAAAGCTAAGATTAAAAGGGAAACAATTAACTCAGAAAATGCTATATAGCAATTTCCTTTGAAAAGATTTTATTTTCAAGATATACTGGGTGTCCCAAAAGACTTAGTGCAGTTTTGAATGATTAATAATAGCTTAGGGATATCCTGTATAAGGTACTGTTTCAAATTTATAAGAACAGCTATTTCCCAATTGACAAATGATCTAAAGGTATGAAAAAGCAGTTCTCAAGAGAAGATTGATCATATAATTGTACAGAAAAGTGTTCCAAATCACTAATAATCAGGGAAATGAAAATTGAAGCAATTCTGAGATTTTACCTCATACCCATCAGAATGGAAAAGATGAAAAGAAAAATAACATATGTTGGCAGGGTTATGGGAAAACAGGCACATTGATGTACAGTTGGTGGACCTGTTAATGGGCATTTTAATATTGGAAGCCAAAGCAAATTGGAATTATACACGAAAAACTACTAAGCAATGCATGGCCAAATAATACCACTGCTAGGCCTTTAACTGAAAGAGATTAAAGAAAGAAGAAAAGGTCCTGAATGTATAATAATATTTATAGCAGTTCTTTTCATGGTGGTGAAACAAACTAAAACTTGAAACTAACAGGATTCCCATCAATTGGAAATAGCTGAAGAGATTGTGACATGTGAATGTGATGGAACATTATTGCACTGTAAAAAATGAGGAAATAGATGATTTCAAAGAGATATGGGAAGACTTGTAAGAATTGTTGCAGAATAAAGTAAACAGAACAAGAGGAACAATTTAGATTATAACATATGATTTTGAAGACTTGTATAAATTGATGAGGAATGAAATGAGCAGAACCAGAACACTTTATACAATACGAATAGCACAGTAAAAACAAACAACTGTGAAAGTTGTAAGAACTTTGATGAATGCAATGACCATCCATTATTCTAGATGACTGGCGAGGAAGTATGCTACCCATCTTCTGACAGAAAGGTCAGGGTGCAAAATGAGACATTTATTTATTTTTTTTTAACACAATGAAGAAATTTATTTTGCTAGATGATACATATTTTTTTTATTTTTTTGCTTTTTTTTTTTTAGAGGGCAATTGGGGTTAAGTGACTTGCCCAAAGTCACACAGTTAGGTTTTTTTTTTGTGTTGTGTCTGAGGCCGGATTTGAACTCAGGTCCTCCTGATTCCAGGGCCAGTACTCTATTCACTGTGCCACCTAGCTGCCCCTACATATTTATTTTTAACTATTGAAAATTTAAAATTTTAAAAATTTTATTTTTTCCAATTACAATTATAATTTGCCAATTGTAGAAACAATGTTTAACCTTTGTTTTTGTTTTAAATTCTGAATTCCAAATTCTCTTCTACCCTCTCTCCCTTTCCCCATCATTGAGAAGGCAAGCAATTTGATAAAGCTTATACACATGCAATCATGCAAAATATATTTCCATATTAGTCATGTTGTAATAACAAGAAAAATAAAGTAAAATAACTGTATGGTTCATTCGGCATTCAGATTCTATTAGTTCTTTCTCTGGAGGTGGATAGCAGTTTTCATTATAGGTCTTAGATCTTTCTATTTATTGATGAGGATAGCTAAGTTGTTCACAACTGATCATTGTATAGTACTGCTGTCACTGTGTACAATGTTCTTCTGGTTCTGCTAACTTAACTTTGCATCAGTTCAAGTAAGTCTTTCCTAATTTTTCTGAAAGCATGCTGCTCATCATTTCTTATAGCACAATAATATTCCATCACAATCATGTATCACAACTTGTTCAGCCATGCCCCAACTGATGGACATCTCCTTAATTTCTATGTTTTCACCACTATAAAAAGAATTGCTATAAATAGTATGTGTGTGTGTATTATATGTATATATATATATATATATATATATATATATATATATATATATACATATACATATGTTCTTCCCCCTCTGCTACCCATTTAAAAAAAAACTTTGAGATACAAACCTAGTAGTGGTATTGCTGGATCAAAGGGTATGCACTGTTTTGTAGTCCTTTGGGCATCATTCTAAATTGTGATGTTAAAACTAAGAGAAGTAAAATTCAAATTAAAATAGAAAAAATAATCTCATATATCATATGAGGTCTTTATAAAGACCTGTTCTTTATTTAGAGTTTTAATGAATAATGTGTCAGGTTATATGTATGATAGATACAATGCATAAACAGAAAAATTGAATTTTTTCCTTAGAGCCAGTATGGATTTCAACTCTGATCCCTATAGGATTATCACACAGATCACTTTTCTTCCTATTCCAGGATCTAAAATAAGGAAACACACACACACACACACACACACACACACTCGTCTATGTCTTTGAAAGGAGGAAATGTCCACTCTCACCTTTAAATTTCCCTCAGGATCTAGAACAATGCCTTGCACAAAGCTAATGCTTAATTAATTTTTGTTTTATTAAACTGAACAGGAGCTAGAAAATAAACAGGGAGGGAAGACATGGAGACATTATCTAAAACTTCAGTAACTATTATACTTTCCTTTGTCCTCTTCAAGGTGTCAGCATCTTAAGAGGTCACTCAGAAATAGATACAGGATTCACAGAATCAGACAATGTGAGCATGAGAAGGGATGTCAGTGGCTTTATAGACCAACTCATATATAAAATGCCCCCAAAGTGGTCATCCATCCACCCAAACATCAAGGTTAAATTTACTTCTTTGTAATTTCCACTCTTTGCTCCTAGTTATGCTTTCTTTCACCCAAATGGGACACACTTCACCCTTATTCTATATCAAAGCTGTTTAGATACGTGAATAAAGCTATTGTGTCAGCCTGAGTCTTTTCTTCACTCAGTGGATAGAGTGCTGGGCCTGAAGTCAGGAGGAGTTGAGTTCAAATGTGGTCTCAGACACTAATTAGTTGTGTGATCCTGGTCGTCACCCTCTTTACCTCAGTTTCCTCATCTGTAAAAATGAACTGGAGAAGGAAATGGCAAACCACTACCATTATCTTTGCCAAGAAAACCTTAAACAGGTTTCTGAAGAGTCTGTCATGACTGAAAAACAACTGAACAACAACAAACATCCCCATTTCCTTCAACTAATTCCCTATGAAATGCACTCAAGGTCAGTCATTATCCTGGTTTCCCTCTTCCAGAAGCTCTTATCAATGGCCCTCTTTAACTATGGTGTCCTGAACTGAATACGGTACTCCAGATGGTGTTTGACAAGGGGAACATCACCATTCTAGAAAAGGTCTATGTAGCCTGAGAATAAGGGAATGATTATCTTGCAGTTGCCTTAGGATCTATCCATGATACACAATCTAGAGTCTTGACTTTCCTTTTATTTATTTATTTGTTTACTATTTTATTTCTTTTTGGTTTATTTAGCATTTATTTTCCCTAGTTACAGGTAAAAACATTTATTTATTTATTTGGTTTTTTTGCTTTTTGGAGTGAGGAAGGCAGGGCAATTGGAGTTAAGTGACTTGCCCGAGGTCACACAGCTAGTAAGTGTTAAATGTCTAAGGCTGCATTTGATCTCAGGTCCTCCTGATTCCAGGGCCAGGCTTTTATTCACCGTGCCACCCAATGGCCCCTAAAACAATTTTTAACATTTGTTTTTAATACTGAGTTCCAAATTCTCTCCCTTCCTTCCTCCCTACCCCACTCATTGAGAAGGTAAGCTATTTGATATAGGTTATACAGGTGTAGTCATGTAAAATATTTCCATAATAGTCAGATTGTGAAAGAAAAAATAGACCAAAAAACCCCATCAAGATAAATAAAGTAAAAATATAATGCTTCAATCATTCAGATACCATTAGTTCTTTCTCTGGGGATAGAGTTTTTCATCATAAATCCTCCAGAGTTGTATTGCTGAGAATAGAATTTCTGAGAATGAATTGCTGATCATCTTACAATCTTGTTGTACCTTTGTACACAGTATATTCACTTTGCATCAGCCCATGCAAGTCTTTCCAGGTTTTTCTGAGAGTTTTCTGGATTGTCATTTCTTATAGTACAATAGTATTCCCTCATAATCACATACCACAATTTGTTCAGCCATTCCCCAATTGATGGGTATTCCCTCAATTTCTAATTCTTTGACTCTAGAAAAGAATTGCTATAAATATATTTGTACATAAAGGTCCTTTTCCTTTTTGTTTTTTTATCTCTTTTGGGATACAGATCAAGTAGTGGTATTGCTAGGTCAAAAGGTATGCATGGTTTTATAGGTTTTATAGCCCTTTGAACATAGTTCCAAATTGCTCTACAGAATGGTTGAATCAGTTCAAACTCCACCAATAGTGCATTAATGTCTCATTTTCCCCACATCCCCTACAACATTTGTTATTTTCCTTTTCTGTCCTATTAGCTAATTTAATAGGTATGAAGCAGTACCTCAGAATTGTTTTAATTTACATTTCTCCAATAAATAGTGAGTTAGAACATTTTTTCATATGGCTTGATTACTTCATCTGAATACTGATCATATCTTTGATCATTTATCATTTGGGAAATGACTCTTATGTTTATAAATTTGACTCAGTTCTCTATATGTTTGAGAAATGATGCCTATATCAGAGAAACTTGTTTCAAATTTTTTTTTCACAGTTGCTATTACTAATTGTATTTCCCTCCATCCTATTCCCCTTCCTGTTTCTTTTATTCTCTCTGTCCTTTCACCCTGTCCCTCCTCAAAAGTATTTTGCTTCTGACTACTTCTTCCCCCAGTCTGCCCTCTCTTCTATCACCCCCTTTCCTTTCCCCTCCTACTTTCCTGTAGGGTAAGATAGATTTCTACAACCAATTGAATGTGTATGATTTTCTCTCTTTGAGTCAATAAAAATATGGAACGATTCACAAATTTGTGTGTCAGTCTTGCTCAGGGGCCATGCTAATCTTCTCTGTATCATTTCAATTTTAGTATATATACTACTGAAGCAATCATCTTCCTTTTCCTTTTAAAGAATAGTTCCTTCCTCTTGTCAACTGTTCTGTGATTCAGACTGGCCAGTATTCTTTCCCACCCTCCTCTTCTCTATAGGATTAAAGAACATATCTGGGACAGCTGGGTGGCGCAGTGAATAGAGCACTGGCTCTGGAGTCAGGAGGACCTGAGTTCAAATATGGCCTCAGACACTTAACACTTACTAGCTGTGTGACCTTGAGCAAGTCACTTAACCCCAAATGCCCTGCCTTCCCACCTCCAAAAAGAAAAAAAAAAGACTGTGTCCACAGAAACTACAAAGGGAAGGAAACCATCCAGCCACACCCATCCTATATTTCCATTCATCCATTATGGGTAGATTCAGTGGCTTCCAGACCACTCTGCTCTATGAGTCATAGCAGGGATTGTGTGTAGCAGCTGCACACCCCGCAATCGCATGTCATCCTGAGGCATGCCCTTGACTGAGAAAAGCTCAAGTATGTGCTCTTGCACTAGGCCACATTATATTTCTGTAGTATGGAGACAGGATATCTCCATTGTGTTACAAGTAGAGCGATCTTCCTTCCATAGCTGTAAGTGAGCCTACTCTTTGATGGGAGGATTAGAGAATCAGAATCAATCAACTTTTTACCTGTATTCTCCCATTCACCTCCAAGCACTAACTTCCTTCAGGAGTAATTTTTGTTTGTTTGGCAGCTTAGGGGGTGTTATGGATAGAGCCCTGGACCTGGAATCAGGAAGACATGAGTTCAAATGTAACCTCAGACAATTCCAAGCTGTGTGTCCCTGAGCTACTCATTTAACCTGTGTTGCCTCAATTTCCTCAAGTGTAAAATGAGCATCATAATAACACCTACTGACCAGGGTTGTTGTGAAAATCAAATGAGATAATATTTTAAAGTATTTAGCATAGTGCCTGGAACATAGGTTCTGAATAAATGTTCCTTCTCTTTCTATCTCATTGAGAAAACAACTGTTCTTCAAGGAAGAAGCACAAATAAAGCTGATGCTTGAGTTCACGTTTACACACATAGTTTTCTTCTGTTGCTTTGCTCAGAGCCTTAACTAACAATTTTAGTACCTGGGACATGATTCACAAAATTCAAGAAACGTTTCTTCAAATCAACTTTAAAAAAATTGATTGGGCTTGGCAGCAGGGAGAGATTCTGTCCTAGAATAGGGAGGGAGGAAGGGAGAGAGAGAGAGAGAGACCCAATGACATTTGGGATGAAACACTGGGAATCCAGGAAGGATACTGCTAGAGAAGTGTAATGCCAAGCAAAGGCAACTTCCAAGGTTTGGAATATCAGCATAGCAAACTCCATTTATTCAGTGACAGATTAAGGCAAAACATTCACAGAACAGAGAAAATCAAAATACAGTGTAATTCATTCATTTAGCAAGTAAGTTCTTAATTCAATCCAAGTATTACTCCACTCCTGGACAGTGCATTCATTTAGTCAGTCAAAGCCTCTGTTCTCAAACGGAGATTAGTTTTCAGTCATAAACAAAGTACATTCATCTGGTCAGCCAAAGAGCACAAAAAGTCAAAAGTTTCCCACCCTTGGATCACAATTGAATTATAATACCGTCCATCAATGCCAAGCACTTTCTCAAAAGGGGCAGGAGAGCACAAAAGGCCATCCACTCTTAAGCTACAACAAGGTTAATATATCATCACAACACTGAAAACCCAAGGAAAGGTCCTTCCTTCATCTTGACCTGAGGAAGTTCTCAGCAATCTCTGTTCCTGAGAGGACAAAGCTTAATAAAGCCACAGTATACGTTGCCAGTGTCCTCATTAATTCACTCTGCCTGCATAACAGTCCCAGAACCCCTGAAAACATCAGCAAGACCCTCTTCTAGCATTTCTGTAAACATACAAGAAAATCCTCCTTCAGGGCTTCTGAACCAACAGCCAGGTTCCAGGACCTCTACAACAGCAGCACTGTCCTTCACCAGCAGGTGAATCTGTCAAAACCACATTAAAACAGACAAACAAAATACTGGCATCACAGCCATGCCTCCTCAGTTCTCAAAAGTCCTGGGCATCTCGAACTGGCCCTCAGCAGTCTTTCTATCATCAACTCTAGCCCCTGGCAATTCTCCTCTCTCTCTGACTCCATGATACTGCTCTGCAAAAGTCCTTCTGGCCTTCTCTTCTTGGCTTTCTCTCTGCTTGGGCTTCTCTCTAAATCCACGGCTCCTCCAAGTTCAGCCCTCTCTCTTTATGTCAACAAGTCCATCCCACAAGTGGAATTCACAAGCTCTGGGTTTTAACACTCAACCGGAAAACCAAGCCAATACAGGGGGATCTTTAAATTCCATTACCATTACAGGAAGCCACTACCAGGGATGGCTTAGAGCAGAGAATAGACAGGCCAGAGAAGTGCTTAGTCTGGGTGTGGCTGTTAGAAAGGTGGAGAGTGGCTGGGAGGCCATCTAGTAGCTTCCAACTAATTATTCTTGCCAATCCTAGTTGTTTCAAATTGCTGAAGGAATAGAAGTATTTTATTTCTCATTGGCCTATGTCAATGCTTTGTTGCTTGCCCAGATAGGAGTCTGGATTCTTTCATTAATTTAGGAGCATCTATGGAGAAGCTACAGTGTTCTAAGTACATATTACAGAATTGCCCAGGTCTGAAACATAGCCATTGACCACTTCCTTATTTCCTCAATGGTCCCCTCTTCCCCTTGCCTCTTCAATGGCTCCCCTTATTGAGCTAAGATAACATATGCAGATAACTTCTTTACAGACATTTCATTTTGATAAGTGGATAAGCACTTGCTTTCATGAGTCACCCTAATGCCTTGTTGTTGTCATGTAGAAAAGAGCAAGCTCAGTACTAAAGCAAACCTCTATTCTATTTCCTTAACTCGCCTGTCACTTTGTAAGCAGAAGAAAATCATGAGACTTTTTTATTCAGAGATACCTATTCTTTTAGAGTCAATCACAGATTGATTTTCTTCTGATTTGATCTAGTATTTCCCAGGTATGAAAGGGAAGCTGACATGTGTATCATTGCCAAAGTTATCATTTTCTTTTCTTTTCAAAGTGAATCTGGTTTGGGACCCTTTCCATGCCCCGGACTTTCTCTTCTTTTTGTTCATACTGCAGAGTTGTGTTTTTCTGGAAAATGAATGTAAGCTCCTAGAGGGTCGAGAGTTTTTCCATTTTTGTCTTTGTCTTACCAGTGTCCAGGACAGTGATTAGTCAGTTATGATAGGGGCTTCATCAATACTTGTGTTGAATTTCCAATCCAATCCAATTCATTAGCCATGTATTAAGCACCTACTATGTGTCAGGCATTGTCCTAAGCACTGGTAATACAACTAATAAAAAGAAATACAGTCCCTACCCTCAGTGAGTTTCCAACCTACTGGGGGAGACACAAAAGGAGGCAGGAAAGAGCGAAGGGGGAGATACACCAGGGGTGCCTGGCACTGGGGCATCTTATTCCTTGGAGCTGAAACCAGACAAAGCAACAGATGCAGAGTGGATTGAACCCAAAAGTCTGGTTTCTGCCCTTGGTAAAGGAAGGCATTGGGAGGAGTTTGGTACTCCCCCTTCAGCCCTCTAATCAGAGGGGAGAGGAGTGAGTTGAAAGGACTATCATATGACTCAAAATATATTCATCTGGAAGACTGTAGTATAGGGAAAGAGGTTCATTCCTTTTATGTTGGTAAACAGGCAAAAAGAGCTAACTCCATCCTTTAGAATCAGCCCCAAACATCTAGTTCTTGACCTGTGAGCCAAAACAACCATGGCTCTGATCTTTTAGACAACTTCCATGACCCAGAGTAGGGTGAGATTGGAATTGTTAACTAGGAAGGAAACCTCTATGTACACACATATGTGGACACAGATATTCTGGTGCTAATATGAATGCTAGTGAACAAATGGATAGATGGGTGAAGTCCCTTGGATGGGTTCAAGCTTATATCAGCTACAATAAATCTCAATTCATTCTACATTAACAATTTGTGATTCCAAAAGATTTTACATCAGGCTTCCTGTGAAGACTGTTACATGTGCTAGGTAAAAGGTGGTGCCCTTTCTTGTAGTTCTTTGATCTAAGCCCAAAGACTGTCTCTATCAAGTCCCATATAACAGAATCTGGATCTTCCATATGAGCTCTATATTCTGCTTTTGCTTTTATCATTATCCTTTTCTAAAAAGGCTTGCTACAAACTTTATTCCCCAACTCCACACCCTACATGTCGACCTCTTCATGCTTTAAAGCCCAACCCAGTGCTGCCTCCTCCAACAAGCCTTCCATGGAGTCATTACCAATCTCTTGGCCAGTGATGTTCTTTCACTTAGTTCTTTCACTTAGAACTCATATAACATAGTGTTTGTACCTTTTTGATGTATTTGTCACATCCTTTTAAAAAAATTACAGTTATCTTTGTAATAGGTCATATTCTGTACTCTTTCCTCCCTTACTCAATTGTAACCTCCATGAGGGTAGAAATCATGTCTTACCAAAATTTTAATATCCCCAATGCCTAGCATATTATTTTGCATAAAATAGGCACTTAATAAACATTTGCTAAATTTAATTGAACTGCTTTCTATTATGGTTATCAGTATGCATGTATTATCCTCCTTTTTGATTATAAGGTCTTCCCAGGGCAAGATGTGTCCCTTCATTTTTGTGTCCTAGTGCATAGCACGCAGTTTTTAGAATGTGGTAAGTAGTGAGTGAATGTTGGTGACATTGAACTGAAGTTCTGAGAAGTGCCTTTCCTTCTGTCCTCCTCTGCATTAATCAGCCAGATCTTTATTTGAATTTGCCTGGTTTTGATCAGGGCACTTTTAAAAACATAGTGGAGGGACCAAGGTTCTGAGTGGAGTAGAGAAGATGGCTTATTTATTTTCTTCCCTTTTTATTGTTTTTTTTTAATTTACTTATCTTTAGATTTTCAACATTCACTTACATAAGATTTTGAGTTTTAAATTTTCTCCTCCCTCCTTCCCTCCCTAAAATGGCATGCAATCTGATATATGCTCTACCTATGCATCCATATTAAACATATTTTCACGTTACTTATGTTGTCATGAAGAATTAGAATACCCAGGTCAGATGACTTCCCACTGCCTTATAGACTTTCCTTAAATGACCTTTCTTCCTCTGAAATGATATAGCTTCTTGTTTTTCATAGTCTGAAGTACTTATAATGTTCTTCTTTTGGATTCTACTTATTTTCTCTTCCCTCCACTGATATATTGTCAACTCATTGAGGGCAGAGGCCATATTTCATCTACCTCAGTATCCCTTAAGAGATTATCATATAGGTTCTTAGTAAATGTTGAACTTGAAAAATATTCAAAATGAGCAGTATAGCTGCATTAGCTTTGATGCACTGGCTCTTCTTTACCCATTTCAATCTAAAATGCTTGAGTTCTGGGAGTGCTCAGCCCCACAATTTGTTATGAAGTGATTAATAAGGCTGTAAAAAATGAGTGCTAAATTCCCACCAGTGCATGAATTGTTCTTGCTGGTTCAGGGAAGCAAAGACCACCATGGGCCAATTTTGCTATGGGAGGGCAGCTTGGTGATTGTCTTCAGAGCAACAGGACAAAAGTGATAAAGCACTATTACGCTTAACATGGATGATTTTGTACTGAGTTTCTTCATCATATTGATGAGAGAGTGGGGGAAAACCTGAGCAGCTGGAGAAGCGTCCATAGCTTCATTATCCTGACGTCTATAAAACAGTGTAGCATTTTCCCCCCTCTGGGTTAATACAGAGTCTGTACAAAAGAGTCATTTTATGCTCTTTGATGGTTTTCGATCAAGGTGAAATGCCCTTAGCCCTCAAAGATAAAAATAACTTGAAATAACTCTAATATATTATTCATATCAATAAGAAGAGCAAGAAATAGAGGGAAAATGGCAATTGTAGGAGATGTGTTGTGTGTGTGTATGTGTGTGTGTGTGTGTGTGTGTGTATCCAGACTCCCCTGATCTTGAATATCATACCTAAAAGGAGGAGAAGGGCCTAGGTGATGGATAAGATTTCTTCCATTAATGATAGTCTTTGATGTTATGAATTCCCATAACTTCTCATTTCTCATCTAGCTGCATTATTTTGGGACTTCTCTGATTTGTCCTTCATGTACTCATGCCAAGCACCTTCCTCCACCCCACCTCACCCCTCTTTTTAGCTTCATTTATTTTTTTTTGTGTGTTGTCTTCCCCAATTAGATTGTAAGCTCCTTGAGGGCAGGGGCTGTTTTTCTTCCTTTCTTTTTTCTTTCTTTCTTTCTTTCTCTCTCTTTCTTTCTTTCTCTCTTTCTTTCCTTTTTTCTTCCTTCCTTCTTTTCTTCCTTCCTTCTTTCTTTCTTTCCTTCCTTCTTTCCTTCCTTCCTTCCTTTCTCTCTCTCTTTCTCTCTCTCTCTCTCTCTCTCTCTCTCTCTCTCTCTCTCTCTCTCTTCCTTCCTTTCTTTCATATTTGCATCCCCCAATTCTTAACACAATCCCTGGCACACAGTAGGTGCTTAATATCTATCTATTGACCAACGATTCTACCAGCAATTTTAATATGGGTTTGTTTTTTTTTGTTCTGAGTGATTCATATGATGAACTTTTCTCCCCAACTAGCTTTCAAGTTCCCAGGGGACCAGAAAAATGCCCCTAAAATGTAGAAGGCACATTGATACAGAATAAAAAGCATAGGATGTGGAATCAATAGACCATGGTTCAAATACTGGCTCAGTTTCCTCATTTGTAAAAAAGCAGGGAGTGGACTCAATGATCTCTAAGGTTCTCTAAAGCTCTAAAGCTGTGATTTCACATGGTATTTAGTACACAACCATAGCAGTTATTTTACATAGAACTTTTAAGTTTGTAAAACCTTTTTGTGTAGCTCCTTGAGGGCAAGGACTGTCTTTTGTCTCTTTGTATTCCCAGCACTTGACGCAGTGCCTGGCATATGGTAGGTACTTAATAAATGTTTATTAACTGTATATTAGTCAGTCAACTACCACTTATGAAACACCTACTATGTACCAGACATTGTGCTATTTCATTTGGCTTTCACAACAACCTTGTGAGCTGAGCATTTATCATAGATATTATATTTATATATAATATGTTTGAAATATGGCACATATTTCAAATGAAACATGGTAAGGAAAAAGTTATTTTTGATTGAACAGTTGTCTTGTTAATTGTAAATCACTTTGAATATTGGAGGTTTTTTGGTGTTGATGTTGTTGGTGATATTTTTCTTTTTGGAAAAAAAAATGTTGGGGATGATGTGAAGTTTTCTAGATAATTCTAAGATTTTTTTTTTTTGCTCTGCCCTCATATATCCCATGAAAAACAGTGTCTGGGAGACTGGCCTTGGAACTAGGAAAACTTTAGTTCAAATCGTGCTTCTGACACATACTGTTTGTGGACAAATCTTCTAACCTCTCGTTGCCCAAGGATGCTACCTAAGACTATAAGTTATGGAAGTGTTTTTCATCTGTGTGATTGTTCCCTACACTGGTGAAAACACAGCTCTCCAATAAATTTCCTGTGGCATATATTTGCTGAAACATTTTGCCTGAGCTGTTTAATTTTACTAAAGAAACAAACAAAAAAAAATGATTGATCTCACAACAAGATGGAACATCGATCTTATATAGATGCAGAATAGATTATATCTGGAAGAACTTTATGTTTCAAGGAGACCTATAACTAGCAATTTAAATGACCCTATTCTCTTTTAAAGCAAAAAGTCTTAGTGGACTTATGTCTAATCAGGACTCCGCCATCTTGAACATATGAATAATTTCATCAGGGACAAGAATATTTATTCCTTTGAAGTCTCTAAACTGCTGATATATTTGTATGAAACCAGGAACTGGAAAGAGGGAGGTCTTGGGCTAAAAATGTGAATCTAGCCTGACAGCTCTATAAGCCTGTTAAGTGGCATCTTGGAGCCCTATAGAGAAATAGTTGAACTTGTTCAGGGAAAGTCTCTAAAAATAAATGTAATCATTTGAGTTCCCTTAGTGTTTTTTCAAATCATTTTACATTATTAATTTAAAAAGATTTACTTTCTATGTCTTAAGAGAAAAAAATAACTCAGTACAATACACATAATAGATTATAAAGATATTATATAAACATTTCAGTATTTTCACCATTTTAGGCATCATATTTCATTAAGGAGTGATTCTTCTTGCAAGATAAAGGTTATTTCCCTTTTATGAACTACAGTTTCCTTTATAGGCAGAAAAACAAAGCACTTAACTATCTGTTCAACAGTCATTTATTTATTGAATCATTCATCATTTATTGACCATCTAGCATATATAAGTCACCCTGGATTAGGTAAAATTTAAACTTCATTTTCTGGCATTCAATGATCATGGCTATAAGTAGAAATACTACTAAACACAAAGTCAGAAGAGAATTTGAATTTTTGAATTCTCCCTTTATTATTTATTAACCATGCAATCGTAAGAAATTATTTGTCTGAGCCTCAGTTTCCCCATCTGAAAAGTGCTGAAAATAATAGCTATATTGTTGGAGAGAGCAGTCATATGGATGAAATCACAAATCCATCATCTACCTTATCATGTATTTGATAATGGCATTGATAATGTTTGCCTAATAGGATTTTTTTTTTTGAGGAAGAGACAGGAAGTTTTATTCTCTTCCCCTGCAGGAAGAGGGCAGTCCTCTCCACGGCGGGGATCAAGGAAAGGAGGCATGTTATAAAAGTCAGAACAAGAATTTGTACCCTAATGCAGTCAAGCCACCCCCCCAACCACCCGGCTGTCCCTTCTCCCATTAGTTGAGAGGTGGGCTCTCAGTCTTGGCACAAAAATCTAACTCAATGACTCAACTCAACTCATGTATATGTGTACATATTTATCAGACCTGTGATTTCATTGCTGTAGTTCCTATGAGGAACTTTTACCAGGGCAAAGAATCACCAGTTCTGCAGTTTATAGTCTTATAGTTGCCTGGGGTCACTGAGAAGTTAAATAAATTACTCAGGGTCACATAGCAAGTACATGTCAGAAGTGGGAATTGAACTAAAGCTTTCTTAACTCAGAGACAGCTCTCTACCTCCAATACAAGACTGCTATGTAAATGCCACACTGTCTGGTGCACACTCCCTATTCCTCACTTCAGCTTTATCTCACACCGAATCCTTCCCTATACTCTATAGTCCAGGTAAACACTTTTTTGCTGAGCACTGCATGTGCCCCATGCTGTCTCTTATCAACAACTTTGTTCATGCCCTTTCTTCTCACTTTTTCCCTTTTGAAACTCTACTCATTCTCTAAGGTCCAACTTCAATACTGTTTTCTTCATGAAGCCTTCTTTTATTCTTCTAGTTAGTGATGGACTTTATCCCCTCATACCACCTCTGTATTTGTACATACTTTGTAGTATTTATTATTTTGTGTCATACCTATTTGTATATGTAGTCTTTTGCCCTACTTAAATGCTAGGGTGTAATGCTAATGGGACAGAAGATCTTCCCTGCCCATTTATAGGCCTCACATGGAGCCCACTGGGGGAAGTTTGATTAGGGGAGGCTTGCTTGTAAGAGGGTCAGGAGGGTTGTGATGCCCTCTGACCTTGAAGAAGTGTATACATACATACACACACAGAGACACACATATACACACACATACATACACACATCTATACACACACATATATACATAAATATACACGCATACACACATATACATACACACACACACACACACACACACACATATACCCTGAGGTTAGCATTTTGCTTTGTGGTTCACTCACTGGAAGAGTGTTCCTGTGATTTGGCCAGATAAAACTCTTGGCAGCTGTTAAGGAGCTTTCCTCCCCATCTTTGAAAAACCCAAGTGCTGATGCTTCTCTCTCTGGTAACTATGTTTGTATTACCTTGGTCAGACAGTTGGATTTGTCTGTTGATCTGTACTAATTTCTCAGACAGTTAGAAGCCCTGTCTGTTGGTTCTTTATTTTTCTTCTTGTATTTTTTCTATTTTCTTTATTTGGATTTTCTCTGAAGTTCAGGATGCTGACTTTTCCCCTGAACTAATGAATGTAATTAAAAAGACCCCTTGAACAGCTATCTTTTCTAGTCAAACAGATCTAAGAACCTGTGCTAGCAGCCATCCTGGGTATGCCAGTGTGGTTGCTGCTGCAAAGGGTCACCTCCAAAGGGTCACATCCTGTTTAATTTTTTAAATCCCCACTAGTCCCTAGGATAGTGATTTGGACATGACTAGCCTTTAACAAATATTTGTTGTACGACAAATTAAAATTGAAGGTCACTTAAAGGGCAGTGGACCAGTAGCTATCTCCCCAAATAGAATATAAACTCCTTGAGATTAGGGGCTCTTTTATTTTTATCTTTGTATACTGAGAGGCAGGGTGAGGTGGCTGACAACCAGCCTCAGATCCAGGAAGACCTGGCTTTATGATTGTGGGCAGATATCTTACAAGCTCACTGCCCTAGACAACTCTTTAACACCATTAATTGGGGAGAAAGTATCAACAAGCATGAATAGGAGAATTTTCCTTGCCTGGGAGTTTCCTATACCAATGAAATTTCATATGTAATACCGAACTCTATCCCTTTACATTCCTAGTCCTAGTAGAGTGGATGCTATTAAGCATATATATGGCATATAATAGATGCTATTAAACATTGATAAATAAATTAATTGAGCATTAATAATAACTAATTTTATAATTATTAATAAATTATTTCATTATGAATTAAACATTAATAAGTGAATTCTAATTATATATTTATTAAAATGCTTTTTGATTGATGATGGGCATGAATAGGTTGTATGAATAGTGAATTACAAAGGAGAAGCAGAGTCAAAGACTATCAAGAAAATGTGTAAATAAAAAAGAGGGCTGGTCAACTGACACATGTGAAGGATGACTAATGAACAGATACCTCAAGCTATCAAGAGAAAAGACTGAAGGTGCTTGGAACATTGGGTGGACTTCCCATGGTAAATTTGTTGGAGCAAATTAACAAGAGTCAGAATGGGAAGTCATGGAGAGAATATTATCTATATTGTTGGAGGGAGGGCCTGCATGGAGGAGATGGCAGATCCATTGGAGTAGAGGAATATTTGTAGAATAAATTCATGGATAAATGAATGAATACAAAGTTGAAAAAGGCCTAAATCTTTTAAACAAAGAGCCCAACTTCTTGGCAAAGTATCCAATGAAACTTTCCTTTCTATATCTTGATTAAGAAAAGAAATATGCTACTTTGAATTAATTAAGGGAATTAGAAAGTACTAAGAGGCAGGACTGGATGACTCCTGATTTTCTTTATAGCTCTAATCTGCAGATTTAAGACAGAACTCAAGATAAAACTAGTGGAAAAATTTCTCCCTTCCCCCTTATGGGTGCCATAATCAACATGAGCTAACAGCATTTAACCTAGATCAGTCCACATTCAAAACATTCACTCTTATTTACAAACATTTAAAATAAATATAATTTGACAGCTATATTGTGACATATGTAACAAGAAAGCTTTACAAAGCAGGAAGATTTTATTTATATCTAAATGAATACTGCCATTTCTAGTGAGTAAAAATTTTACCACCTCTTCTAGGAAATCTTTCTCTACCATTTCTTCTATTTTGGGCATGGTTTGGATTTTTTGGAAAACATTTTGTGATTAATCAATTTAGATTGGGAAAGATTTGGGAAATAGAAAGGACTTCCTTGCATGCCTCACATATCTGCTTTTGACTTTGGCTGAGTCTTGACTGAGCTCATTGAATCAAAGGCAGAAACTGCTCAACACTCTGCACAGGGTAGACATTAGCAACATTTGCTATGGTTCCCTGCCTAATGTTCTTCCTGGGTTGTTTCTTCTGGGTTTTTTTGGTGCTTCTCAATCTTCAATCTTTCCAAATTCACTGTATTAAAGTTTTCCTCTTTGTCGACTCTTTTTCAAAGAAGATTTGTTAGTCATGCTACATAAGATTGAAATTCCCATGGATATATTCCTTGTTTTGTAACTTGCAACCAAGAATCATCTACTGTATCTGGAATGGTGGCTCAGAAATATACTCTAACTGAGGAGGATATTAAGGTATTAGTGCTAAAGCCAAATACACAGATTTGCAATCCAGAAAGAGACAGGTTTAACTATTGCTGACTATTGTATTAAACACAAAACAATTTACATCCTGTGTAAAGTGACCTTCAGATAAACAATGGAAAAATTTTATTAAGTGCATACTTACTCTGTTCCAAGCATTGTGCTAAGTATTAGCAATAGAATTAGAAAATTAAGGCAGCCAAAGCTCTCAAAGAGGTCACATTCTAATGGGGGCGACAACCCATAAAAGTGGGCTCATGTTCATGTTTAATCAATGGCAAATGGAAAGGGCAGGTGGTACTTAGGTCCTGGTAGGGAAAGTTGCAGTGCAGAATTGCAAAACCTTGGGTATAATGGCAGGGCAACTGGTCTCCAACCAAAAGGATAATTAGTCCAAGGGTCAGGGAAGAGTGGCTATGGCATACTTTCAGGAGATTTAGAGATGTGGCAGTATAAACCTATTGATATTCGGCATCTGACTCTGGTGGGAACTGGACAATAGAGCAGTGAGGATTGGTTTGGGAAGGGAAAGATCTGTGTCTCTCGTTAGTAACATCAGTAGTATTGATCCTTTTTAAAGCTAAAGGGAGATTGGCTGAATCAGAGGAGGAAAAATTCCCTAGTGGATGTATTGGTGGTTGCTCTTGGTCATTAGACCAAAGTTTGTGTTATGTGTTTAGCAATGAATTCCTATTATATCCCTAAAAATAGCGGTATAAGTTCTGTGATCTTTGTTGGCTGGCTAGCATGACTTAAAATGCTGGAGATTTATTATGAATTTAAAATGGACTTTCTTTCCTGGTTCTCCAGAGTCTCATGATAGTGTAGGATGGCACCTGCCTTGGCTGCTGCCAACAAAAATTTTAATGCTCATTAAAAAAAAAAATCCTAAGTACAGGTTTTGAATATAAGAAAAATGTCTTTGCTACAAAGGTGAGAGTTCATAGCATAGAGAATATATACAGCTCCATGTTCAGAGGTAAATGGAATATTAGCTGGCTACATTTAGAAGATAATATAATTATTAGTTATGGGTCTAGGACTTTCCCCTTGTGCCCCTACTCCCATAATCCAGGACATCACTCTCTGCCTCAGAGAAGATGTTGTGATCTCTTCAGTTTATTTAGAACTTTGATTTAGGAAAACCCTGGATATATAGTTAGTAGGAACTTTAAAAGAATCTGCTCCAATCCCTTCGTTTTATATATGAAGAAAGTAAAGCCCAGAGAAGTTAAAAGATTTCTTCAATGTCACACAGGTAGTAAGTGACAGGGCCAGGATTTGATCCCATATCCCTGTGGCATCACCCAAGTTCTTACTGTACTCTCTCAGCCACTGTCACAGAAATTTGATTTCATTGAATTAAGCAAGTATTTACCGATCACCCTCCTGTGCCTAGTTAGGTAATAAAAGGAGCCTGTGGCATTGTCTCTGACTTGATGAGACAGAATTTACATCCATGAGACCATCATTTTGATGGTCCAGAGATCATTGCTTGACATTGGAAAAGCTTAGGTAATAGCTAGGATTTCCTTGTAATATGATACAGAGCCTAGAAAATATTTCAAAATAGAAAAAAAAAAATAGACTGTGACATTAGGAGTTGGCCTTGTCTCTACTGCTGCCCTGGGGACGAAGGAGGGCTTCATGGAAGAGGCACACTTTACTAGCAAGATCAAAGATTATTTTTTAATTGAATACTACCATATACAGTACAAAAAATAAATGCCAAAGCATATGCAGAAGCAGAGAGAGATCTATATGGGCCAGAGTAGTTAAGAAAGGCTTCATCAAGTTGAGATAAATCTCAAAGAATGAGTATGATTTAGCAAGACTTCAGTTAAGAGAAAAGTCATTCAAAACATGAGCAAAGGCACAGAAAAAGAATAGAAATCGATGAAATAATAATAACTACAACAACCAGTATTTATATAACGCTTTTAAGATTTGCAAAGCATTTTACATTTCTTATTCCATTTAACCTTTACAGTTCTGAGAGGTAAGTGATCTCATCCCCATTTTGCAGATGAAACAGAACCTGAGAGAGCTTAAGTGCTTTGCCCATGTCACACAGCTAGTAAATATCTGTCAAGTTTTGAACTCAGATCTTTCTAATGCTGTATCAGCAAGCACCCCAGCACAACCAGGGTGGCTGTTAGCACAGGTTCTTAGATCTGCTTTTCTAAAGGAAAGCAACTCAAAATGGGTTAACAATCTTACTTTAATCGATCAAATATCATTTACCTAGTT
>CM053582.1:177785684-177807255 GCA_028627135.1 Pseudochirops cupreus
ATCACAAAGCTACAAGGCACGGGCATTCCTGGAAAACAAGGCTGGCGCCACAGGCTCCAGGCAACCACATTCAGCCTATTAGGGACTTTCAAATATCCAAGGGTCCTCAGAGTCACGTAGCCACTTTAGCAAAGGGCCTAGGGGCAGGGAAGATCTTCAGATTCCCATAACAAATGCTAAGTCCAGTACTCTTTACACTCTACAACTGAGCTGGGACCCTTTTAAGGACTTTGCCTTTATTCCACTGGAAAAATAGAGACCATTTTCCATGAATTCTCCTCCCCTTCCTCCTCCTCTGTATCTCAAAACTACTCGGCATAATCTCTCACTGTGTCAAGGCCTTTGCTCTAGCCTCTCATAGAGAGATAGCCTTTTGTCAAGGTCAACCCTTCTACATGTATCCTTGTTCTAATCCTCTCCTATCTTCTCCAGAAAAATTGCCCCCAGTGTTATGTTATTCTCTCTTTCTGTCTCTGTCTCTGTGTCTCTGTCTTTCTCTGTCTCTCTGTCTCTGTCTGTCTCTCTGTGTCTGTGTCTGTGTCTGTGTCTCTGTCTTTCTCTCTCCTCTTTAATCTCTACCTGTGGGTTCCTGAACTACTGCCTTCAAATATGCCCAAATCTCTCTCATACTTAAAAAAGGTGACCTTGGAAAAAGTTGTCTGTATATATTACTTCTGATTTCTCTCCTATTACTAACTTCTCGAGCTTTTTCAATTTGGCTCTGACCTCATCACTCAACTGAAACCACTCTTGCTAAAGTTACTGATGCTACAATAAGTGACAAATCTGAAGCCTTTTCTTAGCCTTCATCTTTCTCACATTCTCCATAGCATTTGACACTGTTGACTCTTCTCTCCTCCTGGATACTCTTTCTTCTCTGGGTGTTTTTGGCACCAGTGTCTCCTAGTTCTCCTTGCTGTTGGACTGATCCTTCACAGCCTCTTTTGCTGTCTCATTATTCACAACACACTTTCTAACTGTGGGATGTCACCTGAGAATTTGGACTGGACCTTTTCTTTTCTCCCTATGCTCTTCCAGGGACCTTATTGGCTCCCATAAGTTTAACTATCATCTTTTCACAGATAACTCCCAGATCTTTATATCCAGCCTGATTTTCCTATATCACCAGCTGCTTAATGGACATTTCAAGCTAGATGTGCCACCCAAATGTGACTCAAATTCAACATATTCAAAGAAGAGCTCATTATCTTTTTTTTCAGAACTCAGTAGACTTCTGAACTTTCCTATTTCTGTCACCACCATTTCACTAGTCACCAAATTTCACAACCTCAGTGCTATCCTTAACTCCTCACCCACTTACCTCATATATCCAATCAATGGTCAAATCTTATTTCTATATCCATAACATCTCACACATTCATTCACTTTTCTCTATGGTATTTGACACTGTCACCCATCTTCTTTTTGGATACTCTCTCCTCTCTAGGCTGCTTTTTCACACTAGAGAGGCAAGGTGACTTCTGCCCAGCCATTGTTTCACACTCCAAAAATTATGCCAAGGGGAAGCTAAGTCACTCAGTTCTAAAGAATCGTATACTTAGGGCTGGACGAGACCTTGGATGTTATCTGGTTAACCCCCTCATTTTACAGATGAGAAAGCTGAGACTGAGGGAATTAAGGGACTTGTCCTGGATGGCATAGGTACTAAGAGAAAGCACCCAGAATTGAACCTAGATCCTCTGGTTAAAAAATGAATGCCTTTTCCACTCTTAGCATGATTTGGGATTTGATGCTTCTTCACTTTAGCCACCTTCTGACAGAGGCGTGCTCCTTCCCTCTCCCCCTCAACCTCTTGCTCTGGAAACTGTAATTAAACCAACAACACTATCGCTTCTAAAAAGGGCATTCCACTAGACTGCTCTATTTTCCCACTCATACCTCTAACACTTCCAAGAACAAAACATCCTTCTCTAGCTACCACTCCCCTATATTTGTTGTATCCTCTTTTTGGAACGTAAGTTCCTTGAGAGCAGGGAACATCTCCCTTTTATATTTGTACCCCTAGAATGTAGCATGATATAAGTGCTTAATTAATGTTTTTTTTTTCTTTCATTGACTCATTCAATTCATACAATCACCCTCCTTGTTCAGGCCCATCACCATTTTCCACATAGATTTATTATTGCAGCAGCCTAGTAATTGGTCTCCTTGATTCAAGGCTCATTCTATTTCAATCTTCTTAAAGTGTAAGCCTAATCATTTCTCTCCCCTATTCAATAAACTCCAATGACTCTCTAGTGCCTTTAGGACCAAATATAAATTCCACTGATTGACTGACATTATAATCTGATTACAACCTTTCTACTTCACCTTAAACATCATCCCCTTCCTGTATTCTGTGGTTCAACTAGACTCACTTTCTTGCTGTTCTTCACAAAGAATATTCCATCTCCTGACCCTGAGCTCTTGTATGCAAAGGTATGGGGGCTGCCTTTGACAGTTGGTTGTTGAGTGTTGTCTTTTATTCTTGAAGAGGACCAAATGACATCACTATGCTAGAGTCAAGTTTCGGTGTGTCCAACTGTGGCTGTCCGACTGCATTCAATGTGACCGATGATTTCAGAATGCTCTACCACAGGTCAGACACAAATGTGAACGTTTGGGGTAGATACTCTAAATCTGCACATCCTGTGTTTCTTTTGAGCTATTTCAAGTGGTCCTGTGCCAGTGTCTCCCATTTCACAAAATCAGTTCCAAAGTTCTTAAGAGAGACTGTGAGAGTGACCTTGTATTGCTTCTTCTGACCACCATGTGAGTGCTTGCCCTGTGTGAGTTCTCCATAAAATAGTCTTTTTGGCAAGTGTATGTTTTGCATGAGAACAATGTGGCCAGCTCCTTGGAGTTGTACTCTGTGAAGAAGAGTTTGAATGCCTGAGAGTTTAGTTCAAGTAAGGACCTCAGTGTCTGGTACCTTATCTGTCCAGGTGATCTTCAGAATCTTCCTAAGACAATTCAAATGGAAGTGATTCAGTTTCCTTGCATGGTGCTGGTAGACTGTCCAGGTTTCACAAGCATGCAATAATGAGGTCAGAACAATGGTTCTGTAGACCTTCAATTTGGTAGTCAGTCTAATATCTCTTCTCTCCCACACTTTCATTCAGAGCCTCCCAAACACTGAGCTAGCTCTGGCAGTGTGTATATCAACCTCATTATCAATATGTACATCCCTAGAAAGTATAATACCAAGCTAAGTGAACTTATCCACAGTATTCAAAACTTCTGCATTTGTTGTAACTGATGGTTCTATGTTTGGATGGTGTGGTGGTGACTTATGGAGCCCCTGTGTTTTCTTGGTGTTAATTATTAGGCCAAAATTAGCACAAACAGCAGAGAATTGACCCACTTTGTTGCATCTCAGCTTCAGAGGCTACATTGAGTGCACAATCATGTGTAAACAGAAAATCATGCACCAACACTTGCTCTGCTTTGGTCTTGGCTTGTAGTCTTTTCAAGTTGCAGAATTTACTATTAGTACAGTAGCTGACCTTGATGCTATGTTCAATTTCATTGAAAGCATTTCACAACAGGCTGAAAACATCATGCTAAAAAGCATGGGAACAAGCACATCATCTTGTTTCACTCCATTGGTGACTGGGAAAGCACGAGAGCATTTTCCATTATTCAGAACCCAGGCAAGTCTGCTGTCATGAAATTGACATACAATGCTGATGAACTTGTCTGGGCAACCAAATCTTGACATAATTTTCCATAAACCCTCATGACTAACAGTATGAAAGGCCTTCGTCAGATCCATAAACATTGTGTACAGACCTCTGTTCTGCTTCTGGCATTTCTCTTGGAGATGTCAGGTAACAAACACCATATCAACCATTCCTCAGATCTTTCTGAAGCCATACTCGCTCTCAGGTAGATGACTATCTTCTAGGTGAAGGATCATTCTATTAAGGAGGACTCTGGCAAGAATCTTACCAGCAATGACTAAGAGAGAGACCCTCCTGTGATTGTTACAGGACAGTCTATTTCCTTTACCTTTATAGAGATGGACAATGGAGGCATACTTGAACTTCTGGGGGATGACCTCCTCTTGCCATATAACCTGGAAAATTTTGGTCGGCTTTTGTATGAGCAATGAACCCCTTACCTTGTAAATCTCAGCTGGAATAGAGTCAGCACCAGGTGCTTTGCCACATGAAAGGAGTCTAATGGCATTCAAAATCTCTTCTTCACTTGGAGCTTCAGCTAGGGAGGGATTAACTTCAACCTGAGGTAAAAGCAGGTCTAGACACTAATATAGCTCAATAACTATTTAACATAAATTAGACCAAATAAATAGTACATTCAGATATGAATACAATTCATTATATGTAATATGAAATTTAAAAAATTGTGTGTGCTTGTTTATTAAATTTCTGACACTGGTTATTATATGCTACTTACCTCTTTTGTAATACTAAGACTGATGAAATGCTGGGACCTTTCAGTTGTCCCTTTTACTAGGAAGGCACTGTGATGGAGATTAATTAAAGAACATTTCCATCTGAACTGATGATGCCCTGCGTACATACATATCTACACACATACATCTACATACAAATATATACATATATTTGCACCACATATATGTTGTAAATCTACATATATAATACATGAAAGGTAAGTCTGTGTATGCATATATATATGCCAAAGACATATATACATATACACACACACACATACACTGACTTAACTTCCTAATTATATTCAACTTAAGCTAAAACAAAACTTGCCACATGATCTTGAACTACTTAACCTCTCTGAGTCTCGTTTCTCTTATTTGTAAAATGGGGATTCAGCACTATGGTTCTACAATTGTATCACAATTATTAAAATTTATTGTTCTAATAATAGCTAATATTTATGTAATGTTCACAAAGCATTTTATGTGAATCATCTTATACCTAACAACAACCGTGTGAGGTGGTTGCTATTGTTATCTCCATTTGACAGATGAAGAAACTGAGGTCGAGATGTTAAGTGAGACATTTTTTCTGGAGGGTGGAAGGTAGGGCAATTGGGGTTAAGTGACTTGCCCAAGGTCACATGGCTAGGGGTGTGTGTGTGTGTGTGTGTGTGTGTGTGTGTGTGTGTGTGAGGCCAGATTTGAATTCAGGTCCTCCTAACTCCAGGGCTGGTGCTCTATTCACTGCACCACCTAGTCACCCCAGTTAAGTGAGACATTTACTAGAACTCAGTCTAGGAAATACTCCCATGCCTGCTGTTAAATTTCTGAGTGTACAGGAAACTGGCTCCGAAGGGTAATTGGGGCACTGACATTTAGAGTTTGTGTGGTCCTTGGCCAAACTTCAGAAAGTCTTGGCAAGAGTATGTGCTCTCTATTATTTGAGTAAGAGTCCCGTCTAGTGTGTAGCATGGCACATTGGAAGGGACATTGAATTTGGAGCTAGAAGACCTGGATATGAAAAGTGACTCTCTGCTACTTTCTATCTCTATGACCTCTTACCTCTCCTGGCCTCAGTTTCCTTATCTGTTGACTAGTTGACCTCTAAGGTCTCTTTGAGATCTAAATCTATGATCTTATCTTATTATTCATATGATTATAAATATCTGTAGGGTTAATGGAACACAAAATCTTCCCAGTCCATTAATAGGCCTTTGTGATCACATGTGTTTCTTTTCCCCTTGGAACATGAGCAGGTATTTCAATCACGGATGTCCTACTGCTTTAAGTTCCAGCCCAGTTCACATCTGTGACACATCCTGAGACACATAGAGCCCATCAGGTGATTCAGGAAGATTTATATTGCCTTGGGGGAAGAACTTGCCTAAGGGGAAGCTTACTTAGGGTGAAGCTTGTTTAAGGGGAGGCTTTCTTGCAGGAAAGCTTTCACACTTTCACACCTTTTGGCACTGAGTCACTTGCATTGTGATGCCTTCTGGCTCTGAGCCTACTAGTTGAAAACTATATATACTCAAAGGTTGGTATTTTACTTTGGGGCTCACTTATGGGAAGAATGTTTCTTTGTGATTTGGCCAGATGAGACTTTGGGTAGCCGTTGTTAAGGGGTGCCCCCCCTGCTTTGTGAACCCTGCTGCTCTCTGGTCTGGCGATTAGGTATCTATTACTCTGTTCAGATAGTTTGAGCCCTCTCTTTTGGTTTCTTTCTTGGATACTCACTTCTTTCTACTTATCTGTCTGTATTGTTTAATTAAAGTAAGATTGTTGATCCCTTTGAAGCTGTCTTTCCTTTAGAAAACCAGGTCAAAGAACTTGTGCTGGCAGCCCACCCTGTGTGCTAGTGTGGTTGTTAATATGCACAGTATCTGGACATAAAATTCTTGACAGTCTATGTGTCCTATGTAAAGAACAAGTAGGTAACAGTTTTCTCATCTGTGAAATAGGAATAATAATTCCTGTCCAACTTCCCTTATGGGTCACTGGGAAGATCAAATGAGATAATGTATGGAAAGAATTTTGTACCCTAGTAAAACTGTACATAAATGTTAGCTTCTATTAGCTCAAGCACCACCTCCTTCAGGAGGCCTTTCTTAATCTCGCTCAGCCCATAATGCCTTTTATTTGAATGGAATGTTGCTATATTCCCCCTATTTTGTATTTATCACTTAAGCATATGTTGTTTCCCCTATTAGAATGTAAGCTTCTTGAAGACAGGGACTGTTTTTGCTTTTTCCTTTGCCTCATCATTTCTTAGCATGAACCTAGGCACACAGCAAATATCTAATAAATGTTTCCTGATAGATTGATTACTTTAAAATTCAAAAATTATCACTTGTAAATGGCCTAGTTTCTGATCCAGGAAAAGTTTAGACTAGGTGGTCAGTGAGGTCATTGTCAACTAAAGATCGTCTCTGTTTTCCTAGATATTAGAGTTATGAACAGGATAGAGTTAAATAATTTGTTAATTATTTTTACTTAGCCTAGTCTTTAGGTCCATGATTAATTTAAAAATAACAAGAACAATGTATTATCTCAGGTATAATTTAATCAGTGCTAGATGATGGACTAGGCCTAAAATAATTTAAAAACTAGAGCAGACTATCTGAAGTGTTCTTCATGGGATTATTAAATCTCCAGACATTTCATATTCAAAAATTGCTGCAGTTTTCACTTAAAAAAATATTGCTAGGGGCTGTCATCACAGCCCTTGAGTTTTTCTGGTAATTTTTCAAGAATTGAGAACAAAAAAGAGCAACTAAAGGAAAATAGTTTCATTTAGATGTTTGGAGCCCCAATCTGGGTGAAAGTAATTCCAAGATTTCCAGATGATCTGCCATGTTGATAGGGCTGCGTAAATATCATCCCTATTATTGTGGTCTACTTCCTTTTTTTCCTGCCTCAGTTACACCAGCTATAAAATGAAAATTTGCTCCAAAAATTCGATGTTTCATCTAATCTAGACTTTCTTGGGGAAGTAAATTATCTGAGACAATGAAAATAAAAAATGAGCTTCTGCTGTGGCCCTACATACTCGTGGTTTCTATAGCTTAAAAATAATTTTTAAAAAATTGGAACAAAGAGAAATGTTAGATCAATCAGAAACTATTCCTGAAAGATTTTATTTTGAATGTTAATGAGAGCTCATAAACTTATGGCTGCTTTGTTGTCTGGGATATGCTCATGGTTTAGGACCTCAAAAGAAGTGAATGTCCTTCTTTGATTGCTGGTTCTTTGTATAATCTTTATCTAGTTATCCTGAAACTAAGCTAGGAGTTTTATTGTTTTGGAAATTCATTTATTTAGCAGTCTGTTGCTTGAAACTTCCCATAGCAAGAAGATACAAGAAGAAATATGCCATAATTAAGCTCCATGGGGCAGCAGGACCAACCAGAGGGGGAATGGTTTACGCCTGGGAAATCAGACAGAGATACTTGACAGGTTTTGTTTTTCCTTAAGAGAAGTTCTATTGTATCTAAATGAAGTTGAATTTTAAAACTGTTTTCTAAATGAGTTTTTCCTCCTTAGAAATTGTAACTTTATGAATATGTTAATTAACAACAATATTTGGCGCTTGTATAGCACCCCTTTGTCTGAAGAGCTCAGTGTTTAATTAATTCTTATCATACCCTTAGGGAGGATGTAAGCCTACGATGTTTTTTTTTATTTGCTGCAGGGTTTTGGAGAGTGAGAAAGAATGCTACAAACAGGCATTTGCTCTGATAGAAAAGAAAAAGGGGAAGTAGTTTAATCATTGGGCAATAAAATTTTAAAAAATCTAGTGGGTTTTTGTACCTGGGCATCTAGGTGGCACAGTGGATGGTGCACTGATTTGAAGTCAGGATAAGAATGATCCGAGTTCAAATCCTTTCTTGGACACTTACTGTGCTACCCTGGGCAAGTCATTTAACCTCTGTCTGCCTCAGTTTCTTAATCTATAAAATGGGTATTATAATAATAGTATCACCTACTTCCCAGGGTGACCGTATTTGTAAAGTATTTGGCAAACCTCAAGTCTGTATCAATGTGAGCTATGTTAGCTGCTCTCCATTATAGCCCATATTTCTCTTGATCTCCTCTGAAGCACTCCACATCTACTTATTATGTGATTATCAGGTACAAAATGTATACAAAAAGCACAATACATGGGCCCTGCTCTCAACCCACTGGAAAGAATCCTGGCTTTGCAAGCTGGGACTGCTGAATTTATGTTCCAGCCAGGCCACATACCAGCTGTGTGACTTTGAATAAATCACTCGGCTTCCCCAGGAGGGCCTCTGTTCCCTCATCTTAAAAAGCAGTTTAATTGGACTAGACCATCCATAATCTTCCTTCTAGTTCTGATGATTCTTTCTTTCTGTGATCCTACATGGGGAGAAGAGGCTCAGGTACAGAGAGAGGTAGCTAAAGATGCCAGAGAGGTGATAGTGAAGACCTAGTGAATGCTATGGAGAGAAAATATTCCCTTTGCAAGTATCATCAGGGAAGGCTTTATACTAGAAATGGAGGAAGTTAAGGCAGGACATCATGGAGGGTAAGATTAATGATAATTCACATTTACATGGAACTTTAAGGTTTACAAAACACTGTCCCAACAACACTTCTGGGATGCATGTGGTATATATGCTAATACCTCTGTTTTCTAGCTCTTTGAATTTAAATGCCCTCCTAGCACAGAGGGAATGTAAATAGTAAATAGTAACTGTTTCTCTTCTGGCCTGAAACCCTGAGGATCATTCCCTCCCAATTTGACTCCTAAGGCCATCCCTTGACTCACTTCTTAAAGAGGCCTATTCATTGAACCGGCATTACCAGACTCAAAGTGAGAATCTGAAAAGGTCTTAGCCCCAAAGGGCCAGGGTCTCCCATTGCATCCTGGGCCATCTCCAGTCATCCTGATGAATATCA
Organism: Pseudochirops cupreus; assembly: GCA_028627135.1. Classification (NCBI taxonomy): domain Eukaryota; kingdom Metazoa; phylum Chordata; class Mammalia; order Diprotodontia; family Pseudocheiridae; genus Pseudochirops; species Pseudochirops cupreus. The sequence continues at coordinate 177,795,028 of CM053582.1, forward strand.
GGTCACTGGACCCAGATGGCTCTGGAGGAGAAAGTGAGGCTGGTGACCTTGCACAGTCCTGCCTCACTTAAATCCAAGTCATCTGCAAGTCATGTTATCATTCTCTGATGTCATGGTCCTCTTTGAGAATGAAAGATAAACACAACAACAACCAACAACCTTCATCCCCTCCTCAAACATTTGACCAGAACAACTAATGAAACAAAATGGTGGGACTGAATATTACTTATCTCTCTATCTGTCCATCTTTTGATCAGGATGACAATGAATAGTGAAATGGCACAAAAAAAAAAAGGCAGGTAGCAGGAGAGGAAAAGAGTAGTCTATTAATTAGATAATCAGCTTCAGGATCAATAGAAGCAACTGAACTTCCTTTCTCTTAGGACAACTAAGTAGTGCAGTAGACAGAGTATTGTCCCCCATTCCCTTACAGTTTGCTTCCACTTTTGTGTGACAGTGGTAGGAAAAGGAGCAGAGAGTTCTGAGAAATATTCAGGTCTTTGTTTATAAATACTGGTTTTCTTAGGTCATTTGGTGGTATAGTGGATGGCATGACTCTGGACAAGTCAAAGACCATCTCCCAGCATCAGTGTCCTTATCTATAAAAATGGGTGTCATAATAGCATCTCCCTCATAGGGTCATTATGAGGATCAACTGAGATAAAGCATGTAAAGTGTTTGGTAAATCTTAACAGCTACATAAATGTATATGATGGCTAGAAAGCTAGACTGGAGTCAGGAAGACCTGAGTTCAAATCTGGCCTCAGTCACTTACTAGGAGTGTGACACTGGTCAAGTTACTTCACCTCTGTTTGCTTCAGTCTCATCTGTAAGATGGGGATAATAATAGCCCCTACTGCCCAGGGTTATTGTGAAGATCAAAAGAAAGAAGAATGCCTGGCATGAAGTAAGCGCTATTTTAAATGTTAGCTATTATTAACTATTGTTATCATTCCCACCAACTGCTTAATACCTGAATTATTACTGTCCAGAACACAGTGCTTTGGGTTGTGGTGGAAAAGGCAATGGTATCAGATCCAGTAGGCCTTTCCAACTCTTGCTCCCCAGTTAATTTGTTGGCTTACATGGCAACCAGGGGGTATTATGAGTGGTGAGGTTGGTGCGGGGCTAAAAAGATTTCTTCACCCCACGGCTTTTGTAGTTTTGGTATATGAAGTCCCCAGGATGACTTGAAGGGCCCCACACCAAAGAATATGATAGGAGTTATGAGGAATATCATAACACAATTTATGTAAGACCAAAGGATTCCACAACAGCAATGTCAGAACAGCAGAAAGGGAGTCAAAAAGAGACTGCCTCCAAGCCCAAAGGTTTTTGCCAGTTTTTGCCAGGACAATGCAGTTGCAGTAGTCTTGGGTTATGATTAAAAGAGCTTTTAACTCATAAGAGGTAACTGAAATTACTGTGCTACCAAATTAGGTGACAGTTTTCCCTGGTCCTACCCCTACTCCATCCTGTACATGAGTTTTTAGTTCTCCCCTGCTCCAATCTATCTTACACAGTGCAACCAGAGTCATTTTCCTAAAACAACATTCATATTACCCTCTCCAACTCCTGTGCATATGGGACTGTTAGTGCCCAGTACTACTGGGGATGTGCCAAACTCTGTGAGTTTGAGCTATGCTTTTAGCCCCAGTGGATTCTTAGTTCACTTGACAGTGTGGACTACACACTTAGCACAGGTGTCAGTACTGAGAGTTGCATAAATGATGCTCCTAGTAGGGTGGTTCTATCTATGAATGGAACCTACAAATTGGCATCTGCCTTTAAAAGCCTTGAACAGGTTCGCCCATTTCTGATTTAGGTTTCTACTTATCCAGCTGTCTCTTCAGTGAACTGCAATGCTTGGCTCCAAGAGAAGAATGTCAGGATTTTGCGACTTGTGAAGTACCATCTATGCCCATGGGATATGACTTATGCAGCTTGTTTCAGACTATGAACTATAATACTTGTCCTTGGAGAAGGCTGTTATGGTGTGTGTGTGCCTGGGAGAGCAGGGGCCTATGGTGGCACCCAGTTTGAATGTTGCATTGATCTTTGAACATTCTAGGAACTGGTCCCATGCTAGAAGAGTGGTAGTTGGTAGTCAGGGATGAAGAGAGCTAAGAGTCTAACATGCAACCATGTGAACCCCCGCCTTTAGTAAAGGTGAGTGGAGGTGGGGGGGGGGCAGTCAGTCACTGGGATTAGGATAAAGTTCAGTTGGATTTATTATTCAAGAGCTTCCAAAGTCTCACATTTTGACTCCTCACTACTGTTTGCTTCAGTTCATGCTGGCCAGATCATTGTTACCTAGACACACTATGTTCATTCTTCCTGATACACCTGTGTTTCTCTTCTCCTAAAATGCCTCCTCCCACTTTACCAGTCCTTAAAAGTCCGAGGAGAGTGGAAAGAGCACCCCATTTGGGTTTGAACTCAGGTCCTATATGATGCTTCCTACCTGTTGTTATTGTTGAGTTACTGAGTTATTCAGTCATGTCTGACTCTTTGTGACCCGATTTGGTGTTCTCTTGGCAAAGATACTGGAATAGTTTACCATTTCCTTCTCCAGCTCATTTTACAGATGAGGAACTGAGGCAAACAAGGTTAAGAGAAGACTTGCCCAGGGTCACAGAGCTACTTAGTGTCTAAGGCCAGATTTGAACTCAGATCTTCCTGACTCTAGGCCTGATGTTCCATTGACTGTGCCATTTAGCAGCCCTCACTACCTGTGTGACCTTGGAAGAATCATGTCATCTGTTTAGGCCTCAGCTTCCTCATCTATAAAGTGAAGGAGTTGGGTTGTATGCTCTCTAACATCCTCAGCATTTCTAAATCTCTGATCCTATAATTCTGACTCTTACTTGCTCAATGAAGACTTCCTCATTCATGAAGGTCTACATTCATTCTCCTCAGGAAACCTACAGTGACTCAGATGAGTATTGCAGAGCAAGAGGGGCCTCGTCAATACTCTCCTCCCTTCTGATTAGAGAACCAGAGGGCAGAGCAAAGAACTTTCAAAGCATCTTTTTAAAGAGGGCTCCAAGATCAGTTATTACTTCATTTCCCACCAGCTGAATTCCTTGGTTAAAAATTCTACCATGACTGCATGTCAGGTACCTTCTCCCCTACCCCCATTGTCACCACCCAATCACTCTCCCCTCCCTCCCCATCATTTATATGCCCAGCACTTAACACGATGTCTGGAACATGATAGGGTGCTTAGTAAATATCTTTTGACTGTTGACTAGTCCAACACCTTTATTTTACAGGCGAAGAACTAAGACCTAAAGAAGTTATGTGACTTGTCCAAGACAACATAGGTAGCAGGACTGGATTTAAATTTCAGTCCTTTGAATAACAACAACAACAATTTATAACTCCAAATCTATCACTATCTCATATTCATATAGTTAACATCTTTTCACTTTATTAATCACATAATACATTGTATCATTTTTAAGAATTATTTTTATTATTTTTAAATATTAACTGCATTTCTCCCCATATTCCTTCTCTTCCCCCATCCAGAAAGTCATCCTTTCTAATATTTTTTTAAAATGGAAATATTAGGAGAAAATTATCAAAACCAATCAACATATCCTCCCTCAAAAAATCTCACATTATTTCCAATATTCCATACCCATAGTTCCCCGCCTCTGGAAAGGATAGATGTCTGATAACTTGTTGCAGGGACCCAGTTTCTTCCTTAAAATTTCTCAATATTCAGTTTTGATTCTTTTATGATTATTTTTTTTTCCATTTACATTGTAATCACTGTGTATTTAGTTTTCCTGACTCTGATTACTTCATTCTCCATCAGTTCATGTACATCTTTCCATGTTTCTCCACATTCATCATGCTAATTGTTTTTATAGTGCAGTATTGTTCCATTAGATTCAAGTACCACAATTTATTTAGCCATTCCCCACCTTTTAAAAACAAATTCAACTTGGTGGAGAGAGATATAGGTAAGGGAGGGATACAAGGCCACAGAGGGATGTAAATGTTAAACAAACCACGTTAGATGATGTGGAGTAGAATATTAGGAGTTAGGAACAAAAATATGAGGTCAAGTTGGGTATGTGTTGACTTGGTGGTCTGGACTGGTAAAGGAGAGGAAGCATCATCTTGCAGCTTCCTATCTTAACCATCTATTCTTTCTAAATAAGGGCTAACTAAGCTCAGTTTTTCTACTACAGAAAGAGACTAAGTGATACAAGTACCCAGGGACAAAGCCCTGGTCCCAGACCCTACTCAAATCTCTTGTGTGTCTAAGCCTTTTGTTGTTATTTGGCTTTGTAGCCTGTCCCTATGTATCCTTAAGGGAACCCTTTGTGGTAGATCTAACCCATGGCTTTGTTAGAAGCATTCATTCATTCCCTGTTCTCCTTTTTCACTTCAGACCCTGATCCCTAGTAACATGTTTACTGTATCTGAGGGATGAGGCAAAGATGGGTGGAATAAAGGGTGGTAGAAGAAATTCACTAGGTTGTCAAGGGCTTGGGTGTGCCAACGCTGTGTCCACTCATGCCATGATTGACTGACATCTCAGTTCTTCCCATAACTCCCACTATTGTCCTACAGTCCCATTGCTCCTCTTTCCTAGAATCATCCTATTCTTTTTTTGGGGCACTTTTTTTTGGGCTTTATGCCTTTAACTCTTCTTTCCACCTCTCTTCTCACTAAGGTCAGTCATTACTCATAGTCCATTCTTAACTCTGGTTTCTATCTTACATAAATCCCCAGTTCCTTAAATTAATTTATCCTCTGTTCCCCAATTATTGCTCTTGGTGCAATAATTATCCCTATAAGGATAACTGTTAAAGATGGTCTTGACATCCCTTATGCCTTCTTCACCTTATGGATCCATGTCCATACTCACAGAACTGAACACTTAGCCAAAGAAAGAGAAAAAAAGCACCAATTAACTATTTGGAAGGAAGTATAAAACACTGTAAAAACAAAAGCAATTACTCTGCATTTCGAGTCAAAAGACCTGGGTGGAAATGCCATCTTGGGTTCTTACTACCTGTGTGGCATTTAAACTTGCTAGAGCTTAATTATCTCCTCTATAAAATGAGTGGTATGAATTAGATGGTCTCTAAAATTTTTCTCTGTTCTAAATCTGTGATCTAATAAAGACAGCCAAATATTTAGAAATGAACAGAGGTTTTTGGAGGGTAAAGAAAAACTTGGAACCACAAAGCAAAAGGGAAACAGGTTACCTCGAAACTCATTTTCCTTACGGTAAATTGACAGCCCTACAATATTGCACTAAGGGGTTGCTCTGATGACTAACCTTTTTCCTCCCAACATGATAAAGTATAACCCCAGACTGGATTTATTGCAGAATCATTGGAAGAAAGATGAAGACTTGAACAGATTAAAGGAGCAAAAAAAAAAATGAAACTTCAGACAGGCTAATGAGAGAAGAGGGGAAGAAACAGGCCATGGAAGATGTCTGCTCAGCACTGAGCTATAAATTCTCTCTCCAATTATTTCCCTTCAGCCAACTGTGCTGTGTGACCCTTTGCTCTGCCTAGGAGGCCTTCCATTTTTTAATGGAGTATGGCAAAGTAGCAATTCACTCAAGCTGAAGGATTTGGGTTTTCCAAATAAGAAAGATTAGCAAATCCAGCTCCCATATCATAGAAATTATACATTGCTGATATATGAAAGACCTAATAATCTCTCTTTCTTGCTTTGAGTATCTTAAACATGTTATTGCTTAAATTGTCACAATAAAATGCAACAAAGATATTAGTTGTGAAGACATTATACTAACTGAAACTTAGAGCATTTTTAAAGTTTGCAAAAATACTTTTACATGTATTTCCCCACGTGAGCTATACAGCAAACTCCAGAGCTAGTTATTATCTGCATCTATTATTATCCTTATATTAAAATGAAGAAACAGGAACAGAGAGGAAAAGTGACCAACCCAGGGCCATACAGCCTAGGCATTATCAGTCATGGGATTTGAACCCAGACTTCCTGACCCCAATGCCAGAACAAAATCCACCCCACTCTGTATCTAATGTAAATCTTATGCATTCCACTTAAAGGAATTATACCAATTGTTACATAAAATTTGTTTATTCTTATTCTCTCCTTTTTGGTTCTCAAATAATTGTTAGAGTGATGGTTCCTTCTGTGTATAGGTTGGACTCACTGGCCACTATGATGCCTTCTGACTTCTGATTCTGCAATTTGCTGTTTAGAACTGCAATTTGAGTCTCAGTCAGAACATGCCACATACCTAACCTAGGAATGTCATTGGAAAACATTAGATAAAGCAAAGGGAAAATGGTTCCAGAGGAACAATTGCATAATTGGATCCTGGCGAACTTGCTCTTATGTGGATTTTAGGATTATGGAACGTAATAATTAGTAACAATGATGATGATGATGATGATGATGATTGCCATAGGTGACATTTTTAAACTTTAAGCTTTTCCAGATGTTTTACATATATTTTCTCAGTTTATCTTCGCAACAACCACTTGAACTTGGTGCAATAATTATCCCTATTTTACAGATGAAGAAACTGAGAATAAGAACCTTATAGATCTAGGGCTAGAAAGCACCTCAAAGGTCTTTTTGTCCAACTATATAATTTGGAAGGTAAGGAAAACAAAGATGGAGAAATTGAATGGCCATACTCTCGGTCATACTAATAGAGGCAGAGATGGGATCTGAAGTCAGTTCCTTTGGCTCCTTCCACTGAACCATGCAACCTCCCTTAGTTATAATGCATTAACAAGGTTATTATAAAACAACATTGGCCAGAATAGCATTATATGAGGTATGCCTTTGTGCTGGGAGCATTGTTCCCCAAAATGTCTCTTGGACATTGCTAAGAGAACAGCCCCCACAAAAGGACAATCAATCCTCTTCTTAAGTCCCAGTAGCTCACCGTCAGGAGCAAAGGGGGAGTGTCCATGGAAGACAACGGTTAATTTATACTTAGAAAGTAATATAAACACCAGCGTAAATGAATATGTTACAAACACCAGCCTTGAAAAGGACCTAATGTCAAGATGTAGCTAAGAAGTGCTAAGGACCTTAGATGGTGAATGTTATTTTAGAAAAGGACGTATTAAAGGATGCCTAGGAAACAAATGATTCCAACAGCACTGGATGATTGAGCCAGCAGGATGCTCTGCTTCCCCTTCCTTAAAGTGATCTGAAGTTAGTTGTTTACAAATTATGTTGTCAATGACTGTAAGGGCTGGATGATTTAGAGAGCTGTGTATTTATCTGAATAATAATGTAAACAGCCCTAAAATGACTCCTTTTTTAAAAAATAGCAAGAAATTTGGGGTCACTTAGATGCAATATGTCTTTATTTAAACTCAAATCATAATACTTAAAGACAGTTGAAGGGTACCTCTGCTCCACTCCCATAGCCCAGGCTTTTGTTTTTCTTGGGGCATAGATCAGAGTCAAGCATAATTTCATTGAGCCTCCCCCATAAACCCTTAGGGCAGGTAGGTGGCACACTGGATATAGTGTTGGGCCTGGGTCTGGAACACTTGTCTTCCTGAGTTCAAATCTGGCCTCAGACACTTACTAGTTGTGCAAGCCTGGATAAGTCATTTAATCCTATTTGCCTCAGTTACCTTATTTGTAAAATGAGTTGGAGGAAGAAATGGAAAACTATTCTGGTGCCCTTGACAAGAAAACCTCAAATGGGGTTATGAAGAGTCAGACACAACCGAAAAATGACTGAACAACATAAATCCTTCAAAAGCACCCTTGCCGTTAATTTTATCCTCCTACTTGCATTTCTGTCTCATGTATGTAATCTCACAATTTATGAAAGAAAATTTGTTTTCATTTTGCAATGGTGTAATGCGTTACCAATTTCCGGCTTTTGAGTTATTGGTCACAATCATAGTATTATCTAGTTGATATTTTGATATTTTGTTTTTGTCTGTTGCACTAATGGACCAATGGTGCTGTAAACAGCATTTAAAGATCGATTCACTTCATGGGCATTCTTTTCTTCAATAGTCTGGATTTTTTCCTGGACAGAATCCATGATCATATTATGTTAGAAACTTAGGGTCTTTAAAAACCATGAGTCCAAGAACATAGAATTATCACCACTCTCCTAAATTAGTTTTTAAGCTGCTTTAGCCAGTGGTCTCGTGAGATGATTTTCTTTTAACAATGAAAGAATTATGTCTCTGGCACTAGCCTCAGCTGCATCTGGAAGCTTCTTACCTTCATCACCAACCACCAGGGGCTTATCTAATTTGAAAAATGATCCTTCAGTGTCCTTCCCCTTATTTTTGTTTATTTTGCTTTATTTCTTTGCATGTCCAGATATCTCAGTTGTATACTTGCATCCAGACACCATAACTAAAGCATGGATGAGGGAGTACTGTTCAAATTTTTTGTTCTCCTAGGCATGAATCTTACCTCTGTATTGTTTCATTTCTTCTCTGTATAGTATATAAACCAACAGACTCATTTAATTAATCAGTTTAGGGCCTGCAAATCATCCAAAAGAGACAGCAAAGTACACTCTATCACCTTTTCTGGAAGTGTCTTAGTGTTTTTTCCCTCCTTTCTCCATGTAAAGTAGATTCTGAGCATTATTGGGAGAGCACATGATGTAGAAAAGAATGCAACCCTCTGTCTCCTTCAAACTGTAAGGATTAAATTTAGGTATACAGCAAAAAGGAAAATGTTTAATAGATCTCATTTTAGAATATTACATGTTCTGTTTGAACCTGATTTTATGCTCGTAGATGACAGATTTTTTTTTGTATCATTGACCTGTAAGAGGTTATGAATGGGATTCCAAAATCTCAAGATGCCCACTTCTACCTGTCTCTTCCCAACACTGTCATCTCTGCCATCCTATGTCCTAATCAGTTGCCAATCATCTTTAACACAGTGCCCCTTCCTCTGCAGTGATAGGGACCATCAGTACTGACAGGAGCCCATGACCTCATATATCTTTTAACAAGGACATGGGCAATGGGGTCTATTGAAAAAGTCCAGGGTATTATAGTGATGTCATTTTGATCCTCTCTAAGAATGAAGGACAACAACCAGGGTATTGATTTAGTAGAAGTCCTCCAGACATCAGATCAGGGAGTTCCTCTAATTATCCCTATTACCATTACACTAATAAAATCTTTTAATAAATAAATGAAGCCATCTCTGGCTTATGCAGATGGGAAAGTAAAGTGACTCTGGTTGTCAGTTGTTGTCCTTCATTCTTGAAGAGGACCAAAAGACATCACTATGTTAGAGCCAAGTCACAGTGTGTGTGATTATGGCTGATCGGACCAATATGAACTTGGGATGCACTACCATAGGTCAGGCACAAGTAGTTCATGTGAACATTTGGGGTGGGCTCACTAAATCTGTACATCTAACGTTTCTTTTGAGCTACTTCAATTCTGTTTTGCTCATAGAGCCTTTTCTCTGATGAGGGCATACCAGGCTTGGTGGTCCTGTGCCAGTGTCTCTCAGGGTAATAGTAATGCAATTTGAAGTTCCTTTTGTATTGCTAAGCTGAGAGGTATTTAGCACCTAGTTTCAAATTAAGCCTCTGTTAAAGAAACAGAAGGTATGAACTCCTGTTGCTGACATAACAGGAAGGGGCTGAATAGGAAGGAGCAATACTGAATACAAGGAAAGATCCTGGCTAGGAAAGTCAGAATTTCTTGGGATAAGCTTTGTGGAGGCAGAGCAGCTGCTGGAGAGAATTGAGAACTGAGAATTGAGACAGAATTTCTTGGAGCAAGCCACGTAGAGGCAGAAGCTGGAGCTGCTGGAGGAGGCATGACTGTGGTGTCAGTACTTTGTCTGTTTGTGGCTTTGTTAAGCCTTGACTTCCAAGGCACAGAGACAGTGAAGGATTTAAGGTGGACTGGACACTGTGAGGTTCAGCATGGAACAGGAAATGTGTGGAGAGCTGGACAACAACCTGGGAGCTGTTTGCCTTTGAACCCAAGTGACAGTTTGGTGAATCCAGGTAGGATCTGGGACCGTGGAAGGGGATCCAGGGAGTCTGAGAATTTGCTCCAAGTCAAGATGAAAAGACCTCTCCATGAATATTGAGTAGTGACTGACCCTGATGTGAGGTTTTGCTTTGGGACTCACTTTGGGAAGAATTATGTGATTTGGTCAGATGAGACTCTGGTCAGCCATTGAGTCCCCCTGGCTTTGAAAACCCAGATGTTGGTGCTTCCCTCTCTGGTGACTAACTAGGTGTGGATGTAATGGTTAGACAGTTGGAAGCCTTGTCTGCTGAATTGTGTTATTTTCTGTTGATTAATGACTGATGGAATTGTAATTGATTTGTAATTGTACTTTGTGATTGAATTAAGGACTCTGTGATTGACTAAATGAACGTACTACTCAGGGGTGGAGTATTTTGATTTTTGTATTGTGTATCCCTTAAGGAGGCAAGCTTCCTTAAGGATGATTGAATGATTGAGTTACTAAATGATTGTTCTTTGTTGAAAACTATGTGACCACTGTGGTGAAAACTATGTGGTAATATTAGTGATAAGTTGTTGTGAATGCTGTATTCTGATTTTCTGTGATAAATTGTAATATTGTGAATGCTGTACCTTGATTCTCCATGAATGTTTTGCTCTGATTTATTATTGAATAAATAGAGGGTTCACTATACTATGTAATCAGAACCTTGAAAAGCTGTGCACAGTAGCATTGTTCTGGAAAGCTGCTCGTGCTTGGATTTACACCCAGATCATGCAATCAGAAGTGCCTCTACCTCAGGTGTTAAAGTAAGGAGTCAGGGAAGGAGCCAGATAATTTTTGCTTCTTTTACTATATAGCTTTGATGAATCTCCAGGAGGTGTTGCCAAAAATGATCCTACTGTTCTTGCCAAGTGACCTTGGACTGAATACTTTCACAGGTGACCTTAACAGTGCCACATAAGCCCACCTACAATCTGAAGTTTGTGTATCATAGACCCTGTGATCTAAATTCTAGAGGCAGGAGCCTCCTTGGTCCATCTGGATTATGTTTCATATAAAAAATTTGAGGGACATAGTTTGTGATTAATAATTTTATTAATCATGCTAGCAGATAATTAATAAAAGGAGTCATTGCTACTCTTGAATGCCAAAGACCCCTCATAGAACCCTTATGCACTTATATTCCCTTGGAAGAGTGGGCATTACTGAGGGTGACAATCAACTCTGATTGATTAACAATTAATGAGAAGAAAGAGTCTTATATTGAGAGGTGGGACTCATCTAATGAGGGACAGGGGAAAGTGACTTTACTTACTCTCACTCCCAGACCACCTCTAACCTTGGGCACTCTAGACACATCTACCCCAACCCAAGCCTTAATAGAAAACAATGGAATTCACCTTAGATTAAATTCTTTTTAAGGTTCTCTAGTTGGGTGAGTTCTCCCACCCATGATTGAAAAGCAAGTATCTTGGGGATTTGGGCTATCTCATCCATCAACAATATCCTTCAGTTGAATGTAATTCAATAATTGATTATTGATATAAGAGAGAAATAATCATTTTTCTCAATAAGGACTGAATCTATGGTTTTGTTGATATATGGAATCCTATATGAGGAAGGTCTCTACCAATGCAGTGTGGCCCCTTCTCTGCAACTTACATCCTTAAAAGAATTGTCCAGAACACTGAAAGGTTAAATGACTTGCTGTGTTATGTAGTGTGAAGCAAAGGTCAGAGTTGTATTGAGGTCTTCTTGGATCTAAGGCGAGCTCTCAATCCCCTTTTCCATGGTGGGTTCATACCCCACAATTCTTAGTAAACACAATAGAGAGCAGCATAGTAGTACGGAGAATACCAAATTTGGAATTAGAGAGTCTATGGCTCTGCACCTTACTGCTTTTGTTTCACAAAGAGGAATAATTATGACCAAAAGGAAAAAAAAAGTATGTCTGAAGTGACATATGTCGATGCAAAGAGAATACACTAACCAATACATATTTCTATATACATATATGTACATGCATAGACACATGTGCGGTCTTGTATACACACAGATTAAATATATACTGACATATAAGCATATGCGTATATATTTAAATTTCTGTGTGCATATAGTTTATAATCTATAAGTATATGTGCATATATATATGTGTCACATAAATGTGTGTATGTGTACACGCATATTTACAGAACATGAAACAAAAGATAGGAAGCAGAGGATGAATACAAAAACATGACTGTACTATAAATA
>CM053582.1:177807755-177832149 GCA_028627135.1 Pseudochirops cupreus
GAGACTCTGGGCAGCCGTTGAGCCCCCCGGCTGTGAAAAACCCAGATGTTGGTGCTTCCCTCTCTGGTAACTGACTAGGTAACTGATGTAATGGTCAGGCGCTGGAAGCCGTCTGCTGATCTGTTTTTCTGTTTGTTTGTACCTTCTGTTTGTATTCTCTGAAGTTCAGGGTGCTGACTTTTTCCCCTGAACTAGGTAAATGATATTTGTTTGATTGATTAAAGTGAGACTGTTAACACATTTTGAGTTGCTTTAGAAAAGCAGATCTAAGAACCTGTGCTAGCAGCCACCCTGGGCATGCTAAGGTGCTTGCTGATACAACTGTAAATATATATATGTGTATCTAAGTATGTGTGTGTATATATATATATAGATATAGATATATATGGAAAGAGAGAGAGAGAGAGAGAGAGAGAGAGAGAGAGAGAGAGAGAGAGAGAGAAGATGGAACAAAGGGTAGGTAGCAGAGGGTGAATACAAAAGCATGACTATACTGTTAAATATAAGTATGCATATGTGTGTTGTATGTGTGTGTATATACAACACACTTATATACCTACATAACACACAGAAATACACATTCATATGTGTGTGCATCTCTCTCTATATCTCTAAAGATATCAGTAGTGCTAAAGCTCAGAATGCACTGAGTTGGCAAGAAAACCACAAAAAGAGGGTGGATTATTTTGATTATATTGAGTGAAAGAGGAAGATCAAAGAGGGTACAGGCCCACTGCCTGAGGCTCGTAGCGCAATAACCCACATTAGAAAGAAAGCAGAGCTGCTAGATGCTTATTTGGCTTTGGTTTTCTTTGCCAAGAAGAATGGCCTTCGGTCTGGAAAGCATCGAACAAAAATGTTACAAGGCAGTCACTTCCCAAGGTAAGGAAGGAGATAACAGGTGAATATCTGGCTGTCTTTGATAACTTCAAGTCACCAGGCATGGATGAACTATATATCCTTGACTACTGAAAGGGCTGATGGCGGCAACTGCTAAGCCACTGCCAATTTTATCTGAAAGATCATAGAGGTTGAAAAAATGATTACAGAATGACAGAAGGGTGGATGTTGTACCAGTTTTCAAAAGAGGGAAGCAAATAGAGTCTATAAAGGAAAGTTCCCTGAGCCTGACATTCCTGCAAAATTTCTAGACCTGGTTTGTGAACTTCCAGCAGCGAGGTTGGGCAAAGTGCAGAGGACAGAGCACTGGGTCTGGAGTAAGGAGGCCCTGAGTTCAAATTTGGCCTCAAACACTTACTAGCTGTGTGATCCTGGGCAAGTCACTTCACAGCTGTTTGCATCAGTTTCCTCATCTGTAAAATGGGGATAATTATTGCACCTACCTTCCAGGGTTGTGAGAATCAAACAAGATAATAATTGTGTAGCACTTAACACAGTGCCTGGCACATAGTACATACTCTGTCAATGTTAGCTTATATTTATTATTATTATTCAGAAAAGGAAGATGTGATCCCAAAGAGTTATTATGGTTTCTTCAAGAACTATCAATCTACCCACTTTTTGTTTTTTGACAGGCTGACTCAACTGATTGGTCAGGGAAGTATTATAGATGTAGTTTACACATATTTTAGTAAATCATTAGGAAAAGTATGTCATGCTCTTCTTGTGGAAAATAGGGAAAAATGTGAGCTAGACAATAGTACTATCAGATATGTTTGGAAGTGATTAAATGGCCAGATGCAACTTTCAGGAATAAGGAGATATTAGCTAGGAACACTGTACCCTGTCAAGGCCAGACCTCTTATGGAATGAGATACATAGTTCCACGTGCCAGAGCTTAGGAAAGATGTTGGGTAGTCACCTCATTCTTCAGGTTGTAGTGTCCTCATATGTAAGATGAGGGAGTTGGAGCACATGACTTCTAAGGACTTTTTCAGCTAAAAATCTAAGATTTTAAGATGGGGGAGAAATGAGCAAAGTAAATATGGGTAGATGCAAAATATGCATCTATCTCTGCATAGAGAAATCTCTCCAGTCTTGAGAAATCTCTGATAGATAGATAGATAGATAGATAGATAGATAGATAGTAATTCAAAGATAGTGATCCCTGAAGTTGAACAAGCACAAATTGATGAACATATGAATTGATTCATTCTAATTTTATTCAACAAACATTTATAAAGTACCTACTGTTTAAGTTACTATCCTTGACGCTGGAGAAACAAAGACTAAACTGAAACAGTCCATGCCCTCCAGGGGCTATAGTCTAATAGTGAGAAGGGGAGATACAAACAGACAAGTAATGGTAATTTAAAGAGGTAGAGAAGACTAGTAGCTGGGAGAGGGCAACGAAGGCTTCATGTAAGAGGTGGCACATAGGTCAGGCACTGATACTAACCCATGAGAAAACTTGTTGGCTCTGACATTGGAGTAGGTTAAAGGACTAGGATGAATAGAAGTAAATTCAAGGAAATATGCAAGATATGGTAAAGGTCCACATTTACGGGAGAGGGGGAGTTCAGTTTTATGACGTGCCCATTTAACTTCTAAAATTCCTTAGGATTAAGCATTGTCCTCCTTCTGTGGTCTTCTTTTAAAATATTCCTTCAGGGAGGGAGAATACATTTAATTTATCAGCATCTTCCTTTGCACAAGGTTATCACATGACTTTTCTCATTTAGGAGAGAGTTGAGGCAGAATCAGACTCCTTGCCATCTGGAAGGGGAGTGAGAAAGGCCACAGAGGAAAGGAATCTGAGAGAGGAAGGAAGAGGAGAACACTAAAGATGAACTTCTTATACTTTGGGGGCAATGGGGTGTAGGAGAACAAGTACTAGATTGGTAGTCAGGAAATCTTGGTTCTGCCACTAAAGATCTGTATGACCTTGGACAAGTATTTGAGCCTTAATTTCCTCTTCTATATGATGCAAAGAGTTAAACAAGTTTTAACACATTATTATTCTCAGCTGTGTCTAGGGATAGATCTGATGGCAGACATCAGTGAAGAAAGACTTGATCTATGCTAGCAAGGGAAAACAGAAAAGAAAATGTCTTATGGGGTAAGTGTCAATCACATTGATGGAATTCTCTCATTCAGAGAGCCCTGTTTTTGATGTTTTGACAAGGAACAGAATATTACACACACACACACACACACACACACACACACACACACACACACACTCTACAATTCTCAGCATAATTCAATCTCTCTAAGCACGTTGAAGACATGGGTATTATCAAAGTTTGACTCCAGAACTTTCTTGTACAGTCTGAATTCTTATATAAAAATAGATCTTTCAGTGCTTCATAATATATACAGAAAATTTATTTTAAAATATGACATAAAAACATCTAAAACTATTTACCAAAAATTTAAACAACCAAGGGATATGCATGTTGAATGTTTAACTTAGTTGCTTTGTCTTAGTTCAATCAACAAGCATTTATCAAGGGGATACAAAAACAGGGAATGAAACAATGTGAGAAGCTCACATTCCAATAGGAAAGACAAGTACACATATAAGTATATGTGGAATGATTATAAATAGAATAAATAACAAAAGTAACACAGTCATTAAATACCAAATAGTTTGGGAAGGAAGGCACTAGCAGTTGGGGGGATAAGGAAGGCTTCCTGAAGAAGATGATTCCTGAGCTGTGTCTGGAAGAAAGAGACGGTTTTATGAGAGAGACATAAAGAGGCAGTGCATTCCAGACATGGGGGATGGCCAATGCAAAAGCAAAGATATAGGAAATATTGTGCTGTGTGAAGAGTAGAGGGGTCAGTTTTTCTGGAGTTTATGAAAAATGAATTTAGAGAGCAGTTTAGGCCAAGTTGTAAAGAGAGGAATTTGTATTGTATTATAGGGACAGTAGGGAGCCATTGGGATTGATTGAGCAGGAGAGTTGCGAGGTCAGAACTGTGCTTAAGGAATCTTTGACAGCAGCATGGTGGTAAGTGGTAAGTGGTAAGACTTATGTATGACTTAAGTATGAAGGTCAATCAGGAGGCTGTTGGAATTATCCAGATGAGAGGTAATGAGGTTCCACACCAAGACAGTAGCTGTTTTTTACCATGACACTCCATGCCTCTGAACTGGTCATTCCCCTTGCTTAGAATGGTCTCTCTCCTCACTTCCACTTTCAGCATAAGCATTACCATCTACATGGAGCATTTCCTGATTCTTCCCTACTCCCATTGCTAGTGCTCTCTCTTCCTAAATATTTTTTTATTTATTTGGTGAGAAGCAATGTGGGATAGTAGATAGAAAACTGTCCTTGGAGCCAGGAAGGCCAGAGATCAAGTCATTCTTCAGAAGTATAGCCAGTGTGATCCTGGGCAAGTTGCATCTCTAAGCACTTTGGGAAATCTTAAAGACTGACATAGAGAGGTACTGACCTCTGTTAGTAAAGAAAGCTCCTCAATGGAAGCTCCCTAAACTAATGCAAACACAGCTTCAGTCTCTATCTCTGCCCCACACCCAATTATATTTGTACATTGGAAAAGCAGCCACTGTGGATGTCCCACATTAGAACTATTGCCAGTGCTGGAGCAGGCAGGCAATTCTTGGGCTTATAGGGCCGTTCATGTGCGTGGAGCAGAAGTGACCTCTCTACCTAGAATGGCTCCAGGAGTCACTTGTTAAAACAGTAACCAGAGAAAGCATCATCTAGGTTATTTAGGGCTCTGGCTTGCTTTGGGGGGAGTGGTGGTGGTGAAAGGGGAGGCAGGATTACTAGGAGGGAACTGAACAATGGTACCTGAGGTTGACCCAAGAAAATCTGTGGTCAGAAAAGCCAAACTCAATCTAATATGGAACATTGCAGGTACTGTTAGGCGTTGGTTTTCTTGAAGACTTGATGTTAGCCACTCTTCTTTAAGCACGCATCACCAGACATAACTGCACCATTTAAAGATTAAGTGGGAATCTGACACTATGGCTCATGAGGGAGCCCTGACTCTAGCCCACTTCAGGGGGTACTATTTAATTGAGGAAGTTCTTAGCAACCTTGGCCACTCAGTAATAGCAGTACTAACAAAACAGGTGCCAAATATTTATTCTTTGTGTCAAATTTCATGATGGAAAGGAAGACAATGGGGATTCAATGGGACTGATTTGCTGGGTATAGTAAAGATGATCTTTTTCACTCATAAAGAGAACATAAGCAAATAAGATAGACTAGCTTGCTAGGAGCTATGTAGCAATGATTATATAAGTACTAATACTGTTGCAGATTCAGACTTTACTAAAAAGAATTTCATAAGTACTTTCTTTATAAAGCTATGCTTGAACTCCAGACCCACATTAAATGAGTAAATGGATGGAAGAGTACAAAGCACTGGGCTAAGTACTAGGGATATAAGTAGAAAAGAAAATGTCTTTTCTTAAGGAGTTTACATTTCCTTGTTGAAAATGTTTGCATTTCCAGATGACATTAGTGTAGGTGTAGTCTATGGCTGTGCCTAAATTTGACCCCAAAATAGACCATGGTATGGCTAAAATAACTAGGACTCAAACCACTTGAGCTCAGCTCAATTTGCTAGTGAGTCAGTGTTGGCTTTAAAGGCAGGTACAGACTACTACCACTACCAATGGCTGCAAATATGAAGATCTTTTATGAAGAATGGTGGCAATGAAGCGTACATGAGCTAGACAGCTGTCTGCTATGTTCAAGTTCATCTTGTCTAACTTGAAAGAACCAGAAAAATATATGGTTTTTTGGTTTTCTTTTACTGCATGGACAGTGTACATGCTAGCCTTGGAATTAAGAAGACCTGGCTTCAAATGCTGCTTCTGACACTAGTTGTATGATTCTGGACAAGTCCCTTAACTTTTATGCTCTTCAGGCAATTTCATAAGACTTATCTGCCAAGTCACAGAGAGGTTGCTATTTGATCTTCATGGAATAAGGGGAAGGAACTTTCCACACTAAGAGTTCCCTCATGTTGTGATGTTGGAATAATAGATATTCCACCCTTATGTGTCATATAGTTTAATTAATTATGATCATGCCACTCTAGTACTCAAAATTCCTCAATGATGTCCCATTGCCTATAACTTCTTTTTTTGTTAAATTTATTTTTAAAAAATTATTAATTTTTTAGTTTTTAACATTCATTTCCATAAGATTTTGAGTTACAAATTTTCTCTCCATATTTCCCCTACCCCCACCCCAAGATAGCAAGCATACTTCCCCCAATCTGTTCTCTCTTATATCCTCCCCCATTCTCCTCTTACTTTCTTGTAGGCAAGATGGATTTCTACACCCTTGTATGCCTATATATCTTATTTCCTGGTTGCATGTAAAAAAAAACAATTTTTAACACTTGTTTTTAAAACTTTGGTTTCCAGATTCTTTACCTTCCTCCCTCCTCACCCACCCTCACTGGGAAGACAAGCAATTCAATATAGGTTGTACATGTGTAGTTATGCAAAATATTTCTATAGTAGTTATATTGTGAAAGACTAACTATATTTCCTTCCATCCTAACCTGCTCCCCCACTTATTCTATTTTCTACTTTGATCCTGACCCTTTTCAAAAGTGTTTGCTTCTAAACTACCTTCTTCCCCATTCTGTCCTCCTTTCTATTATCCCCCCTCTTGTCCCCTTCCCCCCTACTTTTCAAGAGGGTAAGATACCCAATTGAGTTTGTGTATTATTCCTTCCTTAAGCCAAATTCAATGAGAGTAAGATTGAACCATTCCCTTTCACCTTCTTGCTCTTTGTCTCCATTGTAGCAGTTTTATCTCGCCTCCTTTATGTGAGATAATTTACCCTTTTCTATCTTTCCCTTTATCCCTTCATATTCAACTCATCCTGTGCCTTCTGTCTGTGTATAAATGTACACACACACATACACACACACACATACACACATATATTATCACCCCATATATATAGATACTCATACATACATACATACATATATATGCATATATGATACATACATACACACACACATATTCCCTTCAACTGTCCTCATACTGAGAAAATCTCATGAGTTACAATTATCACTTTTCCATGTAGAAATGTAAATAATTCAACTTTAATAAGTTCCTTATGATTTCTTTTTCCCGTTTACTTTCACATGTTTCTCTTGCTTCTTGTAATTGAAAGTCAAATTTTTTGTTCAGCTCTGGTCTTTTCATCAAGAATGCTTGAAAGTCCTCTATTTCATTGAATGTCCATATTTTCTCCTGAAGTATTATACTCAGTTTTGCTGGCTAGGTGATTCTTGGTTTTAATCCTAGTTTCTTTGACCTCTGGAATTTCATATTCCAAGCCCATTGATACCTTAATGTAGAAGCTGCTAGATCTTGTGCTATCCTGATTGTGTTTCCACAATACTCAAATTGTTTCTTCCTGACTGCTTATTTTCTCCTTGACCTGTGAACTCTGGAATTTGGCTATAATATTCCTATGAGTTTTCTTTTTGGGATCTTTTTCAAGAGGTGATTGGTGAATTCTTTCAATTTCTATTTTGCCCCCTGGTTCTAGAATATCAGGGCAATTTTCCTTGAGAATTTATTGAAAGATGATATCTAGGCTCTTTTTTTTAGGCTCTTGTTTTGATCATGGTTTTCAGGTAGTCCAAAAATTTTTAAATTAGCTCTCCTGGGTCTATTTTCCAGGTCAGTGGATTTTCCAATGAAGTATTTCACATTGTCTTCTATTTTTTCATTTGTTTGGATCTGTTTAATAGTATGTTGATTTCTCATAAAGTCATTTGTTTCCATTTGCTCCACTCTAATTCTGAAGGAATTATTCTCTTCAGAAAGCTTTTGAGATTCTTTTTCCATCTGGCAAATTTGATTTTTCAAGGCATTCTTCTCCTCATTGGCTTTTTGGGCCTCTTTTACCATTTGAGTTAGCCTATTTTTTAAGGTGTTATTTCCTTCAGTATTTTTTTGGGTCTCCTTTAGCAGGCTGTTGAGTCACTTTTCATGATTTTCTTACATCATTCTCATTTCTCTTCCCAATTTTTCATCTACTTCTCTACTTGATTTTCAAAATCCTTCTTGAGTTCCTCCATGGCCTGCAACTAGTTTGCATTTTTCTTGGAGGCTTTTGATGCAGGAGTTTTGACTTTGTTGTCTTCTTCTGGTTCCATGTTTTATCTTTTTTGTCCCCCAAAAAAGATTCTATGGTCTGATTGTGCTTCCTCTGTTTGCTCATGTTATCAGCCAATTACTTGACTTTTGAGCTCTACTGCTTCCAGAGTGGAGAGAGCTCTGTCCCAAATTTCTGGGGTTTTGCACAGCTGTCGTCAGATATCTTTCTAGGCACCTGCCTCAGAACTGTGAGGATGACTGCCTTTCCACAGTCTCAACAAGCTCTGCCACATTAGTGCTCCTTACCCCAGGACTGTCACAGAAGACTGTGACCCAGATCCAAGCAGGGCAAAGCAAGAGTAATTACCCTCTGAATGGTCAGTTGGCTCCCCTATGATCTGTAGTCCTGGACCTTAGGAGGCAGCCAAGTGACAGATGTAGCAGCCACCATCTCTGTTGCCCCAGGGGCAGGGACTGGACCACCCTCTTCTCTTACCCAGTTCCAACAGAGGTCCCCACTGACCTTTTACTTTCTCTTTGGTGTTTATGGGTTGAGAAGTCTGGAAACCACCACAGCTGCCAGCAAATCAGTCCTCTGAAGTCTGCTCCTGCCAGTCTGGGCAGGTGTGGGCCTGTGTGGCTCACCCGGGTCTGTACTCTGCTTCCAGCTCAGTGTGAGAGACCATTCCTGTCAGCCTGCCAGGTTGCCTTCAGTGGGAGATTTGTTTCTCCCTGTCACTTTGGGGGTTCTGTAGATCTAAAATTTGTTTAGAGTCATTTCTTTTTTACAGATATTGGAGGCGGTTGGAACGGGAGTTCAAGCAAGTTCCTGCTTTTACTCTGCCATCTTGGCTCCACCCCCTGCCTTTAACTTCTAATTCAAGATCATCCATAAACTAACTGTAATGGATACTTTTGGGCTTTCTTACATTATGCTTCATGTACCTCATACTTTAAACTTGCAGATCCTAATCTGTTTTTACTTCAGGACCCTTTTACATTCTTAAAGATTACTGAGGACCCCAAAGAGTTTTTACTTAAATGGGTTTATGTATATATATGTATATATATGTATATATATAATACACACACATATATATACACATATGTATACATATAGGTTTGCTACAACAAATTAAAATATCTTAATACTTTTGTGGAAATAGTTTGGACCTCAGATTCCTTGAAATGATCTCAGGAATCTCCAGGGATCCCTCAATCACACCTTGAGAACCACTGTTCTAGACAAATTGGAGTAACCCCCATTTCTCAAACACATCTTATACTTTTCTACAACTGCAGTTTTGCTCATACCATTCCTTATACTTAGAGCACCCTCTTTCTCTTGACCACTAATGAAATCCTATCCATCTTTTAAGATGGCCAAAATGCATCTTATTTCAGATGGATATGATCCTCCATCCCTACCTCTGTTGCAATGCTTGCAGACTTTCTCTTTGGATAAAAGGGTCATTTATCTGGAACTGGAAGAGAACTCAAAGGTCATCAGACACAACCCCTTCACTTCACAGATAAGAAAACTGAGATCAAAATTATGTGATTTGCCTAGGGTCACACAGCCAGCAGGTGTCTGAGATAGAATTTAAATCCATGCATTTCTGATTCCAAATTATATGCTCTATCTGCTATACTATGCAGCCTGTAATCTTTGCTCTTAATTTTTACAAATTAAGGAAATGGTGCTCAGAGAATTAAGTAAGAAAGCTTATACTCATTTTTTTCCTCAAATTCTCTTCCATGAAAAGTAGCACTATTTACCCAAGAACATAAAAGAAATAAATATTAAAATGAAGTATAAAGAATAAAAGCAAACTGTCCTCAGAAGGTTAAAACTATACTGTTTCATTATAACTAAAGCTGCACTTTATTTAAAAGTGGCACTTACATTTAGCAGACTCAATTTTACTTTTTTATTCAAAATTTCAGGTCAAATGGATAAAGTGTTCTTAATAGAGGAAAGAATGGGTACATTATTATTCGAACTCTGAACAATAGAAATTGTCCTAAAATCACAGTCACAAATAGACCCAATTGTGAACCATTAATAACAAGGTGACCTTCTCTCCAGCTTTCCAGAGATAACCAGTTTTATGGCTTAAACAAGCTATTGACACATTTATCTCCAATAGCAACAAAACTAGAACTCTTTTCGTAAGCTTCACATTTTTTTTTCTAGCCAGTTTTCAAATCCTGTTACCAGCTTCTACATTTTCTCTCTCATTTCATTTTTTTGAAAGTCAACCCCACCACCCATTAAGACCATCTATGTTTCTGAGAATAAGTCTGACCATGTCACCCTACTACTTAAGAATCTCAATTGGCTCTTTATTGCCTTTATAATTAAATGCAAACTTTTCAGGTTGGCCTTTAAAGTACTTCATGTTATCCCTCCAATTGATCTTTTCTTACTTATTTAAAATGATTTTCCTTCACTCTCTCTCCTCCAGCAAGCTGAACTGTTTGAGAGCCCAAAATCTGACTTTTCACCTCTTGCTTCCATATCTTTGAACACACCATGTTAAATGCCTGGAATACAGCACTGTCTTACTTACAGCTCTTAGAGTTCTAAGCTTCCTTCAAGGCTTGATCACTTATCATCTACTATTGTTGGACTTTCTTAATCCCCCTAGCTATTAGTATTCTCCCTCTCCTCAAAGTATTTAATACCTGCTTCTCTGATACTTTTAATATTGTATCCCCTCAACTATGTAAGGACAAAGATTATTATTTTTATCTCCCTCAATGCTTATCACAGTGCCTGGCACATAGTACTCAACAGACAAAAGAATGAGTTCACTGCTATTCAAACTCTGAATGATAGAAATTGCTCTAAAATCACAATCCCAAACAGGCACAACTGGGAGCTTATTTATTTAATTGAATTGAATGACCTACTAACTCATATAAATTACAACTTACTTCTTAGGCACTCTACTTTGTATTTATTGTCCTTCCTGAACAAGATATTACTCCCAGGATAAGCTTATCATCTAAATTCACCACCATGCTGCTAACTCCAGCCTTAATTGACATTATCTTCCTTAGACTCCTCTCTCCTCTGATTGGCACGTTGGAGTATGGACTACCAAACTTCTCCCAATGCCTTCCTTTATGCACAGCACAGACTGGACTTTCAGTTCTCTCTACTTTGTGTCTGCTGCCCTGCCTAGGTTCATCTCCATGGAACAAGATGCCCCCAAACTGGATATCTTCCTGTTGTCCTGTTCTCCCCACCCCTGCCTTCTTGCCTCCTTTTGTGTGTTGTTGTAAAGCCAAGCACAAGCAGCTTTCCAGAGGTCTGCTGCTGTGAGCAGCTTCAAAGTTCTGATTACACAGGATAGTGAACTCTCTATTTAATTCAGTAACAAACTGAAACAAAACATTCACAGAAATTAAAATACGGCATTCATAATGTTATGGCATAACAACTTATCACTAAAATGGCCACATAGTTTTCACCAAAGTAGTCACATAGTTTTAAGCAAAAGATAACATTCATTTAGTAACACAATCATTTAGTTAAGTCTGTAATCCAATCATCCTTAAGGAGGCAAGTCTTCTTAATTGACACAAAATACAAAGATCAAAGTCCTCTACCCCTAGGTCATATTGTCTTAATCTCTTCAATCAAAAAGTTTTCTTTCTTCTTGATTGGAGAGTAGTTTCCAATCATACTTAATTAGTAAGTCCTTAACTCAATCATCTAAATGTAAAGGTCAAAGTTCTCCACCCCTAGTAAATCATGATCTTCTCAGTTTGCATTAAATAACCAAGGAGAGCTCTTTTCATCTTAATCTGAAGCTGGCTCCCCACTTTCATGGTTCCTCTTCCATGGTCCCAGCTCCTGCCAGCTCCTTGTTGTCCAGCTCCTTGTCCAGTTCCTGTTCCATGCTGAAGTTCACAGTGTCTAGTCCGCCTCAAGTCCTTCACAATTTCTGTTCCTAGGGAGACAAAGCTTAACAAAGCCACAATAACATTCATTCACATTGCTGGCATCATTATTGATTCACTTTCTGCCTGTGAAATTAACATAGACCCAACAACAAGGTCTGAGGAATCAGCACAAATCATTAGTATAGTCCCAGGACCTCTGAAAACATCAACAAGACCCTCCTCCAGGATTTCTGTAAACATACAACAAGAAAATCCTCATTCAGGGCTTCTGAACCAGCAGCAAGGTCCCAGAGCTTCTGTAACAACAGCACCATCCTCTATTAGCAGATGAATCTGACAAAGTAACATCAAAACAGACAGACAAAGTACTGGCACCACAGTCATACTTCCTCCCAGTTCTCCTCTCTTCTCATTTCTCAGAAGTTCTCAATTTGGTTCTCAGAAGAAGTTCTCAGAAGAAGTTCTGGCAACACAAGTTCTTTTCTCCATTCTATTCTCATTCTATTCTCAATTCAGAAGTTCTCAGGATCCTGGCACTTGTCTCTCTCAGCAATTCTCATTCCCAGTAGTTCTCTCTCTCTCTCTAGCAGTAGCTGTTCTGCCTCCACAATGTTCACTCCCAGAAATTCTGGCCTCTCTCAGCTTGGGCTTTTCCTTAAATAAAGTATTATCTCCTCCCTATTCTGCCCCTTCCAGTTACATCAACAAGTCCATCCCACTATGGTATTCCCAAATTCTGGGTCTTAATACTTGACAAATCATAAACTCAGAACAAGGTGCTAAGTCCCTGTTTGATTGCAAATACAAGGGAGCAGGGAAGATGTTCAAATTCCCATTCCCATTACAATTGTCTCCTCCTTTAGAGTTTAAGCTCCTTGAGGGCAGGAGAGCTGATGTATCAATCCAGTCACATGACTCAATGAAGCCCATTTTTTAATGAACTTATTGTTCTAGCTAGAGTCAAGTGAAGAAGGAGCAAGTTCCATTGTACCAATTCTAAATAGCCAAAAGCAACTCATTGGCAGTATGCTATGATATTACCAAGAATGGCAGGCCGGCAGAGTTTCATTTACCATCACAAATGAGGGACATATTCATCCCTACCCCCTACGACTTTACTATTGGGTATAGGACAGGGAGAGAAAGCAAAAGATGCATTTTAGGTTAGGTAATGGAGTAACTGAGGGCAGCTAGGTGGCATAATGAAAGAGTGCTTGGTCAAGAGTTAGGAAGACTTGATTTCAAATCTAGCTCAGACACTTACTAGCTGTGTGACCCTGGGCAAATCACTTAACTCTGGGTCAGTTTTCTCATCTGCACAATGAGCTGTGAGAGAAATGATTATTTATAACCAATATGTTGGGGAGATTCAGAACTCTCCCTTCTCCCCAAACCCTCACTTCTCAAGCTTGGGTGGAGATAGATCCTTTTGTCTAGATAGACCAAAATTGAGGGTTGTCTGAGTATAGGGATAGTTTCTCTGTCCAAGGGTGACATGATGTCACTCTCAGCCCCTCATTGAGCACCTACTCTTTGAAGGTTATATAAACTGTGAGCCCCTCTGGGCATGATTGTCTTTGGTCTAAGAAAGATGGTCAAATGACGATCCTTTTATTAATAACATGACAGCTTTATTAATGAAATGATTAGATTACCCAGAAAATATGTCTCTAGTCACAGCTGGAAAAGGAAATGACAAACCACTCTGGTATCTTTGGCAAGAAAACTCCAAATAGGTTCATGAAGGGCTGGACAAATCATTTTAGTTACTCCATTTTGTTATTGTTGTTGAGTCACCAACAACAACAACAAAATGGGGTAACTGAAATGATTTGCTAACACACAATGTGGGAAGGAGGAACTTATTGCCATCAGGAAACACAGAAAGCTTCTAGGAAGACTTTTAAGGATGTTTGGAATGGTAAATAGTAAAATGAAAGACTGAAGGTCTGAATTATCCTAGTAACAGTGTTCCTTCTTAAACAAACAAAAATCAATCCTGACTAACTAATATAGAAAAAAATTCTGTTATTAAAATTTTAATTCATCCCTGGCAGTATTTTGTAAAGGAAAATGCACTTCCCTTAGAAGCAGAAGATGGTGTCTTAATGTTACCACTTAATATCTATGTGAGTTAAAGTTTTTGTCATTTAACTGTCTCATCTGTACAACAAATATAATAATCTATCTTCTTAAATCATGAAGCCTGGAAACGATGATGGCTTGATACATCTTTCAGATCTAAAATCTATAATTAAAGCTTCCCAGCTACTAACTTTTTTTTTAATTATTTTTTGGATTCCACAATGTACCATTTTTATTTCTCTTCTTTGTGGTTTAGAATAATTCATTCATAGGATCATAGTGATAGAGGTGGAAGAAACCTTATATATTATCTACTCCAAAGCCCTCATTTTATATGTGAGGAAACAGGCTCAGAGCTCTTAGTGATTTGCTCAAGGTCACACAATTAGTGAATGTCTAAGAGAATCCATTCCTCAAGACTCTAAGAACACTGAACTCTCAACTACACTATGCAGTCATTTTCCCACCCTAAATCTTCATCAATTCTCTTTACGGTATGAAAAGAGTCTACAATGGGTTTTGTTTAATAACCCCCACAATCAACGTAAAAATTTTGCGTTTGAGAAGTCTGTTGGCTTTACTTTTAATCAGTTACATTTGGTTCTAAAATTACTCTGTATGTCTCAAATCTCTCATACCCTATTAAACTGCAAACTCTTGGACCATAAGCAAGGACCTCTGTAAGCAAAGACCATAACTCCAAATTTTGGATATATATGCTCTGCGTATAGAAGACATTTAATAATGAATAAATAAAGATAAATAAGACAATTTCTACCCTTGAGGGTGTAGCGTCAATTCAATATTCACAGCACTGACTGTGACTATGAATATGTGAACACAATTCTAAATTGCAAGATAACAGACTCTCCATACAGAAGACACAAGCAAAACATTTATTCAGGCACCAGAAAGCCAAATCCCAACACCAAGAAATCAAATCTATCATAATAACAAAGAAGTTAATCTATTAGCCTTCCCACAAACACTCACAAGTCAAGCTGTCTGCTTGTCTGCATCCTCTCTCTCCCACTGTCTAGCTCAGTGGTTCTCAACCTTCCTAATGCCACGACCCTTTAATATTTATATGTGGGTGTATCTGCATGTGGGTGGACCCACCTGGAGACAGATAGAGGAGCAGTGTCTTGGTTCCTAAGACCATCTGAAATATATCTTTTCCAATGGCCTTAGGTGACCCCTGTGAAAGGGTCGTTTGACCCCCAAAGGGGTTGCGACCCACAGGTTGAGAACCACTGGTCTAGATGGTCTGACTCCAAGTTTCCTATGGGCTTTTCTCCACCCTTCCACAAGCTCCTCCAACCACAGGCTCCACATTTGGACTATTAGGGGGCAGATCTTCAAAGCAGGAAAGATCTTCAAATTCCCTTAGACCTATTAAGGGGCAGGGAAGATCCTCAAATTCCCATTACCATTACAGAGGGGCTCACAATTTAGTAGGAGAAACAAGATTAAAAAAATAATAAAAACCAACATTTATATAGCATTCTTCTGTACCATGCACTGTGCTAAGTTCCTTACTGAAGTTTTTATCTGATTTGATCCTCATAATAACTCTGTTTTATTGGTGTTAGTTTTTATTATCATCCCCATTTTGCAGATGAGAAATTTGAGGCAAACTGAATTGCCCAGGGTCATATAGCTAGTAAGTGTCTGAGAATTTGAGGATTTGAACTCTAGTTTTCCTGACTTCAGGTGCAACACACTATAAACTGTATCATGTAGAAATATGCACAGATACCATACAAATATAATTGTGATTATTTAATAAGCATGCACCAATAGAAGTCCAGGAAAATCATCCCCCCTCACTCATACACACACAGCAGGGACCAGAAAGGAAGTCTGAAAGCACATATTTGATATGGATCAGTCAAGGGCCTATTGGTTGGTGACTCATGATCGTATGACTAGGAGTGGACTAATTAGTTTGAGAAGCTACAGGAGAGAAATGGAGCACCTGTGGAGCAGATGAAGCGATGTGCCGAGAGAGTGCATCAGTGAGATCAGCTGCACAATGGGGCAAGAATGATGCTAAAGAGCACTGGGACAGAGGCTTAGAGAGCCAGGGACCTGATATTTTCATGAGAAGCACACCTCTTGTACTTTCAATGAGGTAGTGATTCCCTTTATAAGGCAGGGATATCATTAGATAAAAAGGTAAAAGTCTTAAAGGATAGGAGATTGAGAGAGGTATTCACACACACACACACACACACACACACACACACACAGAAAGTCTGATATTTCTTAATTTTCAGAGTGCAGATGAATCCTTATTGCATCCCAGACTCAGAGGAAAATAAGCTGAAGGACAACACACAGGGTGTGATGAGGAAAGTCAGAACCATTTCTTCAGCCTGAAGACCCTGAGGCCCTGAGCAATCTCTATAGGTGGCCATTTGGCCTTGAGGCTAGAGGCTGCTCAGTCCCTGTTACATTGTTAGTCCAGACTGGTGTTAGAGGACTTCTTGTACAAAACATAGAAACGTAGACCCCAGAGCTACAGCAAGGAGTCTATGCAACAGTTACTATCACAATTTCATTTATCTCTGATTCAGTTCACAGTAATTGTTTGTATGTGATGACACTCTCAGAAAGAAATGTAAAAAAAAAATCGATATATTATAGTCTTCAACAAGAAGAGAAATATTGCCTTCATGCACTTAAAGCTTCAGCAATTCTAGAATAAACAGAATGAACTTTATCAGCCTGGACAGCATCAGAATCTATGGCAGCAAAGCTTAGCACATTGCTCCTGTTACCTAACAGTGTCTTTGTTTAATGTTCCTTGAACAGCCAATATTTTGTCATCCACAGGCTGTGTTAACTAATGTTGACATTGAGAAGATATTTGTTCAGGAATGTTCTGATACATCAATGGCTGCTAAGTTATAAACACATCTGTTAAACCTGGACACTGCCTCCTGACTTCTCAAATACTATTTTGTGTTTAACTACTACCATCTAATTCATTAAACTGCTTGCCCAAACAAAAACCTTATTCAAATCAAAGAGTTTTCAAGTGTAAGGTGTTTTTTCTTTTGTTCTATGTCCAGTAAATAACGTGCAGAAGATTATGATATGATTATGGCAAATTTTACAGCAATCCTCAGCCCTGGAGAGATTAGGGCACAGTGAATAGTGCTGGACCAATAGGCAGGAAGACCTGGATTTAAATCTCGCTATTTAAAAGAATCGTAGATGATATAAAGTACTTGGGAGTATATCTGCCAAGATAAACCTAGGAACTGCATGAATCGAATTATAAGACACTTTTTATACAAATAAAGTCAGATTTAATGATTAGAGAAATATTAATTGTTCATGGGTAGGTGGAGCCAATATAATAAAAATGATGATTTTACCTAAACTAATCTACTTATTCAATGCCATCCCAATTAAACTATCAAAAACCATTTTATTGAGCTAGAAAAAAATGATAAAATTCATCTGAAAGTACAAAAGGTCAAGAATATCAAAGGAATTAATGAAAAAAATATAAAGGAAGTTTAATAGTACCAGATCTTAAATTACTATAAGGCCATAACTATCAAAACTATCTGGTACTGACTAGAAATAAAAAGGTGGATCAGTGGAACATATTGGACATACAATAAAAAATAGTAAAATATTATAATAACTTCGTGTTTAACAAAAAAAGTAAAGACTTAAGCTTTTGGAATAACAACACATTATTTGGTAAAAAAAACAAATTGTTGGGAAAACTGGAAAGCAGTCTGGCAGAAATTCAGTATCAATCAATACCTTACACCATTTACCAAGATTAGGTCAAAATGGATACATGACCTAGATATAAAGGGAGATATCATAAGAAAACTGGAAGAACATAAAACATATTACCTATCAGACTGATGAATAGGAGAATTTATGAATAAACAAGAGACAGAGTGCATTTCAAGATATAAAATGGATAATTTTGACTGCATTAAAAAAGGTTTTGTACAAATAGAACCAATATAGCCAAAATTAGAAAGATAGAAAATTAGGGGGACTGGTAATTTTATAAACAGTTTCTTGGATAAAGGTTTCATATCTCAAATGCATAGAGAACTTTGTCAAATCTACAAGAATATCCATCATTCACCAATTAATAAAGGACCAAAGGATATGAGTACGCAGTCTTTTGATGAAGAAATCAAAACTATGTATAGTCATATAAAAATGCTTTAACTCATTTTTGATTAGAGAAATGCAAATTAAAACAATTGTGAATATCATCTAATACATATCAGATTGGATAAAATAATAGAATTGGAAAATGACAAATGCTGGAGGGGATGTGGAAAAATTGTGACATTAGTACACTGTTGGTGGAACTGTGAACTGATACATCAATTTTGTAGAGAAATCTGGAACTAAACTCAAAGAGTTATAAAACTGTATATACTCTTTGACCCAGCAATACCACTATTACATCTGTTTCCCTAGATAATCAAGGAAAAAGGAAAATAACTTATATGTTCTAAAATGTTTATAGTAGCTCTCTTTGTGGTTGCAAAGAACTGGAAATTGAGTAGATGGCCATCAACTGGGGAAAGGAAGATTGTGGCATATAATTGTGATAGAATACTACTCTGCTCTGGGAAATGCTGGCTGGCTGATTTTAAAAAATCATGGAAAAATTTGCATGAAATAATGAAAAGTGAAGTGAGCAGAGTAACAAAAATGTTGTATACAGCAGCAGCAATATAGTTCAAAGAATAATTGTGAACAACCAAGTTATTATGAGTGCTATAAATACTCAGATCAACTATGGAAAACCTGCTAAGGAAGATGCTATCCAGTTCCAGAGAAAAAGCTGATAAATAGAAGTATGCATACCATGATTTGTACATATATTTATAAATCTACATCAGAGGATAGGATTCTCTAGTGTGGGGTAAGGAGGGATGGAGGGAGACGACTCAAAACTTAAAATGTAACCAAAATAAATAAATCCCACTGACACATTACTTGTATGATGCTGGCCAAGTCATTTAACTTCTTTGGTCCTTGGTTTCCTCATCTGTAAATCAAAGATAATTGTATCTGTAGTACCTATTTCACAGTGACCTTGTGTAGCTCAAATTAGGTGACTTTGATAAAACTCATTGTAATCCATTTGCCAGGAAAATTTAGGCCAAAATTTCCATGTAGAAGCATAGGCCAAATTCTCAGGGTCCCTGTCTGAAACTGAGTTATGCCAAGCTGATGATAAAGTATAGCAAGAAGCTCTGATGATCCACCTCTCAGTTTGGGCTGAGCTTCTTGGGTTGTTGAGTGCCTGGCCCTTGAACTTGGATGGGTTAGAGGAAAATACCAAACTATTGGGAAACAACAACAACAAAACAGCAAATACATCACTAATTCAGAAAAGGCAATCAAGAAGATGGCAATGATTACTAATCCATGTTCTATGGTCCATACTTTTTGATAATACACATATATTGAAACCATCCTTGATTAAGGTATGAGAAAATAACAGGTAGGCTTTTACAAGCAATGCTTTACATATCTTTGTCAGGAAGTTTATGTGCAAGAATTTTTGCATTTGAAATAAATTCAGTTGATGAGGTGGAAGGGAGTACCAAGGTGGTCCACCTAGTCACGTTCAGTTGATGGCTTCATCTGACTTCACACACAAGCACACGTGCCCACAGTGCAAGTGATAGTTTCTGGATCCCTTACCCCAAAGGAAGAGGAGGGTGATGTGTTAGAAAAAGTCGTACTCTGGGAAAAGGCACTTTGGTGATCAAAAGATATATGGTAAGCATAAATAGGCTATAGTACAGTACCAATGATGAACTGCCCAGAGAATACAGAGAATTTCACAAAGAAAAGGTATCATAAACAATTATATATAATTGGAAAAGGAGGTAGATCAGTTATGAAGTAAGAATGAAGAATAATAGATGGACAGACCATGTATTCCATTGGTATCCACATTACATTAAGGAACCTGGAGGAAAGCCATTAGTATATTAGTATATCCCTTCCTTTGGGAAATTAATGGAAGAAAATGGATAGGAGTCCCATAGGATGATCAATATCCTGGAGAGAGTTGAAGCATTGAAGCATGAAATACAGAAACACAAACCACATAGACCACAAAGAAATAAAAAAGAATAATACTTTGGTATTTTGCTACTCTGTCCTTCAGTGCCATGTTTTCCAAAAAGTGTTCAATGGATAGGGAACAGATAAGGGCACATTTTTACTAGCTTGAAAATATTTTCTACTGAAAGTTTTGTGAAAATTACCAGAAATCTAGAAATTAAAAAGGTAGAGAGGAGAGATCACTAATCAGATCTAGCATTTCAGGTTAAGTACCATGATTCAAACCTCAAAATCTTCTAAGCAGGGAGGGGAGGGTGTCAATATAATCTTGAAGGAATAATAAAAATTGGTTTAACGTTATAGTTGCATTTTAGCTAAAAGGCAGTCAGTGTGTTTCAGAAGGAAGAAAGTTACCCAGTCCTGAAGGAGATAATAGCAGCTTTTGTTTCAAACAGGAAAGAGTATTCTCTCAAGGTTATGAACAAAACAACCAGACGACTTTAGTAGAGTTAGTATCAAGGGTTAAGGAGTTTCTTCTTGACATCCACATTTTAACTTATAACCTAAAAAAAATGCTCAACTAACATTCCTCCTCTTTGTGCCCTGCTCCTTTCCTCCCTCAT
This sequence comes from Pseudochirops cupreus, assembly GCA_028627135.1. Taxonomy (NCBI): domain Eukaryota; kingdom Metazoa; phylum Chordata; class Mammalia; order Diprotodontia; family Pseudocheiridae; genus Pseudochirops; species Pseudochirops cupreus. The sequence continues at coordinate 177,828,475 of CM053582.1, forward strand.
AATTTCTCTTCCTTGGTCTCTGCATCCCAATCTGGGAGCCTTCAGGAATCATGGTACTGGTGCTATGGATGGTAGACCAATCCCAGTTAAAGAATTATGACATTTTACTAATTTGCACCATAGTGTGAACTACAAAGCACTGCAGGGCATACATAATGATACTGCTGTCTAGTGAGTCATATTCAAGCTGATGATGAAGGCAAAGTTTTTCAAATGCCATTTGAATTCCTTCTTTGCTACACTCTGCAAATGGGCATTACAACATAAATGAGTAAATTAAGAGTTCTAGTCCATCTTGTACAACATTCCCAATTTTCACATTGATGAGGAGAGCAAAACATTTTTTTTTCAGCAGCAATGGGCACACATACCACTCATAAGGAAAAATGACTTTGTTCAGCAACATGAACCAATTTTAAAAATATATTATTATAATGCTAGTAGAACAGTGAAGGTATGGTTTATGCCAGTGGTTCTTAACCTGTGGGTCACGACCCCTTTGGGGGTCCAGTGACCCCTTCCCAAGGGTCACCTAAGACCATCAGAAAACACATATTTCCGATGGTCTTAGGAACGGAGATACCACTCCTCTATCCATCTCCAGGTGGGTCCGCCCACGTGCAGATATGCCCACATAAGAGTATTAAAGGGTCATGGCATTAGGAAGGTTGAGAACCACTGGTTTATGCAGTACTGCATGATGTTAAAAATCCTTTTCAAAGCACTTGAAGCAGATGAAAAATAAGTGCCACACATCCTTTGCAGATGATGGTGTTTTTTTTCAGAAGTTGTGCTTTCTGGTGGAAAGAACAGCACATTTCTCTGATAATTGCAGGATAATTTGAAGGGAATCATAAACTGTTTTGTAGCAGTTTTTCTTCTTTTAATGACTTAAATTGCATGGGTGGAGAAGAGTATCTGTTAATCTGTGCACAGAGATTGAGTTCGGCTAGTTACTCTTTTCTCAAAAAAAAAAAATGATGACTACATGAACTGCTTCAAAGACCACATGATAAATACTTGCTGAGCTGAATCAAACAGAACTGACCACAATAGATTGCTTTAGACCACATAGACAAGGGAGTTAGTCCAAGCAAACCATTTTTCAGTGATACATATGGGCAGTCACAACACAGTCACATTATTGTGGGCCTACTCAGCAAAGAGAGGCTGGAACCCAGACAAGAATGTGGCTGGGCATGGTATGAAGAAGCTTCCCAGGCAGGAAAGTGGTACCTTTTTGTGACTGCGGCAGAATATAGAGAAAAGCTTATCTCATGAAAGAGAAATCCTGAGTTGCTAAGATTATGGAAGAGGTAGGTGGCACAGCAGACAGAATGCTGGGCCTGGAGTGAGGAAAAGCTGTGCTCAAACCTGGCCTCAGACACTTACTAGCTGTGTGGCCTTGGCCAAGTCCCTTGATCCTGTTTGCCTCAGTTTCCTTGTCTGTAAAATGAGCTGGAGAGGGAATGGCAAACCACTCCAGTATCTTTGCCAAGAAAATCCCAAATGGGATCATGGAGAGTTGGATACAACTAAAAAACTACTGAACAAGATTATGACACTTAGAGATTCTAGTATTCCCACAGTCCAGCACTCGATTTTTATAACTTTTTAATAAATTTTGTAACTTTTTAAATGTATTTTACTAACTGTATGACCTTGGGCAAGTCACAACTTCTCTAGGCCTTAATTCTCTTACCTGGAACATTAATTAGATGGGTCTCTAAGGTCCTTTCTAGTTTTAAAAATACAAGAAGAGCCTATGATTCCACAGTTTATCGCCTCGAATGGAGTTAAGACAGCATAATGTGGAGGCAAGAGCAATAAATTTGGAGTCAGAGGAATTGGGTCCAAAGCCCATCTCTGCCACCTGTTACCTGTGTTACTTTCAGTAAATTGTTTAACTAGGCCTCAGTTTCCTCATGTGTAAAACTGATTTTAGGCTTGATGACCTCTAAGGTCTCTTTCAATTTTAAATCTATCATCCTATGTGTCCTTGAGCAAGTTAATTCCTTCTCTCTAGGCCTCAATTTTCTCAAATGAAGGGGTGGGACATTCTTTAAAAAAGGAGATTAGGCTGCATGACCTATGATGTCCTTTTCAGCTCTGATTCTGTGATCCTGTGATTTCAAAGACAAATATTTTTTTCAGTTACTTATTTTCTCTCATAAGACACAGAGCACTTGGCATTTAGTAAATTCTTATGCATTTAAGAGAATCTGGGAAGAGGGAACCATTGGGGCTACATGTGGTCTCCAAAAAACAGGAAGGCAAATAATTAAAATTGCCAAGTGTTGTTGTTGTTATTGTTTTAAGGACATTATGTAAAATTTAATCACTGAATATTTATTTAGAGACCACTTTGTCTCTAGCACTGAGCAAGGCACTTGTAAGGGACACAAGTAGAAAATATAGAATATGGGTACCTACTCTAAGGGATTTTATAATCTAGTTTAAAAGACAGCACAAGCACATGTAACAATTACAGAACAAACAATGTTAATCAGTAAGTGTTGGCTATTAGTTCTGTGGGAAATTCAGAGAATTCAGAGTTCAGTATGGGTTGGAATGGTTGAAAAAAATGTTATGAGGGAAGACCTGAACTGGACTTTGAAGGAGAAATGGGGTTTGGATAGGTGAAGGGAGGGCTTTCCAGATAAGGGCATCTGCAAAGTTATTAGTGGTAAGAATGAGCATGTAGTGTAACAGGCATTATCAGGAAGGTAGCTGAATTAGGGAAAGGATTCATTTGATCAAAGGTATGTATCTCACTTTGTAAAGAAATTAAAACACAAGGAGGTTAAAGGACTTGACCAAGGTCACACAAATATTAAGTAGCATTCAATAGGACTCAAATGTAGGTTCTCTCAGTCCACACTTAGTATGCTTTCTAATGATGTACCACAGCAGGAAATCAATAAAAATTTTGCTCAGAAACTCAAAGGACCTGATTGGGGCCTGGGTGCCTTTCTAGATTTTTCTCAAATCTCTTGGCTTATCTTCCTCCACCTAGGAAACCTGAAGAAATCTTTGCATGGTACCATCCAGAGACTAATCACCAGTTATAAGCCTATCAATCCTAATATTTCTTATTTAAAAATTATTGATTCCTTTTCTTTTGCATCCCTGTCAGTTCTGGATCTCAATATTCTTTCCCCTTCCCCCAACCCTATAACAGGACTGTAATGGTAATGGGAATTTGAAGATCTTTCCTGCCCCTTGTATTTGAAATCAAACAGGTACTTAGCACCTTGTTCCAAGTTCATGATTGTGTCAAGTATTAAGACTCAGAACCTGTGAATCCCACTGTGAGATGGACTTGTTGATGTAACAGGAGGGGGAGGAACAGGGAGGAGCTAATACCATATTTAGGGAAAAGCCCAAGCTGAGAGAGGCCAGAACTTCTGGGAGTGAGCATCATGGAGGCAGAGCAGCTATTGCTGGAGAGAGAGAGAACTGCTGGGAATGAGAATTGCTGAGAGAGAGAGAGAGAGAGAGAGAGAGAGAGAGAGAGAGAGAGAGAGAGAGAGAGAGAGACAACTGCCAGGATCCTGAGAACTTCTGAGAACTGCTACTAATTGAGAACAGAATGGAGAACAGAACTTGTGATGCCAGAACTTCTCTTGAGAACTTCTTCTGAGAACCAAATTGAGAACTTCTGAGAAATGAGAA
>CM053582.1:177832649-177882210 GCA_028627135.1 Pseudochirops cupreus
GAGAAGTTGGGGAACTGCTAAGGGCTCTCCACCAAATGTCTGCTTGATTAATGCGTGTCTTCAGCATAAGCTGTCTGGAGCCTGCCCTCTGGTGACAACACAGCATCTTTGCAGCCTTTTTTGAAGTACTAAAGACAAGTAATGCACCAATTAGTGAGCTGAATCCAGGAGCAGAACTAATATTAGCTGTTGAATCTGACTCATATTCATCTGAAACTGGAATCAAGAAGGAAAATATTTATCTCATATGAGAAGAAAAGTGAGGCAAATGAAATGAAGATGAGAAGCTAATCAAAGGTTTCTGTCAGACCCACTCAACACTAGCAAAGTAGGAAAAGAGGGGAATCATTTGGCTAATTTAGACCAAAATTTATTTATCTGAAGCACTAAGACAATGGAAAAATATTATTTTACTTCACTCAGAGGAATAATTGCTTTGCTTTCCCATTATATTTTAATAGTATAAATTTGGTCTTATGTATAATAAAACTTTGGACAGGTATTCCAAAGTTTAGGTGAAAGGGGCTTATACATAATTTATATGTATATACAAGTAAACTAAGTGTACAAGGGAAGTTGGCAAGCATTTACTAAGCACCTACCACATGCCAGAGACACTAAATGCTGGAATAGAAATGTAGGTGAAAGAACTAGACAGTCTCTGTTTTCAAGGAGCTGATAGTCTAGTGGGAGAAGATCTCTCAAAACCAGAAGCTGAAAAGTAGGGCAGTGGGGGAGGTACCCTTAATGAGGCATGATGGCAACTCTGGAGAATCAGGAGGAGAGACTAAAAGAGGAATAAAGACATGGCCAGCCTGGCTACTTTCCTTAAAGTAGAGGTTCTGAGTGAAACCAGTAAATCAGAGGAAAAGATGGAGGGGTGAAGTGAACTTCCAGGGTAAAGAGGTTGCTGTGGCATGGTGGAGAAAGTCTGAAGAGTCAGGAGTGGAGCCTGGAAAGGAATGAAGGAAGACATGGCTGACCTGAGTACTTTGTTTAAAATGGAAGTTAAGATTATGGGATAAACCCTAAATATTACAACAAGGGAGAACCGGTCTTTTGATTCCTGATCCACTAGGCCTCTTTCCATTAGGCCATTATTTCAGTTTGTCATTGAATTCCCACAATTTGTGAAATTTTGTTTTAATTTAGCATTTTTCTTATAGAGAAAACCCATGCTTTATCAATGGTACACTGTGGGTAGAAGGAAAAAATATTTGCAATGAAGAATATTAGAGATTAAAAGGTGGGTCTCGTAGGGACAAAAACTTCATGATCAATCCTAGCAAAATCCAAAGAGACTCACTTTTAAATTTTTGTAAAAATACATGTGTACTTTACCCTTGGAATTGAAATATTTTACAACATTCACAGAATATCAATAATGCTATTTTTATGAAAAATGTTAATAAGTTCAATTTATGATCAATCATTTAAGCATTATTTACAAAGGTCAGTGGAGTTACAAGTGATGTGAGAGTTGGGGTTTAGAAAGGATATTAGACTGCCATGGCAGCCTGGTTTAAGTCATCCATAAAGACAATGGGTCTAGTAGTGAGGACCCAGAACTAAACAGAAAGTAACATGACTTGTTCATCACAGTGAAAACGTCAGTACAAATTTAAGCCCTTGCATCTGAGTTTAACCTTACTACTCATCCTTTCCTCAGCTTCTTCCACCTCTGAAGGAACATCAATTATTGACGGTTACCTACTAACATTAGTACTTCCTATGTTTTCACGATTACAGGCAAGATTGAAGAACTTTCACATCACTATGGTCCATCACTATCTCAAATTCAACATGTGCTCATGTGTAGTGGAAAAAAAGTTGGATTTATAGTCATAGAGATGGAGTTTGAATCAGTTTTTCTCTTAACTGCCTGTAGTACCTGTGTGACCTTAGATAAGACACTTAATCTTTCTGAGCAGTGTCTTCATTTGTAAAATGAAGGGTTCAAACTAGATCAGAGGTGTCAAATAGACTGACTGGGCCACACAACACTTTCAAATATAGCAGAAACCAGGAAAAAAAATGTAATTAGGAAATATTTAACAAAAAAATTAAAATACGGTAAAACACAGATAATATATTTTAAAACTTTGTCAACATGCAGCCCAGGGAGATCCTTATTTATGGATATGTAGTACCCATTTCTATTTGTGTTTGACACGGCTGGACTGGATGATCTTTTCTAAGTCTCAGTATGCGCTATTATCCCATGCCCCATGGATCCTATGTCCCCTGGATCCCATGTCCAAAATAGCATCATTTTTCTTACTCAACCTATCCTTTTCCCCAAACTCTTCTGTTTTTGTTATAAACCTCATTCTCTTAGTGTCCCAGATCCATGACCTCAGAGACATCTTTGACTCTTCCCTTCCATATCCAAACAGTTCCTGACTCTTACTGATTGTCTCTCATAGTACCTCATATATCTGTCCCCTTCTCTTCGCTGACACTGATAAATCAGCCCTTCATCACCACTCCCTTGTACTCTGCTAGGGATAGGGAAAGCAAGAGGAGAAGAATCAGGTCTGCGATTTCATTGAGAACTTCTGGGTGAAAGAATTCTATCAATACACCTTCTCTGCAATTTAGAGTCTTAGAGAGTTGGCTAAAGCATTGAGGAGTTGAGTGACTTACCCAGGGTCACACAGAATCAGAGTCAACAAACATTTATTAATCACCTACTATGTATCAGGCACTGTGCTTAACTCTGGAGATACAAAAAAGGCATAAAATAGTTCTTGTCCTCAAGGAGCTTATAGTCTAACGAGGAAGACAATACACACATTCTTTTTTTCTTTTTGCCTTTTTTTGGAGGGCAGTTGGGGTTAAGTGACTTGCCCAAGGTCACACAGCTAGTTTTTGGGTTAAGTGTCTGAGTGTCTTAAGTGTCTAATTTGAACTCAGGTCCTTCTGACTCCCGGGCCGATGCTCTATTCACTGCACCACCTAGCCACCCCCAATACACACATTCTTTAAAATGGAAGTTAAGATTATGGGATAAACTCTAAATAATATAGCACATCCTTACAACATAATGAAGATTTCCAGGCAGGGTGGGAAATGATCTGTGAAGGTACGAATTGTAGAGCTGAATTCATCTCACAGAATCATGAGTATCTGGAGATCAGGAAGTCCAGAAGAGCAATCAGGTGGGAAATGATGAGGGGGAATTCCTAGTGGAGGATCCAGAAGGAGCTCTCCAATTTCTACCATCCATTCTCTTCAGTCAGAGGGAGGGAAGGGCTGTGGGGGCAAGGGATACTGAAGAGGTGTGAGTTTCAGAGTTGATTTCATCTTGCAGAATGAATTTCTAGAAATAATAGAATCTTAGAGAATAGCTAGGTGGGAAATGCTGACACATAGGCTGTATTTGTCAGAAGCAGGACATGAACTTGTATCATGGAGACCAGCTTTCTAGCTACTATTTATGCTACTTGTCATAGACTCTTGTAATAGTTTCTTAATTGGTCTCTTTGCCTCCAATTTTTCCCCAATGCCCACTCTATCCTTAAACAGTTGCCATTATAATCCACTTTATCATACACTTGTTAATAAACCTTGCCACTAGAATAAAATATAGACTTTTTAGACTAATATCAAAGACTTTCCACAGTCTGACTCCAATTTATGTTTCCTGTCATATTTTGTTCCACTCCCATTCATGAAATCTCTATTTTAGCCAGACTGGGTATTCAGGTACTACCTGTTCCTCAAACACATTGCACCTTCTCCTGTCTCAACTGGGGCCCATTTCAGGCAATTCATCCAAAAACCTTTCAGACCCAGCTTAAATTCTACCCACTGTATGATGTTTACCCTGATTCCCCCTAACTGATCCACCAATTTTTCTGAGCATGTATTTCCCTGATAATGGATTTTATGCTATTTTGAGGGTGCTCTTCAAGCTAGAACAAGTGGCTAGCACATCGAAAGCATGAATGGTAGGTATTGTGCCAACTTGAACATGCTACTGGTGTTGCTATATGGCAGAGACACTGAATGCTATGATCTTTGAAGTATTAAAATCAATATCATACTGAGAACAATGGAGAGGAATATGGTGGGTATGAGTGGACTGCACTGAGGAACACTGAACAACAAGAGTTCTTAGAATGGTTGAACAAGTTGTGCTATATATGATTGTGATGGAATACTACTGTGCTATAAGAAATTTTGAACTTGATGATCTTAGAAAAACATGGATAGACTTGCATGAAATAATGAAGAATGAAATGAGCAGAACCAAGAGAAGGTTGAAAACAGTAACAGCAATATTGTTTTAAGAACAACTTTGAGTTGTTCAGCAACTTTGAGTGACTATTATAAACACCCAAATTAGCTACAAAGGCCCTGTGAAGGAAGATGCTATCGGCATCCAGAGAGAGAACTGATAAATAGAAATATGTATAGAATGATTTTACATATACATTTGTGTGTGTGATGATAGTTGTCTCTAGGGTGAGAGTGGAAGGGAAGGAAAAAAAAGAAAAAAAGAAATTTACATGATGACTATTATATATTTTAAAGAAATAGCAAGTTGTGTGTAACAGATTTATAGTTTCATGGGCAGTCATTTATTTTATTATACTATGTTATGGAAACACTTATTTTATTCCATAAATTATAAATAAAAGAAATTTTAAAAAGAACAAGAGTATAATACATCATCAAGACATTATAAGATAAAGAAATGGACTGCTCTTATGGTAAGGGTGAGAGAGGACAAGTGGAGAGCTAGAGTGCTCCACTGGTATCCTTTTAACGCCAGGAGAACTCAAGGAAAGCCTTCTCGCACATTGGGTTGATTCTCTGGTGAACTTATAGGCATATATAGAGAAGAATATATAGGATGGGCAGGCAACTGATGGATCAGAATATGCATGTTTGGAGGAAATATCCAAAATGATGAGTGTGTAGATCCATTTGTGTATTGAATTTAATTACTATGGGGATTCACAGGAAGCATATATTACATCGATTTTTAATATTATGGAAGACTTTATTTTTGAAGAGGCACTTCAGCTTGGTCTTGGAAGACAGTCAGGATTCTGACATGTGGAGATAGATAATATGTAGTTCATATATTCAAGGAGCTTATATCATTGAATTCAAGAGGCAAGATTAACACATGAAATAATTAGAAAAATTTACACAATGGTAGATGTTTTCTTCCTCAGTTTCTAGGTCATGTGTACAGTGTACCCAAGTGTAGTTTAATAATGGTCTGCAAATACATGAAGAACTAGCATTTTGAGGTTAATGGCGTACACTTTCACCAGTGACAAGTTAATGCACAATGCACTAAACAACAAAAAAGGGTTTTGTTTTCATGTAAATTTTAAAAATTCTGATTATCAGACACCAAATCTTGTTGTCATGGGAGGCTCTGTGTACCCTCTTTATCAGAAAAGTTTAAGAATAAGGAAGAGACATCTATACTAGATAGCTAAAGGTTGGGGAAATAACAGGGTGATCTTTTGGAGTGTCTTGTGATCTTGATCTTTTGAAAATAGCAGTTGAGAAAATATGTGACTTTATAAATAATAAAATTCGGGAGCTGCTTCTAAAAATTATGGGACCTAGAAAAACGCTCCAAAATAGGATAAAAAACCCTGCATAAACATTCAAAATATAGAACAAGATTATTCAGTTATTTAAGATTTAAATATTTCAAACATAGAGATAGCACTGAGGAAAAACTGATCCTCTTGAAACATGGTGTTAGAAAATTATCTGTGCTTCAGTGTTTTCTCTTTAGGCATGGGTGAAAAGTTCAGTGATTCATTGAAGTTCTCTCACAGGTATTTCCACAGACAATGTTGGTTCTTCCCTTGGATCCATTTTCCCTTTTTTTTTCACCCATTTAAAAAATAAATGTATTAATTATTTATTTATAACATTTTTTTTTTAATTTTGAGTTCCAAATTCTCCCTCTCTGCCACCCCTCACCGCTCACTGAAAAAGCAAGCAAAATGATGCCAATTATACATATGGATTCATACAAAACTATGGGAAAATATTTCCATATTAGCCATATTTCAGAAAAAAGCAAAAAAAAAAAGAAATCAAGAAACTTATACTTCAACTTGCACTTAAGAGTTCATCAGTTCTCTCTTCGGGGGTGGATAGCATATGTGTCTACACACATATGTGTATATATGTATATATGTACATATATGTAGATTTGTGTATCTATTAGTGCATGATGTACATATATGCATACATATACACATATATACATACACACTTATGCAGGCATCTCTTTATGCCCATATGTGTATATGTATACATATATTTATATATGTTTGTGTGTGTGTGTGTGCAGATGTGTGTGGACACACAGATACAGAGAGACAGAAAGACGGAAGGGCTGGTGTGTGCAAAGAGATCTGTAATTAGAAAGACCCGGGCTCACGTCCTGCCTTGAATACTGTGCGATGCCTGGGCAAATCATTTAACGACTAACTCCCTCAGTTTTCTCACCAGTAAAATAGGGATGGTTATAGTTCCTTCCCCTCAGGGTTGTTGCAAAGCTAAAATGAGATAACATTCGTAAAAGTGTTTTCGCAAACTTTAAAATGCTATAGACGTGCGCTTACAATAGTGGCTTAGTCATGACCACTGAACGCTCCCCTGGCTGTTTAAGTCTTTATTTCTTTAAGGGTCACTTTTTAACTGAAGCCTATAGCATATTTTGTGTGTCTTGGTGGATTTGTACATGCTTCGTAAGTATTTGGAGTAGAATTTCCCTTTCTATTATTGCTTCTTGGATTTTGCTGTAATAGACTGGAAATGCTACTGATTTTTGTGGCTTTAGTTTGAGTCCATTCATTGTCTTAATCAGTATCAATGCTGTTTCCTTAGATATTTTAAGTAAACATCATATCATTTACAAATAAAGATAGTTATAGGTCCTCTTTGTCACTCTTTCCAAACTTTAATTTCCTTCTCTTATCTTACCTTCAGCATTTCTTGAACTCTGTCCAATAATAGGAGGAAGAATGGGCTTCCCCATTTGCCTTTGTGTTATGACAATAGATCTTGTTTTTATTATCTTTTACTTTGTTGAATTGTTATTATGTATGATGATGAATTTTGAAAAAAAAAGATTTAAGCTTTGTACTTTTAGTTATCTTGTAGCTTTTTTTTCCCTGCAGAATTTAATTATATAACCAAAACCATTGTAACAGTGGAAATGTTTTATGTTTGAGGAAATATTAACTTTAATCAGTCAAAATTTCTATGGCAGAAAGTGTATAAAAACTGCACAAGATGAGAAAGCATGTATGGCTTGTCCACCTGCAAGGAAGGAGGAGAAATTTATACTGACAGGAGCATAGGCTTGCACAGCAGACAGCTGTATAAAAATGAGGAGCTCTTTGTCTCCCTTATTAGAGACAAACTGGTCATGTGTCTAGAGAATGAAAACACTTAGGAATGAGATAACTAGGTTAGGGAAAATGAGAAGGAAGGTTAAGGAGAGGGAGACAGAGGAGTGAGAGAGAGAAAGAGAGAGAGAGAGACAGAGAGAGAGACAGAGAGACAGAGACAGAGACAGCGATAGAGACAGAGATAGAGAGGAGAGAGACAGAGAGGAGAGACAGAGACAGAGAGACAGAGAGATTTTTTAAATATAAAAGATAATTGGAAAGGGGATTAATTTCCAAAATGATTGTGCCAATCTGAGCTCTGCCAACAATGTGTAAGTGTGCCTGGCTTCCCAGTTACAAAAGGATAAGAAAGAAGAGATTATAATACAGACTATTCTGGCTATAAGAATTATGGATAAAATACAAACTGGCCTTAGCAAAACGTACAAAAATATGTAGGCCAAGAGAAATAAGTCAGAATAGTCCTCCAAGCAGAATCTCTCTCGCTCTCTCTCTCCTCCTTACTCCTTCCTCCCTCCTACTCCCTCCTGCCTCCCCCCACCTAATCTCATTGACCAAATTAAGGTAGTTGTTTTATATGGAGGAAAACTTCCCTGAGAATTGAATGCTATTATAGTGATTTATTGTAAAAGGGGATACAGCAGAGAAGATGGTGATTTTGGGGGGTTGTAGCTACAAGAAGGAACACCCAAATCTTCAGGTGGTGGCAGCAAGGGAAGGGAACCAGTGGCTGGCCAGTTGCTCTACAGCTACATCTGGGGAATGAATCAGAGTGTTATTTAGTAAAGGTTTTCTTTCAGGACATTTTGGCCTTTGAGGACTTTATGGGGGAGCATTCTAGAATGAGGCAGCTAACTTTCCACCTGCTAGGCCCTTTATCTTCTCTCTGTGACTAACAAAAACTGAGTTATCTTTAGAACATGAAACCTCATTAAATACCTTTCAGGACTGACCCAGGATCATTCAGCTTGGGAAAAAAAACAAACCTTCCCTATCCCATATTTTTCTCTAATTCCCAAGAGCCAAACTGGGCAGGAGCACAGCCTAAAATTATCTCAGGCTAAGTTGGTCTGGGTTAGGCTTTTACACTAAATCTCAAGCCACAGTGAATCTAGGCTATTCTTCCTTAGTACACAAAGAACATTCTTTTTAAGATTTTCATTTTACTTCTAGTAATTTTATTGACAGTTACTACGAGAACACCCATGGATAACAAGGACTTCTTTCTAGTTACAGCATGTATAAAGGACTCTGTAAATAGCATATCGAGTACATGTAAATATACAATGTATATACATAAGAAAGGTAATGTAGCATAATAGATAGAAATCTGGTTTAGAGCCAGGAAGACGTTTATTCAAGTTCTACTTCTAATATATACTTGCTATATGATCTTGGACAAGTCACTTAACCTTCTAGCGTTCTAGGCAAGTTACATAGAAGGTGCCTGCATTGGTAAAGGGAATTTCTTCATTCCCAAGTTCTCTATATCAATAAAATTTAAGGTTTAATCTCTATTTTTATGTAAGTATTATTTTTATTATTTCATTGAATTAATTCCCCCACTGAATGATTTTATTTAGTACCAATTATTTTCCTTAAATCACATTTTAATATATATATATATATATATATATTACATTATGTTAGCATATACAGATATGTATATTAGTGTTTATGTTTTCAATGTAGCAGTAAACATACTTTTCTCATCTTTTGCATGATGACACATAATATTCAACCTTGTCAACAAGTCGCTCCTAAAATCTAAAATTTAGGGATAGGATTAAAAGAGATACTGGTCATGCTGGATGCCTCTGACTTTCTTTTAGATTTGGGTTTTCTGGGAAGTCTTTGTGCTGATATAATCGTGGCAATGAGATGATCATGTTTCAAAGTTCTATACTTTGTTCCAGTAAGGCTGCTCTCTTCAGGCCATATCTCCTACATATACCACATACCCACACACCACATATCATTCCATACACATAGACACCTATACCGTGCACATATACATATATACACACAGGAACATGCACACATACCACAAATAACACCTCACACATATATACTTACCATGTGCATACATGTGTATGTGTATGTGCACACAAACCACATGCACACACCACACCACACATACACGCCTCATTCTATTTCCATGCTTTTTATCACATTACTTTCCCTACACAAAATACCTTTTCCCTCATTTCCATTTAATTTTTCTTGTGCTTCAAGTCCCTGACCCTCCGTGATTTCTTCATGATCCTTCCTTGATTTCTCCAGGCTAAATTCAGAACTCCTTTTACATTTGCTCAGTACATTATGGTTTAGCAGTCATTCATTCTCTCATTGTTTCTTTTCGGGTGGCTTTGTTTCTTTGTAACTAGACTGTAAACCACATGAGAGCAGGGCCAGTACTTTGTACTCTTCTGTATGCCTCACAGTACCTACCACTGTCCTTGTCACACACTCAATATGCTTAATTGATTGCTTATAATATGGGATTACATTCCCTGCCCCCCACTTTTGAAAAGTTAACTTTCTTTAATCAGCAAAAATGCACCTTTACTTCTTCTCCCTTTCCCATTCCCTCCAAATAGGAACAAAAGAAAAACAAAACCCGTGTTAAAAACATACATAGTCAAGCAAAACAAATTTCTGTATTGTCCCTGCCCCCAAAATAATCTGTCTCAATATGTACTCTGAGATTATCACCCCTCTATCAGGAGGTGAGTAGTGTATTTCATTAATAGTCCTATGGAATCATAGGTATTGAATATGCTTATCAGAGTTGCTAAGTCTTTCAAAGTTTGTCTTTAAAATATTGCTGTCATTGAGTAAATTTCTCTGTGAGTTCTGTTCACTTCACTCAATATCAGTCTTCATAAGTCTTTTCAGGTTTTTCTGAAACCATCCCCTTCATCTTATAGCACAATTGTATCCCACCATTTCATATGCTATGATTTGTTCAGCCATTCCCCAATTTATGGACACTCCTCAAATTTTAATTCTTTGCCACTTCAAAAAGAGCTATAAATGTTTCCATATCTTTAGTCAGGTTTTTTTTTTTTGCTTAGGATTAATCTCTCTACTCTCCCTCTTTCTCCCTTCTCCTATTTCCTTCCTATTCTCCTGATGAGTGTATGTGTAGTCTTCTCTCCTTTGATCAGTTCAGATGAGAACGAGGTTCAAATGTCAACCACTCCTCTTACCCCTTCCTCCATGTTTGCATAGATTTCTACTTGCGCATCCTGATTATGGGAGATAATTTCCCCTAACTTTCTTGTCCCTTTCCTCCATTTAGAGTAATCTTACTCCTACTTTCCATTTTTCTTTTTAAGATCATCAAGACACAACAGAGATTTCCAAAGTCTTCTGTTTAATTGCATTCCCTCTATGAACCCTGATTCTGACAGAGTTCATAGGTGACACAAGTATCATATCTCCATATTAGAGTATAAGTAGATTATCTTTGTTTAGTCCTTTACAGTTGTTCATGTTTACCTTTTTATCTTTCTCTTAATTTCCTTTATTTAACCCCTTATTTCCTTTAAGGGTCATTCCTCTCCCCATCCCTGCAACCGTAGGATTATATTCAGCTTTGTTGGCTAAATCATTTGACTATAAGCCTACATCTTTTTCTTTCTAAGATAGTGTACTCTAAGATAATCACTCCTTTATGATAAATTATGACTGTGGCTCCTTGTTACTTAAATTCTTTCTTTCTGGATGATTTCAGCATTTTTTTAAAATGAACTGGAAGCCTTGGATTTTAGCTATAATGTTCTCAAGACTTTTCATTTTGGGCTTTGTTTCAGGTGGCGATTGATGGATGCTATTTCCACTTTCACTTCTACTTCTAAGATATCTAGGAAGTTTTCTTTTAAGTCATCTTGAAATGTTATCAAATATCCTGAAATAACTGTTTTTTGGTTATGGTTTTCAGATAGTCCAATCATTTTCAATAATTTTCTCTTTTATCTATTTTCCAAGTCAGTTGTTTTTGCAACGAGATAATTTATATTTTCTTCATTTTTTAGGTTTTGTTTTTGCTTTAATATTTTTTGTTGTCTCATGGATCCATTCTATTTGATCCATTCCAATTTTCAGGGAGTTTGTTGATTGGGCAGATAGAGTTTTGTACCTCATGCCAATCTCTTAATTTTCATTCTGATTTTTTTCTTCCATAGTTTTCAATTCTTTTCCAATGTTTTCCTCTAGCACATTTCATTTTTAAGAACATCCCTAACTCTTTAAAACAACAACAACAACAACAACAAAACCTTCTCACTTCATATCTTCCAAGAATTCTAACTGAATTTGTTTCCACAATATTTTTCTTTGATGCTTTGTTTTGTTCACTTATTCTTCCAACTTACACTCTGATTTTGGACTTTGTTAAGACTAGACTTTTTGCACTTCTGGAGGGAAGGTCTAGGCTGGTCTGTTGCTGTTTTCTGGGATATTGAGAGTCGAGTTATTCCAGGATCTTTTTTTTTCTTTTTGAAGGGTGGAAGGCAGGGCAGTTGGAGTTAAGTGACTTGCCCAAGGTCACACGGCTAGTAAGTGTTAAGTGTCTGAGGCCAGATTTGAACTCAGGTCCTCCCGACTCCAGGGCCAGTGCTCTATTCACTGTGCCACCTAGCCATCCCTATTCCAGGATCTTGAGGGCATCTCAAGATAGGGACCTGAAAGCTTCCAGTGCTCCCAAAGTGGTCTGGTCCATCGTAAAGTCTTATCACTGTCCTCCATGGTTTGAACTCTGCAAGTTTCCAACCTGGGTTTGAGCAACAGGAAGCTGACTGCTGTTAGACTTAGCCACAACCAAGCAACTGGAAAGCTCTGCTGGTTCAGAGCAACAGACCTTGATGCTTCTATCTGGTCTGGGATTCCTGCCTTAGTTTTTCCTATGCAGGCTTCGGACTGGGCTAGCAGCTGGAACTGAGATCTCACTCTGGTTGTCTGAGTCACACATCTGCTGCTTCTTGCTGAACTTGGCCCTTGCCAGGTACACAGGGTAGGATCCATACTCATTCCTCACTCAGGACTGCCACCTTTAAGAGCAGGTCCCCTTCTCTGTCTGCTTTTGATCTACGACCCAGAAATGGGTAATGAGCAACACAGCTGCTAGCTGGAGCCTGTTCTTGCATCCTACATAGGTTTAGATCTTTCTGTGCTGGATGTAAGACCCCTTCCTGCATGTTTTATGAATGAGACACTTAGTCTTTCGGCTCTGGAATTTTTTATGAGTGACATCCATGGCTGAACCCTTTCCTTCCTACTTCCCTTCAATGACTGATCTACCTGGCTTCTTTTAAGTCCCAACTAAAACTCACCTTCTACAGGAAGCCATCCCCAATCACTCTTAATTCTAGTGCCTTGCGTCTCATTATTTCCTGTTTATCCTGTATATAGGTTGCTTTGTATATATTTGTTTGCATATTGGGTCCCCACTTAGACTGTAACCTCCCTGAGGGTAAAGATTACTTTTTGCCTCTTTTGTATCCCCAACACTTAACAGAATTCCTGGCACACAGTAGGAGCTTAATAAATGATTACTGATTTGAGTGAATGAATGTACAGAATGCTCCATGTAGTATACTCCTGAACATAGCCCATCCCTGATGTTCGTAGACCGCTTTGTCTCCTTTGCCTATCTGGTCTGGGGAAATGACTTACTGTGATTTTTGTCTTGGGTTTCCCAATAAAGATTCAGCCTGTGGATTTTCTAGATCTATTTGGAAGTTTCTATCCTTTTTAGAAAATTTGATGGAGGGGTTCTTGCTATTCTGCCATCTTATCTCTACCTTACAGCTCTACATCCCCCTTGCAAGTGACCAGGGAAGCAATTTTTTGTTCTTAACCAGACTTGTAGCCAAAGAAAGCAATATATGAGGAGGCAGATTGCTAAAAACTCTAGTTGTATACCCCTCTTGGAGATATATGAGGGAAAGAGCAAATGATAAATGACAGCACTTTTCCTGCTTCTCTTAAAATGGAAACCAAAATCTGCCTTAGAGATAAGCAAATCAGTTTCCAGAAGTATCTGTCCATGCCATTTGCTAGCTGCACCTATATATTTAGATAACCCTGGTGGACCTACCTATCTTACATGGAATCATACATATCTTACACTTAAGAGGATAAAGATTTTGACTCTCTGCTATTCTAAAGTTCCTAAGATGAAAATATTTGGGTTAATTTTATGCTGTTCCAGTCACAGTTTTAGTGGAGAAAATATTCTTTTAAAGGTTATTTTCCTAAGTGTGCATTTCTCTACCAAAGTCCTACTCTGATGCTTCATGGTAGTTGAGGCTGGGTTCTTGAAGGCTATGATAGTAACCAGATGGCAGAGTGGATAGAGAGCCAAACCTGGAGGCAGGAAGACTCATCTCCCTGAGGTCAGATTTGGCCTCATACACTAGCTGTGTGACCTTGGGTAAATTACTTAACCCTGTTTGCCTCAGTTTCCTCATCTGTAAAATAATCCAGAGAAGGAAATGGCAAACCACTCCAAATTTTTGCCAGAAAAACCCCATATAGGGTCATAAAGAGTTGGACACAAATGAAAATGACACAGCAACAATAAATGATTGCGAAATAAAGGCTCTGGTAAGACTTATGAAGCCAGAAAGACTTAGCAATGAAGGGACTGGATGCGAATCCTATCAAAATCAACCTAGCTAAGTATGAAGAGACTCATCACTAAGTCTGCCATAGAATGATGAGTTTTTAGTGAATATCACTCTTGGTAAGTGCCTGGCACATAGTAGGCACTATAGAAGTACTTAGTCCCTCCTCTTCTCTCCACCCCTCCTCCAATCAAAACAGCTTATTTCCTGACTTGCCCTATTTCTATTCTTCTATTCTTGACACTGTTCTTGTAGGCACCAAGACTAGAAATCTAGAGTTATGTTTGACTTCTTCTTCTCCCTATCACTCATAGTATCTAATCTGTTGCCAAGCCTTGTCATGTCTACTTTCACAACATCTCTCGTATACATCCCCTTTTCTCCACTCACACAGGCCAACACTCTGGTGCAGGCCCTTATTACCTCTCCCCTCAACTATTGTAATAGCCTCCTGTTTGTTCTCCCTGACTTAAATCTATCCCTACTCCAGCCAGTTCTCCAATCAGTTGCCAAATCTGTCTTCCTTTTACACAATCTAACCATGTGTCCCCCTACTTAATAAACTCTAATGGATCCTCAATGCCCCCGGAATCAAATATAAAATCCTCTATTTGGCTTTGAAAGCCCTTCCCAACTTGGTCCTCTTCTATGTTTCCAATTTTCTTACATATTACTGCCTTCAACACTTTCTACAATCTAGCAACACTGGCCTTCTTGCTATTTCTCATGTACAACACTCCATCTCTGCATTGTAAGTGCCACTTCCTACAAAAGGTCTTTCTGATCGCTATCCTCTCTCTGTCTTTGGCTTTGTGTCTGTCTCTATCCCTGTTCATCTCTCTGTCCTTTTGTCTCTGTTTCTCTCTGTCTCTTTGTTTCTGTCTTATTCTTTCTCTACTGCTGTCTCCTGCCTTTTTTTGTTTCTCTTTGTTTCCATCTGTCTCGGTCTGTCTCTTACACCTCTTGTTCCATGCCCCAACAATCTCCATGACTGTCAGCTAGGTTTCCCAGCTGGGTTCTCAATTTTATGTAAAAAGACAGTGAATGAACAAGGATGCACGTGTGGCAAAGAAACCATGGGCAAGGGAGAGACAGTGCATTCAAAAAAGAGGCAAAGGCAGAATATAAGCTTGTTGAGGACAGGGATTGTTCCATTTTAACCTTTTTAATCCATCGTCTCTGTAGTGTCTCACAAAGTGTCCAGCACAGATTTTTACTAAAAATTGAAGTGAATGATGTGTGTGCATGTCCTAGAGAGAGATATGGAGATGGCCATGCTATAAATTAAGAAATGTGACAAAAGAGAAAGCAACAAAGGTGCCAACTGGTTTCAATTGCAGGCATGGAAAACTCCTCGCTAATTTATTTTCCTCCCTCTTCCTCTTGACTTTCTACTGTGTCATGCTGCTCCTCTCAAAGACACTTCAAGTTCCTTTAGTGAAACAACTTTTTTTTTTTAACATGGGTGGCAGCTAGTGGCTAGAGCACTGGGAGTGGAATCAGGAAGACTCATCTTCCTGAGTTTAAATCTGGCCTTAGACACATACTAACTGTGTGTCACAGGGCAAGTCACTTAACCCTGTTTTCCCTAGCTTCCACTCCAGTATCTTTGCCAAGAAAATCCCAAATGGGATCATGAAGAGCCAGATCCAACTAAAACCAACTGTGAAAACAACTGAATGACAATAAACCTGACGTGAGTATGTGTGAGGGAGGTAACTATGGACATGCCTGAGCTGCAGTTTCTTCATCTGAAAAATGAGAATAATAATACTCCCTCCTGCTACCTTATAGAATTGTTAGGAGGATCTAATGAAGTAATATGTTTTAAAATGTTGGGCAATGATAAATCCCCCCATAGATATGCTATGACTACGCTGATAAACCCAGAAAGAATGACAGAATTAGAGGATGATATAATACATTATAACAAGCCCTTGATTTGCCAGAAATCACTTTTCTGGAAACTTCAACTATCTGGAATATGACCAAGTAACAGGAAGTAAGCAGACAAGACAATGGAAGCAAAAATAGTTAACTAAGGTTCATGAACTTGACTCTGAGCCTACTGACTCAATTTTTATACATGGCTCTAACATATGCAGGTATCTATCTACAGTGAATTACAAGTCCATAAAACAAAAAAAGTGACTGTGGACTTGTAAGTAGGGAGAAAAAGATATTAGCCACAATGAGAAGATAGAAAA
Organism: Pseudochirops cupreus; assembly: GCA_028627135.1. Classification (NCBI taxonomy): domain Eukaryota; kingdom Metazoa; phylum Chordata; class Mammalia; order Diprotodontia; family Pseudocheiridae; genus Pseudochirops; species Pseudochirops cupreus. The sequence goes on from CM053582.1 coordinate 177,848,892, forward strand.
ACCATACAAAGTGAACACAAGAACTCAGAAAACATACCAGCCTTGGACAAAGTGAGCTGTGGCAATGGACTCTACGTATCTCAGTGTAATCTATGGGCACTGTGCCATTGTACAGCATAGGGAGCCAATACTGGCTCTACTACTTATAGACTAGTAACTTAATTAAGTGACTTTGTTATGTTCCTCACTTTCTTTGGACCTCAGTTTCTTCCTTTGTACAATGAAGGGATTCTACTAGATTATATCTCTAGTCCCTTCTGGCTCCAAATCCTGTGACCCAGATGTTCACAACCATGAAGCTGATTCATCAAGAAAAGGCTTCAATTATGCACAAGCTCCATGTAAGGAGGTAGAAAACCCTACAATCCATTATAGAAAGATTTTCATCTCAGATGTTTAAACTAAAATTAGTTTTGGTACCCAAAAGGGCAAGTTTCACTTATCCATCATCTGGACCAGATAAATGAGATGCTATTGTTGATAATCAAATGCTTAATTGTATGCTTCAGACTATAATCACTCAAGTGGATCAGAGAAGGGAAAGATGAAAATATAGAAAATATGAATTTCTATATGTGGCCATGGATGGTATTGAATATTCTTTTTCCCTCCATTAACTCTGCTTGTAAATATTACACCACTGTGTTAGTCTTTCTTCCTATAGTCCTATATAGGGACATAAAAACAACATCAAACAATGACAATGATGATAATTATAACTACCGTTTATATAGTGTTTTGTGACTTTCAAAGCACTGAGCATGCTATACCATTTGGTTCTTAAAGTCACATTGTGAGGTAGGGTACTATTATGATCTCCATTTTACTAATGAAGAAACTGAGACTGAGAGAAGTTGGGTGACTTTCCCAGGGTCACATAGCTACTATCTGAAGGAAGATTTGAATTGGGAGCTTCCTGACAGCAAGTCCAACGCTCTTAACTTACTGCATTACTTAATTGTGTGTTAAATAATTAACTTGATGAATTAGTTAGATTTATATCATCTCCAGCAAGGTTTCTTAATCTTGCTGTTGTTATATAATTATTTGTCAGTTCAGTAAAAAATGTTGGTCTCCTCAGAACAATGTTTTTAAATGCATACAACAAAATACATAGGATTACAAAGGAAATGAATAATATTGAAATACAGCTAACAATTAAAAGAACAAATTCCTAGACCTCAGGTTAAAAAGCTCAGAAATACAAGAACACCTCACATTTATAAAGTTTTTTATAGTTTAGGAAGCTAGGAGGTGTTGATGTGTGAGAGACAGCAAGACCAACAGGGTCAGTGTATTACAGAGTATATAGTGGGTAGTAAGGTATTAGAAGATTGAGAAGGTAGGAAGGGGCTGGCTTATGAAGGGTTTAAAACAGCTAAGCAGAGGATTTTAGATTTGATCTTGGAGGCAATAAAGAATGATTGGAGTTTATTGAAGAGGGGTGGGATTATATGATCAGGATTGTACTTTAGAAAGATCATTGTGACAGCTGAGTGGAGGATGTATTGGAGTAGGGAGAGACTTGAGGCAGAGAGGCTAATCAGCAAGCTATTGCAATAATCTCTATATAAAATGGTGAAGGGAGAGAACAAGCATTTATTAAGTGCCTGCTGTGTGCCAGGCAATATTCTAAGTGCTTCATGTATATTATGTTTTCTGATCTTCGCAATAACCTGAAGAGGTACTGCATCAGGGTGGTGGCAGTGTCAGAAGAAAGAGGCACATATAAGACCTATTATGGAGGAAGAAATGAGGGAGCCTGACAAGTGATTGGATAAGGAGGGATGGAGAGAGAGAGAGTGAAAAGTTGAGGATGACTCCAAGGTCCTAGATCTAGGGCTGAAAAGGGGCCTGAGTCCAGTGGTGGCATTCTGGATAATAGGCACTCTCAGGCTTTATCCTGTGCACAACTAAGGAGCAAGTTCATAAGCTAGCAGCAATAGCTTTGGTGCAGCTCAGACCCTCAGTTCCAGCCTGTAGCACTATTTGAAGCTTGTATAAGAATAACCAGGGCAGAAGGGAAGCATACAGTTCTTGATCTGAACCAACAGAGCTTTCCAGCTGACTGATAGAGCCTGAGTCCAGCAGCAGTCAGTTTTCCATTGCACAGACCTAAATCTAGGTCAGGAACTTGCAGAGATCAAAACAGGGTTGGCAACCTGACTTTGCCCTGGATTAGATCACTTTGGGAGCGCTGAAAGCTTGCAGATCCTTAGCTTGAGCTGTCCTGAGATCCTGGAATAACTTAGCAATCAATATTCCAAGAAAGCAGCAATAGGTTCATCCCAGACATTCCCTCCAGAAATGTACAGAACCTGGCTTTAACAACGAGTCCAAAGTCTACAAGTAGAATGGAAAAATGAACAATACCAACAATAAAGAATCTCATCATAAAAGGCTGTTATGGCGGCAGGGACAGTTAAGACACGCGCTTAGAAGAAGAGAATGACTCCAAAGTATCCACAGGTAAAGCCTGAGAGAAAAACATAGCTTCAACCCAAATTTAAAATTTCTGAAAGAGAAGAAGCAAGAGTTTAAAGAAAAATTTTCAAATGTATTTATAAATGAAATGAGAGTTCTAGAAGTAAAAAAGGGAAAAGAAATATGAGCTGTGGAAGAAAGAATTGGAAAGGGAATCAATAGGTTGGAACAAAAAATTAGAGTGTGGCAAATAGAAGGCAATTATTCCATGAGACAACAGGAAGTATTAAAACAAAATCAAAAGACTGAAAAAATTGAAGATAATATAAGATACCTCATAGCAAAAACGACTAAGCTGAGAAACAGATCAGGGAGAAAATAAAATAAAAAATCATTGAACCATCTGAATTCAAGTATTGTGGAGCCACAGTCAGGATCACATGCACTATTGAAAACACTACTTTAAGGCAATGGAGATCTTACAATCCAAAATTCCAGAAGGCAAAGGACAGAGACTTATAATCAAGAATAACTTAGTCAGCAAAGCGGGGTATAATATTGCAAGAGGAAAAATGGAATTTGGATGAAATAGATGACTTCTAAGCATTCCTGATGAAAAGACCAGAGTGGCATAGAGACTTTGAAGTTTAAATATAGGAATGAAGAGGAAGATTGAAAAGGTAAACACAAATGAATAATCATTAGGAGCTAAACAAGAATAACTTGCTCACATTCTAATTTGGGCAGATGATCCATATGTCCCTTCTGAACCCTATCATGATTTGGGGGCAGAGATATAGTTCAATTAGACAAGGCCTGGGAATGACTTTGCTATTCTGTCTTGATGATCACAAGAGGAGAGATGGGTAGAGGAATACACTGGGGATGTGGGGGAGGGAAAGGAAGATTAGGGGAAATTATCTCACATAATCAGGTTATGCAAGTAGACATCAATGCAAACAAAGAGAGGGGTGGAGGGAGTGACCAACATTGGAACTTCACTCTCATTTGAAACAGTCAAAAGAGGGAAGAACACACAGACACATCATTGAGTACAAACATACATTTCATTCAGTGCAGGAATGAAAGGGAAAGGGAGGAGGGAGAAAGGGGAATTTGAGAGAGAGTAAATTAACAAAGATATCTTCAAGCTAAGGATACAGAAAATATTTAAAGTTCTCTATGAGATGGCAAAGATTTAGAATCTAAGGGGGGTATTCATCAATTGGGGAACAGTTGAACAACTTATGGCATATAAATGTGATGTAATATTATTGCTGGACATTACATGAAGCAGTGGACAGAGTGCCCGACCTGGAGTCAGGAAGACAAGTCTTCCTGAGTTCAAATCCATCCTCAGACATTTACCACATAGGTGACCTGGGGCAAGTCACTGCATCCTGTTTGCCTGAGCTTCCTCATCTGTAAAATGAGCTAGAGAAGGAAATGGTAAATAACTCCACTATCTCTGACAAATAAACTCCACGGGGGTCACAAAGAGTTAGACACACCTCAAAAATGACTGAACACTACTATTGTGCTCTAAGAAATGATGAAGAGAATGATTTTACAAACCTGGGAAGACTTGCTTGAACTGATGCTAATTGAAGCTCACAGAACAATTTATATATTAACAGCAATATGGTAAAGTCAAACATCTTTGAAAGAATTGGGTATTCCAATCAGCCTAGTGACCAGACAAAATCCTAGAGGATTCATGATGAAACATGCTATACACCTCCTCTTTGTTGTTGCTTCTCCTACCTTTTTGAGGAGGACCAGTGACATCACAGGATGATGTCTTATCTCGAGCATGAATTGAAGTGAGGCAAAATTGCACAAAATCATAAGCCTCACTTTCTCTTCCAGAGTCATCAAATTCAAGTGACAAGATGAAAGTCAGGACAATGGGTGATGGCCCAGGAGGCAGTGGACGATCTTGGCTTCTTCAATATCTGACCAAGCTCTAAGTGCTCTGCTTCAGCTGCCTTCATGGCCTTTGGAACAATGTTCTCATCCACCCACTCTGCTAGGGGAAGTCTTCACATGCTTAGGGTAGGCATCCCTCTAACTCACCAATGGATTTGAGGCTTTTGGTTACCCTCAATCTGGATTAGCCCATCTGCTGAGATGATTTTATCTTCTGGTAACTGTACATGCTGCAGTTTCTTTGAGTCACAGGTGAGAGCTGAGTGACAAGTGGACAACAAAGGTAGACGAGCAGACCTGAAACAAGCTTGGCAACCCTCGCATCAGAAGTGCCAGTCCTCCATGAACACCTCATATACCCTACATAACTCTAATAGAGAGGAAAAGGGCCCAGAGTACAGAATTGCATATGTTTTTTTGGACATGGTCAATGCTGAAATTTGTTTTTCTTGACTATATATGTTTATAACAGGGATTTTATTTCTCTTTCATTCTCATTGGTGTGGTAGGGAATTGAGATGGGTAGGAGAGAAAGAAGATTTTTACTCATTGAAAAAAATATATTTTGGGGGGGGAGGGGAGAAGGTTCCTATTACTTACAACTCCCTATTGTGTTTGTCCTTTGTTCTTAAAGAGGACCATGACATCAGGGAATGATGACATGACTTGCAGTTTACTTGGATTTGAGTGAGGGAGGGCTATGCAAGGTCAACAGCCTCACTTTTTTCTCCAAAGCCACCTGGGTCCAGTGGCCAGATATTCATCAGGATGACTGGAGATGGGCCAGGATGTAATGGGATACTCTGGCCCTTGAAGGATCTCATTTTGAGTGAGGTAATAATGCCCATTCAATGAATAGACCTCTTTAAGAAATGAGTCAAGAGGTGGCCCCTCCCTATTACCTTTAGGATGAAATAGAAAATCCCCTGTTTGGCTTTTAAAGGTCTTCATAACCTGGTCCCACCTTACCTGTCCAGTATTCTTACACCTTACTCCCTTCTGCATCCTCTGGAATCCAATGACTGGACTCCTTGCTGTTCATTGCACAAGATGTTATAAGTATATATCTTGTTTCTAGATAGTTGCTTACATGTTGTCTCCTCCATTACACTGTGAGCTCCTTGTAAGCACTGTCTTGCTTTTCTTTGTTATCTCTAGTGCTTTTCACAGTTCTTGGCACATAGTAGGCACTTAATGAATGCTTTTGGACTTGACATTCCCTCTCTGGTCTTTGTTTTCTTCAGTGAAGAGGTGAGAGAACCAGGCTAAAGTCTCTCAAGTTGTTCCCAGCATTAACATTCTGAAGCTCTGATTCTGTGCCTTTGTGATAAGCACTCAATACCCATTTGTTAGCTTAGCTTCTTTACTAACTAGTCTTCAAATGCAACATTTCAGGATGACAGACCTTGCCTTGTGAAATAATAAATTAGTTTCACACCACATGTTTAAAGAGATTAGTTTGTCCTGTGCCAAGGAGTTACATGAGAATGAAATAAAGAGTTATGATGAGATCTACCAACAGCTAAGTCTGTAACAGTAAACAATAGTTGATTTTCTCTTTGAAGCTAAATCTGAAATGGCACCACTGATGTTTGCTAACTTTTTTCTAATGCACAATATGTCACAATGTGAGTATAAAATAAACTAAAATCTGTTTCTATGCCACAATTTTTTTCTCTATATTTGGTGCCAGCAAACAAGTTAGATTGTTATTGTTGCAAAGAGATATTTATTTTGTTGTCTTTTCAAGTAACATACATTGTGGTTTTAAATGTAATAGCTACAATAGACAAAATGACAACTCATTTAGTGTCTAATAACTTTTTAATCATTAGTTATTTTAATCAGTCAATTAAGTTTTAGTTGACCTGTGATTTCATAGGGGTGGAACAACCCTTTCCACCCATGTAGATCACAACTTCTATGTTAGTGGTACCTGGTGGCATAGTAGATAGGGTACTCGACCTGGAGTCAGAAAGATCTGAGTTCAAATCCAGCCTCAGACATTTACTATAATACAATAAGCAATTATAAAGTGCCTACTATGTGTCAGATGTTGTGCTAAGACACATACTAGCTGAGTGATCCTGGGCAAGTCTCTTAACCTCAGTTTTCTCAAGTGTAAAAATAGTGATAATAACAGAGTTGTTGTGAGGATTGAAGCAAGATAATATTTGTGAAGGACTTAGCATAGTGCCCAGCACATAGTAGGTACTATATAAATACATATTCCCTCTGAACCTACATAGAGATCAGCTGGTCCTCAACCTAGCTTTTAGAGAGTTGCTGGGAGGACTGAGAGGTAGTGATCCTGGGCAAGTCTCTTAACCTCAGTTTTCTCAAGTGTAAAAATAGTGATAATAACAGAGTTGTTGTGAGGATTGAAGCAAGATAATATTTGTGAAGGACTTAGCATAGTGCCCAGCACATAGTAGGTACTATATAAATACATATTCCCTCTGAACCTACATAGAGATCAGCTGGTCCTCAACCTAGTTTTTAGAGAGTTGCTGGGAGGACTGAGAGGTTAAGTAACAGGATTGTAGATGTAGAGCCAGAAGGAACTTTAAAGGTCATTTAGCCCTCACTCTCATTTTATGAATGAGGAAACTGAGACCCAAAGAGGGTAACTGACTTGACCAAAGTGATATACATAGCAATTAGAACAGCTCACCAAACCCAGTTATCTTTCCACTGTACCACGTTGCCCACTGTCACACAACTAATAGGTGTCAAGGGGCAATATTGGAACCCAGATCTTCCTTACTCCAAGGTTGACTTTTCACAACAAGGTGGCATTGCTGATAGTGCACCAGACTTTGAGTCAGGAAGACCTGGCTTCAAATCTGGTCTCAGACACATAATAGCTGTGTGACCCTGGGCAAGTCATTTTACCTCCATCTCCCTCAGTTTTCTCATTTGTAAAATGGGAATAATAATAGCATCTACCTCCCAGAGTTGTTGTGAAAGTAAAATGAGATAATATTTATAAAACACTCTCCAAACTTTAAAGTTATGAAACTGCTAGCTAATATTATTATGCTATGCTATCCCCTCTGTTAGCTATTAGATAGTAACAAACATGCCTTAGATAAACATAAAAACAGCCTTCTGTTGTCTGGTTGTTAGACACTCCAATTACCATGGATATTTTTTTAGTACAGTTGTGAAAAACTTTGTATTGCTGTTGGCTGAAGGTTTGGCCTTCATTTTTTTTCCCCACACTGAGTAAAAATAAGCTTCATAAATCTATAAACAGCAAAGACTTTTGCTTCCTCTCCCCCTTTTTATTGGTGTTGTTTTCCCAATAGTGATAGTTACACTAACACACTTTGAACAGCATTAATGCATTGCAGACAGGTGGGAATATCTCAGGTAGTTGTCAAGGCAGGAGAGAGTGAGTTCAATGATATAGACAGAAGAATGAGCCTTAGAGGAAAATAGGTATGCTTTTGTGACCACCGAGGGAAAAATCATAGAATGTTAGAGTTGGAATGAAGTTCTGTGTTAATTTGCTCAACTCTTTCAGAATAAAGGATCAGACTATGGTCAAGAAAATCACTAACCATCAATGTACCTTATGGTTCTTTATAGCCATAACCACTGATCATAACTTGCTATTTTACCACTTAGTTTTAGTTGGAAAATAGTCTTTAATGTGAGTGAACCTGTCCTCAAGATGCCTTGCTGAAATAGCATGCCTGGGAAGTGCATCTACATTTTGAGGAATTGCATTCCAAGTAGATATGCTACGGTCTGCACTTCCCCCAAGGAAGTGATGTTAGGGAATACTCGCTTAATAAGTATGCCTTGTAGGTCGGGTCTTGCAGAGAAATTGGAAAGTGAAGAATGGAGATAACCGTCTGGATAATATGACCATGAAATGCTTTATATGGAAATGTTGCTGGCAGATGAGTCTTGATTTGTTACCCAAATTGTCAAAATTTTGGGTTTCCCTTTGTGTGCATGGACCCATGTCCTTACTGCTTGTCTACACATTGGTTTTGTTTACAGAAACAGGAAGGTGTGTTGGTGGGGAGATTTATACTTAGCCTCTTCTTTGTGTTTACTATTCTAGTTAAACTTACCTGCCTCCCAAAGTGTAAGTGATCCCAAGGAAGAGAGACAGTTTTCTGATTTTGTCTTTATTTCCCCAGAATCTAGCATAGTTCTTGGCACATAATGCATACTTAAATGTAAGATTGGATTGAATTGAACAAACAAAACATTTCAATAGTACAGTTCCAAGATGCAATCTATGATGACATTTCAGTATCGTTTGATACTGATTATTGTATAGTCTTCCTTGTATGTACTTAGCTCAAATATTTTAAAACAAACTCTTCCATATAAAATGTGGAAAACACTGGACAAATAAGAAATATAAGCATTCACAGTTATTTCATTGGAATGTGAAAAAATTATTTTATAAACCTTAAAGAAATATAAAGTGCTTAGTGCAGTGCCTGTCACATAGTAGGCATTTACTAAATGCCTATTGACTGACTATATAAAGGTTGTTATTATTTTTAGCAAGTCAAATGTTATTATTTGTAATTTATGTATATGTTGCAATCACCTGAGAATAGGCTGTCTCCTCTAGCTCCTAGCACATTGCTCATCACACATTTAATAAATGTTAAATTGAAGTATTTCTGTTCCAAAGATGTTTCACATGCAACTGTTGAATTTTAAAAGAAAGTTTAGTGAACGCTTACTATGTGCTAGGCACTGTTTTAGGTTTTGGGTCTACAGAGACTTAAAAAGGGGAGAGGAACAACCCCTGCCCTCAAGGAGTTTACATTCTGAAATGGGAATTTATAGTCTGCCAAATAAGACTTGCTTGTCTTTGTTTAGATTGCTGTGATACAGCAGAAATGCTCTTGCAACGAGAAGACCCCCCCCCCATCCCCCATTCTTGCCAGTCTTTTCTGTTTTCTAGCTGTGCGATCTTTGACAAGTCACTCAGCTTCTCTGGTCTCTTGTCTCTTCATCTGTAAAATCGAAATAGTAATACCCAGGATGCGAGATAACATAGCCCTTATTCCAGTGCATTGTACACAACAGTATTTCCTTCTCTACATTTGAGAGGCAAACTTGACCAGAGTGAAAAGTGCCTGGGACCGATAGCCTGGCTTCAAACCTGGACTGTTTTTAATTCCTAGCCCTGTGACTTTGAGCTGGGCATTTAAAATAATTCCGCAATTCCCTCGTCTGCACTGTCTTTACTTCACTGCATTATGGTGAGAACCAAGATAAAGAGAAGTAGGTCTTAAGGGGTATGGAATGTAGGTGCACAGCAGTATTATCATTTGAAAAGAAATTATTGGAATGCTGTGCATGTTGTTTTGTTTTGTTTCTTTCTTTTTCTTGTCTTTTCCCCCCTCCTTTCTTTGCAGAGGCGGGGGACCTATGTCAGTATGTGCTTTGTATTTCGAAGGAGGGTCCTGACACTTTCGAGGGTGGGGGCGGGGAGACAAGGAAACTGTTAAAAGCGCATAACGGAAAGACGAAGCTAGCTAGCAATGTTGTGGCAGACCGCACAGAACCTTTGGAACGCTTGGACTTCCTTCTTCTTGCTCACGGATGATAACCACTCGGAGAGAGAACCTGATTCGACGGGTTATCGAAATACCTGATCTGGCAGAGCCTGGGAGTCAGAAACAGTCCTTGCTTTGATCCTTGTGACTTCGCCCCATCACGGGAGGCCGGAACCAGAGGGAAGAAGCGCAAACTTCACCCTACTCGTTCCAGGGACCCGTTTGGCTCCCTTTGAAGGTGGGACAGACAACGGGAGCATGACGCGAACTGCGGGGGAAGAAGGCGGGGAAGCGGGGGGCAGACAGTCTTGGTTGACATAGTAACTTCATCACTCCCGCTCCCTCTGGTTTTCTCTGGCGAGCTAAAGAGAGCAGAGCGCTCGGCTCTCTCAGTGACCCCGCCTGCCCTCCTGGGCTCTCTCTGCTTCAGGGAGCGGGGAGCCCACGCTTGCTTCCCGTGGGGCTCCGAAGATCCAATCTGTTGGGACAGAAGCTTGGGCCCCTTCCTGTCTGCTCTTCAAAGTGCCTTGCTGGACAGGAGCGACGGCGGCGGCGTGCGCCTTTCCGCTCCTCAGTGCTGTCAACCCTTCTCTCCAAGGAGTGTCTGCTCTTCGTCCCCGCCGGGCCCCAGGGCCAGCCTTTTCTCCAGCACAGGAGACTGAGACTCCATTTGGAGGCACCTTCACCTAGTGTTCTGGCCCAGGGACTCTGGGCTGTAACTGGGTCCAGGGCTGAGCTGTCCCAGGGTGCCCTGTGACTGTCCCGGCTAATCGCGGGCCATGAATCAGAACTCTCCCTACGGCCCTCGGAGGGTCTGTACTCCTGGAACTGGGGCCCGGAGAAATGAGAGCCAGGACTACCTGCTCATCGACTCGGAGCTTTGCGAGGACAACTCCCTACAGCAGCCCTCGACTCTGCCTCCCTATGGCTACTATCCCTGCATGTGAGTGCTGGGTACTGCCCAGGGGCGGGAGGAGTTAGAACCCTGCCTGTGTGTGTGTGTGTGTGTGTGTGTGTGTCTGTCTGTCTGTCTGTCTGTCCGTCCGTGTGTAGAGACAGAAAATGAGACAGGCAGAGACGGGATATACAGAGACACAGAGACATTGTAGAGACAGACAGATGCTGACATAGAGTGAGAAACAGAGACAGGCAGAGATATGAATATGCAGAGAAAGGCAAAAGCGGACACTGTTAGTAACTGCCAGTCTATTGGTGGATTCGTGTACCTGTGTATGTTTTGAATGTTTGTGGCTGCACGTTTATATGCATGTGTTCACCCTTACTTGAATGTGCTTAACTTTCCTCCAACCCTGATTTGCCACATAAAAGTGCGTTCTGCTGAGAAACAAGGGGATCAGATACTGCGCTCTTTTCGAATTTTCCTTTCCAGGTGGGTTTAGGAGCAGTGGAGGAAGGAAGTGTGAGGAGGAGAGCTTCTCCTGTAGTCTTTGTGGACCGACTGGGAAACTTGAAACACTGCTAGCAGATCCCTTCTCTCGTTGGGGTGGAACTCTCATCCACCTACTGTCGTCCCCGTTCTCCAGTACTTTCCGTTTCATACCCATTTTTCTAGCTTGGTTTCTTGCCCTCCAGCTGGTCAGTTGGAGCTAACCCCCAAGAATCTTAAGCATTGATGTATGATGAAGGCATTGAATCACATCACTGATATTTCCATATAGGCTTCCCACCATAGTCCTTGGAAGATAGAGTCATATTTACAGCATCTTATTCCATCACAAACCAAAAAAATGTGTTTGTTAGTCTTGGAAACATTTTTCAAAGATCCAAATCTCTCTTCTGCAGCTGTGAAACATCATGATGGGCAGAGAGGCCTCATGGTAGTTGGAGGGTTAATATAGCCTAGTAAAATCTTGGTTTTCCAGGACCTGGGTAAAAGATTTCAGTAGGTATGGAAAAACAGTCTTTGGGGTTGGTGCCAACATAAGGTCAAGGAGAGTGGAAAGGGTAGTACCCTTAATCTAGAGATGAATAGTCAGAGGTTATTTAAGGATTTGCCTTTGGGAGAAAGAAAACTGGAAAAGAGTCTACCTCTTCCTCATCCTCCCAACTCTCTAGCATAACTATGCCTGTCTCCTAGACACTGTTTTTTCTTTACCCTAACTTACTCCCCTTTATTTGTTGGTAATATTTCCTGACCCTTACACTGTAGTTTGCTAATAGAAGAATATTGTGCTATTTCGGGAAACAATGGAATGATATCCTGCCTTGGGATTTCTGACAAGCCTTGGCAGTTAATGTGAAGGCACCCAAACTGACTATGGATCTCTGGAAAGGCTGCTTATACAATGTAGAGAGTGATAAACTAGGCCTAGAATCAGTGTAAGTGCCTAAATACAGTACTTTTACTTATGATGAAAGTTGATCCTTCTTTTCTGTTTTCTAAAGAATCTTCTCCCTAAAACCAAAAGTGAACTTAGCACATCTAAAACTGTGTTCCTGGGGCAACAGTTAGTTACTGATCTGGAAATGCTGCCTGAAGATATAGGACATCAAAGAGAAGTTCTCATTTAATGTATTCATTCATATCTTATGAGAATTTAATACATTTTCTATTGCTAGTTGATGATTTTGATTTTTAAAACTTACCCTTATCTATTATCGTGAAGCCGACAAATGTATATTCTAAGATTACCTTCCATTTACCATGTATGTGTCTATTTATTTATTTTATGTCCCTATTTATTTACCGGCTGTTGTCCCTTTGAAGATAATCTATGTGTTTTCGCCTTTCTTTGTGTCTTCAGTGCTTAGAACAGTACTTAACACAAGTCTTTCCCCATTCCAATCCTTCTTCCATTCAGTTGCCAAAATGATTTTCCTAAAGCAAGATCTGACCGTGTCACTCCCATACTCAATAAACTTCAGGGTTCTCTATTATCCCCTCTATAATATGTTCTCCATTTGACAAAGCCTTTATAATATAGCCCTGCCCCCACTTTACTTTTCTAGTCTTCTTACACCCTACGTGCGCACACTCACACGCGTGCGCACACACACACACACACACACACACATCCAGTGACATTGGTTTCCTTGTTGTTCCTCACAGGACACTCCATCTCTCAGCTCTGAGCATTTTCTCTGATTGTCTTCCATGCCTTGAACATTCTCCCTCCTCATTTCTGCCTCTTGGCTTTGTTCAAGTGCAGATTAAAATCTCTCCTTCTACAGGAAGCCTTCCCAATTCCTATTAATTCTAGTGCCTTCCCTCTGTGAATTATGCCCTGTTTACTCTGCATATAACTCATTGCGCATTTCTTTGCTTGTAGCCTCCCCCATTAGATTGTGAGCTGCTTGAGGGCAAAGACTGTCTTTTGCTTCTCCATGTTTTTGTTTAACACAGCATCTGGCACATAGTGAGCATTTTAGAAATCTTGTTGATTGACTGGTACATTGTAAATGTTTAATAATACGGACTGAGTGAGTGATATGCATTTTTGCATTCACTTTACAAAGTACAGTAGATTTCCACATGGGAAGTATCTTACAGGTTATTTAATACAAATCATTTAGGCTACAGATGGAGAAAGTGAGGCCCATAGAAGTTAAATAAAACTTGCCCAAAGTCTCACAGGAAACTAAATGGTAGAGCCAGAATTCAAAATCAGAACCATTTACTGATTCCAGTATTCTTTCTTCTGTACCATTTCGTGTTGACTCCTCAGGTCATTCTTTGAGGTATATATAGGTGAACCTTTATTTGGATATAACTTAGTTCAACCAACATTTACTGAACATTGTCTACAGGTAAGATATTCAGTTAACTCTGGGAGGACATACTTTGGATGCAACTTAGTTCAACCAACATTTACTGAACATTGTCTACAGGTAAGATATTCAGTTAACTCTGGGAGGACATACAAAGATGAAGAAGGAAGCAATCTTTGATCTCAAGGAGTTTACTCTCCAATAGTTAAATCCATTGATATTAATAATGACTACCCACATTCTGACAGCACTTTTAGAGTTTACAAAGCATGCTTTCTTTACAACATCCTATTGCGATAGGTAGTGCAACAACTGTTACAGATTTTTAAAAAATGAGCCCCAGAGAGGTTACATGACTTGTTCATGGTCACTTAACTGGTAACTTGCATAGACTGGGCTTGAAGCCAAGTTGTTCTGACCCCAAATCCAATATATTTTCCATAACTAAAAAATGAGACTTAAAAAAAGAATGTTGTTTTCTTTTCATTAGGCTTCACATTGAATATAATCTTCTCTAGTTATTTATTATATCTTGGCCACTCTGATTATCACTTTTCCTGTTCTTATGGGAAAAACCATTTTGGTGAGAAATGGATGGTGAGAGTAAATATTTGTAGGGAATTTTGAGGGGGCAATTTGAGAGGAAATGATTCAAAGACATTAGGTAATTTCCTCAACCACAAATGTATATTTTTCCTGTTGCTTTTTCTAATTGTATATGGTGGTGTAACTGGTTTATCTGATTCTGTCATAGTCATAATTAACTACATTCTGCTTACGTTGTTCTCTCTCCCCCCCCTCCCCGCCAGCTCATCTCTGACTACCAGCAGTCACACAGACACAGCAGAATGTACATCCTTTGAGAACAAGGTTTATTTTGTTTTTGTCTTTATGTCCAAAGCATACAGTCCAGGGTTTGGTTTATAACTGGCTTAATCAATTCTTATCAAACTGAATTGAAATGAACAATTAGGGAACATTTATAAGGCCGTAATTCCACTTGATTCCATGTTTCTGTGTTTAATCCTAGAATCCCAAAGCACGATAATATTAATGTCAGAGACTTTCTCATCACTAGCAGGATCCAGGCATGCTCTTTCGGCCCCAAACTCTTAACTTGGAAAATCTGAGATGACCCCCACATGGAATCTCTCCATCCCCCATTCAACATTCTCTAACCCCTACATACTGAAGTTAATTACCTGCTCAAATCCACGCTGTTCACAATATCATGGCATAAGGTTTTATTAAGTGGAGAGAAACAAAGTAACTACTTGATTAAACAACTTGTATATCTCCCCCTCCTCACCTCTAATCCTCTACTTTCATTTTCTGTTTAGGTTGCAAGCACTTCTCTGAAAAGTCCCTGCCCCACCAGTCCTATTTGGCCCCGGGTCACTGCTGCCTAATGAGGATTGAATCAGGGAATGGGGGTGACTGTGTTACTCTTTCTTATTCCAACTTCTTGAAGATCTTCATGGTTCCACAGCATATGAGCCTTCTCAAACATGGCACACAAGTCTCTATAGTTCCCACTAGTCCTTGAATAACATTTCCCTGATACAAACTGAAGGTATTTCTTTTTTGGTCAGTCTGCCTGTCTGTCTGTCTGTCTCTCTCTCCTTCTTTACCAACACTATCTAAGGGTGAGGCAGAGTAGGGAAGGTGGTTCTGAATTTTTTCAGGGCACATCACTCCTTAGGAAAAGGAAGGAAGAGACACAACTCACATACTGCTATAATATGGCTAATAGGTTGAGCTGAACAGCAGAGAGATGAACAGAAATTCCTTAGTGAGCTGATTCCATAGAGCATGTGTACATATTGTATGGAAAGAAATTTGAACATTTGCAAATCCCTGTAATGAATATTACTTTTTCAGAGCCTCTGCTTTCTATAGATGTCATTAGTTCATGTGCATCAAAATTGTCATATTAGTTTGTATCTTGAACTCTTTTGGTGATGTTTAAAAAAAGTTTTGTTTTTTTTTCTGACAAATACCCTGGGTTTTTCTAACACCAGTACTATTTTCCTATCAGTTCACTCCTTGGCCTGTATTGCTAGCTCATCATCTATGCTTCATGTCCTAGCCATTGTTGTTCCCCAAAGTCCTCCTGTCAAACCTCTTTTCTTCTGTCTATGGACTCTTAGTGAGCTCATTTCCCCTTTCCTCCTCCCATGGGTTCAAATACTATTTCTATGAATAGGATTCCCAAATCTACACATCCAACCCTTTCTTCTCTCTTAAACTTCAGTCCTACATCAACTTTCTGTTGTGCATCTCTGCTTGAATATTTTTAGGTATCTCACACTCAATATATCCAAACTGAAATTCACTATCTCTTTCTCTAAACCTAACTCTCTTCCTAATTTCTCTATTTCTCTTAAAGGCAATACAATTTTTTCCCTAGTCACCTAGGTTCATAATCTTGAAGTATTCCTCAGTTCCTCACGATCCCTAAATTTTAGTTTCCAATCAGTCCCTAAATCTTGTTGACATCTACAGTATCTCTCATGTCTCTCTTCATACATAGCTACTCTACTTTGGATCCTTATCACTTGTCCTGACTATTGTAATAGCTTCCTAACTGATTTCTCTATTTCTACTTTTGCCTTTCTCCAATCCAACCTCCAATATAAATGCCAAATTAATAATTCTAAAGCACCAATATGATTATGCCATTCCTGTGATCAAGAAGTTTTGATGGTTTCCTGGTTTTTTTTTTATGTTAAAATACACTCCTCTTTTTGTCTTTTAAAATCTTTCACATTTGGTCTACAAATCATCTTTCCAGAATGATTTTCTTCTTCTTCCCCTCACACATCTCTGTTTGAACCAAACAGACCTAGCACATGACATGACATGTCCCACCTCTGTGCCTGGAATACACTCTTTTGCCTCCATCTTTTGGAACCCTTGGTTCTTTTCAAGGCTAAGCTTAAGTGCCACCTGCTGCATGAGGAGGCATCATTACCTATTTCTTCCAGATAATAGTGCTCACTGTCCCCATACCTCCCATACACATGGGCTCTTTGTAGTCAGAGGCTTATCTGTGGAAATAGAGCTGGAGAGTAATTTAGAGGTTCTTTATTCTAATCTCTTTTGAAGATAAGGAATCTGAAGCCCAGAGAGGTTGTGATTTTCCCTTGACAGGTAGTAATTGACAGGGAGGAGATTTAAACCTAAGTCCACTGATCCTAAATCTAGCCCTTCTGCTGTCTCTAAATTGTTCTTATCTTCCCTTTCCTTTGAGTACAAGAACTATTTCACAGTTTTCTTTTGCATGTCTAGTGCCTGGCCCATAGCAGGTGCTTAATAAATACTTGTTGACTTTGAATAGCACATAGAGAGTTCATAAATCTTTTTTTTTCATGGTAGTTAAAACTCATTTCTGGGTTGGGATGATGCCGTATAGCACACTTCATCTTTCATTCGCATCCTTTTTCACAAAGAGTCAGAAAAACATTATGGTTTCATTCCTTTCATCAGTTCTTTCATAAAAATGCTAAGTATTGTTGGAGCTTATCAGTGAAAATTGCTATTTGTGATCACCAATTGTTGAATTGAATGGAAATCATAGGTCTGAACAAACAACAAAAAAAGATATCAGAATGAGGTGAGAACCTTATTTTAAGCAATTATAAGAGGTCTTATACTTTACAAAATATTCTTTGCATTATACATCCCTTTAAAGTAGTTCTCCTCCTGAATTAGGTTAAAATATCATATGTGGGTTTGTATACCACACACACGCACACACACGCGCGCGCACACACACACACACACACACACACACACACACACACACACCATAAACATAGTGTTCCAAAATTTCACTAAGACTTTTGGAACAATCTCTCTTTGTCTCTCTGTCTCTGTCTCTGTCTCTCTCTGTCTCTCCTTCTTTCTGTGTAGTACAGGAACATAGGCATCCAAAAAGTATTTTTAATGAGTATGCATTGACAAAATTTGTGTTTACATGTAAAAATGTCAAGAATAACTAGCCTGGCACATTGTGTTATGCTTTGAGGATACAGCAATAAGGATACAACCCAAGATCCCTTCCTTAGAGGAGTCTGTAGCCTAATTGATAAGAAGGAATATGAATACCAAGGGAAAATAATGAAATAGAATATGTAACATACATAATACAAGTAGAACCGCCATAAGCAGGCAACTTTGGCTGTCTGGATATTTGTCTACATTATGTCAGTATAGCGATCTACATTCCAAAAGCTGCCTATATCAACTGTACACTGTACCCTAATATAGGTAATAAGGACCATGTTTGGATCTCTCTAGTCTGTTCCATTGAGGAATTCAGCACTTCACAAAGCCATCATCTTAGTGTAGGGGAGAGGAGAGGAAAGGGGTGCAAGAGTGAGGGTGGGTCTCCTATCCATGCGGTAACAGATCATTTTGGTAGCAGGGCTATGAGGTCTCTTCTCTTCCTGAAAGATCTTTCACTGCAAGGTATGGATTCGGTGATTTTGCAAGTTACATTATTATTCATCTGTTCTGGCCCTTCAAAGGGTACAGTGTCTCAGCTGGCCAGGCTAATCTGCTGCTGGGTTGCTTGATGATTGTGCTAGTTTTCTCATCAGGTTCTAATGGCTGCTGGACCGGGCTGCTGAGAAAGTATTGCCTGACAATGCCAAAAAGACTATACTGCTGTTTGGATGAAGACTGCCAGGCACATTTCTCAGCCAATGGATTCTTCTCAGATCATGGGTTTCTGTTGTATAGGTTGAAGCAGTGGGGTCCCAGCTTTGCTCTTTGATGGGTAGACTGCTGCTTTTTGTCTCTTCAGACACTAACTTGGCTGGATAGTACTGTGAGCTCTTCAGCTGTAGTGTTACAGAGAATTTTTTATCCAGGGCAAAAACCCTTATCTTAGGACAGTCAAAAACTTCTTATTTTGACTTCCTCAGAGACTGCAGGGGATGTTAAGATTCATTTGCCCTTCTAATAGATAAATTCTTCCCAACACAAAAGCCCAATAAGGGACCCCATGTTATCTTAGGTTGATTAATTTCAGTTGACTTATTTTCTATCTCTAACATTTATTTGAAAATCTTATACATATAAGTGGATGAAGACAAAGGCATGGTTACAGTCTGTGCCCTGGAAGCCAGTACGTTGCCTTGCTACCCTCATCATGGGCAATTGAGGTATTTAAGCCTCTTACCCTTTCTAGAGTGAGGAATGCCAATTTCGCATCTTCAGACTTCCCCTTAACATTGGAATGTTTCTGTTTAAATTCCTGAAAATGTTCAGCTTTGTCTGAACTCTCCCTGGGGCACCCTTTTTACACCTGCATCTTGAAGGTTTAGCACAATGACTGGCACATAGTAAATATGTAACAAATCCTTGTTTATTGATCAATAGAGTTTTAGAGGATTATATGTTCAGCACTAATCAACACCTTAAAATGGTAGCTTCCTCTAACCCCCCAAAAAGAAAGAAAAAAGAATGTATTGGACTTCCAGGTCCATGAACAACAAAATGGAGGACTAGCTATTTTCTCTGATCTCCAGAACCTCTCAAATCTCTCCAAAATAGAGATTAGTCACTAAAGATAAAGCAACTTCAGCTGTCTCCATGATCAACACCACCTAGAATCCAAAAGAAGTTTTACAAAAGCACGTGAACTAATGCTCACTCACCCTAAGCTTACTCATCACCTCTTCCCTATCTTCCATGCTACCAGTTGAAAGGATACAGTAGACCTAAGGCCCAGACATAGGCTTACAACAAAACCCATCCTGATACCCTGGTCCCTGGTCCCCAATCCCTCTTTCTAGTTTCTAGTTCCAGCCTGTAGATACTTGTTTAGGCTTCAACAGACAGTCACTATGACTGAGTACCAGCGTTGCTAAGCTCTAAAATCCCTGTGTCAGAGTAGTAAAGACCATAGCAACAGCTTGGCAGTTCTCTGAACTGTTGGTGTTGGGCCAGAGAACTATGAACTAAGGAACAATTGGAGCAGGATAGGATATCAGGATAGGACATCGTGTGTTATAGGAAGTGGGGAGAAGAGGGGTAGGGAGGAAAGGAGGCTATGCAGCCTTCCACCAAGCTTGAGAGAAAGAGCATAGCATCCAGCTGGAGCCAGTTGTGGCCACCCAAAAGTCACCTGGAGCAGAGACCTAGGCTGGCAAAAAATGAACTACCCAGTGTAGGAGGCTGAGATACTTTGAGATCCAGCCCCTGAGGAAACCATGATCAGAGTAGACAAAGTCTGGAAGGGAATAGAGGAAAATCAGGGCGGGGGAATCTGAAACTACTAGAGATCTTAGAAGGAAGAAAATTCAAAGACCTTTAACATAAGTAGATAACTCAACAAGGAAAACAACAATAATTAAATGTGATCTCTGGAGATAGTAAACCAGTTCAGACATCTGTGAAAAAATACAGCAAAACAGAGAAAACTAATCCAACACTTGATGAAACAGAGGACCCCATGGAATGTAAGGAGAACATAAAACCACAACACTATGTGACTGAGTGGTTCAAAAGAGAAGTGATAATTTTGAGGGTAGAATTTATGTCCTGCCCAGCAAAAGTAATGGGCACAATAGAAAAAGTGAAATCTGCAGTGACAAATCTAAGAAACAAAAGAGAGGACTATAGATTGGGAATGCAAATATGTAAAAAATTGATAACAATCTAGGAGAATCAAAAAGCAATAACTATGAAAACAAAACATACTGATCTTGGAGACAGGATGGGTAGAGACAACTTACAGATCATAGGTCCCCAAGAAGAACATGACAGGACAAAAAAAACCCTTAACACTATACTGCATGGAACAATAGAAAAGAACTGCCCAGAACTTCTTAGCATAGAAAATGAAATACCAACTGGAAGTATTCACAGATCACTTCTAGAAAAAAACCCCAATGCTGCAAACTCAAGACACATAGTGGTTAAATTAAACAATTCATTTCAGAAACAATAAGATCTGTAAGCAATCAGGAGAAAGACCTTCAAATATAAAGGAAAAGAAATTTAAATTAGAAAAGGCTATTTTTCACCCAGCAGAAAATGTAGGAGAGAATGGAATGATGTTTTCTGAAAAGCAGAGGAGCACAGGATGCAACCTGGCATGACCTACCCTGCAAATCTAAGCTCAACCAAAAATGAGAAAAGATGGATGTTTAATAATAAAGAAGTGTTTGAAACATCTTTTAGAAAGAAAACCAGAACCGAAGAGATTATTTGCTTCTCAAACATTCTAAATAATAGAAATGTAAAAGGAGTGAATCCAAGGATGGCAACAGCAACAGAGCAACAATAGAAAGACTAGTAAGAGACTTCTTTCTAACTGTACACAAGGAGACAGGGGTGAAAGTGGAAGTCTGGTGGAAGGAACAGTGAAGTAGTAAGCTTGGGGCATTATGGACAGAATCTGGTGACAATCTGCCTACAGGAGAATAATCATTTTCTTGGGAAGGACTAGGAGTAAAGAAGACTCATCTTCCTGAGTTCTTCCTGAGTTGTGTGACTCTAGGCCAGTCATCTAATCCTCTTTACCTCATTTTTCTCATCTGCAAAATAATCTGGAGAAAGAAATGGCAAACCACTCTAGTGTCTTTGCCAAGAAATCCCCCATTGAGTTCCCAAAGAATTGGATATAGCTGAAAGACTGAACAACAACAACACATAACAACATGGGATGATAAATGAAGGGGGGGGGTAGCAATGGGTTAGAGAGGAATGTGAAGTGTGCTGGGGTCAAATCAAGGCTAGCAATGAAGGGAAGGTAGCCCTTGTAGTCTCAGAAAGAGAAGAGCCTACAGGGGAGTAGATGAAGAGACAGTGGTTAAGGATGGAAAAAGGGGTAAAGGAAGCAGGTCTTTCTTTGGTGGCAGGAAGAAGTTCCATTGATAAATGCTATTATGGATGAAGGGAAATGGTTTGTGAAATAAAATGGAACCTTGCACTGGGTGTGGCCTGAGAGATTTGGTATTTGAAATGTCTATTTGTCCTGCATTGAGAGAGGGGAAATTACAACTCATGGGGGCAGCTGGCATCTGGGGGACCAAGAAAGTGTGGACCTAGAGAGGAGATTTTGAGATAAATGTGGGGGAAAAGGTAATCAGAGGAGGGCATAGATTAGTGATGGACTGTGCACATCATGGGTAAAGTGCCCTACTATGGGGCATCATACTCTCTGACATCTGCAATAATTGGCATTGTTATGGGACTGAAGAACCATGGAAGAGGGGAATCCATGAGGCAAACTCTACAAGACAATGGCAGAAATCATCTTAAAGGGAAGAGTCTAGATTGGATACTTTGAAAGTTTTGTTTGAATATGAATACAGAGAGAGACCAGATAGTTATAGAGGTCATGAATCAGATAAGGAGAGTCTAGAGCAGACAGAAACAAAGGATGGATAATGAAAAGAGTGAGATATGTCCTTTTTTGGAAGGGGCACAGAAAATGAAATGAAAAACAAAAAACAACAACCCAATGAACAGGACTAGTTGAAGGGAAAGAGGAGAAGAAGGAATCTACTTGAGAGGGAAAAAATTGGGGAATAATTGTATAGAAAATATATGCATTTTATATACGTATGTGTGTGTGTGTGTGTGTGTGTGTGTGTGTGTGTGTGTGCAAAAGAGAAAAAGGAATAAACAAAATTCCAAATGGAGGGGGGTAACAAACAAGAGGATGAGATCAGGTGTGAGGGGAAAAGAGCAAGGAGGAACAAATCTTTAAAAAAAGAATAAAGTAACTGAAGGGACATATTAGTATGTTTGCAGTAGAAGAGGGAATAAAATCATAACGTGAAAAAAATTCAATATTAGAGACAGATGGAGGAAAATATAATCCTAACTCACACTTTATATGAGAATGGATTAAGCAATCCAATAAAATGAAAAAATAAATAATGAAACAAGAGCCTACAATCTATTGCTTATGAGAAATACATTTTTAAAGGGGAGGCATAATTAATAATTAATTAATTAAAACTGAAGGGATAGGGAAAAAATTATGACATATTAAGTGAATCCAAAACAGCAGGAGTTACAATCATGCTATTTGACAAAGCAAAAAATAGCAAAAAGATCCACAATGAAATTATATTATGCTGAAAGAAACCATAGACAACAAAACAATATCAGTAGCAAACTTACAAATTTATGCCTTAGTATCCAAATTCATAAAGGAAAAGTCATCTAATCTACAAGAAGACATAGACACTAAACAATAGTGATAGGAGCTTCAACGTCCCTCTCTCAGTTTTGGATAGCTAACAGAAAGATAAATAAAATGCAATGGAATGAGATATGTCCTTTTTGAAAGGGTCATAGAAAATTACATTTAAAACAAAAAACAACAATCTAATGAACAGAACTAGTTGAAGGAGAAGAGGGATTTTTGTTCTCCAGAATGCTCTAGAACAAATTCCTGGAGAAACTAGAGTTAAAACACCTTTGGCATCTAGAGGAAGAAATGGCACAGCAAAATGAAAAAAAATAGATATGTATATTTGTATATGTATACACATATTTTTTCTCATAACCCCATGGAACTTTGATCAAAACTGAACATATAATAGGGCATAGATATTGCAAACAAATGTAGAAGGGCAGAAATATTTAATATATCCTTTACAGACCATAATACAATAAAAATAGTTATTCGTTCAGGGTCCACAATCAAAAGATATAAGACTAAATGGAATATTAAAAATGAAATCTTACATTGTTGTTTGTTCTTCATGCTGAAAGAGGACCAAAATGACATTATGATATCAGGGTCAATGTACAGTGCATCCAGTTGTGTGATTATACCAATATGAGCTCAGAGTGTTCTACTATAGGTCAGGCACAAATAGTCCATATGGTCATTTGGGAAGGAAACGCCTCTAAATTTGTGAATTGCATGCTTCTTTTGAGCTACCACAATTCTACTTTGCTCATAGAGCACAGTGCCTTCTTTGATGCAGTCATGCCATGTTGGATCATCCTGTGTCAGAATCTCCCATGTGTCATAGTCAATACCAAAGTTCTTTAGAAAGACCATGAGATGGAGGGTCACTAGGTGGTGCAGTGAATAGAGTACCGGCCTTGGTGTCAGGAGGACTTGAGTTCAAATCTGGCCCTAGACACTTAACACAAAAGACTAGCCATGTGATCTTGGGCAAGTCACTTAACCCCAATTGCCCTACTTCTCCCCCTCCCCGCCAAAAAGCAAAAACCAAAACAAACCAAAACAAAAAAGAAAGACCTTGAGAGTTACTTTTGTTTTTTCTAGGTGATCTCCAGAATCTTCCTAAGACAATTCAAATGGAAGTGGTTCAATTTTCTGGCATGGCACTGATAGACTGTCCAAATTTCACAGGTATATAGCAATCAGGTCAGCACAACAGCTCTGTAGACCATTAGAAATCCTAAATCATGAGTGGGTGAAAGAACAAATCATATAAATAATTAATAATTATGCTTTTGGGGTGGGAGTTCTGACTGCATTGTCTTCCTCCCTTTCCCCGCTTTCTTCCTTTTTTTCTCCAAAGAAGGAATCTAGGGTTTGGTTGCTGTTCTTACTTTGCTTCCTATGCTTATTCATGGTTGCCATTCAATGGGTTTTTTAGTTTTTGGTTTTTTTTTTAGTTCTGTGGAACTCTGCTTCCAGAGGGAGTAGCTCTGTCCCAAATTGCTGGGGTTTTCCCAGCTGCCGGGGCTTTTAGGAGGCTGCTGGGTCCCTCCTCAGCACTGGCTCACTGGAAAAAAAAAGCCTCAGGACCACCACCTAAGACCACAATCCGAATCCATGCAGCTCAACTCGAGAGCACTTGGCCTCTGAACAATCCCTTGGCCCCCCTGTTCTCTGCAGGCCAGGATCTCTGAAGTGGCAATGTGGAGGCGGGTGCAGAACCTCTGCTTTCCGCTTCTTAGCCCTGAAGGTGGCTTGGCCAGACCGCTTTTCTTCCCTGGTTTTTAGCCAAGTTCCACTAACCTGAGTCCTTTTTTCTTATGGCTTGATAATTCTGGATCCAGCCACAGCTGTCGCAGATCCGCTGTCCTGAAGCTCCAGCCACAGCAGGGCTCCAGTCGACCAGTCGCCCCTGGGGCAAAAGCTGCCTGTTTCAGGCTGGGCTGGTTTCTGCTCTCAGAGTTGAAATGGTCACTTTGAGCTGAGCTGCCTTCAGCAGGAAATATATCTGTGTGTGTTTTAGAGCCCTAGAATTTGTTTAGAGTCATATTTTTGGAGTATTTGATGTGGCTATGTCAGAGCTGCGATTTCTTGCTGCTCTTATGCCACCATCTTGGCTCCACCCCCCATTAATTAATAATTATGCAAAAGAAAATGATAATGATGAAAAAACATACCAAAATTTCTGGGATGCAGCTAAAGCCAATCTTGGGGGAAAAATCATATTCTTAGAAATATACATTAACAAAGTAGAAAAAAGAATTAAGGAACTGATTGTGCATTTAAAAATTAGAAAGCCAACAAATAAACAAACCTCAATTCAACAGAAAAGAGGAGATATTAAAAAGTAGAGGGGGCAAAAGATAAATTGGAAATAAAAAAAAAACCATAGAAATGATATTACTAAAAACTGGTTCTCTGAAAAGACCAATAAAATTGATAAACTCAGCTAATCTGATTAAAAAGAAGAGAGCAGGAAATCAAATCAATAAAACAGCAAATGCGCAAGGTGAAATCATAGCAAAATCAGAAAAAAAAATTATCAGAAGATATGCAGAAATCTATGCTAACAAAACTGAGGACACAAAAGAAATAGGGGAAAACCTTCAAAGATATAAAACGCCCAAACTATCAGAAGACCAGCTAGAGATCTTAAACAACCCAATCTCAGAAAAGAAAATAGATCTAGCTGTTAAGCAACTACAAAAGGAAAAAAAAACTCACCAACTCCTGTTCCTGATGGAATCACAGGAGAATTCTGTTAAACTTTTAGGGCACAATTAGTACTCATACTTCACAGATTATTCTCAAAGATTGAGAAAGAAAAGTTTGAGAGAATTCTGCTGTGACTTCATTAGTACCAGAAGTTATTTCCTTGGTAATTCCTTCATACTTAATTATATTTCATTTTCTAAAATTGGGTTGGCCTCCATTTGATCTTCTTGCATTTAGGGTGATATTTTATATATTTTAAAAAATATTCCTCATTCTTTTATTTTCTCAGTTTTGTTAGGATATAAATATATAATAGGTTCTGATAATTCTTTTGTTTTCTTTCTTCTAGTTTATTGTGGCTTTACCTTGCTCATCTGCTATTGTATTAATTTGATTTTCTGATCTCTTTTTAATATATTCATTAAAGGTTTATCAATTTTATTGATCTTTTCAAATAACCAGCTTTAAGTTTTATTTATCATTTCTATAATTTCTTTTGTTTCCAGTTTATTTCTCCCCTAAATTTTAATACCTCCTCTTTTGTGCCTAAGTTTATCTATCAGCTTTCAGTTTTTAAAAAATACGTATTCAATTCCTTAATCTTCTCTTTTTCTACTTTGTATATATTTAGAGGGATATGATTTTTCCCCTGAAGTTCTTTAGATGCATCACAGAAATTTTGGTATATGGTTTCTTCATTATCATAGTAATTAATAATGTCTATGATATATTCTTTGACTCACTCATTATTCAGGATTTCATTGCTAAGATTCCATTTGGGTTTGTGTCTTTTGTTTGTTTGTGGTCCCTGAAACAATTACTATTTTTATTGCGTTATGGTTTATAGAAATATATTAAGTATTTTTGCCCTTTTACATTTGTTTGCAATATCTATGCCTTAACAAATTTTTAGTCTTGGTAAGCATTCCCTATGGTGCTGAGAAATATGGATATTCTTTTGCTGTCCCACAAAGAAGATGCCATAAATGTTTTTAACTCTAATCTCTATGAATTTGTTTAGTGGCATATTTTCTCTTTTGTTTATCTTTCTGTTAGAGTTAACCACAACTGAGAAGGGGATGTTGAAGTCTCCTATTGTGTTACTGGCTATGTACTTATGTAGTTCAGTTAATATCCTCTTCTTGTATTTAGATTCTAAGACACATTAAATAACAACATTAAACTTAGATACTCTAAAAAGCATCTAAATTTAACATTGATATTAGTTTGTTGTCAATGGTTCCTTTTAGCATAATGTAGATTCCCTGTTTATCCTCTTTATGTTTTGAATATTTGTTTTTGCTTTGTCATAAAGCATGATTGTAACTCTTGCTTTTTGGGATTCTTTCTTTAATAGTACATTTTTCTGATATATTCCTCCCATTTTTATTCTGTCTATATCTTTGTTTTTTAAATGTATCTCTTGTAAGCAACAGTGTGTTTTTTTTCTTATCCAATTTACCTCTTAAATTTTATCGGATTGTTTAATACATTCAGTTAAAGTTCTGCGTTTTAGGTTTGTATTTTCCTCCATTTTCTCTAATATTGGGGTTCTTTTTCAAATTAGGATCCCCCTCTCTATCGTAAGCACACTACTGTTTCTCCTGAGTCATTTTCCTTCCTCTATTTTAAGGTGCTCTTATCTTGTTGAGTCTCCAAGCTTTTCTCCCACCCTCACCCCAGTTGTTTTTAATGTTTTCCTGATATTTGGAGTTTCACTTATTAATTTCCTTTTATTGCTTGCTTTTATTTAGTTATTCCATCATTCTCCTCCTCTTCCTCCTCTTCCTTCTTCTCTCTCACCTATTTTGTTTTCTCTCTTCTAAACAGTTCCTCATATTTCTTAATAGTCCCATGGTTCCCTTTTTTCCATTTTGCCTTACTTTTAGATATCCCAATTCCTGCTGGTGGTGATGATGTTACTTCATGGTGGGAGTCTTCCTATGCCCCTGATTGTACAGTTCATTATTGATCTTTGCCCTCCTCTTGGTCACCCCCCCCCCATTTGCCTCAAAATAACTTTCTTGGGTCCATACCCTCCCATTCTTCTGTGGATCAGTTGCTCCTGGGAGCTCTGGTTCCCATCTCTTGAGACAGTATGAGTAATCTCTCTAAGCATCAAATCCCTACATATAATACCCATTATAAGGCCTTCATCTCCATTTATGAAATATCTTTATTCTCCCATAGGAGCATTCATCACTGGTATCCCATCTCAGTACTGAAATACCCTTTTCTTCCCTCTTTTTAAAGCCTCCTTTGCCTCCTCACCTATTGCCTCCCCTCCACCAGCTCTCGTCCTCCTGAAAGATTACGGGAGTAATTTTCCTTGCATTGTTAGCCTTGGATTTGAATAGGGGACATCACAATTTCCCTCTTTTTCCTCCTCTCCCTTTTTTCCACTCTTTCCTTCTCTAATTTAGTTGCACAAAAATCAATTCACCTATAGGCAGGATGTAATCAGGCTCAGTCCATGATGTTTCCAGTCCTCTTTCTCCACTTCTGCTTTCAACTTCATCTCCTAGTTTACATTTAGAAAGGAATCTGTTAATTGTCTTTTTGTTGTTGTCCTTGGTTGCTGTATTTCAGCTGATCAGTCAATAAGAATTTGTGAAACATCTGCTATGCACCAGGCGCTGTGCTAAGCACTGGAGACACAAATAAAAAAAAAAAAAGAAAAAGTAAGGAAGGATGTTTTTGAGCTTGAGAAGCTTACAGTCCAATGGGGAAACAACACACAAAAGGAAGTAGAAAAGCTAGACAGAGTTAAAAAGCAGAATTCAGGAAAGTAGCTGATGCAGGGGCGCAAGAAATTTCGAAGTAGTGCAGCCAGGTGAGACATGAGGAGATCTTCTGAGCTGGGCTCCCTCTTTAAATGGAGGTAGTGGAGTTCCTGGCTCTTCTCTCATATCAGAGGGATGGAAGATAGTGAAAAGGTGGAGTACCAAGGCTGATGGGATCTTATAAGATGATGAGGTTATTCCAATAAGCTTCCTGGAGAATGGTGGGAAAGTCAGAGAAGTCCCATAGTCATGCAGCTCAGTGAGAAATAGGAAGAAATGAGTATTTGTTTATCTTTATATTTCTCTTGGCTGGGATGTTTGAGAAGCAAATAATTCCTTTAGGACTAGTTTTCTTTCTAGGAATCTTTCAAATACTTCTTTAATAATGAGCTTCTGTCTTATTTTTTTTCTTTCCTGTTTATGGTTAGGTTCAGATTATCAGGGTAGGCTACCTTGGGTTGAACATTGAGCCCCTTTGCTTTTTGAAACATATTATTTCATTCTCTCTTGTGTTTTCTTTTGGGTGTAGAATAATATTGTGCTTTTAAAATTTTCTTTGATATTTCAAGTTCTTCCCTCTAACCACTTGCAGAATTTGTTGTTTCTCAATGAAATTGTTAAATTTAACTGCTAGATGTCTTGTGGTTTGAAGCTTGGAGGTTGTAGATGTTGGTTTGTTGTTGTTGTTGTTTTCCCTCGGAGGTAATATGTGGATTCTTAAGATTGACATTTTATTTTCTGTGTTCAGAAGTTCTGGACATTTTCTTATGTTCTTTATTAATTTCTTTCTTCTTTCCTTCCTTCCTTCTTCCTTCCTTTCTTTTTTTTCTTTCCTTCTTTCCTTCCTTCTTTGCTTCCTTCCTTTCTTTTTCTTCCTTCCTTCCTTCCTTCTTTGCTTCCTTCCTTCCTTCTTCCTTCCTTTCTTTTTCTTCCTTCCTTCCTTCGTTCCTTCCTTCCTTCCTTTCTTTCTTTCTTTTTCTTTTTGCTTTACTTTGTTCAGGTGACACAGTAGATAGAGAGTTGGGCCCTGAGTCAGGAAAACTTAAGTTCAAATTGGGCCTTAGACACTAGCTGTATGACCCTGGGCAAGTCACTTAACTCGGCCTCAGTTTCCTCATCTATAAAATGAATTGGAGAAGGAAATGACAAACCACTCCAGTATATTTGCCAAGAAACCCCAACTGAGGTCACAGAGAGTCAGACACAAATGAAATGACTGAACAAATGTGACCTATAATTCTCAAATTGTTTCAATGCATCCTGTCTTTGAGATTAATATATTTCCCTTGCATGGAGATCACGCATTCTTTTAATTTTATTGCTTCTTTGCTTCTCTTTTTTGTCCTTTATGTATGTGTATTTCCCTTCCTAATCAGTTGTCCTCTTTCATTTCTTTGTTGATATTGGCCATTGGAGATGAACATTTTTATATTCTGCCAATCATTTCCGCTGTGCAGGCCATAAATTCACCTTTCAAAATTCTTATTTCTCTTTTAAACCACTAAGAAACAATGTACTGTGTTCCATACCCTACATAATCCATAGGATTCTCTGCCTCATCATGTGTTGAATAATTTTCCTTTGTCTTGTAATGCTTATTTATGGATGCCTGGACTATTTTACATGGTTTGGAGACTATAATTCCTTCTCTTTTTTAATGCCTTCCTTCTCAATTTATCTGTTTATATACAAGTTATCTACATTTTCTTCCTGTTGAGATTTTTGGTAATTTTAGGCTTTTTTTTTTTTTGTACTCTCATCCCCTCTCCCCATTGGTCACCTTCTGACTGCTTTCCCTTTCATGGTTGTTTCCCTGGAGTCTGCTGCATCTCAAAGCCTTGCATACTCCTTCCAGGTTCACTAGCCTTGGTCTCTGCCTCAAGTAACTTCTGGAGGGAGAGAACTGGCCCCATCTAGATGCTGGGCTCTTTCCCTTAGGCTCAGTAGAGTGCCACATAGTCTCGTCTACAAGTGACCTACCTCTATTCCTAACTTCTCTTGCCCAGTGGCACCATGAAAGAGGTGGCTACTGTGGCACCTGAGCAAATTTCTGAATTTAGGTATCCTTGGCACTGGGAGGAGGAAGAGGAGTCAGGATGTAAAGGTGAATTCTATTATAATCTTATCAGTCAGCTTGTGTGACCAGGAATATGGTGGATGGTGAGGGCAGGAGTGTTGGGTGAGCTCTCATTAGAGGCTAGAGTATATTGGCCTTCTCTGCTATTAGTTCACTTAGTTTTTACCTACTTCGGGTTCTTGGCATCCTAGATTGTGGAGATAGATTTTTATCTCTGCTTCATAATTACTATTTTGGAGAGGTTTGAGAAATTATAAGTATCAGAGAAAATGTTCAGTTGGACATCTTTTTGTTCATGTGACCCAGAAGGCCATTGCTTAACTTAGCTAACATCACCCAACTCCCACACTCTTTTCCCTTTACCTTCAATCCCTTCCTCCTTCCAGTTTATTAAGCCTTTTGCTAGGTTTGGAGATTTACTTAAATTATTAATTTCTTTTTCTGTCTCTCCCCCCCCCATTTTTTCCTCTCTATCTCCTCCGTTATGCTCCTCACTCAGCTAAAATGGTTAATTCAACTCAATTCTCTTCCCCATTATTTTTGTTAGTTTTTTTCCTGTTTCTTTTTAAAAGATTTTTTTTACATTGTTCTCTTTATAAATTCTCTTCCCTTTCTGTCTGTTCTGAAACTTTATTCTTTGATTTAGGTCTGTATACTTATTTATTCCTTCTTTCCTCATTTTGTGTGTCCCTTGTGGAATTCAAACTTTGAAGTATTGTTTGAGTATCCCCTACTAGCTTATTTTTCTGTTAATGTCTTTACAAGTCTTGTCCCACCATACATTTTTATAGTTGTGCATCACTCTTAGAAGTATTCACTTGTAAAAGAAGTATGAGGAAAGATATTGTCCCGTAGTAGAAATTTCTCTGTGATTAACTGGTAATTTGATTAACTGAGGCACAGTGTCTGCCTGAACAAAGGGAAAGAAGGCACAGTTCAAGTGCAAAGCTAGGAGCATTTATTGGGTGATTACAGTACAGGTACATACAGAGAATAGTGCAACTTAGTCTGCTGCTTTAAAGATTGGGGCTTTAGGGAGTGGTTTGTATGAGTACCACTCATGCTGTTTCCTGATTGACCAATTCTGATCCCCAAGTTATTTTGTGCTCTCCTGGATGCTAAGGAAGCTTAAGCAAATCAAGATCATTAGTAAATTCATTATTCATTCATTCTATTTCTACATCTGTATTCCCAATCATTTATTTAAACTGCCCTCTTGCCTTCCTACATGATCACTATCTTTCCCACTCGCTCTCTAATATCCTCTTGGCCCATGTCTTCCCACTTTTATGGGTGCCAGGTACCCTTACGGGCTCTGATTTTCTATTCCTTGAAGTAGGGTTTTGTCAAAGGAGGCAGCATACTTTTAGAGATGTATTCTTCTTATTCAACAAATCTCTGCAAATTAGACCTATTGTGTGGTCCCTGTCTCTCATTTAAAGATATTCAGTAGGACCCTCAATCCAAAATGGGTTAAGACTTGACAATTTCTTCCCAATCCACCATTTTAATCCCTTCCTTTGCTACTATCCCAATTCTCCAATAGAACCTCTTCTTGCAAAGAGACTAGGAGTTATCTTCCCTTTTTTCCCTTAGGGTACTGAGTAGGGTAAATATCACCCATTTACTAGTCTTCTTCATCTTTTCTCTCTCCTTTTATATATCCTTCCATTCGGCAGTTTCATCCCACAGATTACCTGATTCATCTGCAAGGAGAAGAGCAGTTGTGGGGTTTAAGCGCATGGTGTTTCAAGTCTACTCCTCCACTATCACTCTTTAAATTTCACCTTTATCTTTATCATCTTGTGATCTTTTTTAAAGGAAATCTCTTAGTGACCCCTCTGTTGTTCTTGCTATTTGCTGTTAACCTAATAGGTGTCTTTCTCTTCCTGTTTAGCAGTCTCTAGAGATGGAGTAATTTCATTACTTTTTTATTTCTTTCATTGCTGTATTATTTATTTTTCTTATATTTCTATTAATTGAGGCATTTAGTTGGCTTACAACTGCCTTTTTTGTTCTTGTTGTTTTGCAGGAATGTTTCAAACTCCTTTATTTTATTGAGCATCAATATTTGTCACTGATAATTAGGCTCAGGTTTTATAGGGTATGTCATTTGGGATTGCATTGTGAATTCTTTTCCTTTTTGGAATATATTTTTCCCTTTTCTCTTGGGGTTTCTGGAGGGTATGTTCTTATGCTATTTGGATTTCTGTGGGCACAGAAATTGGATTTGGGGTTACGGATGCTATGGATGCAGGATAGACTGAGGACAGATTGAATATGAAAATGAGTGAGGTGGTGCTGTGAATCCTTTTTTAGTGCTTAGGTTAAATTTGAAGAAGGTGAAGGTCAGGGAATGACTTGGATTTGGTGTGATGGTCACTTATACTTTGAACTTGGGGTCAGGGAAAAGTTGGTTTGGGAGGGGAGTAAGTGGATCTTCTGGGCTTGGATAGGGACAGTTGAATTTGGGAATATGTAGTGGTCAGAAGAGACATTGGATTTAGTGGTGGTGGGGCAGTGATGGTAGAATTATAGGTAGGTATCTGGTTGCATTTGAGCATGAAGAGAGCCCTTTAGAACCCTTGTGGGGCACATAGATATGTTCTAGGGGGATATATCATACCACTTCTCTTAAAGGATCACTGTAGATTCTGCTTGCTGTACAGCTTTAAGCAACAAGGTTGTCTGGGACTCCTTTAAATGAGTGTTTTCTCCTTCCCTTTCTATTAACTCTTCTACCGCCTCTACAAACAACTGCTCTCTATTACCCTGCTCCCTCAGTCAATATATTTTCCTCAACTACAGGTTGAAAGTGTTGGAAAAGGTGGACTCTGAGGTCTATTCCAGTCCTATATTCATGATTCTTTTTAGGAAGTGAATTTTTACTGGCATTTTGATGTGTATGTTTTCTTTCTAATCCAATTCCATCCCTCAGCTCTATGCTTTTTTA
>CM053582.1:177882710-177939550 GCA_028627135.1 Pseudochirops cupreus
TATATCCTGCTACATTGATAAAATTATTAATTACTTCAGCTAGCTTTTTAGTTGAATCTCTCAGATTTTCCAGGTATATCATCATACCAACTCCAAAAAGAGATAGTTTTATTACCTTATTACCCATTCTGATTCCTTCAATTTCTTTTTCTTCTCTTATTACTATTGCTAGCATTTCTAATACAATATTGAATAATGTCTGTGATAACAGACGTCAATAATTATTTTCACATATGCTTCCATTCCAGCTCTCAAATTCTGTGGCTATTTTTTGTGTACTCATGTTTTAAAGATCTGTAATTATCAAGTGATGGAACTAGGGTTTGGGGGTGATGGATGGGAAGTGCTGGATGTGGTCAAACAAGTGATGGAAAATTCAAATATTGACATTTTGGTTGTCGGTGAATGGAAATGGGTGAATTTAATTCAAGTGATTGTTACCTGTACTACTTGGGCAACAGTCCCTTAGAAGAAGTAGAGTTGCCTTCATAGCCAGTAAAAGGAATATACAGGAAATTTGCAAAGCAATTTTTATTTAGAAAACTTAGCAAAAACAGAAGTATAAATATTCGCTCCAAACACCTCAGGGACACACTCCCCTATGCATCAGTGTTCAGAGAAAGTTCACATTTAGTGCAGTTTCTACAGAGTTTTTGTCCCACTAAGTTCATGTCCAAATGAGGTATCTGCCAGATAATTTTTCATCTTAACTACTGCTGGGCTGGATCCCAAAAATTGTTTCTTATTCTCCTCACATTCTTGGATTCCTTGACTCTTAGCTTATTCTATTGACCTTTTAAAACTCATAAGACTGTAAACTCCAACTTCCTTTCCTAAAACAAAAGAACTAACTCAAAATGAGGCAATGAGCTAAGGAGGCCTATATTTCCAGGGCCACATGTTAGCCTCAGAAGGAGAGGGTCCAAGGCCTCTCCCCTTGCAGTATTATTTCTCACTGGATGTAAAGGAATCAAACCAAGAGAAGTAATCCAACCAAGAAAGAGGATGATAGCTGACTAGTGAATGGCCTTTTGAATGCCTCTGCAGCCAACCAAAGCTTTCTTATTCACCATACAGTAAGCTTACCAGAACTAGATTTAGAATGTTAACAGTTGACATGTGTTCAAAGTCTCTCCAAAAAGCTTTTATCATCACAACTCCTCAGGAATCAGGCTTCCTAGCCACTTCCAGGCAAGGAATTGCATCAGCCAAATATGTTGTGTAGGTTCCTAAGGACTGACCAGTCCCTCATTACTCTATGAGACAGCCTAAAGGAGAGGTCTCAATGAATGTCACAGTGAAGTTCATTCCTTCCTACTCCTCCCAGACTCTTGGGATGGGGGAAGGAGACCAAAGGATGTTCTCCAAAGCAATGAAATTGTGGCTTCTGAGCACAACCTAAATGACAGATATGACAGGCTATCTTCAAAAGTTTAAAGGGCTGGTCTGTGGAAAAGGGATTAGACTACGGCAATAATAAGTAAGTATGGCAGATAAAATAAATTCCAAGCCTCAGTTTCCTCATGTGCAAAACAATGACAATTAATAACTCATATTACTCAATAGGCTTGTTATAAAGAAAACACTTGTTAGATAAAAGAACCAAACTATTTTTCCATGGGAAGGAGAGATTAATTCATATGAACTCATGTATTTTTCCAGGGTACTTAGTGATATAGTTGGCCCTGTTTTGTTTTTTTTTTCCCATTGAGAGATAATTTCAAAATGTAATAATTTTTACAGACCGGAAGTCTTCCTGGAATTCAGTTTAGATTTCCACTTTTCTCATTTCATTGTCTTTCTCCTAGTTATGAAGATATGTATGCATTATTATATTCCTAGCCTAATCACCATTTAGCCAGGCTATGAACTTAATCTTCCACCAATATATGCCCCTCCTATTCCCTTAGTGAAGTTCTAATGCTTTTTCTAAGTTCCTTTATTTAATTTTGGAAAACTTGTGTCTCAGGCTGAGAGAAATCTAGCTGAGATCATTGAGCTGTCTGAAAACACACAGGAACTGAGTGAATGGCTTAGTGCTTGCCTGGCAAGCCTGCTATCATCCCCCATGTGTGACTTGTGCTCATTTCCTTATCAGGTAAAATGGAGAACACAGTACATTCCCCTTCCTGCTAATGTGTCTGACCAACCTGTCACTAATATGATACTAAAAAGGGCTGAGAGGAAAGAGGTTTCTTATGGTTTTAGATAAGAATTCTTCTGTAACATTTTATAGTCTTTCTTCCTATTACTTCAGCTTTTTTTCAGTCCCCCAAATAACTTTCAAAAACCATCATTTCTCAAACCTTTATTCATTTATTTATAAAAGCCAAAATTTTATAGCTACTAACCACAGCGACCATTGTCATTCAACTCCTAGCCACCGACATGTCATCTTAATCCTTATGACATTTCTTCATTCCATTGGATAGCCTTCCTCTATCAAAAGTATTACCCTCAATGGAAATGGACATTTCTTTCTAGCAGTAACCAAAAGAAAATAAATATACCAATTTCAAGGGAAAAGGAAACTTAAAGTGAGGATCCTAGTGTGAAAGGCATTGTATTAGGTTCTGCTTTTCTCTTTACTTATTCAAGATGAACGTCCATGTGTTCTTTCTTTTAAAAAATATATTTCATTGATACCTTTTATATTACTAAAATTCTTCCAGCATCTATCCCCCATTCTCTCCAAGAAGACATCCTATATAACAAAGAATATTTTAAAGAAAAAAAGAAAAAGGTAAAAAAATCACTAAAATTGAACAATGCATTGAAAAAGTCTGAAAATATATGCAACATACTACACCTAAAGACCTCTCCTGTCTGCAAGGGAGTGGGACGGGAATATATTTCTCTATATATTCTTTGTAGCTTTGCTTGTTTGCATTTAGCAAAATTTTGTATTGTTTCAGTCTCTTTTTTCCCATTTACATTGTAGTCATCGTGTATATTATTTTCTTGACTCTACTTACCTTACTCTTTATCAGTTCATGTATGTCTTTCTGTGCTTGTCTACATTGATCATATTCATCATTTGTTAAAGCAGAGTACTATTCCATTACATTCATGATCACAATCTCTGCAGCCATTCCCTGATCAGTGGGCATCTACTTTGTTTCCAATCCCTTGCTGTCACTGGATAGCCAATCTTTTGCTGCTATCAATATTTTGAAGTATATGGAGGTTTTTCTTATCAATCACTTCCTTAAGGGTATAATCCTAGTAGGGGGTTCTCTGGGTCAGAGGGTATGGACATTATCCACATTTTATTTGCATAATTCCAAATTGCTTTTCAAAATGGTTATATTAACAGATGCCTCAATAATGTACCAGTGTGTTTATCTTCATCAATCTCTCCAACACTGACTATGCTCATTTTTTATTAACTTTGCCAGTTTTTTGTGCGTGAAGCAGAACCTTAGGATTATTTTGATCTGCATTTCATCTATTATTAGTAATTTGGGGGTATTCTTTCATATGGTTGTTTATAATTTGAAATTTTCCATATTTTCTTTCATCTACAAAACATAACAGTGTTGGCTGTAGCCAAGTGAGTTTTAAATTGTTCTTGCGAATTTTCAAGACAGTACTATGGAGTTATCAGGCCCTTGTTCCTAAACTTTACCTCCCTTAATTTGGCCTGATAATATATGAGCTTTTTTGATTGCTTTAACATTATGTCAACATACATGTTGAGCTGTCATTCTGCCAAAATCATTAGATCTTTTTTCCTTTTTTTCAACGCTGAATTCAAAACTAAATAAGATGAGCATTTCCACACACAAAGCAGAAGCTAAACTGAGGATTGTACTTCAAGCTTTGATTATGGGAAGCTTCCTCTTCTGTTTAAGTATATTCAGGATGTCATCTGCAAAGCTGTCCTGTCTGTATTTTCTATGGACCTTCTGTTCTCTTCTATGCATTTATTTAACACCACAATTGCCTTTCTCTTACTTTTAAAAAAAATTGGTAACCCCATCACATATGCCTCCTGCTGCCTTCAATCACACCAACTTGCTTTGACATTGTCTTCAGAATTATATCCAATGAACAAAGCTGAGGGAAAGTTTTTATTTGAGAGGATCTTTGGTTGTCTTATTGCTCTCTAATAATTTCTGTGTATTAGAATGCAAAGCAGTACCTTTGGAATAATTATTTTCCATCTAATAATAATAGTAACAATAATTTATATAGTGCCTACTGTGTGGACATACACAGCGTGCTAAGCACTTTACAAACATCTCATTTGATCCTAGCTATTATTACTTATGCTGGGTATTGTTATCACTGTGGTTGTTGATGAATAATTTTCACGTATTAGGATGCAAAGCAGCAGCTTTGGAGTCATCATTTTTCATTTGTAGTCTGTTGGCATTATGCTGCGTAGACCACAGCAATGAAATTTTCTGAAAAAGTATGTACATTCCATTCTAAGTTTTTCTAAGATCAAATTCCCAAGGTCATTAAGGGTAAACTAGCACCTTTGGCTACTTGCACTTAATAACTTCTTTTTTTTAATCATATAGCATGAAGATGCACAACGAGCTGCATTTAATTCAACTAGCTCATATTTCATATTGTCATAAGAAGGCTCTTACTGTAAGAAAAAGTCATGCTAAGTGTCTTGGGAGAAGTGGGTGCCTATTGATCAGGGAGTGACTGAACAAATTGTTGGAATCTTCCGTGGAAGAAAGGTGAAATATGAGGAACATGACAAGATTTGTTTGGGGTTCTGCTTACACGGCAAAGTAAGCAGAACCAGGAAACCAATGCCCATAATGACTACAGGAATGTAAATATAAGGAACAGTCAAAGGAAATCCAACTCTGTGAAATTTGACCAGCCTTTGATTTGAAGAAAAGATGCGGAAATGCACTCTTCCCTCTCCCCTCCTTTCATTGGTGTGGTGACAGACTGTGGCAGTGGAGCATTGCGTGTGCTATTGGATGTGACCCTTTGGGGTTATTTTTTTGTTTTGTTTTGTTTGATTGTTTTTGTCACAATGGAAAGCTGAAAGTGGGATGAAGGAGGATCATAGATTGTAGCCCTACAGCTGGATGAACTTCAGAGATCCTCTGGTCTAACTCCTTCATTTTACATATGAAAAGCATGAGGATTAGAGTTTGGGTGACTTGCTCAATGTCATGTAGACAGTGTCAGAAACAGATTTGGACCCAAATCCTCTGATAACAAAGCCAACACTCTTATAGTGCTGCCAAACTCACTGAGTCAAGAGGACATGTCCATACTTACAAGGAGATGCCCTCAAAGTTCTCAAGTAAGGCCTGCCTCCCTGTTAGATCAAGTTGGTCATGAATTCAACAGAGGCTTATAAAGTCAATGACAGTTAACATTTAAATAGCATCTACTATGCTCCAGGCATTGTACTAAGAACTTTACAATTATTGTCTCTTTTGCTCTTTGCAGTGGCCTTGAGAGATAGATGCTATTATTCCTGTTTCACAAATGAGAAAACTGAAGCAAACAGAAGTTAAGTGACTTGCGTAGGGTCACTGCAGCTAGATTTGTTTAATGCAAATCTTCCTGACTCCAGGCCCTAAAATGTAATCCACTTTAGCACGTAATTCCCCTGACTGGGGGAGAACTTTGAGCCCTCACTTTCTACCTTTCCATTTCAGAGGTGAGGAAACTCAAGCCTTGAAGAGTTAAATGCCTTCCTTGGGGGTACACAGCTAGGTAGTTAATCTCAGGAAGGATTCCAATCCAGATCTTGATTCCAAATTCAGCACCCTGACCATTATACCATGGTACCCATCAGATCAAATCCCTGAATCCCAAACCACTGACAGGGTAATATGACCATAGATTTAGAACTTGAAAGGATCTTAAAGGGCATCTAGTCCAAACCCCTCATTTTACAGATGAGGAACTGAGGCCCAAGACATTAAGTGACTTGCTCAAGGTCATGTAGGTTGTGGGCCGCAGAGGCAGGTTTTGAACCCTGATTCCAAAGCTTCTAGTCTTTCCACTGTGCCATGCTTCCCAAAATGCAAAAGGATTCTATAACGCTTCTGTAAACAAGTTTTAAAAGAAGTAAAGTATTTGGAGAACAATTTCACATACCTCTTTTGCTTACGTTTTGGGGCAAATTTTATTTCTCTCATAAATATTGGGAAATCACAGAAACTGAGGGCCCCTAATATTGTTCTTGACTTCAGCAGCATTAATCATTGACCCTAGTAGCTTAGAATGGCAGCAGGGTCTACGAACAGAATACAATACAAGGAACAAACGTAAAACTGAATTGCTAGGTTAATATAGAGGATGGTGACTGGTTACTCAAGTGTGTAAACTAGGAAAACTCTATTTCCCCTCAAGATTTTACAAGAGTACTTGTTTGCCTCAGTCATTATGGCTATGAATGCTCAGAAGAAATAACCTGTCCTCAGGAATTATTTAAAATGCATTGAAGACTTTTTTCCTCCCACCAAACCCAGGAATTGCAGCTGTCATTAGTTGTTTTTTTTTTAAGTATAACAGTAATATGGAGAAAACTTAATTATCACAGAAGATTTAGAAGAAGTAAATCATCAGAAAAATAAAATTCATAAACAGTGTCCACCATTTTAAACAGAAGTAGGAATTTCAGAGGAGAATAAACTCTTGCATGAAGTGCAATCCCTTCTTGTTTTAAATAAATGAGCTTACAAAAGTTACCAAGCATAAATAAATTTTTTTTCCTTTTAGAAAGAATTATAAATAATTAAGACTTCACTTTTAAGGCCAGTCTTCTTTTCATTCAGGATCAGCGACAGTTGTATGAAAAGCTACAAAGCATTCCAACCATATACTAACTTCTAAATTTTTCAGCTTCATCATCCCTTTGACTTTTCTATGCTAATAATGGTAGCTAACATTTATCTAATAATATAGCATAGTATAGTATAGCATATATATGTGTGTGTGTGTGTGTGTGTGTGTGTGTGTGTGTGTGTGTGTGTGTGTATAACTAAACATTAAGCATTGTGCAAAGGGCTTTACAATTTTTATTTCATTTGATCCTTACAACAATAATGGGAAGTAGGGGCTATTATTATACCCACTTTACAGATGAGGGAACTGAGTAAAACAGAGGTTAAGTGACTTGCCCAAAGTTACACAACCAGTAACTCTGAGCCAGTTTGGAACTTAGGTCTTCCTGATTCCATGATCAGTGTTCTAGTCACTGAACCACCTAACCTTCTGTTATTTTGCAAGGTCAGGGAATGGTATATTACGGCTAGTCAAATGTTTCTTAGAATAGCCCTTCAATAAAGTATACTTAACACTGAAACTATATTGATCCTAATTTAATCTTTCTTTCATGATTTTTTCCTATGCTGGCTGATTCTTATTTGAGAGATGAGAAGGTATTTATGGGATAGGCATGAACTGGAGGCACATGATGGCAAACAACTTTCCAAATAAAAATTTTGATTAAAAATTTCCAGAAATTATTATATGAAATAGTAAAAAAAAATTCACATCTTGGCATTGTAAATGTAAGTTTTTAGTATTGGTTTTAGTATTAAGGGTTCCCCAAAATTAACATCATGAACATTAATAAAATAAACAATTATTATCATGATACATGAACATATATGAACCTCTGCTTCCAAGTATGGCAAGAACCAGATTAAAATATAACTGAAATTAACATAATGAAGAAAAATACAATATTGATAATGCTGATTTGTGACTTTTTAAGTCAATATGTGGATTGCAGGGATCCAATTCCATTTGAATTTGAGACCACTATACTAGATGGCCTCTCAGTCTTTTTACACACATATGTACATATATGTTTATATACTTAGAGATATATTGATTTTCAGCACTTAGCATAATACCTGGCATAGAGTCACTTAATACATGCTTATTAACTGACTATTAATAATAATGATAATAATTTTCATTTACGTAGACTTTTAAGGTTTATTACTTTCCTCATAAAAATCTCATGAAGTTGGCAGTACAACCCATTTTAACAGGTATTGAAAGTTATTAATAGTTTGCACACATTAACAGAACTACATATTATAACAATTTCTAAAAGTTTTATGGATAATATATTTGGAATGCTCAGTCATCTCCTATCTCTGTTCATTTTCATGGTCCGTCATCTGTGTCTGCAAGGTATTTCACCTCTCTTTTGTAGAATATCTGGCTTCATTGGAGGTCCAGCTCTGGCAGCCTCCCCTCCACGCCCTGCCCATTTGCTACAGCCTTCTGTCTCCTGAAATAACTTTTTTTTAATTTATCTATCTAACTCTCCCCCATGAGAATGTAAATTTCTTAAGAATAGAAACGGTTTCATTTTTGCCTTCATATTTCCAGTCTCTATTTCAGTAGATACTTGATAAATGTGTTTTAAGTTGAATCAGATGCTAAAGTTTATCAATAATTCCCAAAACCTGTCTATTCATTATCTCAAGCAGCTCAGCTGTCACTCTTAGGTGACAATATAT
Organism: Pseudochirops cupreus; assembly: GCA_028627135.1. NCBI lineage: Eukaryota > Metazoa > Chordata > Mammalia > Diprotodontia > Pseudocheiridae > Pseudochirops > Pseudochirops cupreus. Next base: position 177,891,182 of record CM053582.1, read on the forward strand.
TTGAAAAGTAGATGTTACTTTTCCAGGTGTTGAGGTCACTTCAGAATTTATCTCCAGATCCAAATGACTGCTGGTCATACGGATTTGGCCTTCCTAGGAGACAAGAACTAGGACGTATTTTTCAATTAGGTTACACTACGGAAGAAATAGATTATCCAGTGACATCCAGGGGATAAACCAACCAATCAAACTAAAAGCAGAAGGGTGAGGGTTTCACATACATAAGCTCAGGTATTCTTAAAATCCTGACTTTTTCATGGGAAAGATGGAATAGTAGGAATAGGAGGTTGACATTTTCTGGTCTAGAAAGGCTGTGGACTCTTTTTTAAAGTTTAGGTCCATTTATTGGGAAGCTATTTTCACTTTTGAAGTTTTTAGTTTATTACCACTGTTGCTATTGAAATTAAGGTAAACTGAGACACAAAGTTCTGAGTACATTCAATTTATTGGTATGGCTAGCATTTAATAAAAGGGGTCTCTCAATTCCCTCAGTAAGCCAAAAGACCATGAGGTAGGGCTTACTAACCTTCACATAGTTTTGGGAAATAGAAGAGACCAAAGAACAGGAAACATAAAACAATATGAAGTCTAAATAGATGATGGAAAACAATGTGATTGATAGGAAGTCAGGAACACAGGACTAACAACAATATCCCCTTCAATCTTGGTGCTATGGAAAGCTCATTAATGGTGTCCCTTTGCATAAATTATAGTCCAGATCTGCTTGAAGGACAATCAGTGTTGCAGAAATAACAGACTTCCTGGAATCTACCTGCACCTTGCAAGGATTGTTAGTCAGGATAATAGTTCTCCCTTAATTGTACATGGAGAATAAGATGTGTACAGACAATATATTCCTTTGAATTAAGATAATCCGTAGAACAATTTAGCTCAGAGAGAAAAGCTGAACTTCTGAACTCAACTCACAAAGAAAGATGGGTTAGGTAATTTTATAACATATCAGGGGTGATATAGAATAGAAGCAATTACAAAATGGAATCAGAATCAATTTGATTTTCTCACCACTAGAAATTTTTGTGATTGTAAGTATAATAGTAGCCAAAAGGCAAATACTTCCATTCGTGGTCTGATTTCCTTTCCATTTGTCAGGCTTGCACCTTATGGTTTAAGAGTCACTGCTACTCCAAGGCACTGATTATTCCTTCACATCAAAACTGTAGGTCTCAAATCTTCCTCATCCAGGGGAGTTAAGAGGGAAACAGAGGTAAGGAGGGAAGAGGAGGAGGAGCATTTGGAGGAAATGCTGAATAGCTGTCTTCTTACTCTTCACCAACTAATGGCAAGCAATGATGACAGCCTCTTGAATTAACCTTTTGTTGATGCTTGAAATGTTAAAATATATACTTAGAGCTTTGGAAGAAATAGGTGCTGCTTCAAAGAAAGAGAAAAAAAAGTCCAGGGGAAGAGAAGTGAGCAAGATAGGCAGAGGAAATACACAAAGAGATATCTCCTCTTGAATCTCATTAGAAAATTTTAAAACAAGTCAAATTTTAAAATGCATAGACACCTAGCGTACTTCTTGCAAGGATACAGGAAGTGCTCGAAGGCTAGAAAAATTATCATAAAAGAGAGTTATAGAAGTATATTATACTGATTTTTTTTTCAATTTTGCCAGCTCACCACACCCCAGAATTAGGTATTTGAAAATCCAGTTGGGTACTTGATTAAAGGAGTGGGCAGAGGAGGAAGAGAATCAGAAAATATTTCAGGAAAATATCTTTTAGAAGAGCTGTGTACTCTATACACACACATTTGTTTATGTGTGTATACCCATACGTAAGCTTATAGATATATAGCACATAACTATATACATGCATGTATATGCTCACACACAGATATATATGTGTATCATATTGGCGTACATGTATGACATTTATACGAATGTACACATGCACACATATATATGTACCTATACATGCACACACACATATACACACATACATACACAAACATATATTCCCCTCCAAAGATTTCAGAGCAGTTGAGTAGATTAATAGAAGCAGAGGCCACAAATCATACATAAGGATCTCTGAAGGTCACATATTGACTTAGAAAAAACACATATGAACATTACCTATGTTTTATTGTATTTTTATTTATTTGATTCATTATTTCCCAATTTCATTTTAATCTGGTTCAGGCTGCACTTAGGAGTGTTGTGGGCTGTGTATTTTTAACACTTGTGAAGCAGATAATGACTAGACTGGTTTTTCATTTATGAAATCTTAGAGGAGAACATGAAGTATGTTTCAATCTCATGGACTTGCCACTCAAAGAATATTGGGGTGGATGTTTTCATCCAGTTTGAAGCTGAAGTTTTTGTTGGAGAGGGAATGGAATGAACTTTAGGCATTTTTGCTTTCAAGGTTATTTAAAGCTGTCAGTTTTAAGGACAAGGGCCTAGGTGTTCTGCTTTTTGGACAGAGGGGCCAGCAAATGTTATTGGCTGAGGATAGGGTTGTAGAGCAAATCACAACACAATCTTATTTATTATGTTCCTTTGTCAGGAGCAGTATATGCTTCTGGAAGTGTAGGTGAAGGCTGAACCATACTTTAAGACTCTGGGAAAGAAATTGTCACATACTGCAGATACAAATAGAGACACATATAGTTTTGTGGAATGGAATCATTCAGATCCTTATTTTTGTGAGATCCAGCTTGAGACACCAGCAAAGCATTTGAACTAGTGGAAAAAAAAAAGAACAGGAAGTAAGTTATCAATCAAAAAGTGTCTTTAAGCATCTAATATGGGCTGGGTATGCAAATACAAAATTGGAACAGATCTTGCCTTCAAGGAGCTAACATTCTATTAGGTGAGACAACAGGCACATGCTTAAGCAAATGAAAAAACAGATTCAAATATGGTACAAAATAAATTCAGGGTAATTTTAGGTATACCAATAACTGGAGGATTAGGAAATAAGCTTCACAGAAGGTAGCTTTTGAGTTGCTTTGAAAGAAATGAGAGAATCTCTTAAGCAGACGGTTCAAAGGCATATGTTCCATTGAGTGCAAAGGCCCAAAGATGGGAGAGGGAATGGCTTCCAAGGAGAAAGACAGTTAGGATAGACCACAAAATGAATGAAATGCAGTAATATGGCTAGAAAGGCAGCTTGGGCCAAGTTGTGAAGGTCCCCAAACGCCAAAAATAGGACTTTATACTTAATCCTAGAGGTACTAGGGAACCACTGCATTTTTTGAGTAGGGGAACTGAAATGGTCACATCCCCTTGGGCATGATAAATATAACAGGAAATGTTGACTAATTTCTGTATTGTTTTAGCAATTGCACAGGCTATTTCTATATATTTATGTCACTCTTATTGCTGTCAGTTATTCGCCTTTCTCTCTCATCAGATTGTTTATGATGTTTCTAATGTTTTTTTTTCCCATTCGAGTTTCCTTCAGAACGATCTCTCTCTCTCTTCATATATGTGTGTGTGTGTGTACATATACACACATATGAAAGTAACTCACACAGAAACATACATATATACATTCACAAAACATGCAAATATACATATTTCTATGCATACATATTTAGAGAGAGAAGAGAGAGGGAGAGAGAGAGGAGGTGGCAGCAAGGAAGAGTGCTGAATAAAAATAGAGTTCATCTTTCCTCTGACATATACTGACTATGTGATTTGTCCAAGTCCCTTAATTTCTCAATTCCCTCTTGGACACTTCTCTAAGACTATAAAATGTAGAGCTGGCACACCCCTGAATGGAGGGAATTTTCCTCATCTAGGTTTTCCATATACCAGTGAAAGTACACTTTCTATGCATACATACCCCCCCAAACACACATAAACACATTAAACAATAGTATCTGGCATAGCATCTTGCAAAGAGTAGTTATGATTAATAAAAGTTTATTGAATAATAGTGTGAAATTGGCTGAAATGGTGGAAGGATATGTTGAAGTCAGTTTGTGGAGGGACAAAAATGCCAGGTTAAGGAAAGTGTATTAGACATACATACATATATATATATATATATATATATATATATATATATATATATATATATATATATATCTTTATATGCAACATGATGCCACAGAAGTTAGTCTGAATGAATGAACCTTGGCCTGCTGTTTTCTGGACTGCTCTTGAAACTCTAGCTACAATGAGCAAGACCTAGAACATGGGGATAGAAACTTTGAGTGGCACACCTTTGTATCCTATGGAGTATCTAGCTCAGTGTTATGCACATAATATGTACTCAAGAGATAGTTTGTTGAATGAGTAACTGAACATGTTGCTGGCTTTTTTATAAAAGTTGATGCCATCAACATTTCTCTCTCTCTCTCTTTCTCTCTCTCTTTCTCTCTGTCTGTCTCTGTCTGTCTGTCTCTCTCTCTTTCTCCTTCCTGTGTGCATATGTATACCCATCCATTCCATATATCTGTGTGTATATATATATATATATATATATATATATATATACACACACACACACACACATATATATATATATATACATATAATGACAGATTTTTTCAAAATTCAGATGAATCATTCCTTTCCACAGTGATTATGTTAAGATTTTTTCATTGTCACGAGTCATAGCCTCTATTATGTTTCTTTGGTACATGGCCTCATTAGACAAGAACTTTTTACTCTGGAACCTATTAATCTCATACATAATCTCTGAGTCAGGCTCCAATTTGTTTTCCAGAAGGGCTGGACAATTCATAACTATCAAGAATGTATTCATCTAGCATTTTATCTTAAAAAAGATTTTAAGGTTTTGCTGAAAAACTCAAAATGAGTCAAACAGAGAGAGTGATGTGGCAGCCAGTCCAGGAATAAGGTCGTGACAATCCCACTATACTCTGCCCTGATCAGACCATATCCAGAGTATTTAGTTCATTTCTGAGTGCTACTGTTTGGGAATGACATTGTTAACCTGGGGAAGGTGCAGAGGAGAGCAACGAGGGTGGTGGAATCTTTGAGCACATATCACATGATAAAGCAACTGGGGGTTCTTAGCCTGGAGAAGAGAACACTTGGGGGCACATGATTTCAAATATTTGATGAGTTGTGATGTGGAAGAAGAATTTAACTTTTTCTGTTTAGCTCCATTGGGCAAAAATAGAAACAATGGGTAGAATTTGCAAAGAATCATTTAAGCTTGATGTAAAGAAGAGTTTCCCACCAATTTTGTTTTTAAGTTGTTTTTTAGTCATGTCCGACTTCGTGGCCCCATTTGGGGTTTTCTTGGCAAAGATACTGGAGTATCTTCAACTCATTTGACATAGATAAGGAACTGAGGAAAGCAGGGTTAAGTGACTTGCACAGGTTCACACAACCAGTAAGTGCCTGAGACTTCATTTGAACTAAGGAAGATGAGTCTTCCTAATTCCAGGCCCAGAACTGTAGTGCTATCCACACCTGTCTCAGGAGCTAGTGAAGTTCCTTTCATTGGACTGGAAGACCACTGGCTGGCTAGATTTGTTGTAATGGGGATTTTTTTTTGGTCTTGGTTACATTATATAGTTTCTTAAATCTCTTCCAACTCTGAAATTCTGTGTTTCTGTGATATAAAAAAAAATGCAACCTTAGAAGAATCCAGTTCTCTTCTTTTAGCAGAAAGAATGAACAGAAAGAACAAAATTTGAAAATAGTAAAACGTAAAGATGAGAGTATCTTCTCTATCCATGTTTCTTTTGTGGTTTTGCCTAGCAGCTTGGAGCCATGGGATGAGCAGAGTGAATGTGTCCATTTAATGAGTCACGTTAAAGGCTCATATATTTTGAGCTGGAAAGGGATATTAGAAACCATCTAGCCCATTCTCCTAATTTTACAAATGAGGAAACTGAGGCCCTGAGAAATGAAGTGAGTTACTTAAGACACATTGAGTAACTAATAGAGCCACCATTATAAGACATTAGTTGTGACTCTAAAGACAATCTTCTTTCCATTGCATCATGATGGACAGAGGTGAGAGAAGAAATGTTTTATGTGATCTGTTTGGGAAGCAGTTAGAATGCTAGCTTTTTAGGAGGCAATGAGACTAGTTGGTGCTTAAGAAATGGGGTATCATTGCTATTTCCAAATATTTGAAAGGTTGCTGTGTGGAAGAGGGATTCTATTTGTTTTCCTTTGGCCTAAATCAGGATAAAGAGACTGAGGATGTGAAGAAGTAGATTTAGACTTAATGTCAAAAAAGCCTTCTTGACAGTGAGAGCTGTAAAAGTGGGGCACTTGGGGTGGGGGGGGGGAGTTTAGGGCCCCTTCCCCCGTTAGAGAGCTTCAAGTAGAGAATAAATGACCAGTTGTTAGATATGTTAGGGTGAGGCATTCCTTTCAGGTATGGGTAGGACTAGGTGTCACTTTGGCCCCATCCTAATCTAAAATTATGTGATTGTCCACTTCGTGATAGTGGTAGATGGGGAATGATTTGGCAGTAGCATTTCCCAACATTCCCACCAATCATTCACACGGTTTGGTTTTCTTATTTATTACCTGAACTGGTAAGAACTTGCTTGGTCAAAGGTTCTCTCTGTTACTTGCTCCCAAAAGCTGTGGTTGGGTTAGAGGAGGGAATAGGATGCTCTTTGTGTATTGGCAAAGTTCTACTGAGGGATATTTCATTTCTTTCATTTCATTTTTTGTCACTTTTAATGTAAAGTCTTTCATGATTCTCTCCTTTCCTTTCTCCCCAAATTATTGGGCATTTATTATGTATATTTTGCACATACCTATAAAGGACATGTTATCTCTCCCAATAGAATATAAATGTATTAAGGACAAGGAATGTTTGCTTTTTTGTCTTTATATCCCAAAATAAGAACTGTCCTTTTAGCTAGGAAGACCCAGGTTTAAATTTTGCCTCTAACACATAGTGTCTGACACATACAGTGACCTGGGCAAGTAACTGAAAAAAAAGTTCTTGTTGCTTGACTAACAGGTAGAAGCAAAAGGCAGTGAGGTACTGGACTTCAAGACAGGAAAACTCATCTTCCTGAGTTCAAATCTAGCCTTAGACACTCACTAGCTGTGTGACCCTGAGCAAGTCACTTAAACCTGTTTGCCTTAATTTCCTCATCTGTTAGATGAGCTGGAGAAGGAAATTGCAAACCACTCCAGTGTCTTTACCAAGAAAACCCCACTGAAATGACAGAACAATGATAGAGGTAAAAATCCTTTGTAGCTATATGTTCATCTCATTTTTCTGGGCCTCAGTGTCCTCACTTGTTAAAACTAGGTGCATTGATTGGATGACTTTTGATGTCCTTTCCACTTCAAATCTATGAACCTTTAACATATCCCATAATTAAATGGATCTGAATATGCTTTAGGCCTAATTGAGTTCTCCCATTAGATATAACATCTCTATATAGGAAGCCTCTGATTTGGCATGGCTATCCCTTAATGTAATTTCAGGGTTATCTCCCCAACACTTGCATTTGTACAGGGATTCTATTTGATTCAGAAAGAGTAATAAAGGAAGCTCTTTTTTTTTAGAGAAATAGTACCTTATCCTTGGACACTTGTTTCTTGTAGAAGTAGCTAAACATTTCAGCTTGTCCACAAGAAGTGACTTCTAGCTGGTTTTCTATTATTTATTTTAACCATTTATCTTGAAGGCCTGCCTACCTTTTAAGGGTTTCATTTTTTGCTGTTCTTTGAACTTCTATATTACTAACCAACAAAAAGTCGCACTCTGGCATGAAACATGTTTATAGAGCACTGAGAGAAAATTGAGTCTGGGAGACCACGTTTCTCATATTCTCAAAACTAATGTGCCAGTTTGTGGGATTATAAATCACTTTAAAAAATGGCAAAAGCTTTGTGAATGACTGATTCTGAGCTTAAATACCATAAGAAATTTTATTTAAATTTATTGCTAAATTCACAGAGCATAAGCAAACAAATTCATCTACAAGAAGCATGAAGCAACTGATTGACCTAAGATACACTAGAAAGTATGAGTAGATTAAGCACCAATTTTTTTCCTTCTGATGTGTTTACTCAAATTTAAATGAACAATTACTTAAACACTTTCATAAGGCAGAAAAAAAAGTGGTACATAAAAGGAATTGGAGGAAGAAACTAAGAAAAAGTAAACTTTTATGGTTTAATTTTTGTGGGAGTTCCCATCCCTCACCATTAGCTCATGCCTTTCCTATATTGATTATCTTCAATTAATCCTTAGTGATACATAGCTGAGTGTCAGCTGTCTCCCCATTAGATTATGGTTTCCTCGAGAGCAGGGACCATCTTTGGCCTTTCTAAATATCCCCAGTGGTTGACCCAGTGCTTTGACACAGTAAGCATTTAATAAATGCTTATCAACTGCTTACAATTGAGAAGATTGGTGGAAATTGTAAAAAAAGAAAAAGAATCCAATCTACTGTTATTGTATAAAAGGTTTATTCAACAAGCATTAATTAAGCCTCTGTTTTTGAGCATCCAGTGTTGTGCATTGGAGTAGAGATTAAGTTTAGATAAGACTTGGTCTCTGACCTCAGGGAGCAGTCTTATAGGAGGATCAGATACAAACACAGATAAACATCACATGATTAGTATATTAGAGAAATTTTTTAAAAAGCAAAAAAAACCAAAAAACAACTTTCTGTGAAATCTAAGGCTGGAAGCCCAGTCCTCAAAGGTTATGATAAAGGGAGAAAGATAATAGAGATGGTTAGAACTACTGGGAAGTTGTTGCAATGGTTCATCTGGGTAGCAATAAGAGAGCCTGGTTGCCAATGGTTATGGATATAGGTTGGACGTGAGAAATACAGCAGACAAAGAATCAGCAGGACTTAGTAGTTGATTGAGTATAAAAGGAAGAGAAAAATAACCAAAATTTATAAGCATAGAAGACTAGGTGAAATGTGCAGTCACTGACAGAAATAGTAAAATCAAAAGGAGAATCAGGTTTAGAGGGAAAAGTAATCAGCTCAATTTTGTTCATGTGAAACATTCTTTACCCTTATAAAATTCTGATTCCTTTGTCACAACCACTCTGCTCTAATTCAATTTGATTTAATTCAATAAAGAGTTATTAAGTGTCTACTAGGAGCAAAGCTATGTGCTAGAACCTAGAGATGTAAAGATATAACCTGTTTTTGAGGAATTCATGATCTGTTAGGAACAATGAAATGCATGCACTCCATTGTAGATTTTTCCCTGAGGGCAGGGATGGTCTTTTGCCCTTTTTTGTAGCCCTAGCATTTAGCACAGTGCCTGGTAAATGGTAGGTGCTTAATTAATGTTTATTGATGGGTTTGGAATTATATTCAAACCCTGGCTATTTACTGTTTGGGCAAGATATTTAACCACTTAGTTCATCATTTTCTTCATATATAAAATGAAGGGCTTGGATCATTAGAGAACATCAAGGATATGTCTCAGTTTGAAAAGTCTATGGACAAGTCAGAATGCTCTATATCCGTGGTGGAGGTTCAATAGAAAAGGATGAGGAATTCAGAGAGGAAGGGATGGCATTTAGCTTCCATGTTCTCCTCTACAAGCATAAAAATAAGAAGCACAGAATGAAATAGCACATGTTCAAATTAAAGAGTGATTTAAACAACAGTACCTTTGTAATTCATATAAGTTATATGCTTGAATGAATTCTGTAGGGATCAAAAAGTAGTTCTCTTCTCCATAATATATGAATCAGTCAACAAGCACTTTTTATGTGGGCAGGTATATAGATAGAGCACGGGTCTTAGAGGCAGGAGGCCCTGAGTTCAAATCCAGCATAAGACATTTACTATCTATGTGACCCTAAGCAAGTCACTTAACCCTCTTTGCCTCAGTTTCCTAATCTGTAAAATGAACTGGAGAAGGAAATGGTAAACCACTCTAATATCTTTACCAAGAAAACCTTAAATGGGGTCATAGAGAGTCAAACAATAGAACAACACCTGTGCCAGCCATTGTGCTTATAAGTGTTGGGATACAAAGAAAGTCCCAAACATAATCTCCTCCTCCAGGAACTCACATTCTAATAGGAGAGACAATATGCAAGCAACTATGTACATAGAAAATCTACATATTGTGGAACGGAGATAATTAATATCAGAGGAAAGGCACTAGAAATAGGAAAGGGGCTAGGAAAAGCTTCTTTCAGAATGTGGGATTTCAGCTGAGTTTTGAAGGAAACCAGGGGAGAAAGGAGGTAAAAGGAAGGAAGGAAAGTGTTCCAGGCATGGAGAAAAAACAGTGAAAAGTCATAGTGTTGCAAAGAACAGCAAGTAAACCAACATTACTGGGTTATAAAGTAAATGGCAAAGCATAAGAAGACTGGAAAGACAGCAAGGGGACAAGTAAAGAAGGATTTTAAAAGCCATAGGATTCTATATTTGACCCTGGAGTTAACAGTGAGCCCCTGGAGTTTATTGCTTAGGAGAGTGAAATGGTCATACAGCAACACTGTGGTGCCAATGCAATATTCACAGTGCCCATGATCACTATAAATATACCTGCACGGTACTCAATTGCAAAATATAACAGACTCTCCACATAGAAGACAGAAGCAAAACATTTATTCAGACACCAGAAAACCAAATCCCAAAACCTGATTCCATCCTAGTAGCAAAGAAGTTAATAAGCCATAACAGCACAAAGAGCCATCCTTTAGCCTTCCCACAAACAAACAAAAAACCAACATTTACTCACAAATCTAACTGATTCCCTTGGATGTGTTCTCTCCTCCTGCCAGTCTAGCTAGCTCTGACTCCTAGCTTCCTGTGGGCTCTGTTCCACCCTTCAGCAAACTCCTCCCACCACAGGTTCCATGTGATTACATTCAGACTATTAGGGGGCAGAGTTTATTTTCAAAGCAAAAAAGGTCTTCAAATTCCCTTAGGCTTATTAAGAGACAGAGAAGATCTTCAAATTACCATTACCATTACCATTACAAATATATGAAGAGAGAATATTACATCTATAGGATGTTAAGGAATATAAAATATATTCTCAACAAGTACATAGGAATATATTTGCTAATATATTTTGTTCACATATATTTATGTAATTTTATATTATCCATAATATATCATTTATATAATATATTTATATACTTAATATCATTAGTAACATTAAATAGGCATATCATATGGAGAATTCTACATTATTCCCACCAAAGTGTGATAGAAATGTGTATTTTTTTTATTGTGTTAAAGTTATAATTTCTTTCCATTTGAATCCATTATCACTTTATACAATGAAATCATGTGTCTGCTGAAGAACAAAATAAATGTGTTATTACTTTTTTTTTTTACTCATGGTCCTGTGTGTGTATGTTTGTTTCACCTGATGGCCATTCCACATTTTTAGTCTACTTTGTAGAAGGAATCTTTAGAAAGGAGATGACTAAACTTACTAATACATAAGGTTCCAAAGGCATCTGGTCTGGTTGAATGTCACTGGCCCACGCTAAGAAGAAAGCTGATAAGTAACTTATTTTTTTTTTCTTACAGTAGTCTTTTCGGTGAATTTCTAAACATTAGAAATTCCAAAAAAATTTTCTTTTTATATATGTCTCTATATATGCATATATATGTGTGTGTGTAACATGTATATTTACTACAACCAAATGTTTATATTTTCTTTCTCTTTCTCTATTTTTAAAAAGTATACTAAATGGGCAGCATTTCCTCTTCAGTGGCAAGTCCTGAGGCAGTCTCTTCTCTCTAACTGCCATCTTGGGGCTAAGGAACCAATAAGAGGATTGCTGCATTATCCCATAGCATAAATTCATGGAAGCCAATGAAAGATGGATGTATCATCTCAAAGAGAAAGTCCCTCAGGGCTAATAGATGGGTTACCAGAAGCATTCAGAGTCACTCTAATCAGCTTCACATGTCCTTCAGTTATGCCACAATCCACTCATTCATGATGCTAGAAAAAGTATGTACAACTACATACACGGTAATCTCAAGAGGTAGAGAACACTACCAATTGGGAACATCAGGATAGGCTTCATGTAGTAGGTGGCACTCAAGCTGTGCTTTGAAGGGAAACAGAGATTCAAACAGTAGAAGTGAAAAGGGAGCACTTTCACGACCTTATCGCTACTATTTGAATTAAATCAGTCAAGTAATACTGAGACTTCCTTCCTTCCTACAAGTTTTCTTGGCAAGATGCTAGAGGGGTTTGCCATTTTTTTCCTATGGTTCATTTTAGAGATAAAGAAACTGAAGCAAGCAGGATCAAGTTACTTAGCCAGGGTGACACAGCTAGTACGTGTCTGAGGCTACACTGGAACTCAAGTTTTCTTGACTTCAGGCCCAGCAATCTATTCACTATACAACCTAGCTGCCCGGGTATATTATGTGATGTAATTATGTGATGTTCATCAGTCTAGCAACTATCCCAAAAGGAGAAGAGATTAGTCTGGCATTATTTGTTCTTCATGAAGCTATTTTAGCTCTTAGGGGAACCACCACTTACCTCTCTCAGTGCTAACAAACAATCTCTTTAAAAATATATTTTTAGAATTTTTCCAGGAATCAGTCAAAGTATGAACAATCTACTCCACCTCCACTTTTTTTTTTAAATTAGAATCACATTTGCCTATCTCCTGTTTCCAACAATTTTTCAAAGCTCACTAACAGTGGCCCACTTATTACATCTGAAAGTTCTTTCACACTGCTAGGATGCATTTTATCTGGTGATGGAGCTCCTTGAGAGCAGCCAACTTTTCTGGGACCACTGGCACCTACTAGACCTCATGAACATTTTGCCTTGAGATTTAGAATTCTTCAATTGTCACATGTCCATTAGCTAAGAATGACCATGATATTAATTAGATTACATTCTTCTGGTAGAAGAATCATAAATGAATTGACTGTCATTTATCTGGAAAGTGAAATAAATATGGCTTAATCTTCAGTGCACAGTCTGTCTGCATTGCTGTCTTGACGCCTAATTAATGCAATGATCATGATGAAGAGCAAAACTCCCTTGACAAATATAGGAATACACATCATACTCAAAGTTTAACTCTCTGATGCCCAAGGTAACATGTACAGCACACTATATCTCTACAAACTGTATAGGAAAACTGTATACCGTACTTGACCTATTCCAATTGAGCTGCTTAAGGACTATTCTGTCCAATACTTTTCTGCCAATCATTTAAAATACTATGGCTGATTTTTCAGTCAATCTGTTATGAAAATTCTACCCATATTTTCCATCAGTTCTTTTTTCAGAAACACTATTCTGAGAGCGTATTTGGAGGCCCAGTTGACTAGCCTTTCAACACAGCCACTTTGGGGATATTCAACAAGTAGGCCAAATCTCAATAAAACAGAAACAATTTTCTTTAAAGAAAGAAGGGAAACTTACAAGGACAGGGACTTCCGGTGAAATTTCCACCTCAATAAAAACATGCAAGTTTTTCCAGAAGGACTTATGTCATTTGATAATGTGCTTTTAGCAGTAACCCTAAAGTTTTAGACCCACAAACATTCCTGCAAAGAGAATGAAATTTGATGATGATCTGTTTCCAAGGACCCCACTGGATTTATTTGATATAAAGTCATATATTATATTACTTCCAAACTAAGACCATGGGTAGGATGATGGGGTTAGAAGATGTAGTTGTTTGGAAAAAAACTATGGTTGTACCACTGTCCTAATAGTTAGAAAAGACTTGAGGGGGAAAAAAGGCATTATAGCCTCTTTCCTAGTTATAAGAAGAGAAAGCTTTGAAGAGAAAGGAGATTTTATGTGCCTCTTTACAATATACTTCCTAGTACTTCAAATATACTCAAGATATATGTACTTATTTTCTATCTGGCTAAAGGTTCTGCAGTCTGTTTCTCTGCTGCCTCTGAATGTTAAGAAAATACCTCACCCTCTGCATGCCATATTATGTGCTAGGTATGAGGACCCTCAATTTGAGTTATATTTCTTTTAAGGGGCAGATCTATTTTGAGAATATGGAGGAAGCAGTGACACAGAAGCCAAGAGAACAGTTAGTAGGAAGGGGTGGTCAATGGTGGCAAATGCTTCAGAAAGTTCAAGGAGAATTGAACAAGAGAATAAACCATTGGATCTGAATTTCTGAAAGTCAGGGAGAGGAATGCCAAAGTTTGAGAACTTAAAGGTCGAGTAGTCCCTAGGGCTGACTACGTGTAGAATGTGGCTATGCTGGTGAGGAACTAAAATAGAGTGGTGGTTAAGATTAGTGAAGTTAAGCCCCTGACACTTATCAGTTGGGTAATTGTGGGCAAGTCACTTAGTCATGCTGAATCTGAACTTCCTCATCTACATAATTAGGGACTTAATGTAATATGGTACCTAAATGACAGGATTGCAGTGAAGATCAAAAGAGATAATATATGTAAAGTACTTTGTAAACCTTAAAGTGAAATAGGATTAACAAAAAGTGAAATTAATTGAAGAGGCTGGCTAAGGAACTATTGGGCCAATGTGTGAGATGAGGAGGTGAAAGAATATACATTTATATAGCAGGTACTGTGCTAAGTGTTTTTACAAAAATTATTTCATTTAGTCCTCACAACAACCCTGTGAAATTATTATAATATTCCATTCTACAGTTTAAGGAAACTGAGACAAACAGAGGTGAAATGAGTTGCTTAAGATCACACACTTTCTAAGTGCGTGTAGGGCTAGATTTGAACTCAGGTCTTCCTGACTCCTGGCCCCTCGGGGCTCTATCCCAGGGCACCTCCAGCTGTCTGTGTTAGGAAAGGACCCTGACTAATTGGAAATGTGCTGAATATGTTGACATTTCAGAATGTCATGAACATTTGTGGAAGGAAAAAATAGTACAGTCTTTGTGCATCTGAGGGTCAGAGGCTGGGCTCTCTGGCTCCACTAAAAGAGTGAGGTTTAATTAACTTAGGACACAGAAAGAGATATAACATAGGAACAACAGAAACAACAAATCAAAATAAAATTTAGATTTTCTAATGGGATCTACACACCTCCCTACCTCCCTAGGCCTCACCTGGGTATGAGGGAGGGAGGCTTAGTTTACATAGCTGATGGAAGTGGACAAAACATACGCATGTAAGGCATACGAAGTCACAAGATGAAATTCAGCCATTTAATGAGGTCTACACAATTTTTTTGAACCTTTTCAGTACTTTCTAGAAAGTTCCTTCTAATTTCCTAGATTTCTTCATACTAACCTTCTTTTCCCCTCCTTAATTCTCTTCTATTTCCTTTCTGCTCCACTTTTTAACTCTAGCCTTTCAGATTTAATCTTTAAAGGAATTTTTTAACCATTAAAAAAAATGATACAATAGATGAATTTAGGTATGTTCGCCAGGTAATTACAGTTACTTAGGTGATGCTGTTATTATTTCTTATGAGACTTAAGTCATAGACATATTTTGTCCATGATTCAGACAGGGCCTCCTACTTATCAAGAAGAGATTTATAAAATCTCTTATTTAAAAAGTTAAATTAAAAATAGATAATGCTTATAGACCCCACTCTTAGAGAAATAAATACCTAGGTACAATATGGTATCGGCCATACTGATTTTTTTATTTTTAAAAATTATCGTAATCACAATGTTGCAAAAAACAAACAAAAAATCCTTAATTAGAATATTCTGTCTTATTATTTTTTCTTCTTATAATAGAGTCAAAAGTCACTTTCACAACTTACTCTCTAATTTTTTTACTCCAGCTTCTGATTACTAAACAAGTAAATAAATTCTGATTAATAAACAGTATACTATCTTTTATTAAATATTTAGTATATTCCAGGCACTATTCTGAGCTCTAGCAATATAAAGAGAGGTTAAAAAAGTATTGTATGTGACCTCAAGGAATTCACATTCAAATGGAGGAGATAACATGTAAATAATTGTTTTTTGTTGTACAGTTGTGTCTGGTTCTTTGTGACCTCATTTGTGTTTTTCTTGGCAAAGATTCTGGAGTAATTTGACATTCCCTTCTCTAGCTCATTTTACATATGGGGAAATTGAGGCAAACAAGGTTAAGTCACTTGGACAGGGTCACACAGCTAGTAAGCATCTGAGGCAGCCGATGAACTCAGGTCCTCCTGACTCCAGGCCCCATACTCTATCCACTGTGCCACCTAGTTGCTCATGCAAATCATGTATGTACATACATATAAGTAGATATCAGTAGATAATGTTAGACGGGAGAAACAAGGGTTAGGGGATGGGTAGGGTGAAGAGAAGACCAGGAAAGGTCTCTTACAGAAGGTAGGATTTGAGCAGAGTCTTGCAAAAAGTCAGTAGTTGAACCCAAAGACTATTCCAGGCATGAGGGACCTCACCAATGCAAAAGCCTAGAATTGAGAGGTGGAATGTGGGCATGAGGAACAGGAAACAGAGCTGTATCATTAGATTGTAAAGTGCATGGAAGGAAGTTAAGTATAGCAAGACTGGAAATTTAGGAAGAGACCAGGTTGTGAATTACATTAAAAATCAAAAACAGAGGATTTCATACAAGGTGTCCCAAAACTCTTTGTGCAGTTTTAAGCTTTTAATAGATTAAAACCAAATACCTTGTGCTTGATTCTGAGGTTTTATTTGTATTGGATCACTGGAATTTGAGTAGGAGGGTGACATGGTCTTATCTGAACTTTAGGAAAATTACTTTGGTAACTAAGTAGAGAGTAGACTTAAGTGGGGAGACTTGAGTCAAGGAGACCAACCTGAAGTCTATTTCAAAATCCAGGAGAGATGTGATGAGGACCTGTGCCAGATGACAGGTCTGTCAGTGGCAATAAGGGGACTTTATGGGAGAGTTATTGTTAAGATTTGCCATCCGATTAGATATGGGGAGGTGAGTTTGAGTGAGGAATCCAGGCTGATACTGATATCGAGAACCTGGGTGCTTGGAAGAATGGTGACATCCTTGAAAGGAATAGGAAGACTCAGTTAAAGGGTAGGTTTTTAGGTAAAGCATTCTGTTTTGGAAATGCCTTGAGAGAGATGATTATGGGATATCCAATGAGATATTGAAAAAGATACAGGCCTGGAACTCATGAGATTAGGGCTAGATATATAAATCAAAGAATAATCTACATAGAGATGACAATTGAATCCATCAGAACTGATGTGATCACCAAGGGAAAAAAGTAGAGTGGTAGAATAGGAGAGGGTAGAGGAGAGAGTTTTGGGAGATATCTGCAGTGAGTGGGCATGACATGGATGAAGATCTAACAAAGGAGACTGAGAAGGAATAGTCAGAGAGGTAGGAGGAGATGTAGGAGGGAACAATGTTATGAAAACCAAGGAGAAGAGGATCATTAGTGTCAAAGTATGCAAAAAAATAAAATAAAGTCAAGAAGGATGCAAATTGAGAGAGAATGCAGATTTTGAAAAGGTCATTAAACCTGGCAATTAAGAGACCTTTGGTAGCTTTGGACAAAGCAATTTTAGTGGAATGATGAAGTTAGAAGCCAGATTGCAGGGGGCTTGGAAGACAGTGAGAGGAGAGGAAATCATAGTGAAACAACTGCTTGTAAATCACTTCCTCAAGAAGTTTAGCCAAAAAAGGCAGGAGAGAGAGACATAGGACAATACCTAGAAGGGAGGGGAGGGATGGATCAAGTGACGATTTTTCTTAAAGGCTCAGATGTCAATATGCATATGTTTGTAGGCAGAAGAGAAAGAGACTGAAAAGGAAGAGGTTGAAGATTGAGAGTGGGGACAGTCTGCTGGAGAAAATGAGATGGAATAGGATCATTTATTCATGCCGAAGTTTGCCTTATCAAGGAGAAGGGCTTCCTCTTCATGTGAGCCAGCAGTAAGGGAGGAAATGGTGGGAAAGACATTTGAGCAAGGAGAGATGAGGAGGAGGGGGAGAAAAAGGGAGCTCTCATTGAATGGCCTCAGCCTTTTTTTCAGCGAAAAATGGGGCAAGGTTCTCAGTTAAGAGAGTAGGGGAGGGGGAACCCTGGAAGATATGATCATAATTAGTTCCCCTAGCTTCAACTGGCCCTTTCTTACCAAACCAGTAATCATGTCAAATGTTTCTGTGACACAGTTATATCTTCCTTGAAGATTTTTTAGAATATCTATAATTGTCTGTCATAAGACGGATATGAATATTAACTTGTAATGCAGATTGATAGATTTTACTTAGACATTAAAAAAGAGCTGGTTGCATAAGATTGAATGTGGCTGTGTTTCACAAGATGTTACTATTTATAAAAAGGAAAAAAAAACCCTAACCACATAGGTTAAAAACTAATCGTGTTTTATTCAAAGTGAGAAATTAAATAATTGGCCATTTTATGGGTAAATGTCATTTATTTCATCAGGTGAGTTTAGAAAGAAAGCAAAGTATATCTATCTTCAGGAGATGGTTTTCAGAATGAAGGGGGAAATAATTTGTGCAATTCACAGAATGGTAGCAGCTCTTGTTAAACAGAAATGAAGATTTTTGTGTATAGCTTTGGTGACATAATTGAGATTTGCTTTATTTCTATAACATAAACGCTAATCAGTCTTCTTTGAGAAGCTTTTGGAGGTCAATGACGAACTTTAAGGATGGGCACTTATCTTTTTTTGTAAATAGTACTTAATTTTTTCCAATTACATGTAAAGATGGTCTTTGACATTCATGATTTATTGTTTTTTTGCTTTTTTTTTTTTGGAGGGGGAAGGCAGGACAGTTGGGGTTAAGTGATTTGCCCAAGGTCACACGGCTAGTAACTGTTAAGTGTCTGAGGTTGGATTTGAACTCAGGTCCTCCTGACTCCAGGGATGGTGCTAACATTCATCATTTATAAAATTTTGAGATTCAAATTTTTTCTCCCTCCCTCCCATTCCCCAAGATGGCAAGCAATCTGATATAGGTTATATAAGTGCAATCATAAAAACATGTTTCCACATTAGTCATGTTGTGAAAGAAGAAACAGAACAAAAGCGAGCAGGCACTTGTCTTTGTAGAGTTCAAAGGGAAAAAAAAAAGAAATATTTTCATTTTCAATGGGTTAGGACACCAGAGGAAAATAAATAGAGGCAAGAATTAGAGAAAAGAATGAGATGTATTCTAAAAGAATATATGACTATACCTGAAAATTTAGAAGTTTCTATCTGCTTAATTACATACTCATTCTTTTTCACTTCTATATCACAGGCTGTTTTTCTGATTACAGATCCTGAGACTTATAGAAAATGCCAGAGGTCATCAATTCCAAGTTATTCACACTATCCAGAAATTGCTTTTATATTAACAAATTGGCAACGATGCAACGATGGTAAAGAAGGAAAATAACAGATTTTGGAGGGGCTGTAGGAAAACAGACACATTAATGCATTGTTGGTTGAATTGTGAATTGGCCCAGCTGTTATGGAAAGCAAGTCACTAATTGTTCATATCCTTGAACCTGGTACTGCCCACTATTAGGCCTATGTACCAGAGATTAAAGAATAAACAAAATAAACCATATGCATAAAAATATTTATAAGAACTCTTTCTATAGTGGCAAAAGTCTGAAATTTAAGGGGGTGCTTACCTACCTGCGGAACGGCTAAACAAATTATGGCATAAAAATTTACTGGAATGTTATTACACCATAAGAAATTAAAAAATGGTTAGTTTCGAAGGAAACTGGGAAATCTGTGAATCTGTTGCAGAGTTAATTAAACAAAACTAGAAGAACAATTTATACAATGACAACAGCATTTTAAAGATGTTTCTTGAGACAGGGAGCTCAAGAATTAGTCTAATCTATGTTTTGAGAGAGATCTACTTATTTTTAAAAGAGGCTTATGCAACCCAGTTATACTGGTCTAAGCTGCAAAGACATAATGACATATAAGTCATGTATTTGAAGACCAGCTTGTCACCAGATTGATAAGCCTTCCTCATTCATGCAGAGAGATGAATTTGTTGCCCAGAGTACAAAGACCACTTGCTGATTTACTGAGGAGTTGTAACCTGCATCAGAGGAGGAGGTACGGAGGATGAAATTATAGATCCTTGAAGTGTGGAAGTATGATGAACCAAATTTTGCACCTGTGTAACTTTTGCCTGTGGATAGGGAGATGGTGTTGTGCAGTGGAAAGAGCAGTGTTTCGGTAAAGTTAGGACCTCAGTTCAAATCCTATCTCTGATGCTTACTACTTGTATGACCTCTGGCAAGTCATTTAACTGCCCTGGAATTCAGGTTCCTTATTTCTAAAAACAAGGGGTTTGGATGAGATGGTTTCTAAGGTCCCTTCTAGTCCTTTGTCCACATGACAAAATATCAGATACTGGAAAACATCTATCCTAACTTCTTTTTTTGTGGCAAGCACCCCATTTCCTTCTACCACTACTCATATGCTGTGGTTTTTAAGCTTGTCATCATCCTAATCATCCTCCTCTTTATGAACAAAAGTTTGCAAATGTACTCTTTGAAATGTGTGCCTTGAACTAGACACATTACTCCAGATGTAGTCTAATCAGGACCGAGTATAGTGAGATCACTATTTCCAAATACATACAGACATATATAAATACCCACATATATATTCACACATATAAGTATATATTGTTATCAAATATATACTATATATAGTAATACATAGTAATTATATAGCATATTTCCTTTCATAAATGTGTGTACATGTATGTACATATGTATTTATATGTATATAATACATATACATATAAAATTTTACTGTTATTGTGGGAAGAGTTAGATTTCAAGTCAGAGCACTGGGCTTGCCTGTATGACTGTGAACAAATTACTTAACCTCCTGCGAATTCATCTGTAAAATAAGATAATTGAATGAGATAACTTCTAAGGTCTCTTTCAGATCTAAATATATGATCCTACAATTCCATTAGTGCAGTAAAAAAAAAACATATTTACTTTTTTTGGCAGCCACATCACATTTGGCTTATTTTAAGTTCTGTGTGCATGTGTAATGTGCTCAGTCATTTCAGTCATGTCCAACTCTTTGTTACTCCATTTTGTTGTATTTTTTTTTTTTGGTAAAGATACTGAAGTGATTTGCCATTTCCTTCTCCAGCTCCTTTTACAGATGAGGAAACTGAGGCAAATAGGTTAAATGACTTGCTCAGGATCTGAGGCTGGATTTGAACTCAGGGAGAAGAGTCAGTGCACTATCCACTGTGCCACCAAACCCCAGGTCATTCTCACAAATACTGCTCTCTACCAGTCTATACCTCTGAAGTTATGTTTGCTTGTTTATTTTTAACCTATCCCCTTAACTTTTCCTTTTTGCTTACCCAATCTAATTCTATTAGATTCAATCCATCACTCCAGCCCACTAAGACTTTTTGGGATCCTGATCCTTTCATTCCAAGTATTAACAATTCCTCCCAGTTTAAATGTCATCTACAAATTCTGGTCAGTGAAATTGACTTTCATTTGACAATTATTGGCATTAGTAGTAAAAATGAATTCTAGAGAATGTTTTAATATTATTTTCCCATTTTTCTTCTATGTTATAATATACAAATTTTACTGAAACATTACCATGTTTTGGAGGGGCTACTTTATTCATACTTATGAAACATTTTCATTTTGTCTTGAAATTCAGGATTGTAATAACTGCATCTATTTTCCACACATAGGTGGCTTCTTGAATTATGAAATCAAATAGCAGAGCGCAAAAGAAAAATAATAAGCATGGCCAAGGGAAATTGAAACATCCCAGGTAAAACATTGTAAGCATATTGCTAAGTCTACAGAAGGCAGGTCTAGGATGCCCAAGTTCCATAAGACAGTGTCATTACCTATTATAAACAATGTGTTGTAAAAGATCAGAAAGGAATGTCCTTTAGGCAAATCAAAGCTAATTCATCAAGTTTTATTGTAAAAACATACAATTTAGAAACGAATTTTGGAATTAAAGGGAGTTCTTGGAAGATTTGGAATGAACCAGGTTGTGAGGATAATATTAACATTTCCTCTAACATAAAACGTAGAGAAGCAGCAAGCTATAAAGGATAGAGAGCTGGGCTTGGTACCAAGGAAGGTCTGTGTTCAAGACTCATCTCTGACACATAGTGGCTATGCGACCCTGGATAATTCAAGTAACCTCTTGATAGAGGCAGGCTTTTAAGACGTATACTTGACAGAGAAGGTACTGACCTAGTTTGGTAGAGGAAGTTTCCTTAATAGGGAAATCACCCAGTCTCTATCCCTATCCTTAACACAAAATGAATCACATACTAGGTGCTTAATCAAATGCTTGTTGGCTAGACCTGATTTACTTCTGGGGTGAGGTGACATCCAGATTTACCCTCCGGTCTCACAAAATCACCGTTAACACACATGCAGAAGAGGTGGGAAAAAAGAAAAAGGAATTCTGTTTGTTCCTTTATCCCTATAAAACATTAACTCAAACTGTTTTCAAGGTCTTTCAAATGCATTTTTAAGGCATTAACCCTCCCTTCCTCCTTCTAGTTATCTGAGACAGTTACTACAGCTACAATAACCAAAGTCATTTCCACTTGGTACCGTGTGCTAATGTAGCTATGTGTGAACTGGATCATTTACATATTTTTTCAGTGACAACTAAACAATTATACTGATTTAATCACTGAGCTTAATGTGTACATCAGCAATCACATTTAAGAGAAGAGCATTTTTTTTTCTTCCAAAAGGAAGTAGATAAAATTACAGCAAGTGCTCTGGGCTCAAGTAAAAGA
This sequence comes from Pseudochirops cupreus, assembly GCA_028627135.1. Classification (NCBI taxonomy): domain Eukaryota; kingdom Metazoa; phylum Chordata; class Mammalia; order Diprotodontia; family Pseudocheiridae; genus Pseudochirops; species Pseudochirops cupreus. Next base: position 177,913,799 of record CM053582.1, read on the forward strand.
GAATATCCAGTCTTAGTCTCAATGTAATTTGCATCATTGGCTTCCCAGACAGAAGTGGATTTTTTTCACTTTTTCTTTCCTGGTATACAGAGACATATCAGATCTATTTCTCCAGCATGGAAAGGACTGGAAAAAATAAGGTAGGTACAATCTCCTTTTTATTTTTTTAGTAGAACAAAGGAATTTCTGAGACCACCAGGATAATTCCTAATTCTTCCACGTTCTGAAAACTATACTTCTAGGCCTGGGTATATCAACATATTTTTAAACTATATGTCAGTCATGAAAAATGTTTCCCCAGACTGACTTGAGGAGAGAATGATTAGAGGCTGCTTCTTTATAACAGAAATCTTTACTGAAGCATACCTCCTTTTTCTTCCCCTGCTTGGCTACCTGTTGCAGGCTAGTTATTTTCTGTGAGGTTATTTCTGGACTACCACTGAAATGAATGTGTTTTTATTTCAATATATGTTTTGATATTTTTATACTGCAAATTGCAATAGATTTCTTGGAAATTGGTTTCTGTTAGAAATCTATTCCCTTCTTAGAAAGAAGGAAAACAGAAAAGAATACACTCAACCAACAGTCTCTCATACCAAACAATTGTTTTTGGGCAACATTTACAACAGCTTATGTCTCTTCCTTGGCTTCTCATTTTGGTACTTTCTCTATTGATTTTGAGCTTCTTGTCTCTGTGAAACGTGATGATTGAGCAGCTCCACTGTCTGGTGCCAAGTACATGTTCTTGTTCGTAAAGCACAGTTGATCAGAGGTAATGAGGGGTAGTTTGGTATATAATTGATAGAGCCGTTGGTGTCAAGAAGAACTGGGTTTAAGCTCTAATAGGTACTGACTGTGTGTGACATGAAAGGTGAAATAACTGAGGAAACAACGATCTTCTGAGCATATAGATTTCTTAAATAATGTTTGACAATTTCCCAACAAACCGGGACCTGGCCCCCTTCCTCAGCTTGGGGATGGACACTGAATACGGGGGAGAAAAACTTTCATACATTTAAAAATAATTAATGAAATAAGGTCAATTAATTAAAATGAAACAATATAACATTAAGTAATCTTATTTCTAATCAGATGAAAGATTATGGACTTTCCAAGTTGAATGGGGGAAAGCAAACAGATGCAATTCCCTGAATTCAGAAAAAGAGGTATCCCGTTCCCCCCAGGTGTCTGTAAACAAATAAGGAACATGGAAACAATAACTGATTGATCAGTATGGGACCAGTTTTCAGATGACATATGGGTTGCTTGAGATACACAATGGCAAGAAAATTCCTTGCATCAATCCTTGGATCTGATTGAGTTTCAGGCTCGGATAAACCAGGATAAACCTAGTTAAGGGTCTCTAAACAGCAGGGAGATGTAGTCTAGTTTCCCAGGCACACAGAGATAGTTCAAACAACACAATAACGTTTTCTTACAATTCTCACAATTGAATAAAGTTTTCTCATGAGACAGAGGTTCGACTAGACCCATGATTGAATAGAAAGGGAACTGAGGTAGCTCCAGAATTGTGTTATAAAATGGAGTGAGCATGATTCACTCAAGTCTCACAATTAACCATTTGTGATCCTAATTCCCTCAATTCCTTCATGTGACCTTGGTTAAGTAATTTAACTTCAGAGTGCCCAGGGCAACTGAAAGCATAAATTACAACTGAGTTGCTAATCTGCATAGGTTGATAGAGTTTGTAAGCCAGGAGCTACCTTCACTGATGAGCTCACAGGATAGGACTAAGAGGCAGAAAGAGTTTCACTGTTCTGTCAATATATAGCCATCAATGAGTCTTAGAATTGCCATGTCCCTCAGTTACTGACTTCATAGCACACACAGTTTTTGTTTTGGTGTTTTAAAATGTTTTAGAAATAATAATAATTAATAATAATCATCTCACATTTATGTAACAACTTGCAGATTACAAAAAATTTTACAAATGTGTTTTTTTCGACTGAACCTTACAGTTACCCTGTAAAATAGGTAGTTTGAGTATATTTAGTCTTATTTTACATTAAAAGCTCAGTTTCCCTACCTATAGAATTAGGTTAAAAATACTCTCACTACCTATTTCACAGGGCAAGAATCAAATTAAAGTGTAAATTTAAGCTTAAAGGAAGTAAAATGCCTTTTAGCCCATAAAGTATTTTAATCATATTAAAAAAAATTATTTGAAGTAATTTGTTCAAATTCACATAGCTTATAGTGGTAGAATTGAAATTTGAACCCATGACCATTGTTTGTCCTGCTACTTCTGTTCCATATTTTACTTTTTCATCCATGAAAAATACAATAGTACCATTTTTAACATTACATAACTACATCCTGACTTTATCCCACTGCATATGCTTACTATAAGTGATAGCACAGATCCAAATATCAGTATGTTTAAAATGAAAATTGTGACTTTTGCAGAGACGTAATGCTATACTTATAAAAAGGTCAGTACTACATGCAATATTAGAATAGCAGGATAAAAGATATCTATTTAGGATTAGTTAGTTTTCTAACTGAGTTTATTTCTTTGAGTTACTTGATTAAGTATTAATAATTGCTGTTGAGACTTCCAGGAGCCAAGATGGCTGAGTAAGCAGTAAATACCTGTCACTTTCCCATATTCACCTCCAAATAACCATAAAATAGTGCCCCAAACAAGTCCTAGAACCACAGAACTGGCAAAAAGATGGAGTGAAACAATCTTTGATTCTAAGAAACTTGGAAGAGCAGCAGGAAGGGTCTGTCTCACTTGCATAAAAGGAGAACTCAGTCCTGGACAGCAAACCAGCAGCAAGCCCCACCTCAGCAAACCAGCCATAGATCCTGAACCCCAGTGTGGTAGAGTAGATAAAACCCAACGCTAGTACTCCTGTGCCTCAGGATGGCCAAGGGAATGGGCAGATTCCAGCTCTGAGACCTACCACATGCTTCAGTGTAGTTCCTGTCAAATAGGCAACCACCAGTGGCCAGACCTCCATGTGCTTCAGTGTACCCTTGGGGAAGCACAGAAACACTCTACTAGCCTCAGCATTTGCCAGACACCAGAATTAGAACCACGGCTCAACACCATGTAAGCTGCCAGACCCCTACAACCTCCAGCAGTGCCAGCTACCCTCCACCCCAACCTCTTAGCATAGCACCAGATACAAAGGTCCTCCATGGGCCTCAGGAAAACATCAGTGCAGCTCCCAGTAAACAGCCTGCAACCACTGGCACAAGAAACCTGAGACAATGCCCCTTTCACCCCTGGAGTAGAGCTCAAATTTAAAAGAAAGGGAAAAGGCTAAGAAAGATGAGCAAACAACAACAACAACAAAGAATCTGACCATAGAAAGTTATTGTGGTGACAGGGAAGGTCAGGACATAAACTAAGAAGAGGACAACAATGTCAAAACACCTATGGGCAAAATCCCAAGGAAAAGTGGGAAGTGATCATAAGTCCAGAAAGAACTCATGGAAGAGCTCCAAGAACATTATAGCCAAAATTCAGAACTATCAAAAGATTAAATTTTAAAAAAATGAACCATACTCCAGTGATTATACCTGATTTAACTATGACTTAGAAAAAAAAAAGATAGATGCAAAGGATGACAGAAACATTCATTTCCAAATCCGAGATTTTTTAAAAATCGATTTAGTTTCACAAATGTAGAGCTGGCAAGAACCTCAGAGGCTAACTAGGAATTGCCTGATTCGGTTCAGTGAGCTATCTAAGGTCACACAGGTATTAAGCATCAGAGGCAGGATAGGTCCTCTGCTAGAGAAAGCCTTTCCTGACTCTTCTTAATTCTAATGCTTTCTCTCTGTTCATTATTGCCATAATATTTATTGCCATACTATTGTACATAGTACTTTGGTACATAGCTGTTTGCATGTTGTCTTCCTTATTGGAGTGTAAGCTCCTCAAAAGCAGGGACTGTCCTTTCCCTTTCTTTGTGTCCCCAGTGCTTAGCTAAATGCCTTGTGCACAGTAGGTGGTCAATACATATTTAGTGACTGACAGACTCATTCCAGAGTCCGTGTTCTTTCCATTTTACCACACAAGAGAAATTCTGCATCTCTCTCACTCCTCACATTGGCAAGTTCTGCTCTTCTCTTGCCTTCAGTTTCTTTACTTTCTAGTTTCACATTTCTTTTCTTCCTCAGAAAAATTCTCTCCAGCCTAAGAACCTACTCCCCTCCGTGTTCCCACATCCTCTCTTTAAGGCTCCTTGTGTTTACCACAGGATCTAAGAAAGGAAATGAATATAGTATAAGAGAGGAACTGAAAGGCCAGATAAGTTATCAAAAGTTCAGTTAACAGAAAAAAAGGAAAGGGGAGAAGAAGAGACTTAAAGGAAAAAGAACATTTTAAGGAAATCCGAAAATTAAATGGGAACTCAAATTATTACCAATTCAGATCTATTGGAAGTTAGGATCTATTCAGAGACCACAGGCTTAATCAAGTCCCACCCTCACAACAAGACAAGGTACAACAGCCAAAAGGGAGAATAGATCAAGGAGAACAGAAAGTCCTGGGATAAATGCTCTTGTTCGTTAATATGGTATAAGCATGTATCAAGTCATGCAAACTCTGTCTGAAGATGAATCTTGTTAAATGTGGCCATAGAGGCCAATAGAGCCTTTCAATCATTCTTCTGACATGCAAACCTGGCTTCTTAAACTGGTGTGTACCAGCTATTGCCTTTTCTGATATTATCTATGTAAAGATAAATACTGGAGACTTTCCAGTTGGTTAGAAGACATCTCTAATATTGGCCTTTAGCAATCATGTACTAAGATGGCAGGAAACTCCTTCAGGCCCCTGTGTGTAAATTTAATGGGAATCTCTGTGGAGTTGTAAGTTGCAGAAAAGTCAGCTTTCAGTTAATGTACATCAGGATACTTTTGCCAATATTAGTTGGGGATTTGAAACAGATATAGCAAAGAAGTACAAAGGAAAAATTGGAAGAGTGAAAATTCATTTATTAGGCACTTACTATTGTGCCAAGCATTATACTAAGACCTGGAGATACATATACAAAAGTATGGAAGCTCTTGCCCTCAAGGAGCATACATTCTAATAGTGAAAGACTATACTTAGATGGAAGGAGTATTTGGATTTGAAGTCTTTGTTGTCCTTAGAAATAACCCTGAGGTTTCTGGGCAAACAGAGACTGAGCTATAGTTAGTCAACAAGCATTTATTAAACCCTATTATATGCTAGACATTGTGCTAAGCAATGGGGATTCAAAGAAAGTGAGAGTCTCTGTTCTCAAGGAGCTTTCAATTTAACAGAAAAAAAGCATGCAAACAACTATTTAATGAGATATAAAAGAAAACTGGAAAATAACAGAGAGAAGAAATTAGCATTAAGTGGGATCAGGAACTGCTTCTTGCAGAAGGTGGAATTTTATTTTATTTTTATTCATTTATTTATAACATATATTTTTCAAAAATTTCGAGTTCCAAATTCTCCCCCTTCCTTCAGCCTCTCCCCTAACCACTGAGAAGGCATGTAATATGATGACGATGATATATGCAAAGTCATGCAAAATGTATTTCCATATACAACACCAACAATAACAAAAAAGCAAAACAAAGAAGGTGAAAAAGTTAGGCTTCAATTTGCGTAGAGTTGATCCGTCTTCTCTCTGGAGGCCAATAGTATTTTTAATCACAAGTCCTTGGGCATTGTCTTGGATCATTGTCTTGATCAGAGTAGCGGAGGCTTTCAGAATTGATTGCTGTTACAGTATTTCTGGTACTATGTACAATGTTCTCCTGGTTCTGCTCACATCACTCTACATCAGTTCATATAAATCTGCCCAGGGTTTTCTGGAGCCATCCTGTGCCTCATTACTAACAGCACCATAATATTTCATCGCAATCATTTACTTTAATTTGTTTTGCCATGTAGTTGATGGGCACCACTGTAATGGTGGGGTGCTTGTGCTCAAGCCCCACCTGAGATATTGTTTTATATGTTTATTTTGTTTTATCCTTGTTATATTGTTGTAAAGTTCTGTTGACACCAGTTACCCATAAATTTCCATTAACCTGTGTAATGAAATGTATAGTTAATGTATTTTTGCTACATAAGGGACATGAAAGATCTTGCAGCTGAATATAATGGTAATGGTAATTTGAAGAACTTCCCTGCCCCTTAATAGGTCTGAGGGAATTTGAAGATCAGATCTTCCATGACCTCTAATAGGCTGAATGTAATCATGCGGAGCCTGCGGTGGAAGGAGTTTGCTGAAGGGTAGAGCAGAGCCTACAGGAAGCTGTGAGTCAGAGCAGCTAGATGGTGGGAGAGAGAGGACAGCAGGCAAGCAGATAGCTAGGTTTGTGAGTGTCTATTTTCCCCCCCGCTGTGACAGGCTTGTGAGTGTTTGTGGGAAGACCTCAGTTTCCAATTTTTTGTGACCACAAAAAGAGCTGATATAAATATTTTTCATACAAGTAGGTCCTTTCTTCTTTTTTTTAAATCTCTGGAATACAGATCTAGTAGTATGGTATTGCTGTGCCAAAGGATATGCATAGTTTTATAGGCCTTTGGGTATAGTTCCAAATTGTCTGTCTTAATGGCTGGACCAGTCCACAACTCTATCAGTAGTGCATTAGTGTCTCTATTTTTCCACATCCTCTCTAATATTTATCATTTTGTTTTCTGTCATGTTAGCCAGTTTGATAAGTGCAAGGTAATACTTCCAAGTTGTTTTAATTTACATTTCTCTAATCAATAGAGATTCAGAGTATTTTTCTTCTATGACTATTGATAGCTTTGATTCCTTCTTTGGAAAAAATAACTATTCACATATTTTGACCATTTATCAACTAAGGAATGGCTCTTATTTTTACAAATTTGTCTCAGTTTGAGAAATGAGCCCTTTATCAGAGAAACTTGCTATAAAAGTTTCCCCCTAAAGGTGAATCTGGGACTATGGAAAAGTAGGTGAGAAAATTCTAAGCTCTCAAGATTCTTGCCCACCCCTTAAAAAAGAGATAAAATAGCACCTCAGGGCAAACAAAGTATGTGTGGGAAATAAATAAGAATAGGGCACAACTGGGGTCCTCCTGGGATGATCCCTGAAGATCAGAAGAAAAATCCAAGGAGAAGTTTGGTCCCAGTGAAGTGTAAACACCTCCAGGCTAGGGTCTGCATTAACAAGCAGCTAGCTACTTAAACAACAAGCTACAAGCCTTGGGGTTAGATGAGTTGGGAGGCTGCCTTGACTTCAGTCACTGGAATTTTAACCTTTGAGGGAAGTTGGGCAGGAGTCTGGGCTGGGGAAAATGGAGTGAACCTCTGCTGACAAGGAATGCCATACCCAGCTGTGCTGCAGTGCATCATACTGGGGTGGGGATGGGGGGCAGAAGGAACCAGCATTGAGTTGCAGAAGCATTGGGGCAGGACACTACTGGCTGTGGGCACTTACAGGAGGCTTGAGGTTTGACTTTGGTTCCAGGCTATAGGGGAGAACTGAAAATCTAGGGGAAGAGGCATCATTCCCCTTAACCCAGGACTAGAGGTAATTACAAAAATTAAAGTGTTACTACAAAAACAATGCACAGGCAAAGGAAAAAAATAATCCAACTACAGAAAGTTATTGTGGGAATAGAGAAGACCAGGGTTTATCTTCAGAGGAGGATATTGAAGCAAGGAAACACTCTTCTGCCCCAAAGAGTAATGTCAAATGGTCACCTGCCCCAAAATAATTTATAGAAGAATTTTAAAAAGACTTTAAAAATCAAACGAGGTTGAGGAAAAACTAAAAACTAAAAAAATAATAATAATAATAATTCAAGAAAAACAAGAAGATTATGAAAAAAAAAAGCAACCAATTAGAAAAGGAGATCCAGAATCTTAAGGAAGAAAGTGACACCTTGAAAACTAATATTAGGTAAGGGGAGGTCAGCTAAGTAATAAGATATCAAGAAAAAATTAAACAAAATTTAAAGAATGAAAAAGTAGAAGAGAAAGTGAAACATCATAAGAAAAACAGCTGATCTGGAGAACAGATCAAGAAGAGAAAACATAAGAATAATAGGACTACCTGAAGGCTATGATAAAAAAAAAAAACCTAGATACAATAATACAAGAAATAATTAAAGAGAATTGTCCTGAGGTATTAGAATAAGGGTGGAAAGTAGAAACAGAAAAAATCCATCAATCACCACTTGAAAGAGATCTTCTAAGGAAAACTTATAGGAATATTATAGTCAAATTCTGAAATCCCCAGCTCAAGGATAAAATATTAAGATAACAAGAAAAAAAAACATTTAAATATGATGGTGGCACTATTAGAATCACCTAAGACCTAACAGTGGAGATATTAAAGGACCATAAGTCTTTCAACTAATTTTTTAGTTGATTCTCTAGGATTCTCCAAGTATAGCATCATAGTATTGCTGAATGATAATTTTATTTCCTCATTGCCTATTCTTATTTCTTCAATTTCCTTTTCTTTTCTTATTGCTATAACTAGCATTTCTAATATAATTTTGAATAATAGTGGTGAAAATGGACACCTTTGCTTTTTCCCTGATCTTACAGGGAAGGCTTCTAGTTTATCCTCACTAAGATAAAGCTTGCTTTTGTTTTTAGATAGATGCTACTTATCAGTTTAAGAAAGGCTCTATTCATTCCTGTTTTCTAGTGTTTTTAATAGGAATGGGTGTTGTATTTTGTCTATAACTTTTTTGTATCAATATAATCATATGTCTTTTGTTGTTTTTATTATTGATATGGTCATCTTATTGTTTTCTTAAGATTGAATCAGCTCTGCATTCCTGTTATAAATCCCACCAGATCATACTGTATGATTTTTGTGATATATTGCTTTAACTTCCTTGCTGGTATTCTATTTATATTTTTCGTCAACATTCATTAGGGAAAAATTGGCCTACAGTTTTCTTTTTCTGTTTTTGTTCTTCATGATTTAGGTATCAGTGCCATATTTTTGTCTTAGAAAGGATTAGGTAGGATTCCTTTATCTACTCTTTTCAAATGGTAATTAGCATTGTAATTCATTTTTCCTTAAATGTTTGGTAGAATTTACTTGCCAATCCATCTGCTACTGGGGATTTTTTCCTTAGGGAACTTATTGATGGCTTTTCCATTTTTTTCCAAGATAGAATTATTTAAATATCTTATTTCCTCTTCTGTTAATGTGGACAATTTATATATTTGTAAATAGTCATCTGTTCCACCCAGATTATAAGTTTTATTAGCATATAATTAGGCAAAATAACTCCCAACAATTGCTTTAATTTCCTCTTCATTAGAGCTGCATGTACCCTTTTCATTTTTGATACTGGCAATTTGATTTCCTTATTTCTTTTAAAAATCAAATTAACCAATGGTTTATCAATTTTCTTTGTTTTTTTTCTTCTTCAGAAAGTGGTATTTTAGCTAAGACTTAAAACAAGCCAGAGACATCAAGGGGTGGTGATAAGGAGAGTGAGAGAGTTCCAGGTGTGGAAGATAGATAATGAAGATGTCCAAAGTTGAGATAAATTGTTTAGAATGAGGAGCAACAAGGAACAATGTTACTGGATTGCAGGGTATTTGAGGAATTATGGAAGAGGTAAGAAGAAAGAAAGTTGGAGAGGTAGAAAGGGGAAGGGTTATGGAGGACTTTAAAAACAAAACAGAGAATTTTGTATTTGATCCTGGAAGACAATGAGGAGTACTGGAGTTGACTGAAGATGGAAATGACATGGAAAAACTTGCATTTTGGGAAGAAGATTTTGATAGAGGAGTAGAGGATGCACTATATAGTAATGAGAGACCTGAGGCAGGGAGAACAATCACAGTAGATTTTTGCAATAGTCTAGGTGGTAAATTGACGGAGGCCTACACCAGGGTAGTGGCAGTGTCAGAGGAGAGAAAGGGGCTTATGGTCAAGATATACTACAGAATTTGGCAACTGATTGGATACAAGGGGTTGGGAGAGTGAAAAGACAAGGATCACACTGAGTTTGCATTCTAGATAACTAGATTGCATTCTAGATAACTAGAATCATAGCAATCTCCACATTTATAGGGAAGTTAGAAACAGTTTGAGAAAAAAGACAAGCTCAGTTTTAAACATGTTGAGTTTAAGATGTTTACAAGATCTATAGTTTGTCTATGAGCAGTCAGAGATGTGAGAAGATGACTAGAAGTCAAGAGAAGTTAGGGCTGGAAAAATAAATCTGAGAATAATCTACATAGAGAGAATAGTTAAAGACATGGGAGCTTATGAGATTACTAAATGAAATCATATAGAGAGGGAAGAGAAGAGAGCCAGAGCTTTGAGGGACATCCATGATTACCAAGCATGAGCTGGTTCAAAATTCAGCAAATGAGACTTAGAAAGAGTGATCGGGCAGGTAGGAGATGAACCAGAAGAAAGCAGTGTCATGAAAACCTAGAGAGAAGTGGGTGTCCAGGAGAAGAGTATGATTGATACTGTCAAAGACTGCAGAGAAGTAAAGTGTAAGGATCAAGAAAAGTCCATTAGATTTGACAATTAAGAGATCATTGGTAACTTTAGAGAGAGTTGTTTCAGGTGATTGATGTCAGAAGCCAGACTGCAGAGTTAAGAAGGGAAAGGAAAAGCATAGACTGTAGACAATCTTCTATAAGAGTTTAGGGGGGGGAAAGGGAGAAGAAATAAAGAACAATAACTAACAGGGATGGATGAATTAAGTGAGGGTTTTTTGAGGATAGAGTGGATATGGGTGTGTTTGTAGGCAGTAGAGAAGGAACTAATAGATAGGGAGAAATTATAGATAAGTGAGAATAGGTTGATAAAAGAGGCAATTTGGTGATGACAGGATAGAATGGAATCACTCATACATGTAGAAGGTTTCCTTGGCTAGAAGGTCCACCTCTTCATGTGAAACAAGGGTGAAGGAGAAGAAAGAGGAAGAAAGCATTTTAGTGGTATGAGATGAGGAAGAGGGGCAAATAGGGAACTCACAGTGAATGACCCCATTTTTTTTCAGTGAAGTATGAGCCATGGTTCTCAGCTGAGAGAATGAGGGCAGGGAAGCAATGGTAGACTTGAAGTGGGATAAAAAGATCTGGAAGAGTTACTTTGGTGAGTGGGATAAAGAGTCAGTTAAGCAAAAGATTTGTCTTGCCATGGTGATGGCCCAGTTAAGATTATGTAACATAAATTTGTAGTGGATCCAGTAAACACAATTTTTGTAATACAGAAGGAATGTGGAAGAGGAAGTATACTTGTTTTTTCTTGTCTTCTCAAAAAGGCAGAACTAAGAAGAATGAATCACATGTATAAAGGAGTTAATTGTGGTTTTATATAAAGAAAACATTTTCCAAAGATTAGAACTACAGAATAGTAAATTGGGTTGCCTTCAAAGGAGCTGGTTTCTTCATCAATGGAGGTTTCCAAGTAAATATTATATCACCATTTATCAGATAATATTTTAGAGGAAATTCTTTTACGTGTATGAACTATACTAATTATACATACTGAGGTCCCTACCAATACTGAAATTCTTCATTGTTATATATTCATTCTTAGCACATCCTAGGGACTATTAAAACGTTAATCCTTGAATTACCTGGAGCAGCCAAAGATGCCTACTTTCTAGGCTCTATCTATACAAATTCTTCTTCCCAACTGACTAAAGTTGAATGGGGTATAAAACATAATATAAGTACTGCTCTTTGCAAAATTTTAAATCATGATATAAATGTGATTTTTCTAAATAAACACTCAAATGAATTAGTATATGATCAATTTGAGTATTCTTCCTAAATGCATTGAATTTAAATGGTTCAAGAATATTTATAGTCATTCTGTGATGCCTGTCCATGTCTTCTAAATTCACCATAGTTGCTTCACATACTGGAGGCCCTTCTCCTTTGTTCTGACATTATCAAGATACCATTATCGAGTAGCAGGTTATCCATCCCTTTCACCAAGAGATCATTCTATCCTCTTTTTCCATCATACATTTCTTTGATAATATTTTTACTCTAGTTCTTCTTTGTAGGTCTGTATATGTTATGTGTTGCAAACTTCTTACACCCACAATACCTCTCTTAAATGCCCTCATGATCTATAGAAGTGAGTTGTGATGGTGTTTTTAATGGGAATAATATTCATCCTTTAATTATTTAGAAAATTCACATTAATAAAGCAATAATTTTTATAAACAATACATTTTATATGCTGTTGTTTACAATGCTAGGAGTGAAATATTATATATATATATATATATATAAATGAGACATAATGTGATGACATACATTATCATATATATCACTTATGTAATATAGAATATGTATCTAATATTATATGTATATAAATATAATATGTAATGTGTATCTGTGTTAGAATGAGATATTTATTTCTAAGAATATTTGTTAATTAAATCTACCCTCCCTTTCATATGATCTGTGTAGGTGGGTTTTGATGGCATTTTCAATTTGAATGTTTTAAATCAACAAGTGCATCATATTTTTAAGGAAATTCTCTGTTAATCCATTAACAAATTAGTGCATTTTAATTTAATAATAGAGCTAGTCCAGATATAATGATACAGCTGTCTAAAATACTTCAGGATTTCATTAGATGAGTTACAGGTCTTACATTATACTAAAATGCACATAATTTGATTTGTTTGCAATTTTTCTCTTTTGATGCAGTCGGGGCACTGACAACAGACTGGCCCATCGTCGACAAACCATCCTCCGAGAGAAGGGGAGAAGGTTAGCAAATCGAGGCCCAGCATATATGTTCAATGACCACTCAACAAGTCTATCTATTGAGGAGGAACGCTTTTTAGATGCAGCAGAGTATGGCAACATTCCTGTAGTGCGAAAGATGCTAGAAGAATGCCTCTCACTGAATGTGAACTGTGTGGATTACATGGGTCAGAACGCTTTGCAGTTGGCTGTGGCCAATGAGCATCTGGAAATTACTGAACTTTTGCTTAAGAAAGAAAATTTGTCCCGTGTTGGAGACGCATTGCTCCTGGCTATTAGCAAAGGTTATGTTCGTATTGTTGAAGCAATCTTAAATCATCCTGCTTTTGCTGAGGGCAAGAGACTGGCAACAAGTCCTAGCCAGTCAGAACTCCAGCATGATGACTTTTATGCCTATGATGAAGATGGAACCCGGTTCTCTCATGATGTTACCCCCATCATTCTGGCTGCCCACTGCCAGGAGTATGAAATTGTGCACACTCTTTTGAGGAAAGGAGCCCGAATTGAAAGGCCTCATGACTATTTCTGCAAGTGTAATGAATGCAACCAGAAGCAGAAACATGACTCTTTCAGTCACTCAAGATCTCGAATTAATGCCTACAGAGGTCTGGCAAGTCCGGCTTATTTATCATTGTCTAGTGAAGATCCTGTCATGACGGCCTTAGAACTTAGTAATGAGCTGGCAGTGCTGGCAAACATTGAAAAGGAGTTTAAGGTATGTATGTCATCAGTAGGTGATATATGTGCTGAAAGAATCAAGGCCAAAAGTATCTAATGAGTACCTACTGTGTGCTCATGCCTATGCTAGTAACTGTAGAGGGTTAAGAACTACTTTATGTTGTTAGTGTAGGACTCCTATGCAACATAGCTGTTCTTGGAAAGCCCAGACATCCTACGTTAGCCCCATTCTCAGAGTTTCTTTATGAGGAAAATGTGGGTGTCAAATTGTTTGGACCCAATCATTGGTTCACATTTTATTCTGTAGTAGAAAACAAGCCTCCTACTATCATTGATGATAGATTTAGAATTACAGGGACGTCAGAGGCCAACAAATCCAACCCCTTCATTTTACAAGTGAAGAAACTTGGACCCATGGGGAGAATATGGTCGTTGCCTTCAGAAAGCTTCTAGTATGGCTGGGAAGAATAGACATATATACACATAGAACAGTTAGTACTCAAGTATAAATTCCAAGAAGGCAAGGACTGGGGTCACATTCTCCTTTATATTCCTCACAGTACCTTGTCCAGTGCCTTATACATAGTAGATCATCAAAAATATTTGTTGGATAAATTAAAGAGGATTGTCAATCAGGAATCAACCGCTGAATAGGACAGATCAAAAGTACTATGGCAGTTCACAGAATGGAGAGGTGAGTATAGAGTGAAAAAAGCACTAGTCTGAGAATCAGGAAGCCTGGATTCAAATCAAAGCTCTTCTACTTTATGTCTGTATGACTGTGAGCAAATAACTTTCTGGGCCTGGATTTCTGAATTTTAAAGTGGAGGGTAGGATAGATGATATGATGTCTAAAGCTCCTTCCAGCTCTAAATTCTATCCTATTATCAATGAATCTGCATGATCTGGAGGAATTAGAAAAGACTTACTGGAAGAAGCAAGCCTTGAGATAGACTTAGAGGTAAGTAGAATTTGCACTGGTAATGAGGAAGGGGAGTGCATTTCAGTGAGGGAAAAACCATGGGCAAAAGTGGAAATGCAAGTGGTGGGTATGGAGGTCAGGAAGGAGTTCATAGTGAATAGCTTAGATTTGTTTTGTGGGCTAAAGGGAGATGAAGCTAGATGGGTGAGGTAAGTCCTAATCATGATGGGCCTTGAATTTCAGGATGAGGAATTTGCATGTGTTCTCCTAAGTCCTTGTTAATATTGAGGAAGGGAGTGGCATGATGGTTAGTGGTTAAGTGGACAGATTAAATGGTTAAGTGGACTAAAAGGTTAATTGGACAGGAGTATAAAGCTAAAATGCAATCTAGAAATCATACATCACATAATAAAATTAAGGAGAGATAATATCATATGTCTGCTAAAGTGAAGTCTGTTTTACATTGTTCATACTAATGTTTGGTGAGAAAGTAACATGTATACAGTTAAATAAAGAGAAATATAGGAAAGGAGAATCGTGTAATCACAAACTAGAAGTTAATACAGGCTTAGCACCAAAAGGAACTATATGCTTGGTAAGTGTACTTTGCATAAAGGAACATGGTATGTGTATGTTGGGGGAGGGGGTGTCTGTTATTTTAAACATAAATACAGTTTCTGAAGGAAATTTGATTATGTGTGAGTTGGGAAATTTTTGAAAAATCAGAAAAGGGTTAACATGGATATCTGCTAAAAAAAGTATAAAGGAAGAACTCCTAAGCCAATGAATAGGTCAATGAAAAGAACTTGAACCTGTTTGCTTCAAACCACATATCTATCCAGACCCACTATCCTAATCTGATAGACTTGTTGTGGTTATGGGAGTCTTCCAGTAGCTGCTTCAGGTTATAAGTGCAGGACTTGTATGCAATGTAACCATTGATGCTAAGCCCAGACATCCAACCCCGGCCCCATTCTGAGAGCTTCTTCATGAGCAAAGAGCTTCTTCATGAGCAAAAAGGTTGGATGTCAAATGGGTTGGACCCATTCACTAGTTGCTATTTTATTCTATCCTGGAATGACACACCCGCCAGCATCATAGGATCATAGATCTGGACTGAGAGGGAACTTAGACACCATCAAATCCAACCTCTCATTTTACAAGTGAGGTCCATAGGGATTAGGTAACTTGCCCAAGGTCACATGGATAGCAAACATAAGTAACATTTGATCCCAGGCCACAGGACTCTGGAGCTAGTCCTCCTTTGTCAATACAAGTATTCCTTCCACACAGCAAAATCCATTTTTGGCTTCATTCTTCACAATCTCTGCTGGAGACAAGAGTGGCCAATGTCTTCTTTCATCGTGGACACAACTTCTACAATGCACTTGCATAAGCTCAGGCAACTCTGAGAAGAAAGTTGCATGCTAGTATAATTCCAATTTATAAGGACCCTAAGGACAGGGTAGTAGCTCTTCCATATCTGGAAAGATATGGGAAGATTAATAAAGCAGAATCAGCAAACATATGGTATAGTGAGGGAGAGGGGAACAAACAAACCCTATGATAGGAGTTAGGAGACCAGGGTTCTAAGATGTCATCAACTAGTTAAGATATTCTATTTCATGTCTCTTGGCCTCAGTTTTCACATCTGTAAAATGTGGAGGTTGGATTAAACTGTCTCTAAGGTTTCTTATTGCTTCAGGTAAAGGTCACATGGGTTGGAGGTGGGGAAATTATACCTCACTAAACTACTCCTACTCTTTTAGGGGACCAAAAGCATGTGAGTAAGTATAAACCAGTGGCCTTGACACACTTAAACATTTTTTTAAAGCCTTGAAAAGTTTCTACCTTAAAAACTGTTAAAAAACAAAACAAAACAAAACAAACCTGAGTTACAATGAGAAGTTGTCATGGGATTGGAGGCTTTTTGATTTCTTTTTTTAGACAAATACTGAGCAATGTATTAGTGACAGCAAACAAGCATTTCTACAAATGGGGAAAGGCCCACAGACCAGCAGATGGCAAATACTGAGGGGAATACATAACACAGTATCCCAGTTTGTAGCTAACACAAAGCACCTTCTAGAGAAACAAAAAATACTGAGATTATAGAAATAAACTCTTGGAAGATTAACAATGTTTTTTTTTTCATTGACTGGTTTATTTACTTTTAGTTTACAAGATTCAGTTCCACAATCACTTGAGTTTCAAATTTTCTCCCCTCCCTTTCCTCTCCCGCCCCCACCATGATGGCGTACAATCAGGTATAGGATCTGCAGATACTTTCACATTGTATAATCTGGTTGTGTAGAAGGGTTGTAATCAATGGAGTGAACACTGGGAAAAAAAGAAACAAAACCAAACATGAAAAAGAACGAGAGCATATATTGCCTCAGTCTCCATTTACACTCTGATCTTTCTAGATCTTTCTCTGAATGTAGATAGAGAGATTAACATCGTTAATGCTATTGGTGACCTTGACTTTCATTTAGGGAAAAAGAAAGGCAGTGTGTTTAGGGGGAAAAAAACCAGCCTAGACTTGACTTAGAAGTGACAAACTCTAAGTCATAACTCAAACCCCACAGAATCTTAGAGTTAGATCACATTTTAGAGTCTTTGCAGCTCAACTCATAAACTGCTGAATGAACCCACTCTATGACACCCCTTGGTTATCATGAACATCTCTAGTAGTAACACAGAAACCATTGCCTCACAAGTCAGTCTACTCCATTTTTAGATGTTTAATTGTTAGAGGTGGTTTCATTCGTATTGAGCTAAAATCTGCCACTCTGAAAATCCTACCTGTTGTTCCTACTTCTGCTTTCTGGAATTATGTAAAACAAGTTCATAGAAGTGTGGTGCAGTGGAAGGAGGGAAGGATGGCGGGGGGGGGGGGGGGTCAAAGGACATGGATTCAAATCCTGTCTCTGCCACTTAACTATCTGTGTGACCTTTAGGAAAGGTAACATGGTATGACAGAAAGCAAAACTGATCTAGAGTCAGAGGAACTGGGTTCTAATCTCACTTCTGCCACTTATTACCTTTGAGATCTTGAGCAAGTCACTTAACTTTCCTGTACCTCACTTTCCTCAGCTGTAAAATGAGGCATTTGAACTACGTGGTCTCTAAAATACGCTTTGGCTTAAAATCTTTGATCTTAAGGTCCTATGATCTTGAAGAAGCCACTTCACTTCTGTGGTTCTGTGTTTTCAACTACAAAATAAGAGTTGGGAAAGATAACCTCAGAGGCCCCTTCCACTTCTAAATCTGTGATCTGATGAAGCCGTACTCCTCTTCCAAAAGATAGCCCTTTGGATAATTTGAAGATAGATACAAGGTTCCTTTTCTTTAGGTGAGACTTCCCTATTTCTTTCAATTTTCTTCATGTGATATGGATTGAAGTCCTATCATCGTCCCCCTCAATTTCTATGAGACATAGTTTCACTTTCCACTGTATGGTACCACTGTACTTTAGTACTGTACGTGGCACGTGGTAAGCACTTAAATGTTTACTGACTTACAATAAGTGACCTTCCAAAGTCCTTCTTTAAATGTAATACACAGAAGTAAACACAGTACTCCAGATGTAGGATGAGTCAGAGAGGATTATTAATTCTCTTGTCCTCAACTCTACAGTAAGTCAACAAACATTAAGTGCCTACTGTGTGCCACGGACCAGGACCACTCAGCACTGGGGATAAAAAGAAAAGTAAAAATAATCTTTGCCCTCAAGGAACTCAGCACAGATCTGTATATTTATCCCTATTCATTTGTATCCTGTTAGATTCAACCCAGTGTTCTAACCTGCCAAGATCTTTTGGGATTATACATTTGTCAGCAAACATAAATTGTTCCTTTTCTTTGCCCAAAGAATTAAAGTAATTGTAGGCATTTCTTTGAGCACACACAAGCAACAGTAAACACACACACAATACCGTGATATTGACTTAGTGATCACAGGAAAAAGAGTTACTAAAAAACGGAAAGGAGAATCTCGCCTTTATACAAACCACAGTGCATATTCACCAGAAAAACTATAGGCAGTTTTTATGTAATGAAATGGGAGGAAGTCCAGAGAAGGACTACTAAAATGATCAGGAGTGGAAGGACATTCGTACAAAGGTGGCCTTTTAAAAGCTTTTATTCTATTTTTATTTTCAGTTCCATGTTCTCTCCCTCCAGTCCTTCCTCAAAAAATGAGAAGGCAAGAAACGATACCCATTTTTAAATATGGGTATCATTTAAATATACGTGTGTGTGTGTGTATAGTCATGCAAAGCATATTTCCTCATTAGCCTTGGTCCAAAAGAAATAAACAAGTAGATAAATAAATGAACAAATAAATGAATAAAAGAAGACAAAAATAAAGAAAGAGAAAAATAGGCTTCATCTGCACTCAAAGTGCATCAGTTCTCTATCTAGAGGTGAATGACATTTTTCATCATGAGTCTTTTGGAACTGATGTGGCTCATTTTATTGATTTGAGTTGCTAAGTCTCTCGCAATTGATTATCATTGCAATATTACTGTTACCATAGACACTGTTCTCCTCTTTTGCTCACTTCAGTTTGCATCAGTTTATATTTTTCCCATTTTTCTGAAACCAGCCCCTTCATAATTTCTTTCAGCATAATAGTATTCTATCACAATAATGTACCATAACTTGTTTAGCCATTCCCCAGTTGCTAGGTATGCCCTCAGTTTCTAATTCTTTGCCTCCACAAAAAGAGCTGCTATAAATATTTTTTGTATATATGAGTGCTTTTCCTTTTTCTTTGATCTCTTTAGGTATAGAACTAGTTGTGATATTGCTGGGACAAAGGGCCTGCACAGTTTTACAGCCCTTTGGGCATAGTTCCAAATTCTTCTCCAAAATGATTGGATCAGTTGATAGCCTCACCAACAGTGCACCTATTTTTCTAAATCCCCTCCAAACATTTGTCATTTTCCTTTCTGTCATGTTAGTCAATCTGATGGGTTATTTCTCTGAAAACTGACTATTCTGTGGCTATAATATTCCTGGAAATTTTCATTTTGATATTTCTTTCAGGAGGTAACCAGTAGATTCTTTCACTTTTTACTTTGCTTTCTGGTTTCCTTTATAATTTCTTTAAACATGATGTCTAGGCTTTTTTTTTTTTTTGTTATATTATAGATTTCAGGTAGTTTGATAATTATTACATTATCTTTTCTTGGTCTGTTTTCAAGACCAGTTTTTCTCTTCTATTTCACATTTTCTTCTAATTTTTTTTCATTCCATTGATTTTGTTTCATTGCTGTTACTGAAGTCATTAGCTTCCACTTCACCAATTCTTACTTTTAAGGAGTGAGGTTCTTCAGTGAGGTTTTGTACTTATTTTATCATTTGGCCAATCTTAATTTTAAGGAGTTATCTTAAAAGTCATGCTAAAAAGTAAAAATATGTTTAAGAAATATTTTGGTGCATCTTTTATCAAATTATTAATTCTCTTAAGAAGAGTTTAGATAGTTTTCTTGATAATGATGTTAAGATTGTTTAGAGTATGCCTCTAACCTTATAAATTTGACATCGTGGAAAGTAACTATATTATCCTATCATGTGTCCTTGATGTGACTGTCAGAGATAAGAAAAATAGACTGAGTGGGCCTTTAGTTCATCCCAGGATGACATTATGTTAATATATTTTGGGGACAAATTCTTGCAGGACAAAAAGAGGAGAAATAGGAAATGGTCCATGTTAGTATCTCTAAAGTATGCACTTATTGGGGTGGCTAGGTGGCATAGTGAATAGAGCACCAGCCCTGGAGTCAGGAGGACCTGAGTTCAAATCTGACCTCAGACACTTAACACTTACTAGCCATGTGACCTTGGGCAAGCTACTTAACCCCAACTGCCCTGCCTTCTCCCCTCTGGAAAGTAAAACAAAATAAAAAAATAAAGTATGCACTTGCGGACTGCATCATTGAAATAAAGGATAAATGACCTTCTATTTAGCTACTTAGCAATTATAGAGTAGCTAAAGGCAAAGAAAGACATCCTTCCTTTCCTCTCCCAAACTCTTTCCTGTGCCTTAGTTTATATCTTGCTCTCAACAATTGATCAAGTTGTATGCTAATTAAACATTAAAACATTTCTCTGATATTTATAACAGCTCTTTTTGTGGCGGATAAAAATTGGAAATCAAAGAGATGCCCATCAATTGGGGAATGGCTAAACAAATTGTGGTATATGATTTGTAATGGAATGTTGTTGTACTATAAGAAATGACAAAGATGATTTCAGAAAAACCAAGAAAGGCTTAGATGAACTATAGATAGTAAAGGGAACGGAACCAGGAGAACATTGTACAAAGTAACATCATATTGTTCAGTGAAGAACAGTGAATGACTGCTATTTTTAGCAATACAATCCAAAAGGACTAATAATGAAGCATACTACCCACAAACAGAGAAAGGGCTGATATGGTTTGAATACAGACTGAAACATGCTATTTTTCACTTTCTTCTTTCTTTCTATTATGGAAATGTTTTACATTAAAAAATTATCTTCAAATATAATATTAATTAATTTTACACTAAATGTAATTTACCGTCATGACATTTCTGGAAGCTCATTTTTTTTGTATTTGTCTTCTTTTGTCTTCATCTCCTCATAGAAAAATAATATATAGACCTACAGGATGGAAGAACAATCAGAAGTCTAATGCAATTTAAACAGAAACAAGAATTCTTTCTACAACACACCTACTGTATAACTGATGCATCAATCAGTCTTGAATCCACTCAAACTGTATCATCCTTTAACTCATCTCTCTCCATCCTGACAACACAGCTACCATTGTCAATTGCCTTGTTAAAATTCAGGCACACTAAATCTATAACATACCTCTGATTTAATAACCTATAATAGAAAGGAAATTAGTTTAGTCTAACATGATTTGTTCTGTTCATGAACCTCTATTGGCTCAAAGTGTTCAACACTTCCTATATTTCAGGAGGGATACTAACAAAGCAGAGTATATCTATCCTAAGAACTCTCAAATCTTCTAGTTCTTAATGTCTTCTATAATTTTTCCAGGAAGGGAAGTCAAAGTCACCAGCCTAAAGCTTGAAGAATTCATCTTTTTCCCCTTTGAGAAAATTGAGGCTACATTCACTCACCTCTAATCTTACTCTATCCTCTTTCAGAAACCATTGAGAATGACTTTGCAAACACTTTCACAAATTGTTTTGGTCATCTTATGATATTTTTCTATTCCTGATGACTAACTCATTCTGAAAAGAAACATCTTGTCTTATTGATTTTTCACTAATCTTGAGTTTTTATTCCCTCTTATCCAATTCCATTTTATTTTTCCAAGTCTAAATATTATCCCTATACATTATTGGTAACTGAAAATGAATGTAGTTCTGCCTTTTTTTGTTGTTCTATGTACCCTGACTAGAAGTTGTTTGCAATTTTTGATCTTCCTTTAACAACCAACAAAAAGCTCTCATTTCATCATGGTGGTGTCTCCTTTTGGGCTGCATTGTTCCTGAAATTATTCTTTTTTTTAAAAAATATTTTAAATTGATTTGTTTATTTACTTTTAGTTTACAAGATTCGGTTACACAATCCCTTGAGTTTCAGATTTTCTCCCCTCCCTTCCCCATCCCCACCTCCGTGGCAGCATGCAATCAAGTATAGGATCTGCAAAGACTTCCACATTGGACATTAGTCTGGTTGCATAGAAAGGTTGTAACTGATGGAACAAACAATGGAAAAGAGGAAACAAAACCAAACAGGGAAAAGAAAGAGAGCATGTAGTTTGCTTCAGTCTCCGTTTGAACTCTGTGCTTTTTAGATTATTCTCTGAATGTAGACATCTCCTTCCATCCTGAGTCTTTTGGAGTTGTCCTGACATTATTCTTAAAAGGGCACACGTGACACTTTTAATTATTTATTCTTAGTAACCTTCTTTTGCTCTTATCTGCTTTACACCTCTTTTTAAAAAGTTCAAGGTGATCGAAGAGTTGATAGAATCATGGATTTAGAGCTGGAAAAACACCTCTTCATTTTACACATAAGGAAATTAATGTCCCAAGAGGTTAAATGCCCAGGGTCACACAGTAAATGTCTGAAACAGAATTCGAACCCAGGTCCTGTGTTTCAGGCTGACTCTCAGAGGGAGATGCCTGTATATCCACAAGAGGTTTTTTTTAGGCAACCCTGTCCCTTTTTATTCTTATTGGAATAAAATGTGATCGTAACATCAAGATGTTGTTATTGAGAACTTGCCATATTTCTACAGTCAAATTCCCCTATAAAATTGTTGACCAGAACTGTCTATATATCCTTTCTCTGAACTTTTAAAAATTCACTCTTCCTAAATAGAGCATATGCATCAGACTGTGGTTGGTCTTCTCTTTATTATCTAGCAAGAAATTTGAGACGTGGTCACTTCTTTCTGAAAATCCCATTACTTCTACTGCTTTTTCTTCAACTACTTCCTCCTCATTGGAGAGAGCTAGGCCCAGAACAGCAGTTCTCTTTTCACTTCCTTCACCATTTGAAGAATCAAATTATCATAAGTCAAGAATTTAGTATTTATTCTGTCTTTAACAGTGAAAAAACTACCAGGCATTCAGATAATGGATCCCTCCATTCTGCCTACCAACACACACAGATCTCCCCCAATTTAAAACAAATAGATTAGCTCCACCCTGCCATCCACTCAAGCTGTTTTCCTATGTAATTTCTCCTTTTTCTCAGCTAAATTCTTAGAAAAAGTTCTATACATATTGCCTCATTTTCTTGGCCCTCAACTCACTTCTTCACCCCTGAAGATTCTGTCTTTGACCCCCAAATCCAACTAACATTGTTCTCATCTGGCTTATTTGTGATCTCTTAATTTGTTGTTGATGTTGAGTTGTTTTTCAGTTGTGTCCAACTCCTTGTGACCTTATTTGAGGTTTTCTTGGCAGAGAAACTGGAGCGGTTTGCTATTTCCTTCTCCGGCTCATTTTACAGATGAGGAAACTGAGGCAAACAGGATTAAGTGACTTGCCCAGGATAACATAGATAGTAAGTGTCTGAGGCCAGATTTCAACTCAGAAAATTGAGTATTTGGGGGCGAAGGCAAGATGGTGGAGTAGAAGCACAAACTTGGTGCAGGTTCCCACTTCAGTCACTTCCAATGCATGTAAAGAAATGACTCTAAACCAACTTTAGAGCTACAGAACCCACAAAGTGACAGAAAGAAAAAAAGCTCCCGCTGAGAGAAGCCTGGCAGGCCAACGGGAAGGCTCTTTCACACCAGGCTGGGAGCCGAGCACAGCCCCATGTGAGCCATGTGGTTCTCTGGCCCCAGGGTGGCCCTGACCAGCAGCAGCTGGGAGCACACTTCAGCAGAGAGAATTACCAGCAGCTGTGGTGGTTTCCAGACTTATCAACCCATAAACACTAAAAAGAAAGTAAAAGGTCAGTGTGGAACTTTGTGAAAACAGGGAGACCAAGAGCACAGTCTGGCCCCTGCCCCTGGGGTGAGAAGATGCAGTGGCATGAAGGCTTTGTAGCCACCACTGCCTGGATGCCTCAGGAGCTCCCGGCTTACAAATCACAGGGGGACCAAGCAACCAACTGTTCAGAGGGTAATCACTCTTGCTTTAACCTGCTTGGATCTGGATTGCGATCTTGGGTGGTGGTCCTCGGGTGTGTGACCAATGAGCCAGAGCTTGTGATGTCTGTAGAGAGGATGCCCAAATAATAGCTCCAGCAGTTGTGAAAACCCCAGTGATTTGGGACAATGCTCTCTCCATTTGGAAGCAGAGTTCTACTGTGGCAAAGAGGTCAAAAGTCTAGCAATTGGCTGGAAAGATGAGCAAGCCCACAAAAAGTAATCAAACTATAGATTCCTTTTTTGAGGACAAAAAGGATCAAGGCGAGGAGTGGGAGGAAAACAGTGAAGTCAGAATTCCTGTATCAAAAGCATCCAAGAAAAATATGAACTGGTTACAGGCAATGGAAGAGCTCAAGGATTTTGAAAATCAAGTAAGAGAAGTGGAAGAAAAATTGGGAAGAGAAATGAGAACGATGCAAGAAAATCATGAAAAGCAAATC
The DNA here is from genome assembly GCA_028627135.1 of Pseudochirops cupreus. Classification (NCBI taxonomy): domain Eukaryota; kingdom Metazoa; phylum Chordata; class Mammalia; order Diprotodontia; family Pseudocheiridae; genus Pseudochirops; species Pseudochirops cupreus. Next base: position 177,938,197 of record CM053582.1, read on the forward strand.
TACAGCCTGCTAAAGAAGACCCAAAAATACATTGAAGAAAATAACACCTTAAAAAATAGACTAACTCAAATGGCAAAAGAGGTCAAAAAGCCAGGGAGGAGAAGAATGACTTAAAAAGCCAAATTTGCCAGATGGAAAAAGAATTTCAAAAAACCACTGAAGAGAATAACTCCTTCAAAAATTAGATTGGAGCAATTGGAAGCTAATGACTTTATGAGAAATCAAGATACTATGAAACAGATCCAAACAAATGAAAAAATAGAAGGCAATGTGAAATATCTCATTGGAATAACCACTGATCTGGAAAACAGATCCAGGAGAGATAATTTAAAAATCATTGGACTATCAGAAAGCCATATATAAAAAAGAGCCTAGACACCATCTTTCAAGAAATTATCAAGCAAAATTGCCCTGATATTCTAGAACCAGAGGGCAAATAGAAATGGAGAGAATTCACCTATCACTTCTTGAAAAAGATCCCAAAAAGAAAACTCCTATGAACATTATAGCCAGATTCCAGAGTTCCCAGGTCAAGGAGAAAATACTGTAAGCAGTCAGGGAGAAACAATTTGAGTATTGTGGAAATACAATTAGGATAACACAAGACCTAGCAGCTTCTACATTAAGGGATTGAAGGGCTTGGAATATGATATTCCAGAGGTCAAAGGAGCTAGGACTAAAACCAAGAATCATCTACCCAGCAAAACTGAGTATGATGCTTCAGGGGAAAATATGATCATTCAGTGAAATAGAGGATTTTCAAATATTTTTGATGAAAAAACCAGAGCTTAACAGAAAATTTGACTTTCAAATACAAGAAGCAAGAGAAGGTAAACAGGAAAAAGAAATCATAAGGAACTTATTAAAATTGAACTATTTACATTCCTACATGGAAAAATTATAATTGTAACTCATAAGACTTTTCTCAGTATGAGGAGAGTTGAAGGAAATATATATGTATACATATATATATGTATGTATAAGAGGGTGTATATGTATATAAAAATATATGAGAGTGTGGGCATATGTATGTTCATGTATACATAGACAGAGGGCACAGGATGAGTAGAATATGAAGGGATGATGCCTAAAAAATAAAATTCAGAGGTGAGAGAGGTATGGGAGACAGAGAAAGGGAAAGCTAGATTAGGGTAAATTATGTCATATAAAAGAGGCAAGAGAACACTTTTACAGTGGAGGGGAAGAGCAGGAAGGTGAAAGGGAATGGGATAACCTTATTCTCATTTAATTTGGCTTAAGGGGGGAATAACATACACACTCAATTGGGTATCTTACCCTACAGGAAAATAAGAGGGTAGGAGATAAGAGGGGGGATGATGGAATGGAGGGCAGA